>CM060249.1:12617799-13341726 GCA_030684275.1 Acipenser oxyrinchus oxyrinchus
AGCAGTTTCTCCTCCAATAAAAGCTGCCTTTCAAATTCAACTCCAGGCATTCTTGAAAATGCTGTTAAATTTAATTAACAATGGCGTTCAATCCCTCAAATACCACTATAAATTACAGACTCAATTTAAGTTTTGTACAAAAAGTGGGTATTTTTATTTTTTTAGAGAAATTAAAAATATGGAATATATAAACCTTTTATTACTCTATAAATATAAAGAATTCTGTGATGGTGAAACAGGAATAAACGTAAAAAAAAATCAGATAACATGTTTGCTTATCAAGTGTATGGAAGCCGTGCGGTTTATTTATTACAGGCATTTGTATGTTTGTACGATAAATGATTAAACTCAAAGCAACCATGCAGAAGAGCATTTTACAGCAAACACGTGTCTGCGAAATGGCAGCAGAAGTCTTCTGAAAAACAACTTTGTTATAAAATATCAAAAGCATCCTTTAATATCTGGCTTACACAAACTGGTTTTAAAACTAGACACAGTGCTTAAAGAAAACAGTACTTGTGCAATAAATCGTCTGGCTACTGGGTAAATTCTTTGTACTTGTGCACAGCAAGATAAAGCTGTGCTGACAAAGACTCTCCCTTCGGTCCAAACGCCTCCTCGACTGGTGATTACAAGAGCATGGCTTGCCTTTGCTGTGTTATTTGCAGGAACTGGAGGCACAGCATTGGTAGAAGTTAGTGTAAATGCTACTGATGCCTGTATAGTACAAACTAGCAATACAACACACAGGTCGAATTAGAAAAAGAAATTTAAAAAGTTATGTAAGAATAATTCATTGTTCAGTTTACAAAGGGCACTGGGAGGCATGTTAAGAGATTTTTTTTTATCCCTTTTGGGAGAAGACGGAATATTTAACATTCCTTAAAAATAAACGACTGCATTGAAATTGCTGGAAAAAAATATATAATCAAGTTTGGATCTGTCATCTAATATCATAGCATTAAAAATGCAAAACCAGAGTGCTATACATTACATTTCTGGTGTGCTTTTTATAACCTCACCCTTTGAAACAGAGGCATTTTCCATCTGTCCACCTCTTAGTATTTCAGCTGTTCAGATGGCCTCTTACAAGACAAGTGCAGCTGGACAATTAGCCACCATCTTACACAAATAACAAAAAGATTGGTACATTTTAGTACTTCCTAAACAAAAGTGATAACATTTAAATAAAGAAAGCAACTGAACTGTGTTAATAAAAACACAACTGTGTTCAATTTTCTGTTAAAGATCATACATCTTTTATATTAAATACAAAAAAACACACAACTAATATTGTCTAAGAGGCAAAAATCGGGTTATTATAGAGTCAAATATTTGAATCCCGCTACCCTTGATCTGTGACCTTGATGCCTCTTTAATAACTGCTGGTATATATGTTTTCCTTAAATCAGAATCCAAAATACTGTATGAAAAACAGGTCCACAGACATGAGATAAAATGTATCATGTTAAACATGTCTTAATATTGCACTGTGGGTTTTTGAAAGATGAATCTGTCTAAATATACTATATTTTTATTTAAACAAATTGAATGGTCTAACGGTTCAAGATTGTCTCAAGAAATTTGACTTAGTTTAAAAAAATATATATAAAGTACACACTTGTATTTTAGGTCACCCATGCTGTTAAAATGAAAATATTAATACTTTTTTTTTTTTTTTAATAATGCAAAGCTTTTGTTTATTTATTGATTTTCTTTAAGTGTTAATATGTATTCATGTTTGGAAACATAAAAACAAGTAACTGTATAATCTTAAGGATCTACTTTGAAGCAAGTAGAAAGCCAAGGTCATTTTTGAGAGCAGTAACATAATTTTAACTGTACAAAACAGCAAAAGAAACAACTTTATGAAGGAAGGGGTAATGTTCTGTGCACTTGCTTGCTTTTTTTTTTTTGCCTATACATTTGATTCAAAATAGAACCCTAAGCACGAGAATCCAATGTTCTGTTGCAGAAGGCTTTGTGATAAGGAATAAACTGTACAGCATATAGTTGATTTGTAAATTAAATTACCCCCATCTCAAAAGTAAACTGAAGTATAATGTCTCACTCCTGTGAATGGTTTCTTAAAATGCACATATACATGCATACTGACCCCTCTTCCAAGCAGCCTTTCACTTATTTTAAATGACTTAAAACATGCTTCAGCATTTTACATCAGATAGCATTAGGACCCACAGGAACAACTAGTCCTTTGCAAGATTATTAATACTAATACTAATAATAATAATCGGTTCCTCCAGGTCCATATTAAGTCCTGTTTTTTTTTTTTTTAACTGTGAGACAGTCATGCTGGTAGGCACAATGATAAACTTTGAAGTTTGCTTTTGTATGCGCGCATCAGCTCCAAGCAGTTGGAACAACTAGTAATATGACTTGATCGGTTAAGTGTAGAAAGTATTCAATATCTGTTTGATTTTTTTTTTTTTTTTTACAAATCACATTGAAAGTGAGTTTTCATGTTCTTTTTTTTTTTTAAATAGAAATATATACTTACAAAAATCTTACAGATGCTATTTACAACAAAACATACAGTATAAAACTTCACATCTCCAAGAAGAAAAAAAAAAAGAAATATAAAAAGAAATATAAAAAAAAAAAAAAAACGGCTTAACAATACAATTGTTTTACACTGTTGTTTCCCCTTGGTTACTATTCGCCAGTCTTGTGTAAAATTTCCTCCAAGAATTTAGTGTTTTACCTGACCATATCCAAAACCCTGAGGTGATCCCCACAATCAAGGTCATGAGATATTTAATCATGAAGACTGTGAAGTCTGGAGTCATGTGTGGATAGTTGTTGGGCGGGCAATGGATCGCATAGGCCTTGCAGGTCTGGCTAAGCCAGCTTTTCTCCCACTGTTCCCGAAAGGCTTGTTCATAAAAATAGCAAGCAATGACTATAGTAGCAGGGACAGTGTAGAGGACGCTAAAAATGCCTATCCTAACCATGAGCTTCTCCAGCTTCTCAGTCTTGGTGCCATCGTGTTTCATTATTGTTCGGATCCGAAACAGTGAAACAAAGCCTGCCAGCAGAAACGAGGTGCCAATAAAAAGGTAGACAAAGAGGGGTGCCAGGACAAATCCTCTTAGGGCATCCACATTATTGATCCCCACAAAGCACACCCCGCTGAGGACGTCTCCATCCACCTGCCCCACTGCTAAAATAGTGATGGTCTTGATAGCTGGTACAGCCCATGCTGCTAAGTGAAAATACTGCGAGTTGGCTTCAATAGCTTCATGCCCCCACTTCATCCCTGCTGCCAAGAACCAAGTCAAGGCCAGGATGACCCACCAGATAGAGCTTGCCATGCTGAAAAAGTACAGCATCATAAACAAGATGGTACAGCCTTCTTTCTTGGTGCCCTGGGCCACTGTTCTGTAACCGTCATCGTTAAACTTGTCATTACAAACCACTTTATCCTCCAGCAGAAATCCAGCAATGTAGGCTATAGCCACCATGGTGTAACAGCCAGACAGGAAAATGATGGGGCGCTCGGGGTAACTGAACCTCTTCATGTCAACCAAGTAGGTGAGGACAGTAAATAACGTGGAAGCACAACACAAAACAGACCAAATCCCAATCCAAATCCTAGAAAACTTGAGCTCTTCCTGACTGAAGTACATCATTCCGTTGGATATCAAAGGCTCGCAGGGAGCGCCACAGTCTTTCTCCCCCATAAAGTGGTAGTTCAAATACGTGGGGACCTTCAAAAATTTGGGGCATGTGAAGTGGTCCCTGGGGTACTTGTCGGTTATGATTTCATCTTGTACGGATTCGTTAGGTTTGTGAGTGGGGCTGCCTTTAACGGACTTGTTCTGTCCCACGCACAATTCGCCAGCTCCGTGAACGGGAAAAGATTCACACGCCAAGCTATCAGGCCACTGGAAGCCGAATTTGTTCATCAGTGCCTCGCAGCCCTGTCTCGCTCTCTCGCAAAGGGATCGGCACGGGGGGAGAGCTTGCTCTAGCACGGTACAAACCGGTGCATACATAGAGCACAGGAAAAACTTCAGATCTGGGGAACACTGAACTTTTACAAGCGGGTAAAACTGGTGAACTTCTAGCCCGGCATCTTCCTGGTTCGTATGCCCCAGTAAATTGGGCATGATGGTCTGGTTGTAAGCGATATCCGTGCAAAGTGGTATAGAAATAGGCTGACAAAATCCATGCTCTGGGACAGAAAGTCCGCGGTCCCCGTACTGTCCACGAGCACCACAAAGTCCTAACATCAGTAAAGATAATGTCGGCAATAGCATCCGACTAAGTTTATGAACGCAATTATGCCAAGCCATACTTTTCTTTGCTGTTTCTTTTTTTAACAACCAGTTCTCCGATTTCTTTCTCTCCCGTTTAGTTCGCTGCTCTGCGCTAAACTTTGCCAAGATCAACTCTTGTTCATTCGCTGGTTCGCTCTGTTCTTGTATCCTTTTCTCCAAGACAATTTCTAGCAGAAATCAGCTTTTAAACAGACCAGACAAAATACAATACCCTGCAGCTCTCTCAGTCCGACCATTTGAATCAATCCCCCAGCTCTGCTCAGACCGGTTTCCAGGCGCTCCACTGTCTCTCCTTCATATGGAAAGGAGGGAGGAGCCTTGAAACAGATGCCATATTCTAGGGATCATCCATATTTTACAATATTCCTAATACAAGGTAATGTTCAGGGTCCTCAACAGAAATTGAACACCCTTCAATATTCACACACTTTCACACATTTAGTTTTCATTACCACAGGTACCGCAAATAGTACAAAAATACTCAACGTGTGTAATGAAGAGCAACCTTATTATTGCGCATTTGTGTGCATAAGTGCTCGTATGTGTACATGTCTAATATGTTCACTGAATGTATAAGTGAAATGCTAGGTTTTCTGTGCTATAGTATATAAGTCTTGTCAGAGCAACTTCTTGTACCCTATAGTTTACACAACCATTTTTTTTTTTACATTATATTTTTAAAAAATGTGACCGAATGGGGTTATTGCCTGTCCTAATATAATGACATGCTAAAAAATACAGAAATCATCCAAGCAACCATGCAATAAAATATCCATTAGCTAGTATTTGTTTCTATAGGCCTATATATTTTGATGTACAATTAACTAAATGCAAAGTGAGTGAACAGAAGAAAAATCTAAATCAAATCCATATTTGGTGTGACCACCCTTTGCCTTCAAAACAGCATCAAGCATCAATTCTTCTAGGTACACTTGCACACAGTTTTGAAGGAACTCGGCAGGTAGGTTGGCCCAAACGTCTTGGAGAACTAACCACAGTTCTTCTGTGGATTTAGGCAGCCTCAGTTGCTTCTCTCTCTTCATGTAATCCCAGACAGACTCGATGATGTTGAGATCAGGGCTCTGTGGGGCCATACCATCACTTCCAGGACTCCTTGTTCTTCTTTACAGCTGAAGATAGTTCTTAATGACTTTCGCTGTATGTTTGGGGTCGTTGTCATGCTGCAGAATAAATTTGGGGCCAATCAGATGCCTCCCTGATGGTATTGCATGATGGATAAGTATCTGCCTGTACTTCTCAGCATTGAGGAGACCATTAATTCTGACCAAATCCCCAACTCCATTTGCAGAAATGCAGCCCCAAACTTGCAATGAACCTCCACCATGCTTCACTGTTGCCTGCAGACACTCATTCGTGTACGCTCTCCAGCCCTTCGGCGAACAAACTGCCTTCTGCTACAGCCAAATATTCCAAATTTTGACTCATCAGTCCAGAGCACCTGCTGCCATTTTTCTGCACCCCAGTTCCTGTGTTTTTGTGCATAGTTGAGTCGCTTGGCCTTGTTTCCACGTCGGAGGTATGGCTTTTGGCCGCAAGTCTTCCATGAAGTCCACTTCTGACCAGACTTCTCCGACAGTAGATGGGTGCACCAGGGTCCCACTGTTTTCTGCCAGTTCTGAGCTGATGGCACTGCTGATCATCTTCCGATTGGCGAGGGAAGTAAGCATGATGTGTCTTTCATCTGCTGCAGTAAGTTTCCTTGGCCGACCACTGCGTCTACAGTCCTCAACGTTGCCCGTTTCTTTGTGCTTCTTCAAAGAGCTTGGACAGCACATCTGGAAACCCCTGTCTGCCTTGAAATTTCTTGTTTATCGATAGAAAAAAGCACATGTACAGTATTTATTTATTTAGAATATCCACAAAAAGTACAGCCACCTCGATTACAAGTGCTAACTTGTCCACCTTACAGTATCTTATACCATCCGTTGTCTACAGAATACATATATATATATATATATATATATATATATATATATATATATATATATATATATATATATATATATATATATATATATATAACCAATGCGTTTTGACAACATTTTACCCATGTGCTGCAGACTGGTATATATATATAAACATTTACTTTTCAAAGTGTTTTACTTTTTAAATAATTCATGCTACCTATGGACCTGTGGGACAGGTACAGATGGTCTCTCCGCTATCACTGCTGCTGGCGAGCACAGGGTAAGCTGCTGGGAGCAGTGCTGGCACAGATGGTTCAGAAAGGCAGGAGGATTTTCTAGCTTAACCCCGACTGTTCTGAGAATATTATTGTTATTATTATTATTACTAATGTGATGATGATAATTCAAAACAATATTAAGGATGTGTAATAGCTTGAAATGTCTCGAAAATAATACAAATACATATCTAATTGTGAGAACTATAAAACTATTATTATTATTATTATTATTATTATTATTATTATTATTATTATTATTAGTAGTAGTAGTAGTAGTAGTAGTAGTAGTAGTAGTAGTAGAAGATTTTTCAATGCACCTTACAGAAAAGCACTGTGTTTTACAGTAGGCCTATGATGCAACATTTCAATAGTTATGAGTACTGCTGTACTTTGTTCAGGTGTGTAACATTCAACTGCTATTTGTATACTGGGGTAATACTGCAGTGATTTACAGATTTTAAGGAGGTGTTTCACAAACTTGTTTACACCTTTTAATGTGAGAATATATGAAGCACATATACAATGACACAATATACCCTACCATTTTAGAACAAAAATGCTACCGGGAGTCGGGATGGAGGAAAAGATGAAAACGAGTGTGTGTACATTTCTGTAAACGTGTACATACATAGACAACCCCTTACCGAATTCAGAGCATTTGCTTTCTATAGGCTGCGAGGTTTGACTGTTGGCAACAATTTGTGAAATACATTGACACTGGAATGCTAATGCTGTCATTGGAAATCATTTCAGTGCTACCAAAAAGAAAAAAACAAACAAACAGAACTCGCGACTTAATTAATGCATATTTCTGATTTTGCTTCGGGCTATAACTAACTTGACTATTAGATTAAGTCGATTCTTACATATCGCGGGCTGATAGACTATTGAAGATATTTTGTTTTCTTCCAAGGTTGTGAATGGTTCAACTGTCTATAGACATTTGAATTATAAAAAAGTATATGACATTCATGAAAGATAGCCAATCTTGAAACATGCTGGTTTATGTCAAATATTAATTATTTAATTGCCTATAATTAAATAAAAATACTTTAAATTGAAAATGCTCAATATTATGTAGTTGAGGGTTGCCATTGCTTAATCCAGTTTGCATTTTATCAACCACCAACTGGGTCCAATGGACACATGTTTCTGTTTGAGACTAATAATTGTTTCACTTTCAGCACAATTACAGGACACCAGATATGTTTGGATACATTCAGTGTATAACTGGTAGAAATTGGTCCATATTGCTGATGTGACATTTTCTGTTATCTGTTAGGACATCAATCAACAATACCACCCTTGCAAAAGAACATTACTTGCCACCCCTCAGCAGCCAGTTCTGTTAATAAGGTTGTGTCAGCATTGTAATACATCAGTGTTTGGAGCTCAGCTGCTTTTAATTCCAAACTATGATAGTGCCAAAGTTGAAGAATTATGATTCAAGAAATGTATAGGAAAGTCACTGATATGCAATATTTGGAAACTGAGTCCAGTGAGCACAGTTGGCACACAGAGGGTTAACTTTAAAACTTGATGTGTTTGCTTCTTTGTGTGAATCAGTATATTTCCTATGAATTTTGCAGTCCATATCCCCTTCATATATAACTATGCTTACATTAACTTGTTGAAACTATGAGGCAGAGCTCAGTTGGTACCTTACTTGTTGCTGAGTGTTGTTAATGAGCTCATGGAAATATGTACTGTAACACCTTGGCAACTTGAAGCAGTTTATTAGTCCAGTAGTGCTGCACTCTGGTTCTTTAAACACGTCTTCGCGTTTGTTCTGTAATTGGTACCATATTTACAAAAAGCTGCTCATTCCTACGAAGAAAAAAATGGAAATGTAAACGTAACCAAATCATAAATGTGTCAGAAAGCTGGATAAAGAAACAGCAGTTTCTATATGCCAGAGAGAGTGTATTGATCTTTATGAGCCCAGAAAAGCCACACACAATTCATCCTTGCTAAATAATATGTCGATTTCCATTTTCAAACTTTCACCCACAGGCTGGTACTGTAAATAGACTCCCTGCCCTAGTGTGGATATCAACTGGCAAACTCAACACATCTGAATCAGGGCTTGGAATGCCATAACGTGTTTACCACATTTTATGATGACATCGTTCCTACTGTTAACTACACAGCAGGATTAAAAGTAAATTAATTCTGTTATGATTTCATGGGTTATTACTGAAATAAAGATACAATGTTTTATTTATATTTCTGGGGCCTGTCTCTGTGTTATCCGAGGCATGGCACACACAACTACAGAAACTGTTAGTTAATAAAAGTAGCAATGCATGTTAGCTCTGGCTGGATGAGTTAGGTATTTCTAAAAATTCTTACAGAAAGAATAACTTGACATATTGTATTTCTGCTATAGGAGCATGTAAGTAATGGATAAACAGCGATAAGTGATGAATCCGTAAAAAAGAATGCACAAGACAGCGCCGTTAGGTACGAGAAAATGTGGATTTTTGTTTTTACCGATTCAACACTGAGTTGTTCGTGCCACTTAAAACTTTTCTTCCTAATTGATACTTGTTTGAGAATGAGATTTAATTGTTTGGTTAATTTGGTAATTGGATTTGGTTTTTGCTCTTTTGTTATGCTTAGTTCAAACAGTTAAAATTTTTGTCTCTCACATTGTGGGAATATCATATCAGATCGGTTTTTGAGAAGTACTTAGGCAAAATGTAAGTGGACTTTAAGCTTGTAAAAGCTAAGTGTAAATCTCTCTGTTCGTCTTATTCCAGCAGCAGCCAGTTTGTGTCAGCAGCAGCTACTTATCCCCCCGTCCAAGGCACACCCCCCCAGTCCACCAGCCACCAATCCCAAGCAGACACGGTTTCCCACTCTCGATCCCCTGATGGTTGCAACATCTCATCACCTGATTTGTGACAACAATGTTGCAACCAGGTCCCCCTTGCATGGCAAGCCGAGCTTCTGATTGGTGCCACCAGACCTATAGTGCCGGAGGACAATACAGATCTGAATGGCTCCACTGCAGATCTGCAGGTGCCTTATGAGCCACAGGAGTCACTGTTGTGCGGTGAACCGTGGATTGCCCTGCCGTCCTAAGCCCTCCCTACCCGGGCGGCGCTCGGCCAATTGTGAGCCTCCCCCTAGGAACCCTCGGTCACGGTCTGCAATGACATAGCCTGGATTCGAACCTGCGATCTCCAGGCTATAGGGCGCATCCTGCTCCTCCACACAGAGCGCCTTTACTGGATGCGCCACTCGGGAGCCTGGGATCCTATTAAATTTAGTTAGCACACCAAAACTGGAGATAGGATTTATTTTTGTTTTGTGCTGTTTGTTAAAAGAAGCCGTGTTCCCACTGGAAAAGGGACACCATGGAACAAATGAACAAATAAACATACAGGTACCATCCTTTGTTATTGAGAGTGCTTTGTCCACCAAAGACTGTTAGGAACCCAGAACTGTGTTTATACTGTAAATCGGGGGTCTCCAAACCTGGTTCTGGAGAGCCCCAATCCTGCAGGTTTTATAGGTCTTTACGTCATCAATGGATAAAGCTCTAGAACACATGTTAATCTTGACTAATTAAGCCAATAATTTGTTCAGTGAAGTAACTGAGAGCTTGATTGAAACGAAAGCCAGAAGACCCTGTAGCTCTCCAGGACCAGGGTTGAAGACTGCAATTTGTAATTATGAAAACCTTTTTCCATTATGTTAATAACATGTATAATGTTATCAGTTTTCGCAAACAGTATGACATGCTAAATTGAAATCATAAGTCCTTTTCTAAGTGTTATGTTTGAAATGTGTAATAATACTGTAACGAATTGTTGAAATGATTGTTGTGTAATAAAATGCTATTTGCTTTTCTGTTGAATTGTTCTGAGTGGTTTAATTGACAAATCAACAGTTTTCATATCACAAACTGTGGATTCATAAGTCAACAATATATCTGCCCCGCACTCCCCTTCTCTTCAAAGCCACACATCCACTTTTAGTTTGAAGATTCGTAGAATTAATCAATCAAAAGATCAAAGGGTGACGTCACAGACATTTTTTAAACATGAAGAAAGCCTTTCTTATCATGTTGTTGGTTTGTGTGACTGGGACTTGCGGTAGGCCATATGGAAAACATGTATTATGTTTAAGCACATTTAGTACTCTAAAAATAAAACTGAGAAATATATCTTCATTTTTCTGTTTGTGGTATGCGGAGTAACTTATCTGTGTAAAAATGCAAAGTGTTTGGAGGATAAGCAACACTGGCCATTAAATGCTGGCGCATGTATGTATTTAAGAATGTGATTGTTACATGCTTATGTTTAATGACACATTGGGCGATATTTATCAAAGCCTTTATACCAACATGCAATTTACACCACTTTTTTGAATGAAAAATGAAAAGGCTAATGCTACTACACTTCTAGGCTAGCAACAGTTTGTTACTAGTTTTGTAACATTAAAATTGTTATTTTCCTATTTTCCTCATCAAAATTTAAGTTTGTAAAAATGTTGATGTAGTCCATAAGTGAAAATAATGTATAGTAGCAGGATGCATTCCCTTGGAATACCTAGAAAGGGACAGTCAATTCTGGTGTATACCACTCAATAACTACAGTTTACATCGAGTGTGTGAGAAAATAGAATTATTCTGAGTGGATACAATTCAAGAATGTTATAATAGTAAGGGAGACTGATGTCTCCAAGTTCACTAGATGCAACTTCTAGGTACAGTTATTTTATGGCAAGTGCTTTGGTCTTTCCTTTTTAAGGCCAGGTTTTTAATAAAAATGTCAGTTGACTGCTGCTGAGTTTGACTCAAGCTGAATCTGTCAGTCAGAGACATGATGCTATGCTGTGCTGTGCTGTGCTGTGCTGTGCTGTGCTGTGCTGTGATGTGCTGTCTGTGCATATCAAAAGTGGGCAGTGTCCTTCACATCACAGGAGATATCGACTTGCAAGCCTAATGAAAATGAATGGCAAAAAGTTTCCACTTCATATTTAATAAAAAATAACATTGTCAGTATGCTTTATAAGAAGGGCTAACAGACACTAAAAACAAAATGTGATATGACGAGATCTTCTTGTTATATTGTTTATGGCAAGCTAACAAAAGACCATTTTTGGTTATTGCCAATATAAACAAATTGAAAAGCATTAGCATGTTTTTAAGTCATATACAGCCAAGGTTAATCTTTCGAATGTGTCTTGGGTAGTTACATTGTGGAATGAGGTCAGCTATTTAACTTACACATTTTTTTAATTAGGGACATCAACCAGAACTAGCAGTGGTAGAATGCAATATCATGTGTTATTCTTCAATTAATGAAACTATATCAAGCAATTACAAAAATAAGTAAAATAGAGCCGGGACATCATGCACTCTCATTATTATAATGTTCACTATGTTGTTAGTGGAGCACACAGGAGTGAACAGAGACAGAACCATTCTAAAGCACGGCTATTTATTATTTATTTTATATCAGCAATAGAAATAAATTCACTGAAGCTGGATTAACAGTAGCTGGGCACTAGAAGGTGCTTTAATCAATATCTATTAACAAGGAACAAGGACGTTAAAGCTAAAGACAGCTTCAACTGAATATCTGACTCACTCAATATTACACATTTCTAAGTAAAAATTGGATAGTTTGAGCCAGCCAGGAAATAAATTATGTTTCACAATAAAGAGGGAAAGATGGAACTATGTTAAGACTAGCTCAACTGTTACAGTATGCAACAGGAGTCTTACGTCAGCCCTGAAATTTTGATGACTTGAACAGTAAAAAAAAAAAAACACAACTTCAGTTTTCAATATACTGAACATATAAATTGGTGCCAACAAACCCATAGTAACTCAAAGCGCATACACATGCAATCAACCTTTCAATGACAAAAAACACTGCATTTGTGGAGAGAGCTAGTGTCTGTTGGTTTATGAAGGTCTTGCAGTATCTTTGTACGCCACAAGCAGTTTACTACAATGCCAGCCTTATGCATTACAAGTTGCCAGGCTGGGATCCAAAACTAAGCCTGGAAATAGGGGCATATTTACCATTTTGATTGCAGTCGTATATGAGGAATTGGGAGAGGGAGGGGGGCAACTCTCTCTGGAAATGTACTAATGGAAGTTAAGGAGAAGTGTGAAATTCAAACAGATTCTTAACTGGCAGGCTCACAGCTGGCTGCTGAGTGAGATCCAGAAGTAACAGTGTATGACTGGACATTGGGTACAGGGGAGCCTTTTGCTGTAGCAGCCCCACCCGAATGGAAGAGGTCCCAGTAGAGTGAAGCGAGAGGATTTGGAAAGGACAATATAATAAACTGTCTATGCAAAGTCCTGTGGTGTAGTGAGCCTTGTATAAACTTAAAAACAAATACACCGAGGTTAAACATCTGCTGTCTCTCTTGACTGTTCAAGTCCTTCCTGTCTGTCTATCAATAAACAAAACATTTAAACATTACTGATTCTAAAGGGCGAAATGTCAAATGATGTGGAGGATCTTTTTTTTTCATTTCAATGAAACACAATATTTCATATATATATAAAATAACAGTTTCAATTACCATTTTCTTGTACATCCCTCAGGAAAAAAAAAAAAAAATCAGCACTGCTTTAAGAAATGTTTTGATAAGAACTGCTTATTTTAAGTCCATTTTGATTAATAAAATCAAACTTGCTGTTCATGAATCCTTCTTTCAGCTATTTTATAGAGGGATATAAACACTTTAAAAAAATAGTCTTAATCTTTTTTTTTTTTTTAATAGTCACAAATAATTGTGCCTTTTAACAAAAGTACAATAAACACATACACACAAAGAGAATACCATTTTACATTATGGTATGGCATAAAGATAAAGAATACCATTTAAAAAATGATTCAGTTACAGAAGGACATTACATCTTCCATAATTACATTACATTTAGGTTGTAACAAATAATGCAACATTTATTCTATTGTACTACGTTGTAGGGAGTCGAAGTGTATGGCCCTTGCACTGCATCAACACTGTTTTTAATGCTCCAAACCACTTGTTGAAAGTATGCATTTCAGTGCATCATATAAATCGTAAGTGAAGCTTAATGCAGGTTCTGTATTGAACACAGCAGGGATGCATATTTAAGAAACTAGCATTCCCCAGTGTGTAAGTTTATGCCTCAAAGATATTTACAAGGCCATAAAAAACAGATATGGTTTCTCTTCTCATTTTTCAGAGCTGAGATATTCATGACCCAAAATGCAACACATTTAAGCATCACTATTACATAGTTTTATGGGGAATAAGTGCTTTTTTAATTTTTTATTTTACCCCACTATATACAGCCTAAACAGTATATAACAAAAGTTACAAAATGATAAAATATTCACAGATGAACATAGGAATACAAGAATAACATATTACTGACTGCACATTCCATGACGTGTTGAGTATAAGATTCTTAGCAATCACGAGGGGTATTTGTATTATTATTTTTCCTATGTAAAATCTTTAGCTTTAGTTTACGTGATGTATCAATAGAACTATCATAGTGTTGATACTACATTATTTCCTTTTTTTAATGTGTTTCCTTCATTTAAAATTCCTTTGGTGAAAGAGACAATGAGGCTGTATTATTTTGTTTTCTAATTTATATTTAATATGTTATAATGCTCTGCTTTATTCATGGTTCAGAAATACAATTTGCTATTGGCCCATCTGGCAGGTACTATTCCCTTACTACAGTTTCAGGAGCACCTGTCCTTCTCTTCTCCTGTTAATATTTCAAACAACGGGGCAAGACTTCCTACAATTTAACTTTTGTTTTCATTTCTACACATCTTAGTAGTTATTTTCTTAAAATATTTTTTCTCCATAAAAAATCTTCTTGGAAAATTCAATGGCTTTAGATACTCCAGTACCAGTACTTAATAGTAATTACTACTGAAGTTCCAATGAAGTGATCATTAGTTTATAATAATTCCACTTCTGCTCCTATGAACTGTTGGAAAGTGTTGCCAGAATTCTTCATTTTATTTTTTTTCAAAACACTGGTTTCTTAGTGGTTAATGATGCACACTTGCCAATGACTGACAATGGGATTGTGAAGAGCTAGATTGCCACTTGTACATGCAGAATGTGTCTATACGTGGGACATGCAATAACTAAGTGGCAGTTTGGCTCTAGGAGTGTAACATAGCTTTTTAACTGTGAACACAATTGAAAAGATGTATTCTGGTTTACATAGGAGATGGAGTTCCTTTCACTAAATCTAGGTACAAAATGTATGGCCTGCATGATGTGTAGACTAATACTCATCTAAACATTACAGCACTTTACATTTGGTTGTGTAATATGCTTTCATACATAACGTGTAAATAACATAATATGTTAACAGGCTTGTATTAGTTTGTTATGCACAGGAAAATACATAATCCAGAAAATATTTTCAAATATACCATTTCAGGTTAAGACCCCCCCACACTATTGGGTTGAAATTCCTTCACACTTGAGAGTGTATGTTCTGTATCTCCACCATGCACAGCGGGGGCTTCTTTCCTTGGCGATGAGGAAAGTATTCCCTTAGGGGTTCCAGTAAGTTGGAAGTTGAATGGATCAGGGAAATATGATCTCCTTCTGTCAACATTTTATTAAAATGTATTCAGCTTTGCTTTAATGTATAATTAGATATCAATATTTGTGTAATGAATATGGTTACATGTTTACCAACAGTATATAATATGCATGTTATAGATATATGTATGTATGAAAAACAAAATGTTAATAATAGCCTATACTGTATGTCCCAATACATTTTAAGTATACATTTTCGCGGTTGCAAAAACCTCAAACTGATTTAGTCTTAACTATAGTATAGATCTGTCCAGAAAATACATTCTGTTGCTGTTTGAAGAATAAACTAAATTATTATTACCTTGATCATATTCCACAGCACTGTCAGAAACACTTATTATTCCTGATTTGACCAGTTTCACGTCCTTTAAAAAAGAAAATGGCATAAAGAATAATGTAATGCCTTTTTGTCACAGTGGGCTGGTTTCATGTAAAATCATTACTGGTGACATTCAAATACACTAACAAGCCTGCTTATGAAAAGATCCGTTAACAAAAAAATTAAATAACTGTTACTGTACGCTGTAAGGAATCGTTTTTCAATTCCATGTAACAGTAAACAAACTACACAACCAACCAATTAAAACCAGAAGGTGTTCCATGCACAATGGAATCTGACTGTCAACATCATAAGACACGGGTATAGACACACAGTAGGGAAGGAGGGAAGTCTTGTCAACTGAAATAATCTATAAACCAAAAAAAGGTGTTTTTCATTCTTTAGCTCCTTGCTTCTTCAGTTGCTCTTATGTACTGTTGACAGTAGGGATCTGCAAAAAAATAAAACATGTGTTAACAAACTGTATTAATTAAACTTCAACCTTTAAAAACCTTAATGTGTTTACCAGCATCTCTGGCCAAGATCTACAAAATGGCTTAGGCAGAAGAATCTCCTGACATCTTGCCGTCTCCACCCTTAGATGGGTCTCATATAGACAGTTATAGATCTGGCAGAGGCTCAACATGCTCCTAGTAATCACAATAGGGCTAGTCATTGTTCAGCAGTATGTCTGTCTGTATGTAAAGTTATGGCCACAAGATTTGCATCACCTAGAATTTTAGGAATGAGATAGAATTTTTTTTTAAAAAAACAATATGAATATAATTTTGATTTTTTATTTAACATCATGTTATCAAAAAAACTACATAAGTATATCGCAAAAGTGTACCGGAAGCCATAATCGTAGTACAGTATTTTATGTTAGATTTTGAAATGTCCCATTTTTCAATTTTTGTCAGTTTTTCATTAAGTATATGTAAAACTACAAAGCTGTATGTAATTCAATGCTACAGTAACATTATTTATCAGGTTTCATTCGACTTTATGAAGCAAAATAAGTTAACTCTATAGGGCAATGCAAAACATTTGGCCACAGCTGTATGTATAGAAATATAGATCATAACCCTGGTTCCCTGAAATAGAAACGTAACCATTACTGAATGGGTATTTACCTCTTAAAGACCCAAAATCTGAATAAGATATATCAAAGCTGCTCGACGAGCAGTCACAGCCCGCCCCGAGGACATAAAAATACTGCAGTCACTGACCTCAACACCATTTTTTCTTCAAGTCTGCTGCAATCATGGACACAGTGACCTTGAAGGTTAATGGTTACATTTCTATTTCATAATAACCTAATGTCCCCTTTCAAGTACAAAATGTAACCATTAGCGAAATGGTCAGTATACCCAAGCCGTCGCAAGGGCAAGATTGCTGCACCATTGCTGTCAAGGCTGCCTTGTGTGTTACCCAAGTAGCTAGGCCTAACAAAATGAGGTAGAAATTCACCTCTATGTCTGTGTTGTAAGGGTCGACTGAGCAGCCGCCCTTAACCCTCTAGTTCCAAAACCAGGGTTTTGAGGATCCACAAACAGTCTGTAGAACCTAGTAAAGTTATGGAGAGTAGCCCTCGCCACTGCATTCCAAATATCCTTGACAGATGCATCCTGGAAAAAAGCCAACAAAGTTGCCATGCCCCTGGAGGAATGGGCAGTGAGCTTTCTGGAGGGACAAGTTGGCCAGCTCATAGGCAGTCCTGACTGTATCTGATATCTATTTGGACAGCCTCTACTTAGCCTGGGCTTGACCATAGGACTTTGTCCCAGAGCAGACAAAACATTGTTCGGCTGCCTCCAACTTTTCGGTCCTGTCAACGTAGTACGCAAAGGCCCACACTGGGCATAGCATATGGAGCTGCAGCTCCCTGTCAGACTGGAAAGGAGTTAGATGTATGCCTCCAATTCCACAGACTGGTTGGCAGAATCGTCCTGGCCTCTATAAACATTAAGCAGGCTTTAGCAATGGAGCAAACATTCGGTTGAGCGATATGTATTTCAGCTCAGCTGAATGCATGGGCTCAAATGGAGGCTCGAGTGCATTGAGCACCACGTTTAACCTGCCATGGGACAAATCGTGGGGTTGAACCCATGAGGCAGGTACCACGTCTGAAATACGCTCCACTTGTACCCGTACTGGGAACATGTGATGATGCTCTTTCATTTTGTAAGGTGTCAATAACATTATTGGACAGACCCAGGATGGCTCAGCCATTCAGATGGGTCGGTATTCCATAAGCTCTCCCATGCCTGACAGAGCAGATCATGGTGCTGGTGCAGTCTCCACGGCCAATAAGGGGCTACTAGGAAAACCTTGACCTGGTCCTGCCTGATTTTCTTCAGACACAGCGGGAGCAAGGAAGTGGTGGGAAGGCATATAACAGTTGGCTTGGCCAGTGGTGTGCCAAGGCATCTACCGCCAGTGGGTCCCTGCCTCCTATTATGGCGAGCCAGAGGGGACAGTGTGCTGATTCCTGGGAGGCAAGAGATCTCTGCTCTCCTGAACCTCTCCCAAATGAGGCTCACCACCCCGGGCAAATGTACTGCCCACAGTGAGATGAGGGTCTCATGTGCCCAGAGCAAAAGCTTGCAGGCCACACGATGAAGACTGGGCGACCTGAGGCCACCCTGGTAGCTGTCGTGTTGTCTGTACGGACAAGCACATAACTCCCTCGAACCTTCTGCAAAAAATGCTGCAAGGCGAGGTAAACTGCAGCTCCAAAACATTTATGTGGACCCTGCCAAGGGGGGTTCCACATCCCCTCCACCCCCCTGCCATTCCACACAGCAGCCCCAGTCTAGGCTGGATGTGTCCGTGGTGACGACCTCCCTTCTGGCAACACTGACCAATGCTACGCCGAGGCATAGATGGGCAGGCTGTTTCCACCAAGAGCGTGCCTTTAGACTGTGGCCAAAGGTAGGGTCTAAGAAGCTTGAGCTTGAGAGAGGCCAAATGGGAAGTACCCTGTTCCCTGAAAAGCGAACCGCAGTTACTGTGCGCTGGTTTTATGGGGATGTGGAAATAGGCACCTTTGAGGTCGGCCGCGGATAGCACTGTACAGGGATGCCCACCTGTGCAAGCTACTGGTGTAGCCACTCAGTCAGTACTCACACAAGACTGAGGGAAGCCTGCTTGTTAGAATGAACTAACAGCTCTGTTGGAACCGGGACAGTATCGGGTCGGTTCGGTACTGGTTCAGTGACTTTAGCACTGGGTCAATACGGTACTGGTGTGGTAACCTAGTCCCAGTTCAGTATGGTATGGTACAGGGTCGGAAATGGAGTGGGTCAGTGAATATAATAGCACTATACAGGGATGCCCACCTGGATTTGACTTCTGTGTAGTTCACGGTGCAAAGAAACTGATATCAACCTCTATGCTTAGCAAGTATTTTCGGCAAAACCTACCTGTGGAAGGATGGTGGGCAATTCACTGACACACACGGGAGTATTTTTATTTGAAAACACCACACTGGTGCCCAGTTTTATTATTTTAGATACTTTCTTTTAGCCCGCAGAGGGCGCTGTTGTCGGCGGCCTGAATACTGGCAACGGTAAACAGGACCACAGAAATACCAATATTGGTAAACAGTTAAAAGCTGGCGCACTCACAGGTGCTCTGAAATAATAAATAACAAAAGGTGAAAGAAAAGGGAAAATAAAACACAGTAATAAAACGCAATAAAATGCAAAATAAAGGTGCTGCTTATGCAGTACCCTCACTGCCGCTAATCCGGTCATCTCGGGTCTCCGTCCTACGCTGTTATGCACTATACTCTGAGGTGGCCAAGGTTCCCCTTCTACTCAAACACGTTCCCTCGGATACGGAACAATTTATTTTCTATATTATTTTCATTCTCTAGGCTGGCTGTCTTCCTCAGCCGTGCTTGCCTATTTTGGTCGCTTGCTCCTCAGCCAGTGTCTCTCAGCCAGTGTCTCTGTGTATTCCCAATCACGGCCACCCGAATGCATAACCAAGAGCAGTACTTATGGGCCGAGCAATCCCCCAAGGCCCGCCTCTCAGCCATGACTGACAGCAGATCTACGAGGCTGCTGCCCCCTAAATAAAAAGTAATCTTTTTATTTAAAACAACTGGTCTTGAGAGCAGTTCCATAAAGTAAAAAAAAAAAAAGTTACAAATTTATTTGACCAGTGCTACTTTTATAACATCCTCTTTCAACACCGCGTGGTCTTTGAACTCAATATGTTTTTGCTTTCGATTTTTCAGAACCAGTGGATGGCATCACGTAATGGAAAAGATGAAGAAAATGAGGGCTCCTGCTGTGCAGGTGAGTGACCCGTCGAAGAGAATTCTGGCTGCTAAGGTTCTGCCACACATCAGTAGACTATGGCCGATTGATTAGCTCATGTAAAACTGCCACCAGCTAGGCTCAAGAGACTAATTAGTGCCAGTGCTGTCGGCTTAGACCCCCCCATTGACACCTAATTTGCTCAGCCTGGGCCTTAGG
Organism: Acipenser oxyrinchus oxyrinchus; assembly: GCA_030684275.1. Taxonomy (NCBI): domain Eukaryota; kingdom Metazoa; phylum Chordata; class Actinopteri; order Acipenseriformes; family Acipenseridae; genus Acipenser; species Acipenser oxyrinchus. The sequence continues at coordinate 12,637,714 of CM060249.1, forward strand.
GGAGCCTGCATTATCTCTACAGTTGTACTTTGTATTATGCACTTGTGATGTGAGACATCGAGCCATTATTAACATTCGGGGAATAACGAGCACACAGGCGAGATATCAATGTTAAATATGGACAACCTGTCTGTAAGAAAACTTTTAGTCTTTTCTATAAAGATAGGTATTTTTCAAGCAGGTTTCCTTAAATACATTTTTTTTTTAAATAAAACAGATACATTTTAATGCAGTTAACCTCTGTTTTGCATCCAAGGGGCATTACAAATTCAGTGTGCTTATGGCCATTAAAGAGCCTCTAAAAGCTTATTCATTTTCCTTTAGGCATATCTAAACTAATTTGCATCATCACGTTTTTTTCTGGGTGTAATATTATGCACAGCAAAAACAGAAAACTCAAGAAAACAACAAGGACACTATTAAACCTTTATTCAGCAACAAATAATAATCAAAAGGGCCATATCACCTATCAATGTGTAGTGGGTTTATTGAAACCATGAAAAGAGTGCTCAGGCAGATGATGTTTAAGCAAGAAGCATGTAGAGCTACACTAGTTTGTGACGCCTGTCACACAAAAGTGAATATTATGTAAGTGGTCCATTTTAGAGCACCACTTTTTAGCCTGGCCAGGTATTCTAAATGTGTTGTGTAAAGTCAGAATGTATGCTTTCTGTTACCCTTTTAAGAGTGGGTTTTAGGAAACGTGGCCCCTTTAAATATGTTGGAGGACCTTGACCTTTATAAACCCTGCACTAATGCACTATGGGACGGCACCTTTTCCTGTTGGGAGTTTGACTCTGGTTAGTTTGCTGCTGCAGGTTTGCCGTCGAATATTTACACATGTACAGGTTCGCTAAACTTAGATGTGTTAAAGCCAAACTGCATAAAGTTAGATATATACTATGTTTATCTAGCTTTAGTTATTTTACAGTTTTAGACAATGTTCTTTGTTTAGCAAACATTGCTGGCAAATATTTTTCTTTTCCGTTGCTATTTCCTGGAGGAAACAAGACATTTCATTTGGATTTTGGAATGCAGCTGTGTTTTTGGACTTTGGGTGGACTTTCTGGAGCGTTCATGGACAATCACACAAACCGGTGAGACCGAACTGATTTATTATTATTTTTTGGTGGATGTTTTTCTCATTTCTTTTTACTTTATTTTGTATGGTGGATTACCAACTGAATTTTGATTTTTTTGGGATTCTTTCTATTTTTTGTTTTCTACTGGACATTATTTTCTATTTATTTATTGCCTCTGTAAGCTTACCGGTGGATTTAACACCATCCTATTTCTGTTACAACTTGGTTTTATGTGCATGGGTCAGCAGCTACCAGAGGTACTGTGGGGCCTAAAATTGTTGGGTAATCTGTGTGTGTTGGACCGATGTTTTGAAATTAAATGTTTCGCACTTCAACGAACCTAGCAATCCTATTTTTGCTGTGTATCTGCCTTTCTGCCATCTACTCTTTATATCATTTTTAAGGAGTTTTTGGTAGTAACCTATTCTTATTCTGGGAATGTTGTGTTGGCCTTTTTGGTCAAAGGCAGATTGTTACAGAATTGGTGGCCCGTACGGGGAATTAAAATATATTTCAGTGCATTCATAGATTTACTTTCCAGCACACAAGTATTACTGTGTCTAATTTAAAATGGATGGTCATGAATCCGTAGAAACATTGGAGAAAGAGGTAGTAAACTGTATTGAGAGGCGCGATTTGGCTTGGAAGGAGGAAATGAAAAAACTTACTTTGCAAACAAGCACACCTCTAGTTAGAGCTGCTCCCAGTCGTTGTGCCTGGGATCTGTCCATACCTGATTTTACCTTTGAAAGACCAGTTGCTGCTACCACAGCAATAGGGGCCACTAACCCCCCCATACCTACACCAAGAATGAGGACATTGTCTGCTAAACTGCCTGTCCGTATTAACTTCCCTGAATTTGGAGAGGGGAAGGTAACGGAGATGCAGTTAGTTATGTTGAGCTATGTGAAGAGTTTCTGGCTCTGCGGCCTATGAGTAACCCTGAAATAATGGCTACTTTATCCTCAGTGTTGAAGGGACCTGCAAAGAGCTGGTGGATAGCAGAGCGGAATAATATTCAAACTTGGTCTCATTTTAAAAGTTCTTTTCTTAGAGCTTTCCTTTCCACAGACTTCGTCACAGAAATCGAAGACAGAGTACGGGATAGAGTGCAGGCACCAGGAGAGAGCATCCGGGACTTTGCCTATGATTTCCGGGCCCTGTGTATGAGGTGGAGACCGGACATGCCTGAAAGGGAGTTCGTCCGCAGGATTCTTAACAACAGCAACCCGAAGCTTGCTGCTTGTTTGAGAGGGTCGGTGAAGACTGTGGAGGAGTTGGTGAGTGTGGGGTCAATGGTGGAGAAGGACTGGTCTGGGCAGAAGCAGTACTGGGCAAAGCAAAATTCCAAGTTCCCAAGTACCAGTGAGAAGGGTGAGCGCCGAGCAACCAGAGGAGGAGCTCATAAAGCAGACGTGGGAGTGCACCACCATGCTGTGAGACCCAGAGGTCAATATAACTTACCAGGGCCGACCTTACTTGTTATTCAAATTTCAGTGAGAGATGTAGGGATGACAGCCTTGCTTGACACTGGCTGCACTTATACTCTGCTAAAAATAAGTTGTGGCAGCAAGTTAAAAGACCAGGAGAAACTCTGACCCCATGTAAAGAACAAACCTTTGTGCTAGCCGATGGCCAGACACATGGGGCATTGGGGAAAAACACCTGACTTTTAACTTGCATGGTGAATTCTGGACCCTATGTATATATGTTATGGATGATGCACATTTGGCCTTTCCGTTGGTTCTAGGATTGGATTTCCTAGCCAAGACCCAAACCCAAATTGATATGGTGGGTAGGGGTTATGGTGTCAAACGCTACCAGAGCTATCAGTTTTATCCCTTTCTGCCTAGAGAAGAGTGGGAAACGTCCTGGCAAGCAGTTGAAGAGACTGAAGCCGGCGGCAGTAATGTGTATATGGCTGTCCAGCACTCTTCCCGCTCTATCTTTTCCATCACCAAGGATAAATGTCAGAAAACCGTCTCGGCTTGTTCCATTCTACCGGTTCAGGTTGATGTTCCCAATGATCTGGACAGTCTTATGAAGAGCTGGCCTACGGTGTGTACATCCCAATTGGGAGTAACCATGGTAACTCGACACGTGATCCACACCACAGATGAAGTTCCAGTGCGCAGTCCATCTTACAGAGCATCACCCTTTAAGAAGAAGATCATACGGCAACACCTTAATGACATGCTGGAGGACAATGTGATTGAACCATCCACCTCACCTTGGTCTGCACCTGTGGTGCTTATTGAGAAACGGGATGGTACTTACCGTTTCTGTGTTGATTACCGACGAATCAATGCCAAGACGCACTTTGATGCCTATCCCATGCCCAACGTTCACGATATCTTGGAGTCTCTATGTGGTGCCAAAGTGTTCAGTTCCCTGGATTTGCGGTCGGGCTACTGGCAGGTGGCTATGGATGAGGAAAGCCGACAAAAGACTGCTTTTACCACCCCTTATGGACTGTATCAATTTAAGGTTATGCCTTTTGGATTAAAAATGCTGCTGCAACTTTCCAGAGACTTATGGAGCAGGTGCTGGGAGGGTTGAGAGGAACTTGCTGCTTTGTCTACATTGATGACATCATTGTTTACTCCACCACCAAAGCGCAGCATTTGGAACATCTTAATCAGGTTTTCCACAAACTCCATCAGGCTAACCTTACACTGAATCTGGATAAATGTCACTTTTTCAAGGACTCTTTAACTTTTCTTGGGCATGTGGTGTCCGAAGCGGGGGTGTCTGCCAATCCAGAGAAGCTGACTGCCATACAGCACTATCCGCAGCCAAGCAACCTCAAGGAGGTACAACGGTTTCTGGGACTCGCTGGGTGGTACCATAAGTTCATCCCCGGTTTGCTGACATCGCTGCTCCACTCAACAATCTCAAGAAGAAAGATGTGAAGTGGGAGTGGACCCCAGAATGCCAGACCAGTTTTGAACACCTGAAAACTGCTCTCCAGTCTCCCCAGTCCTGGCACATCCAGATGTCAACCAGCCTTTCTGTGTTTACACTGACGCCAGTGAGGTGGGGCTCGGGGCTGTCCTAGCCCAGAGAGATGGTGAAGGTGAGCATGTGATAGCCTTTGCCTCCCGGATCCTCAATAAGGCTGAGAAGAACTACTCCACATCGGAGAAGGAGTGCTTGGCGGTTGTCTGGTCTGTGGAGAAGTGGCGCCATTACCTGGAGGGAGTGCCATTTGAAGTAGTCACTGACCACGCAGCACTGTCCTGGGCATTTAACACTCCCAAAACCTCCTCTCGGCTCACCCGCTGGACCCTCCGACTCCAACAGTTTAATTTTAAGGTGCTCTACCGCAAGGGAAGTTTGAACGTGGTTCCTGATGCTCTCTCTCGCTCCATCTCAAAGTGATATCTCTGTTGCTGTGTATTCTAGCAACACTCCAGTTTATAGCTCCGATCTCCCAACATCACTCGACGAAATAGCGGCCGCTCAGTCGAGAGATCCTGCTATCGCTGAGATTATTGCTAAAATGGACAATCCGCCAAACAAAATCTGATCGGATCACCTTTGAGATGAGACAGGATCTGGTCTATCGAAAAGTTCCTGCCACAAAAGGAGGCTATCGGTTCCAGTTAGTAGTCCCAGCATCGTTACAGTCATCTTTTCTGACATACTTCCATGATAACCCTCTAGGAGGCCATCTCGGACGTCTTAAAACTCTCCTTCGGATATTAGACGTGGCTTGGTGGTCTTCTGTCCGTATGGACACCTGGAAGCATATTAAAGAATGTATTACCTGCCAACAGTACAAACCTTCTAATGTGAAACCTGCAGGTCTGCTCCAGTCTACTACGGTTGCAGCTCGGGGAGATGTTGGGGTGGATTTGATGGGCCCGTTCCCAAGAAGTAAACAGGGTAACCAATACTTACTTGTTCTGGTAGACTACTATTCCAAGTGGATAGAGATGTTTCCCATACGTGACAGTAAGACCCGAAGATCGTTCAGTATTCTCACTCAAGAGATTTTCACAAGATGGGGAACACCCGGTTCTTGGTGTCGGATCGTGGTCCACAGTTTACAAGCCAGCTCATCATTGAGGTCTGTAAATCCTGGGGTGTTGTTAGGAAACTTACTACAAGTTATCATCCGCAATCAAATCTTACTGAGAGGGTTAACCGAACAGTGAAGACCATGGTGGCATCTTTTGTGGAAGATAAACATCAACTCTGGGACCAGTGGATACCAGAGTTTACGCCGCCATCAACAGCTCGTCAGGAGACTACTGGATTCTCTCCAGCTGAGTTGGCTCTTGGTCGCTCACTTAAGGGTCCCCTTGACCAACTGATTGGACTTGCCCCTTGCCTTCTACCTCTCAGTACAGTTTGCTGGAAAGACAGCAAGAAATCGCTGAACAAGTAAGGGCAAGTGTCAAGATAGCTCAGGGTAGGCAGGCCAAATATTACAATCGAAATAGGAGAGCTGTGCAGTATACCAAAGGAGATTTGGTGTGGACCAAAACGCATTTTTATCCGATGCCTCTGAGAAGTTTTCAGCAAAATTAGCTCCCAAATGGTCAGGACCAGCTGAAATTTTGAGAAAGGTAGGACCTGTTAATTATGAAGTTCAGTGGGCTGACCAGTCACAAAAAAAGATGTGATTAATGTGGTCAACTTAAAAAATACTACGGTTTGAAACCCGGTACCTCCGCTGGGGGACTATGTGACGCCTGTCACACAAAAGTGAATATTATGTAAGTGGTCCATTTTAGAGCACCACTTTTAGCCTGGCCAGGTATTCTAAATGTGTTGTGTAAAGTCAGAATGTATGCTTTCTGTTACCCTTTTAAGAGTGGGTTTTAGGAAACGTGGCCCCTTTAAATATGTTGGAGGACCTTGACCTTTATAAACCCTGCACTAATGCACTATGGGACGGCACCTTTTCCTGTTGGGAGTTTGACTCTGGTTAGTTTGCTGCTGAAGGTTTGCCGTCGAATATTTACACATGTACAGGTTCGCTAAACTTAGATGTGTTAAAGCCAAACTGCATAAAGTTAGATATATACTATGTTTATCTAGCTTTAGTTATTTTACAGTTTTAGACAATGTTCTTTGTTTAGCAAACATTGCTGGCAAATATTTTTCTTTTCCGTTGCTATTTCCTGGAGGAAACAAGACATTTCATTTGGATTTTGGAATGCAGCTGTGTTTTTGGACTTTGGGTGGACTTTCTGGAGCGTTCATGGACAATCACACAAACCGGTGAGACCGAACTGATTTATTATTATTTTTGGTGGATGTTTTTCTCATTTCTTTTTACTTTATTTTGTATGGTGGATTACCAACTGAATTTTGATTTTTTGGGATTCTTTCTATTTTTGTTTTCTACTGGACATTATTTTCTATTTATTTATTGCCTCTGTAAGCTTACCGGTGGATTTAACACCATCCTATTTCTGTTACAACTTGGTTTTATGTGCATGGGTCAGCAGCTACCAGAGGTACTGTGGGGCCTAAAATTGTTGGGTAATCTGTGTGTGTTGGACCGATGTTTTTGAAATTAAATGTTTCGCACTTCAACGAACCTAGCAATCCTATTTTTGCTGTGTATCTGCCTTTCTGCCATCTACTCTTTATATCATTTTTAAGGAGTTTTTGGTAGTAACCTATTCTTATTCTGGGAATGTTGTGTTGGCCTTTTTGGTCAAAGGCAGATTGTTACAAGTTGTTTCCATTGTTTCCAATGATTTACAGCAGAAGTGCTTTAGGGCAGGCTGCAGAGAGCCCGGGTACAGTAACTCACACTGAGAATGTCAACAATGGAATGTGTTGTTTCAGGGTCTGACTTAGTCAGAACAGATGTAGGGTTCCGCTGCCATGTGATCAAAGAGAACCTGAGCCTGGGTCCAGACAGGAGTCAGTGGGTGGGAATTGTGGGAAGGTTTAGGGGTGTGACATATCCAATTTGTCCAGCTGCTTTCTACAATACAACAGTAGTTATTCTACAATATACAAGTTATTCTACTGTGATAGTCCAGCAAAAAAAACTTCACAGAATACTGTACACAGTAGAATTGATAACAATTATGATACACTTTTCCTAGAATGTCTTTTTCATACTAGGCTACACTCACTACTTTTGGTATTCCACACCGGTAGAAAATCAAGTTTACCTAACTTCCAAATTAACTAATCATAGCCTCAGAAGTAGTTTTGATACCAAACTAATTGCTTCAGGAATAAATAAAAACAAGTGTGTTGTGTGTGAGCGCATGTGCGGCACAGTAAGGGTACTGCAAACCTGTTTCTTTCAGTTCTGCATGCTGGTTGGTTCTGGTGTTTGTGGATGCCTTCCAGTCTGCACTGCACAGTGGCTGCAAGTTAGTAAATATTTCTGATTATTAAAGAGTGCGTGCACGTTCCTGGATAAACATCAAATCAATGATGCTTGGTTTCTGGTATTTGTACTCAAGTACAGATTCAATGGAAGTTAAAGTGCTGTCAAAAAAAGTATATATATATATATTTTTTTCTTTATTGTTCTCCAAGTTTTCTGCTATAAAGATGCCAGAGGGTATTGAGTTTTAAACAAGTGAAATGATTACAGCAGATAGCCTAAGGATCTCTTTAGATTACAGGAAATGTTGCCTTTATAGTCCTTCATAACCCTATATAACTCACTGCAAACCTGTATACCCTTCACATGCATCCCAGGGTACTTTACAAAGCAATGTCACGTAGCGCTGCATGTGAGTTTGTCCCTGTCTGCAAAAAAGTATCACATTTGGCTCACTCACTATAATACTGATTTATTGGTATTGACATTAATTGCATAACAAGTTACAACAGTGGCAGCCTATTCTTTTTTTTATTTTAGATGCAAATGTTATTATAAAGCTAAAGTCTAGATGTCTTGAAATGTGTTCTACGTGTTCCAGGCATTAACACATTTAATATGATTTTGATCTAGCCATGCCTGGGAACCCAGTCTTAACCGCAAGTGTGGCTGTGAGTGTGTCTTCCCGTCCCTCAACCATGTCACATGTCATAATGCACTGTAGCTCCCATCTTCTCTTCTGCAGAAATTAAAGCAACTTGCCACATTTTTGGATCCGTAATACTTAAGGCCTAAATGCAATTTGCACCATTTTGTGGTTAAAGTATAAAGTATAAAACTGATAATTACTATGTATTTAAGGACTCAACTGTTACTAGTTTATTTTTCAAAACAAATGGTGTAAAGCCCTTGAGAAATGTAACCCCCAAAAATCATTACATTCATATTTAACAGGTGATTCTGAATTCTGAATCATCCCATGGCTGTTCCAAGTATTCCATCTCTCTGAAGGATTCTGTGCAGCGATTTGCAGTACGGGCCTCTTTCATTGATAATCGTCAACAGAAACGTCTGGCTAGTAAACAATCCCCAACTCCCCCTTACCTTTCATCCTTTGTTTCTAATTGATCAAAGGCCTGTCATTATTTTATGTCTGGCAGCTTAAGTACTCCTTTCGAAACTGAAATAGTGTTTTTTGCGGTTTTGTTTTAATTTGTGATTTATCCTGGCTTTCTATCAATAAATTAAGAATGTAGTGTTTATTTTTTCATGTTTTTTTTACTGGCAATTTATATTATATATGCAAAGAAATTAATAATAATAATACAGTAGACCCCCCATTAACCCATTTAGATTGGGACAGATCTGAGCCTGAATTGTGTAAAACACGGATTATCCGAAATTGAGTTTACTGTTTGGGAAATCCCAGCGCTATTAATTGAAAACTCAAAAAATGCAATAACATAAATAAAATATAATGTCCCAACAACGGTCAAAATACATACTGTACATAATCCGCGTTGTTCAGAGACAGAGAGAGCTGGTTTAAAAAAGTCACTGAGTCTTTAATTGTCGTGACTGCGCTTCATATTCAGACTGCCAGGCTAAGAGAGTCTGCTTTCTGCTCGCTTATCTCTGGATTCAGTAACTACAATGCAGAACTGTCCGTTGGCTTGCACTATACTGTATTGACCTGAATTGAATTAAATTAAATGATGACCGTCCGCTTCCGCACGGATACACTAATTTCCGCACTAATAAAACACAAGATATATGCACAATAAAGCCAAAAAGGGAATCTGTATACATCGAATATATGGATGCCTCGGGGCGTTGGGGCGTTGACACCCTGAAGGGCCGTATACAGACGTATACAGACACCCTGAAGGGCCTTATGCATTTATAGTCCAGGTCAAACTTGAAGAAAAAAAAGCATACATCATGTTTAGGGCAAAAAATGATCTTTTTTTTTTTTTAATTAAATATCCTTACACCAATAAAGCAGTCCCATTTATAACTTGGAACAACACACTAAATTAAGCTGAGTAAATTAATTTTATTGGAACATGCAAAAGAAAGTACATCTGTATTTTTGATTGCCATTGAAAAGATACACCAGGGGGCGGAGTTGAGACGGCACCAATTTATTTTTTTTATATTTTATCTCCAATAGATCACATCACAAGCCCCTAGATCCACACGCTGAGAAAAAAACGCCAAAGTCAAATAAAAAACAACAGGTTGGATTTTATTTACCACAGGCTAAAGTGTAGTAGACAAACTATACAAAAAGTCAAACACTGCCTGAAACGTTTGCAGGGTGTAAATGGTCAATAGCTAAATTAATAGGCTAAGCGTTTCTTTTGATTGCCTCGCGGCGCTGTCTCCGCTGTCTAATCAGCATACGATGCCAGGCATAATATGAGGGTCGCTATGTTGGGCTAAGTTGATACAAAAATGTGTACAGGGCAGTATTAATTACATTATTATTTTTTATTATTTGTTTATTTAGCAGACGCCTTTATCCAAGGCGACTTACAGAGACTAGGGTGTGTGAACTATGCTTCAGCTGCAGAGTCAAAAGATTCATATTTTTCACCAAACCAAAAAAAGGCACTATTCTGGGCCAGTCCCTTTGTACTCTAAAATTGTCAAACAAAAATTCCAAACCATTTTGGAGCTGGATACCAAACCAGGAAACAAACAGCAAAAAACACATATTTTTATTTTTTTCACTAGCTGGATCTCTGAACCCGCACATCCGAGCAGAAAGAAATGGCCCACATCAAGAGATCTAACCAAAGGGACCACACATTCAAATTTTCGTGCAAATCCACTGAACAGGGTCAAAGTTATTAAAGTACAGAAATTGGGGTTTAACATTAAACTGCCTACTCAACCCTACCTATAGCGGCGCTACCGTGCCACTATAATTTCATAGTTTATTTTTTCTAGTCAACTATTTCAAAACCTTTTCTACATAAACCTTGAGCCATTTTATTTGTGACCTAATATAATTTTAATAGTGCTTCTTGTGTCTGTTAATAACAGATTGAAATAAACAAATGCACACTACATGTGTACTAAAACAGCATTCTAATTCTGGTATGGGTCAACAAACAGTACTACAAATGGTTGGGTGATTTCTAGATAATCAAGACACAAATCCAAAATTCTCCATATCCTTTAGAAAACATAGGAAGCTTTTGAACTGCATCCCTCTTTCTGTAGAACAGCACGTGCTCATCTTGTATGAAACAATAAACAAAGGGTTAAAAGCAAAATGAAACCAGCTGGACACTTTCACAAAAAAAAGTCAATATTTGAAAGAGTAAGGGTCGATTGCAACAATGTGGATTAATCACTAACCCAGATTAAATCAAAGATTATATTTTAATCATGTTGCACAAAACTTTAAACCAGGTTTTATTCTTAATCCAAGATTAAAATATAATCACACTGTACCACTAATTTTAATCCAGGTTTACATGTGAAAGGTGGATTAAATTAAATTAAATTTAATTTCCTTGGAGGTGGTTTAAACTTGGACATAATGGCAGCATACCTTAAAAATGTATCTTTTCTGTAAAACAACCGTGCAATCAGTCTCAATTTGGAGAACATGAAATGCTAGTCAGGGCAAATCTCACCCAGTGAGCATTTAGTACAACAACAACAACAACAGCAACAACAACAACCTGGTTTCACATTAAGACTGTGTAGCCTATATTGTATTTTTGAGTCAAGGCGAAAAGAAATAGAGACGAAAGTTATGTATCGTGTTTATATATCATGTTGTACAATTACAAATGTAACATTATAAAATAGTATGTAGCATGTGTGCAGGGGTTCATTTGTGCCGGATCGCAGCAGATCTTTTTTGTTTATGCAGTTTGCAATGAACCATATGAAAAAAATATATATTTTATGTTGCAAAAAAGAACTCTATGTTTAATATTGGATGAACTGAATAGCAAAAGTGTTCTGTAACAATATGTTTGGATGTGACATCAATGGGTAAGAAAAAAAAAAAAAAAATTCACAACCCAAACGGCGAACACCAAAAAACTAGTGCTTGTCGCTCCTGTTCATCAGATTAGTCGGCCCACCACTGAAATATTATATTAAAACAGGGCTAGGCGAAGGACAGCAGGCAGCTACCGACACCAGCAATAAGGCATAAAACCCACAAGCACATGAGAACATGAGAAGCACATTATATGGAAGCTACTGTAAATCACGGTCAGTGGAATATGGTAAAAGAAATGCTATCCCTCTTAGTTAATTATAAGAATCGGTACCTTTTTGTTTATAAATTAACCCCTGCATGTACGGGTGTCGATAAGTAACAAACTTTAGTGGCCTTAAATGAATGCTCATTCCAAATGTATCGTCTCTAGCTTTTTTGCCTGAAGCATCATAATGAAGGACAATAAAATACATATATTACAATTTGCCACTTAAGGTAGCCTATAAACACTTTTGGACGAAAGCATGCAAAGTAAAACCAAGCTATTCTTACAGTTACATGATATTCGGAATTAATGCAGGACAACCCGGTTGGCATAACTGGAGATTGGGTTAAGGGTTGTAGGAAAGCCACAGGCTGCATGCGGGGCCTATGTTGTCGCTTTTTGATAATTAATTTAAACACAATACAATCTTATACAATAGTATATAATGAGTGAAATTAATAGAATGTAATGTTTTCTTAAGCTTGAACTCTTCTTTGTTTATTTGCTTTTACATTTGCTGAATACGGTGTATACAAATAATGACTGATTGCTAATCAGAAATCTAGGATGACCTGCTTAATCCAAGATTTACTAATCCTGGTTTACATTTTTGTCATGCAATGTAACTGTGATTATAAATAACCCCAGATCAACTAACCCTAGATTAGCACTAAACTGAGTTTTATTTAATCCACGTTGGTGCATTTATTTTTAAAAAGTTGTACATTCTTTAAAGATTACTTTCACCACATTCCTGACCCTTGACTGTTGACCAGCCTATATGTATAAATTAATTAAATGGGGTTCTGGCTGTTTTAACTCCCTTTGTATTGTAACAAAGCTTTGTATTTCTCATGCAATTTAATTAAATAATTAAGTCAGTGATTATATGGCACACTTTATATTTTAACAGCTGTAGTAAAACAAACATGTTTAATAAGCCTACTTGTATGTGCCTTGTACTTTAAGTGACATCAATGGCTAACTGCTGATTTCAATGAAAAAACAGCAAACTGCCATAAATTATTCTGTGCTGGATTTATTCCATCAAACCTTCCCAATCTCACCAACCTGGAAAGCTGAAACATAGTTGGAGCATTAATGTTCCTATGGTCACTGTTGTTTACCCCTGCCTAGTAGGATTTGTAAGTGCTTTCTACTTTTTTTCAAGAATACAGTACCAGGATGGACTATTATACACAGCAGACTGTGTTGTTTCCGACTAATGGCTATCCATCTATTCCATATATTTATATTATTTCTTAAAATACATTTTCTTTCAAGATATTTTTTAAACTGTAATATTCAAGACCTGTTTGTAGATTCACCTCTGCTTAAATGCTACAAACAAGTCCTCTGTACAGCCTCCATGCTTCAGGCTTCACAAGGGCTTGTGTGTGTTTTTTGTTTTGTCACAAACATTGTATCTGCTTGTGCTGATGACTTGTTATGTGGTCAAAGTTACCTCTCTGTTAACATATTGCACATCGTGATAAGCAAAGTACAAAGGACGCAAGAAGGATATACTGTTCAGACACTGATAATAATGAAATGCTGTGAATAAAATATACAACATGCTGACAATTTACTTTAGTTATATATTATGATAAGCAGCTCACTATCCCCCCCACCCCCAGTAACTCATAACATTACAAATACAAATGGAACTGCTAATATGATATATTTGCAAACAGTATAATGTCTTCATTAAACTGTAAAGTTTTATTTTTAACTTGTAAGCACTGCCTTTTAATATCGTAATAGACTCCAGCTTCATTATACCTCCCCCTGTTCTACAGACACAACAAAGTCAAAATTGAAGATTCTCTTCCAGCACTGCATCTAAATCAGAGGCACCAAGGGTTCAGGAGTGTGCTACCCAGCCTCCCTTGAAAACACCATTCAAGATGTCATCCCTGGTCACAACTCAAACACAACTTGTTCGGAAAGCCTGCATCGATCTACCAACCTCGTATTCCTTTCTCCTGGTCTCAGATTAAGAAGCCAAGCACCCACTTGCAAATCTTTTTGCAGTAGAGTACATGCTGCACAGTTATTTAGAGAATATGACAGATTCATTAGCACATCACTGAGAGCAGTTTGAAATTCTCAATGTGGTATTCATGAAGCCTCACCCGTGATATTATTAATTCTCATGCCATGGTTATAATTATGAAGTCCTGGGACCACTTCTTATTTCTTTCATGCAACCAAGAAACCTTTGTTAAGATTTTAAATTAGAATTTGTTTGAATTATGGATTTAATCCATATAAATACAATTTCAAAACTGTTTAGCTATATTTGGATAGCTAATATTTATATTTGTAATATTACCAGTGAAGCCCAAGTAAGGATATTAAAATAGATTCCATTCTATTTTTTCATTCGTCCGAACAAATGTAATTAGTTTACATAACAGAATCATTTATTACAATGTATAAAATAAAAAAATAAAAAATGCTTTACAAGTTTAGCCAACGACCCTGCAATGACTTCTCAGGTAATATTTCAATCTTGCTATCCGGTAGAAATAAACGTGTCGAAAAAATCCTCCGTCTGCAAGTTTATTCAGTATAACATGTTCTTAAATACATGGTCTTAGTACTAAGCCTTTCTTATTATGTGGGCAGTACATAAATCCAACCAGTCTCTGCTGCCTGCATAGTTTTTAGCCAAAGAAAACAAAGCCATAAATAAACTTCATGAAAACATTCAGCGTTGGGCATAGTCGGTAAGGCGTAATTCACTTTTAATTCACTCACTGATTAATTTTATTCATGACATGAAAGTGAACATGAAAAGTGAAAATGAAAGTGTTTTTTTGGGGGTTTTTTTGAACCTCTGGCACTTTTTTGATGAGAAAAGTGAAATGCATATCACCTCTTAAGCTGTAAATATGCATGTCATTGAAACAGTAAGTTAAATCCCAAAGGGAGCTGCTGTAGTGCTGTATATCTTTAAAAATCGATTCTTCAATGAGACATAGGGGCTAAACCTTTCCTGCAATGCATAACCCCCCTTCCAAACCCCTTTTTAGAATTAGCCTTGTTCTGTAGGCTTTGTATCAAACAGGAGTTGATTTCTACATAGGAGACACATTGCTTTAACCCATACACTGTATGAAACTGCTGAAGCAAAAAGAGGCTTCCTGTTAGAAATATCAGATGTTTAGTGTTATACTGGAGCAGCCATCAAAAGCCACTGGATACAACTGACATAGTACCCAAGTTATAGATTTTGAGTACAACAGTCATTGTCATTTGGTAGATAACCTCTTGAAACTCTCACTGTAACAGCGGCTTATTTTCGAAGCATCTTATACGGTCCAGTACAAAAATATATTTAAAATGTCTGAGGCTAGGGATAATGAACTGTTGCTACAGCAATCATATATCCCCTGCTTAACAATCAAGACCCCCTCTCCCTTCAGAACACCCAGTTCACACAGATTCCAAGACATTGATTTACTGAAAGACATTCTAAGATGCAATGGAATACAACACACGTGTGACTGCACTTTGTATTTAATAAATAAATAAATAAATAAATAAGTACATACATTTCTTTTTATTGAAGATTTTAGCTGGTATAACTTATACATCAAAGTTAAAAAGCTAAACTGGGGACTCCCGAGAGGCACATCCAGTAAAGGCGCTCCACGTGGAGTGCAGGATGTGACCTATAGTCTGGACGTCGCCAGTTCGAGTCCAGGCTATTCCTTTACCGACTGAGGACGGGAGCCCTAGTGGGCGATGCACAATTGGCGGCGCTGCCGGGGAGGGAGGGTTAGGTCGGCCAGGGTGTCCTCGGCTCACCGCGCACCAGCGACCCCTGTAGTCTGGCCGGGCGCCTGCGGGCTTGCCTGTAAGCTGCCCGAGAGCTGTGTTGTCCTCCGATGCTGTAGCTCTTGGGTGGCTGCATGGTCCACAGTGTGAAAAAAAAGCAGTTGGCTGACTGCACACGCTTCGGAGGACAGCGTGTGTTCGTCTTCGCCCTCCCAAGTCAGCGCAGGGGTTGTAGCGGTGAGCTGAGCCTAAAAATAATTGGCCATTTCCAAATTGGGGTGAAAATAATAAAAATAATTGGCAACGACTAAATTTATAAAAAAAAAAAAAAAAAAGCTAAATTAAAATGTAATACTGTATCCAGAATATTTAGAAATGAGCGACTGAGTTTTTATTTATTTATTTATTTTTTTACTATGAACATCAGTAAGGATTGTTAAATGTAGGAAAAAAATTGCCAAAAATGTACCTCTGCCTGCAAACACTTCATACATAATGGCTGTAAAAAAGCAACCTGCCTCATTGCACAAGGCTGCATACAGTGTCTGATATATAACTCAGGGAGTCCTGCAGCTACACGTGTTTTCTATTTCCTAGTGACCTGGCACGGCGTACTCTATACTGTAATAATGTCCCAATGTCAGCACAACAACCAATACCAATTACTTGTATTTAATATATTCATAAGCAAACATCCCACTCTAATCTAACACATACCCAACTGATGATTAATCTGAATGACACATTGTATATTCTTTAAATTGCGACATGCAAAGCTTTTGTTTGTTTATTTTCATTTTGAAGGACACAGAATGCCTCAAGGCATCATTTTTAGAAAGTACTAGGAAAGATACTTGAAAGACAGACAGACTGACACAGTGCACATTTTGTATGTGTACCCTTAAAAAAATTAGTATCACTTCCTTATTTAAAGTACTGTGAATATGATATAGGTGTGCTCTAATAAATAGCTGTCTTTTTATTTTATTTTTCTAAAATTACTTTTTAAACAAACAACAAACAGCCATAATGAGTTATCCTTGCTATGGCCACAACTTTGTCTTTTAGATTTGACATCTCTGCACCTGCCCTGGTAATCTCAACTGTGGTTCTCTCGAATTATTTTAATTTCAGTGCCTGAGAAACCAATAAAACAAATTGGCTAATTAAATTGGCCTGTATTCTTCACAGGAAAGGGATAGGCCAAAGTAGAAAGTTCTGGAGGCACTGGTAATTTTAATTAATAGGCTGTGCAGAGATCGTACTTTTTGATATACAGTTTAGTACACTTCACTACACCCAAAAAAAAAAAAAAAAAAAAAAGAAAAACGAGAAACAACCAAGCCTGTAAAAGTTACCCTAATGCTGCTGCAGTTTACTACTTTCTTCCAAAACTAGAAATTAGACCTTTCTGATGCTGTACTACACTCCAGAGAATATCTTTTCCATTTTATGGGTCAGTGGTAATGGAAATACAGCTGTATATCATTACAGTAGCTTTGAGGAATGAAATCCATCACAGTTCAAGGGAAGTCAGTACAGGTACACTATAACAGCAATTTATATATGCTACTGTGGTTCCTCTGCTGCCAAGGCGGAATACTTTATATTAAAAGTGTAGCACAGCTCAGATAGCAGAAATATGTCTTAGTGGGAGAGCATAGTAGTATATATTAATTTAAAACTTGCTTGTGCAAATTAGCCTGGCTCCTTGGTTTTGTGGTTGAGACCTGTCCTGGCATGCAGTAGGAACCACATTTGTACCCAGTCTGCCTGGGCATTGGCTTCCCCTCGCCTGCATTAGGAATCCCATGAGCACGAGTCCCTCAATATCAGTATTAACCACAAAATAGATAACTACCCCACTTTAAATACAGGAGAGACTCGGGAACCTTTAATGTCCTGATGTCAATACCTATGCTGGGCAATCTGTGGAGAGCAATATTTATTTTAAAAGGAAAATCATTTTTATTATTACAAAAAAAAAAAAAAAATCAGCAATGTTCCGTGTTGCTTTAAGATTCATATTACAACTTATCCATCCCTGAACAGCTAATTGGCACATGCAGTGCTGTGCAGCGTGGTACACATTTGCTCCTGGCATTGTGAATTTGCCTACATTTATTACATTTTGTAACACAGCCAAAAATATGTTGAAGAATTAATCTTTTTACCACAAAATGTAAATACAGTGCTCTCCATTTATAAGGCAACCCTTTATACTACAGAACAGGTTATTAGGCGACATTGATCATGGCTCCCATTTGCCCCATAATGCTATTACACTAACACTAGTATTCTCGTTATTATTATTATTTATTTCTTAGCAGACGCCCTTATCCAGGGCGACTTACAGTCGTAAACAAATACATTTCAAGAATCACAGTGCAAGTAATACAGTGCAAGTAATACAATTAAGAGCAAGATAAATACAATGATGAATACAATGACTTTGGTTCAAGCAAGTAGAAGTGTGACAAAATACAATTCAATAATACAGCAGATAACAGTGTCAGTGATAGTTACATCAGGATATAATTAAATACAAAATACTACAGATTAAACACTTGGCAGATTACAGTACTCTGAAGTACAGGATTACATGCAGTAAAATAGGGGGCAGATAAGAGCAAGTAAAGCGCATTTAAGGAAGGGTGATAAGTGTCCCAGGGGAAAAACAGAGGAGTTCTACAGGTGCTTTCTGAAGAGGTGAGTCTTGAGGAGGCGCCAGAATGTGGTCAGGGACTGGGCAGTCCTGACATCTGTAGGAAGGTCATTCCACCACTGCGGGGCGAGGGTGGAGAAGGAGCGGGCTCTAGAGGCAGGGGAGCGTAAAGGAGGTAGAGCCAGTCTTCTAGTGCAGGCGGAGCGGAGAGGTCGAGTGGGGGTGTAGGGAGAGATGAGGGTCTGGAGGTAGCTGGGTGCAGTCTGGTCAAGGCATCTGTAGGCTAGTACAAGAGTCTTGAACTGGATGCGAGCGGTGATCGGTAGCCAGTGGAGTGAGCGGAGTAGTGGAGTTGCATGGGAGAAGCGAGGCAGAGAGAACACCAGGCGGGCAGCGGAGTTCTGGATGAGCTGGAGCGGATGGGTGACGGACGCAGGGAGGACAGCCAGGAGGGAGTTGCAGTAGTCTACGCGGGAGAGTACCAAGGCCTGGACCAGGAGCTGGGTGGCGTAGTAGGTGAGGAAGGGTCGGATTCTTCGGATGTTGCTCAGGAAGAATCGGCAAGTGCGTGCCAGAGTGGAGATGTGCTGGGAATAAGAGAGGCAGGGGTCCAGGGTGACTCCGAGGTTCTTAGCGGAAGAAGAGGGAGAGAGTGTGGTAGATTCCAGAGGAACAGAGATAGAGAGATCAGAGGAGGGGGAGGAGGAGGAGGGAAAGAAAAGGAGGTCAGATTTAGAGAGGTTGAGTTTGAGGTGATGCGAGTGCATCCAGGAGGAAATAGCAGACAGACAGGTAGTGATACGGGAGGGAGATGGTGGAGTCAGAGGTGGGGAAGGAGAGGAAAATCTGAGCATCATCAGCACAGAAATGGTATGAGAAACCATAGGATGTGATGAGGGGGCCCAGGGAGCGGGTGTAGAGAGAGAACAGGAGAGAACCCAAGACTGACCCTTGGGGGACTCCTGTTGAGAGAGGGCGAGGTGTGGAGGTTGCTCCACGCCAGGTTACCTGGTAAGTGCGGTTGGAGAGGTAGGAGGAGAACCAGGCCAGAGCAGTGCCAGAGATTCCCAGGTCAGCGAGAGAGGATAGTAGAATAGAGTGATCAACAGTGTCAAAGGCAGCAGAGAGGTCGAGGAGAATTAGGACAGAGGAGAGAGAGGCAGCTCGGGCAGAGTTTAGTGAGTTGGTGACAGACAGGAGGGCGGTTTCAGTGGAGTGAGCAGAGCGGAAGCCAGATTGGAGAGGGTCGAGCAGAGAGTGGTTGGACAGGAAAGCAGAGAGCTGGCGGTGTACAGTCTGCTTGAGGGTTTTGGAGAGGAAGGGTAGGAGGGAGACAGGACTGTAGCTCTGGAGGGAGGTGGGGTCGAGGGTGGGTTTTTTGAGGAGGGGAGTGATAGAGTCTTTTTTGAAGGCAGAGGGAAAGAGACCAGAAAGGAGAGAGGTGTTGAGAAGGGAGGAGATGAAGGGAAGTAGAGCAGGAGCAGCAGCTTGAAAGAGGTGAGTGGGGAGGGGGTCCAGGGCACACGTGGTGGGTTTGTGACCCTGGAGCAAGGAGGAGAGGTCAGAGTCTGAGAGGGGCGAGAAGGTGGAGAAGGAGGGTGAGTTAGTAGGGAATGCAGTGGGTGTAGGGGTTGGAGCAGGAGGGGGTGCGGGGGAGGTGTTAAAGCGTTTGCGGATATCTGAGATTTTAGAAGAGAAGAAGGAGGCAAATTCATCAGTGGAGATAGAGGAGGGGAGGAGGGTTTAGGAGGAAGGAGAAGGTAGAGAATAGTCTACGCGGGTTGTTAGTGGAGGCTTGGATTACATATTGGAAATAAGTACATTTAGCAGAGGAGAGAGTAGAGAAGAAGGAGGAGAGGAGAGTGCGGTAAACGTCTAAGGCAGCAGGGAGTTTGGTTCTCTTCCATTTCTTTTCAGCAGATAGCGTGATTCTTGCTGAGCGGAGCGCAGAGGAGAGCCAGGGTTGGGAAGGGGAGGGGCGAGCAGGTCGGGAGGTGAGGGGACAGAGGAAGTTGAGGGAGGAGGTGAGGGTGGAGGTAGCAGAGTCTTATAAGGCGTTATAAGGCGGAACACAAACAGCACGGTCTCTTAACTATGACCCCCGACTACAGTGTTATAAACTGTAACTAGCATTGTACAACCATACTAATACATTGTCCAAATGTACACAACTGTGTTTAAACAAAAGATAACATATGTTTCCACAGTGGTACACTAAAACATACCTTTATTGTACATAACTGTTGTAGCGCACTTCTAACATAAAACTATGAACTATATTAAGCACTTTGTTTGCACTCTAAATGAAAATCCTTGGTGTGCCAGTCAGAACTGCAACGTTAAACCATTCTATTAAAATTCTTATTTTAGCATTTTTAACACCAAGGAACATTAAAATAATGATATAATCCAAAAGCAATGAAATGAAATGAAAATGGTGTTTGCTGCTGTCACAAAGACGGCCGGAGTGGGTGACGTCAGACCAGAAACAGGAACTAAATAAACAAAAGACTTGGGGTTTTGGTGAAGCTGAGCGCGTGATGGCGCTCAGCGTTTAATAATCACAACAGAAAATAAAAGGTATGTACACAAAACAGAAACACGACACGGCACTTTCGCCAAAATAAAAGAGATAAACAAAACGGACTAAACAGTAAACAGACAGACAAACGGTGAGTGAAGCAAAGTAAATCAATCTTTCTCTCTTTCTCTCTTTCTCTCTTTCTCTCTTTCTCTCTCTCTTTCTCTCTCTCACCCGTTCTCCACTCACGAACACCCAACCCCGAGTGGGTGAAAACATGCAGCTTTTATGCAGTTGTACCAAGACTCGATTGCTAATCAATCATTCAATCGGAGTCTCGGTACAACTGCACGTGAATTAACTAAGTGCAATCCCGTGACACACATTATACACATTTTATCTGCACGTGAAGTGAAGTGATGTGCAATCCCGTGCCTAAATACAATTACATCTTAAATACACGTGAAACACACACCCGTTTATATCCCGTGCAGCCATCTCTATACACCAACATTTAACACACCACACGCAACATACAACATGCAACACAAACTACGCACAAGGGCGTGGCCACATTGCCACATATACCCCCCTTGCGCAGCACACATGGCCTCAATGGCCACCTCCCCATAAAGACCCAGCAGTCCAGGACAAAGTCTCGGGCTGGGAAGGGAGGCTTCAGTGGGCCCATGGCTGGCAATGCTGTCAGCACCCTGCCGGTAGTGGCACGGCTGACAGCATGCTGGTCCACTCCTGCAGCGAAATTGCTGCGGGGATGCTGGTCTCCTGACCTCTCCCCTTTCTTCGTAGCCGGTAGCTCCCTCCTGTGGGGCTCCGGCCACAAGAACTCCTGCAGCGAAACTGCTGCTGGGAAAGTGGTCTCCTGACCTCTCCCCTGTCTCTGTAGCCGGTAGCTCCCTTTCTGGGGCTCGGCCACCGTACTCCTGTGGTGGAGGTGCGGGAAACAGAGACAGCTCCTGCTGTTCTGCGCCTGGCAGTGGCGGAGGCAGAGGCAGCTCCTGCTCCTCTGCTCCTGGCGGAGGTAGAGGCAGCTCCTGCTCCTCTGCTCCTGGCAGTGGCGGAGGCAGAGGCAGCTCCTGCTGCTCTGCCCCTAGTGGTGTCGGAACCAGCAGGTATTCACCCTCTGCTGGTGGAGGTGGGAGGGGCAAGCAGTCCTCCCACGACAAAGAAGGCGGAACCAGCAGGTACTCCCCCTCTGCTGGTGGAGGAGGCAGAGGCAGCTCCTGCTGCTCTGCTCCTGGTAGAAGCAATTGAGGTGGTGGAGGCAGAGGCAGCTCCTGCTGCTCTGCTCCTAGTGGTGTCGGAACCAGCAGGTATTCACCCTCTGCTGGTGGAGGTGGGAGGGGCAAGCAGTCCTCCCACGACAAAGAAGGCGGAACCAGCAGGTACTCACCCTCTGCTGGTGGAGGAGGCAGAGGCAGCTCCTGCTGCTCTGCTCCTGGTGGAAGCGGTTGAGGTGGTGGAGGCAGAGGCAGCTCCTGCTGCTCTGCTCCTGGTGGTGGTGGAGGCAGAGGCAGCTCCTGCTGCTCTGCTCCTGGTGGTGGGGGAGGCAGAGGCAGCTCCTGCTGCTCTGCTCCTAGTGGAGGAAGCGGTGGAGGTGGGAGCAGCGTGTAGTCTCCTGGCGATGGAGGTGCGAGCCGCGTGTGGTCTCCTACTGTTGCAGGGGACTGGTGCGGCTCCGCCTCTCTTGCAGGGGACTGGTGCGGCTCTCCCGCTCTTGCAGGGGACTGTGGTGGAGGCAGAGGCAGCTCCTGTTCCTCTCCTCCGGGTGGTGACGGTGGGGAAGTGATACCAGCAGACGTTCACACTCTGCTGGTGGATGGGAACCCAGCAGGCATTCACCCTCTGCTGGTGGACACGGGACAGCAGGCATTCTTCCTCTGCTGGTGGACACGGGGACAGCAGGCATTCTTCCTCTGCTGGTGGACACAGGGACAGCAGGCATTCTTCCTCTGCTGGTGGACACGGGGACAGCAGGCATTCTTCCTCTGCTGGTGGACATGGGGACAGCAGGCATTCTTCCTCTGCTGGTGGAGGTGGAACCAGCAGGCATTCTCCCTCTGCTGGCAGCTTGGGTCCTAGGGCTGTGGAAGCCCCGACTTCCCTCTCTTTGGGCTGTGGGCGCACCGACTCCTCCCTTTTGGGCTGTGGGCGCACCGACTCCTCCCTTTGGGCTGTGGACGCACCGACTCCTCCCTTTTGGGCTGTGGACGCACCGACTCCTCCCTTTTGGGCTGTGGGCGCACCGACTCCCCCTCTTGGGCTTAGGACGTTCGGGCTCCCCCACTCAGGCGTAGGACGTTCGGGCTCCTCCCACTCAGGCGTGGGGCGTTCGGGCTCCTCCCACTCAGGCGTAGGGACGTTCGGGCTCCTCCCACTCAGGCGTAGGACGTTCGGGCTCCTCCCACTTAGGCGTGGGACGTTCGGGCTCCTCCCACTCAGGCGTGGGGCGTTGGGCTCCTCCCACTCAGGCGTGGGACATTTGGGCTCCTCCCTTTGGGCGCTAGAGAGGACAACAGCCTTGTTAGTAGCGGTGCAGGGCACCTTTTAACACCGCCTGCAACTGCTGCGCTGATGTTACTCTGGGCCCCTTGCTTCTCCTGATCCAGCAGCCAGTCGATCACCTCCTCTGACACTGGCCTGCAGGATGGGTGCTGCTGTTGCTTCCTCTCTAGCGTCTTTCCTCCCTCCATTTCTCCAAAAAAAATCCATTTTTTTTTTTCCTTTTTCTCTCAAAAAACACACGGTACTCCTGCTCTGGTCTGAGTCTTGGGGCTGGTAATCCCACGATGACACCACGTGTCACAAAGACGGCCGGAGTGGGTGACGTCAGACCAGAAACAGGAACTAAATAAACAAAAGACTTGGGGTTTTGGTGAAGCTGAGCGTGATGGCGCTCAGCGTTTAATAATCACAACAGAAAATAAAAGGTATGTACACAAAACAGAAACACGACCACGGCACTTTCGCCAAAATAAAAGAGATAAACAAAGCGGACTAAACAGTAAACAGACAGACAAACGGTGAGTGAAGCAAAGTAAATCAATCTTTCTCTCTTTCTCTCTTTCTCTCTTTCTCTCTCTCTCTCTCTCTCACCCGTTCTCCACTCCACGAACACCCAACCCGAGTGGGTGAAAACATGCAGCTTTTATGCAGTTGTACCAAGACTTCGATTGCTAATCAATCATTCAATCGAGTCTCGGTACAACTGCACGTGAATTAACTAAGTGCAATCCCGTGACACACATTATACACATTTTATCTGCACGTGAAGTGAAGTGATGTGCAATCCCGTGCCTAAATACAATTACATCTTAAATACACGTGAAACACACACCCGTTTATATCCCGTGCAGCCATCTCTATACACCAACATTTAACACACCACACGCAACATACAACATGCAACACAAACTACGCACAAGGGCGTGGCCACATTGCCACAGCTGCTCAATATCTTTAACTGAGGCATCCTGAAAACATATCTCCGTTATTATAACCAAAGCAAAACAAAACCCATCTCTATTTCATACCCATTTCTGTAAACTATATATTTTTTAAACATCTCATAAGATTACAATTACTAAGCAAGACTCAAGCAAGATAAGTGCCACAATTTATTTGTTGATTAGACACTGCTTTGACCCTCAGGTACATAGTAAATTTTTTTTTTTTTTGGTTAAGTGTGCATTGGTACGGGGGCTCCTGAGTGGCGCATCCAGTTAAAAAGCACTCGCGTAGAGTGCAGGATGCACCCTATAGTCTGGACGTCGCCGGTTCAAGTCCAGGCTATTCCTTTACCGACTGAGGACGGGAGCCCCAGTGGGCGATGCACAATGGCCGAGAGCCGCCCGGGGGAAGGGAGGTTTAGGTCGGCCGGGGTGTCTTCGGCTCACCGCGCACCAGCGACCCCTGTGGTCTGTCCGGGCACCTGCAGGCTTGCCTGTAAGCTGCCCGGGACTGCATTGTCCTCCCACCCTGTAGCTCATGATGAGCATGCAGTGTGTAAAAAAGTGGGCAGCTAACGGCGCACGCTTCGGAGGACAACATGTGTTTGTCCTTGACCCTCCCGAGTCAGCGCAGGGGTGGTAGCAGTGAGCTGAGCTAAAAAAAAAAATTGGATACTACTAAATTGGGGAGAAAATAACAAAAAATAAATAAATAGGCGACTACTAAATTATAAACAGACAAAAAAAAAGTGTGCATTGGTACAAAGTTAGTCTTAGCTATTTTGCAGTTATTTGAGTCTTATTTTAGGCGCGTGACTTAAGTGCAATTTTAGCTGTTTTTCAGTGTCTATACACCTGGCTGTATCTATTTTCTTTTTACTGGGGGCAATATAAATAGGGATATGTGTGCAGAGAAAATGAATGGAAGCTGATTCAAATAAATAAATAAATAAATAAATAAATAAATACAATTAAATGACATTCACACACAGATGTGTGTGTACCAATCTAAAGTACATGCCCAAAAGATAATAAAACACGTCAACTCTTCAGAACCTCAGTACATCAGTACATAAGCAACTGGAAAAGTACATAATAATAATAATAATAATAATAATAATAATAATAATAATAATAATAATAATAATAATACTGTGTTTTACTATATCATTTTGTACATTTTTTAGGCTTCAGGCCATCAAAGGAGTAAAGATATAAAGAGAACTGAATACCATAAAATACAAGCGACACTTGCCACTAATTTCAAGTGAAGTAGGTCTTTCTCAAATGTATTAATTTTGCATCATGCATGTAGTAACAGTTGTACTGTGATCATGGCCCTTTATTTTTAGTTTTTACCAAATTGTACAGAGTAATAAATTGGTTTTAAAAATGCAATAGGTTGATTTTTTTACTGATTTTAACAGTCTCTACTAGAAGTGTTTTTTTTTTTAAAGAGGCCTGCAATATTACTATGGTAGGAAAAGGCTTACACTATGGTCAGTGCAGCTGTGCAGGACTGATTAGGAAAGAGGTATTATTTCCAAAACCTTGTCTTAGAGGTATACTGACTGAAAAAATAAAATAAAATAAAAAACCTCTTTGCACCTTGCTTATCAATTACAAAAAAGGCATCTGCTAATGAAATCACAAACAAACTGAACCCGGGTCTAAAGTGTTAGAAGTCGATATGCCTAGTCATCAAATTGTACATGTTTACATATAAGCAAAGGAGAGCTGCATTTCTTGAGTCAAGAAACAAACAGGATGCTGTGTGCTTTCAATGGATGGAAACCATTATTCTGAATTTCAAGTGCTGCAGGTGAAATGCAGGAGAATGCATACATGTTTAGAACAATAGCTGAGCTTGAAAACCTAAAGCAAGCCTTGGTGTGAAACAACTGGACATCCTGAAAGCAAAAACAAAACCATTTAAGTCCCCCACCCATTTCAAACAGAACGTGTATGCAATCACCTGACAACATAGTGAATGATCTTTCTTGGAGGCTGATTTTTAACAAATATTATTATGTGGGCAAGGTACTTTATTTTTCTCCCATGGCAATATTATAATCAAAGGCATATGCCCATTTGTGTCTAGCAGTGTCTCCATCGATGGAAACTAGGTGGTGGGAAAATGGCAGCTTTACTATACAATGCACGTGGTATCTAGTCTGCTGCTGTAAAATAGTGTAAAGAAAATAGCTTTAAATAAGAACAAAAAGACATTAGAAAAGAACTGGGAATATGGTTTCATCAGGATAACCAGCCTCACCAAGATATTTCAGCATCAACCCAGGGTGATTCATCAGGGCTCTCCCCTTCAACTAGAGTCACGAGCCATAGGATTACAATTCAATTACAGCTCAGCTGTCCTTGTAGCAACTTTTAAAAAGTACCAGATAACAAAAACTATGATAAATGTGTGCAAACGTCATGATCGTGGACTTGACAGTTCATTGATTAAAACAATTGTTAGGATTAATAGCACAGTGAAAGGTGTTTGTGAAGTAATCATCTCAAATCTCAGATGAAACTCGTTTGACATTTGAAACATAAAAAATGATCAATGTATAGTTGGTGTAACAATACAAATTCATTAACAGAAAACCAAAATACATCATATTTCTGAGCAGTCATTTTCTCAGCTCCAATATATAACTACATATCTATTCATACATATAGAGTTTTTACACACCAGTCCTTGCAGCAAAAGCAAGTGCCTACATTCACCATGTAAGAAAGACCACCCAGGAGTTGCAAGCTATGTGCTGGTGAAATCTATCATTTTAAATGGAGCTGAACAGATAACCTGCGCTATAAAGAACGGCAACCCATCAGCAGGGCAATGCGGGCTAACCAGAAGTAGAAGCCATACATTAGACACTAAGAATCACAAGACCTCACCCTCGCAACAGTCAGGTATGAAGGCATCCTGTATGGCACAAGAAACCCAGTTAATATGAAACAAACTTTTGCTATTCCCCTACAAACCAAAAATAGATTCCAGACAGTACTGATGCACGTCTTAGTAGGCAGGAGCCAGTCCTGAATACTTTCATTTTAACTACGCAAAACTTGAGTATTTGTCTTCCCTTATGTTTTAGGTGCACAGAAGAAAGTAACTTTAGAAAGACACTTATTTATCATTTTAACAGATCCCGTTTTTTAAAAAGAAATGTGTGAAATATCATCTATTCACAAGAATGTATTTGTTTTTTTTTATTTGTTGAAACAAAAATAATGCGACCACAATAACTCTTAACTGCATTCCATGTTAAACACAAATACAAAAATAGTAATGTGACCACTTCATCTAACTCCAGCCTTTGTTTTCTGCTGCCGTTCTGTGTCTACGAGATTTCCTCTACACATGGCAAGCAGCTGTCAGTACTAAAGCAAGGCTTGAAAAATCAGTACAGCTGCCCTACAAAACCACCAGGTTCCATCAACAGCTCTGAGCTCCTGCAGAGGCCACTGAGAGAGACACAGGTCGGGGTCCCCAAGACTACTCAGAAGGTCACGCGCTGTCAATCAAAGACCACTGAAAGAAGCATGCCCTACACAGCACTGCATGGCATTCCACTGATACGTATTGAATGAGCTCCAAGCACATGTTTGTGTGAATGGATGGACTCTGCTGTTTGCTGACTGCAGATTATATTTCTGGGGTATAATGGTGGCATTGCAGTTTGTAGTTTTTTTTCTATAAAAACCCAAACTTATTGGTCACGTGCTTCTGGCAATTCCCAGGCAGGCTACAATTAGCTGTCACGGTCCCAGCATTTCTGTGATCTATTCTCTAGCTACCGCATGCAGTAGATTCACAATTGACCATTGAGACGCCGGTAACCAACGAAGTACATGAAGTTTGATATCATGTGAACTCACCAAAATTGCTATGCATATTCTAAACGCATTACATTTAAATACTATACATAATTCATATTTTTTCAATGCACAAAACACCCAGTATGCAGCTTATCTGGAGCGCTATATCCAACACCAGATAACACACTTACTAAATACTTTCTCTTGTATCTCCAAACATTGATCACATTACATTTCTGTAACACTGCTTGCTCCGTGCCAATTGTTCCAAAAGACATGCACTTCAAAAATGCCAGCAAGTGCTGACATTGAAGTTAAACACGTTATTTAACAAATTTTCTTTCAGAAGCGGGTTAGACTTTCCGTCTTGAATCCATGGGAAATCCAAGATGCCACATACTGGGTATTAAAAGTGTCTGCTGCAATAGATTTTTACTTTTTATTTACAGCAGTAATACATTTGAAAGAGTTATTACCAAAATCAAAAGTAGTTCATAGGTTTAAATCTTTCCACTCCAGGCCTCTCAAACTCATTGGTAGCTCAGCTCACACCCTGCACTTCATAAGAAAGGTTTACCTCAATGCTTCTCTTATGCTCAACTAGGTCAGGTCCACTGGGAGGAGGGCTCAAGGAAAGCCTTTTTTTATTTTACGTTTTTTCACTGTAAACACAGACACTAAGCTTCATTGGTTGGGGTTTTAATTCTCTGTGACAGCACTGCTGAGTAAAAAAAATACCCCTTAGCAAACATAATCTTTTGCAATAGCAACTTTAGATCGTTCTGATTCTGAAAATATATTGACTTTGGAAGAATAAACTGAAAAGGATTTATTAATAATGTTCTTATAAACAGTTTGGACTCTGTTGCAATGTGAATCTTGGGCTAAACTGGCACACTGAAAATAGGTATGGCAACATTTTGTAACAAAGAACCACAATACATAATTATGTTCACAACTTCAGAGTTCTGTGAACATTATTTTTTTGTGTTCCACTAATGAGACATTTAGTAAAGTTGTTATCACAGCTTCTAGACAACATATAATGCCATGTAAAAGCTCTTTATAATGTTGCCACTTCACAACAGTTCAGTTTGACCTGCTAAATTATTTCTTGTTAAACTTGTAGGAATTGTTTTGCCTCTCATGTATAACTATAGGCAAACCTACATGATAATCTTCTCTTTAGGGCTGCTTTAAAATCCTATGGGCTTAAATTACATTTAGGTCCTGCAGACATACAGGTAAATGTTTTTCAGTCTACCGTCAGAAAAGTGTTTTCCTAATCAACACTGCACCTCAGTGATTAAGCAGAGGCTCTTTCCTGTTCCTGTCTAATATATCTTACCCTTTAATTTTAAGTTGTTCCAATCGGAAATTACAACTACTGTAGATGAACAAAACAGATGCTACATAATTTATCATTATCATGTTAGTGACCTGTAAATCACAGAACTGACCTTACAAATGACTGTGGATGAATCACATAGGCAAAGGTATATAGGCACACACACACAAAAAAACTACTGTGGAGGATGTTGAAAAAGAGATTTCACAAACAATGTATAAGAGGCCCTGTCTTTCCTCAGGCCTTGCTATTAATCAATAATATAGCTTAAAGACATCTAAAGTCTAGTCATCTACAACTCAAGGCACACAAGTATGCAACTAAAAAAATGAGTACATCTGAAAGTAATAAAATGTTAGATACAGTATCATTCCGTGTAGGGGGGTTCTGAACAATGAATCATTGCATTTCATTTGACTTCTAGAAAAAGTCGCCCCCAACAGGCTTCCTGTATATAGTAAGGGTTTTTTCATCGTACAGGTATTTAGTGTTTCTAATTATCTTTGTGGTTTTATTTAATTTTTCTCTTTTCTCTGTTACTGTAGTTATTGAGTAGCTCACTTTTTTTTTACTGAATAAGCTGCAGTTTGGTAAGACATGATATGAGAGCTTGGAAATATTGTTTTTGTGCAAACATGTGAGTTAATGTCCAATTACGGCTTCTGTTTTTTGGGTTTTATAAATTGTATTTTTTGGTGCTTATTTTTAGCTATTTGAGTTTTATGCAAATCATTTTTAGGAGGGGGGGCTTTCGTTTTTGATATATTGTATGAAATTAGTGTTTTCTGGTTACTTTCCAAAATGCTTGAGCGTTTTTTTTCTCTGTCAAAATATGTATAGTAGTAACTCGACAGTACTTGCACACTTAAGTTGTACTTTCTTTCCATTTCTGTCTTCCACAACGAAATCCGTATGGTCACGGGCACATTCTTCTGGGGTTTGTGTGTGTAGGCATTTTTGTACATTTCGCCACAATTCTGTTTTAAATCCTCTGTATCTTAACTGTAATACAGCTTGAAACCCCGCTAATAAGCCTCCATCCTGATTATAATCTCGTTTTAAATCTCGCAAGCGGAGTCTCCAATAGAAATGTAGGAATGTGCTGTCATTCAGTAGTTGGGGCGGGTTTAAAGTATTGAGAACGAATCAATGATAGATGCAAGTCAGGAAGGCGGGACATTGCCCAGCAGCACTGGGAAATGTATTTATTATTTTTGTAGTAACTTTTATTTTTGAATGGGAAAAGGGTAAAGTCAACGTGAATTGATTAACCATTTCCACAGTTATTCCAGTGTTTTCCTGGGTGTTTACTGGCTATCCACCGATTTAATTTTTTTTTTTTTTGTATCGGGGGGTGTTTTATCGGTTAAAACCGAAAATCAGAAGCCCTATGTACAATTCAGCTCAATATCACCCTGGAAACACTATACAAGGTGGATTCACATTTAGATACAATGATGAGTCCAAGTGGCTGGTATTTCTGTATCACAGTAAGTTTAACTTTCCACTTGAAATCACATTTTCTGTTGACACAAAGCCCCTATTAAAATTCTAATATCAATGCAACTTAATTCCGAAGATGAATTCTAAAGGTTAAAAATATGGAATAAATGGCTTTTTGTAATAAGCGCCTGCACTGCTGACTCCATCGCTAAGAAAGCTGTACAGCACAGGATGAAGAGGAGCAGTGTGCTTATCCTATGATAAGGGAGCTTTTAAATCCAAAATCAATGATCATCTCTTGGGAGTCAATTTACTTTCTCTGATTATTAAAAAATGAAATGATACATTTTATAATAGATGGTTTCTTAGTCTTGATGCCCAGTGTACGTTTGTCACTATTCCTCCATAAAAACAATTATTATTATTATTATTATTTATTTCTTAGCAGACGCCCTTATCCAGGGCGACTTACAATTGTAAGCAAATACATTTCAAGTGTTACAGTACAGGTAATACAATAAGAGCAAGATAAATACAATGACAAGTTCAAGCAAGTACAAGTGTGACAAAATACAATTCAATAATACAGCAGATAAGTGACAGTGATAGTTACATCAAGATATGATTAAATACCAAATACTACAGTTTAAACACATGGCAGATTACAGTACTCTGAAGTACAGGATTAAATGTAGTAAAATAGGGGGCAGGTAAGAGTAAGTAAAGCAAATTTAAGGAAGGGTGAAAGTGTCCCAGGGGGGAAACAGGAGTTCTACAGGTGCTGTCTGAAGAGGTGAGTCTTAAGGAGGCGCCGGAACGTGGTCAGGGACTGGGCGGTCCTGACATCTGTAGGTAGGTCATTCCACCACTGCGGAGCGAGGGTGGAGAAGGCGAGCTCTGGAGGCAGGGAGGCGTAGAGGAGGTAGAGCCAGTCTTCTAGTGCAGGTGGAGGCGGAGAGGTCGAGTGGGGGTGTAGGGAGAGATGAGGGTCTGGAGGTAGCTGGGTGCAGTCTGGTCAAGGCATCTGTAGGCTAGTACAAGAGTCTTGAACTGGATGCGGGCGGTGATCGGTAGCCAGTGGAGTGAGCGGAGTAGTGGAGTTGCGTGGGAGAAGCGAGGTAGAGAGAACACCAGGCGGGCAGCAGAGTTCTGGATGAGCTGGAGGCGGACGGGTGGCGGGCGCAGGGAGGCCAGCCAGGAGGAGTTGCAGTAGTCTACAGCGGAGAGTACCAAGGCCTGGACCAGGAGCTGGGTGGCGTAGTTGGTGAGGAAGGGTCGGATTCTTGGGATGTTGCTCAGGAAGAATCGGCAAGTGCGTGCCAGAGTGGAGATGTGCTGGGAATAAGAGAGGCAGGGGTCCGGGGTGACTCCGAGGTTCTTAGCGGAGGAAGAGGAGAGAGTGTGGTAGATTCCAGAGGAACAGAGATAGAGAGATCAGAGGAGGGAGGAGGAGGGAAAGAAAAGGAGGTCAGATTTAGAGAGGTTGAGTTTGAGGTGATGCGAGTGCATACAGGAGGAAATAGCAGACAGACAGGTAGTGATACGGGAGGGAGATGGTGGAGTCAGAGGTGGGGAAGGAGAGGAAAATCTGAGCATCATCAGCACAGAAATGGTATGAGAAACCATAGGATGCGATGAGGGGGCCCAGGGAGCGGGTGTAGAGAGAGAACAGGAGAGGACCCAAGACTGACCCTTGGGGGACTCCTGTTAAGAGAGGGTGAGGTGTGGCGGTTGCTCCACGCCAGGTTACCTGGTAAGTGCGGTTGGAGAGGTAGGAGGAGAACCAGGCCAGAGCAGTGCCAGAGATCCCCAGGTCAGCAAGAGATGATAGTAGAATAGAGTGATCAACAGTGTCAAAGGCAGCAGAGAGGTCGAGGAGAATTAGGACAGAGGAGAGAGAGGCAGCTCGGGCAGACTTAAGTGAGTTGGTGACAGACAGGAGGCGGTTTCAGTGGAGTGAGCAGAGCGGAAGCCAGATTGGAGAGGGTCGAGCAGAGAGTGGTTGGACAGGAAAGCAGAGAGCTGGCGGTGTACAGTCCGCTCAAGGGTTTTGGAGAGGAAGGGTAGGAGGAGACAGGACAGTAGCTCTGGAGGGAGGTGGGGTCGAGGGTAGGTTTTTTGAGGATGGGAGTGATAGAGGCTTTTTTGAAGGCAGAGGGAAAGAGACCAGAAAGTAGAGAGGTGTTGAAAACAATAACCCTTTGTAACAGGGCGAGGAGCCCTGTACATGAATTTGTTTATTTTTAGAACAGGTTATTATTTTGTATTTGTTTGTTTTATGATTTATGTATTTACATGTCGGCGAAGCGCTGTATGTTTTGTTATTGTTTTGTTTATTTTAAAACGTGTTCTGGCAGAGGCAAGATTGGTGCTCGTCCTCTGCCAGGAATAATTAATAAACTCGTGCAGATTGTGGCCGAGGGGTAAAAGAATAGTTACTAGCCAGTTAAACCCCTCGGCCACGATATAAAAGCCTGCAGCTCTCTACACTCAGGGTGGGTGTTCAGAGGAACGAGAGCAAGCGAGAGAGAAATTTATTTTAAAATATTCTAGGAACAGTGAAGGCGATCTGCCCAGCCTGACCTGGATCATTTATTGTTTGTGTTTGTGATTATTTTGTTTAAATATTTATTTTTCTGTGTTTTCTGTTTTTTATTTTATTTTTGTATTTAAATAAACGGCGCACGCCGCGTTTGTTTTGACCTGCAGTACTACCTGGTGTCAGTCTGTCCTTCCTGCTCCAGCCTGACGTCACCACTCGTCCACCCTGCCACACCCTTTTAGACGCTTCAGTTCCCACACAGTCTGCTTACCTTACAGTATTGTTCTCAGCAGGATCTCCCACCATCTGTGTGTAAAATTGTGGTAGCTAATTTAACAGTTACTCTACCAGACAAGCACTACTAGGGCCGTCTCTATTTTAATCTTAAATCACTCAGTTCCACAGCATGGCACTACCACTCCAACACACCTAAGCCCCAGTCAGACTGGAATATTTAGATTCTGCAGCTACCTGTGTGTAATTGATTAAGAGATTTTTTGAAATACGCACTTAGGTAACAAAAAATGCATGTCTGGAATAGAAGAATTTACCACCAGTGCTTCCTAAATTTGACCTTATAAACTTTTGCTTGCATGCCCTTTATTTAATTTTGCTGAATACTGCCACGTGTTTCCCAGCTTTAATTCCACAATGGCATTCCTTAGCAACAGATGCTGTATGTGCCGGATGTGACAACCCTGTCCTATTGTGATTGCTCTGTAGTGCATATGCAAATACTTGATACATCCACCAAAGTACATTTTGGCTACCAGAAGTGTGAGTCAGTGTGAGTTAGTATTGTGTGGTTATGAAAGCCGTCATTTCCCATGTTCTATTTTTTCCTTCCCTTGCCATACCGGATTGCTTTCCACATATATGCCATACCTTACTGACAGCACTAAAGTGTGAAACAGCAGAAGCTGATATCTAGCAAGCTGGACCTTTACTCATTATATGCCTGACAGTGGTAGTGTTTTTAATTTACTCCAAAATACACAAATAAAAACTCTGTTCTAATTGAAACAGATGTAATTCCATATTGGACAGATTCACAGTTATTGAAATAAATAATTTGAACAAAGGTGACCGATATAACCAAAGCAGTAGTTTAAATAAAACACTAGTTTTTTTAATTTTTTTAAAGAAATGAATTGTGGATGTCTTTGCAATAGTTGATTTTATTGACAGGAATGTGTTATTGTCATGTGTGTTAATGAAGAAAATAAAGACATCTTAAATCGTTCTAACTACCATCCCTTGCTTAAAAAATGTTTGATTGAGATTAGTTTTGTAGTTTTATTGTCTATTCTCCTACCATTTCAGTATTACAACACTAGCTGCTGAAAACCCCTCCTCCCAAACAAAGAGAAAAAAAATAGCAGAATCACTGAAAGTCTGCTCACAAGATGGCAAGATGGGAGAAAATGACTGCGAATGTTATCATTCAGACCATATTGGTTTGAATTCGGTGGGTGCTGGGTTTTCATCACCTTCAGATGAATAGCAATGCAAGACAGCAGATGGTGGTGTAGACTGAGCAATGGCCCTCACAGAGAAGCTCATCGACTGGGGCACCAGGCAGGGTCTCAGAGGGATACAGCACCAAGTGTAGCACGACCAGCAGCAGCAGAGACAGTATTCTTTTGTCAAGCGAATTTCTAAGTGGTTGAAAAGGGAAATTCGTTTTTATATGCAACTCATTAGGATCCTATTAGGCGTGATATTTTAGGCACTGCTATTTAACTGTTTTCCCCACTGAACGTTTGCCACCATTGACTAAAAATACACAGCTGTTCCACTGAAGCAGGCGGAGAAACCTGTCAGGTAGCAACTAATAGAGTGGGTAAAAGCTAAAGCAAAAAACTAACAAATCGAGAGGAGACAGCAGGAAAAGTTACATTTTCATCATGTAAAACATTTGATTTATCACTCTGATTAAGATTTAGTTTAGCATCTGTGAAAACTCTGCATTGCATATTGTCTAGTGTATTCATTAGCTAATTTTATGTAAGCATAATGATCCAGGGAGCGTAATGAATTACTGGATATGAATAACAATGAAGGATAAGCAACAGAACAGTAAAGACTTTGAAAGTTGTTGTACATTTAGATGCATGTATATATTCACATTGTGATACTGTAAACATTGCGTACACCATTTCTGTAATTAGACATTATAAACATTATAAAAGAACTACAAATATCATGTTATCCAGGTGTTCCACCTATGAAATTCTATTGGAATTCAATAATTACACAGCCATTGTTTTAAAGTGTATTGACATGTATTGATAAGTGAAAAGAATGGTCCACAGTACAGTGCTCTGGTGTTAATGAGATTACAACCTACTGTACTACTTGGAAAAAAAAAAATCCTTATTTTAATATTGTGTCAATTAACCTTGAGTGAGGAAAACACGACAACTGTTTTATCCTGTATTTTCTCCCACTGTAATAACAGTGTGGTGAGCACAATTATTGCATGGCACTTCTACACTCAGTACATGCATTACCTAATAAATCCATTCACATCTAGGCTGCGTGATTCAGCTTATTTTTGTTGGGGAAATAAATAGTTGAATCCCACCAAGGATTCAGTAAAGATGACACTGCACTAGCTAACCATTTCAGATTTGATGTAATAGAAGAAATCTCACTGTTTCCACAATAGTGAAAACAGCATGCTATTTAGTTCTGTGGTTATAGCCTGAGGTCCTGTTGCTGTCATAGTACTGTGCCAACAGAATCGCACATACATTAACATTAACAGGCTGTCTACACATGTACATACCAGTACTGGTACTGCATGCAACTAATATAATAATGTAATAATATAGGTTTTCAGATACATACAATGCATGCATTTATTTAGCATGGTCAGTATATGGAATACCCTGCTCTGTGCATTACTGAAAGGGTTAATAACTCGCTCATAGACCTGCCCAGATCCCCCTGTTGTGTTTTAATTTATCCGCTTTATGAATTGGAATTAGAGCAGCTACCATGTTGTGCACAAGGCCCTTAGCCCACATCTATTCCTCACCTGCTGAGCTGAGACAATTCCTCTCACCCATGGGGCCCTGCAGCCCTTTATGCTTCCTGCTCTGTAACTTTGGCAGCCAGGCCATGCACAATCCCTCATCTCTCGCAATCAGGCCTCACAGCATCGAGATTATAGTCTTGTGGGCCAACAACTGAGCGTAAAATCACTACACTTCAATCCCAGTGCTATGAGTCAATCTACTTTTTTTTCTCTCCATTAAAAGCATGTATCTTAAATGCAGTCCGGGAATTGTCTTTTTATATATTTGTTTTTAAAGCTTATTTTTCTCAGTTCGAGGGAGTTTCATGCGTATTAGAAAAAGAAATGTTCTCTGTATAGCATAGCTTCTGTAAGTTCAAGCCATTAGTAAAAATACAATACATGTTATGTACTGGGAGTTTAACTCACGAAAAAAAAAAGAAACACAAGTAAATATTTCATAAGAGAAATTTAGACTATAGACGGACATCAAAATGGCTGATTTCTGTACTTGAAAAGGTTTGTGATAAATGAAAACTGTGTACTGTTAACCTGGATAAAAGATTTAAGTGGATGCATTGTCAGTGAACATTCTCCATTTGGTTCACAGTTCTATTAAATTCTACTAAGTCTGCTTTAGAGCAATTATATCACTGCAACTTCACCATTATGCCAACTTCTGGGCTGCTTTTGATTACTGAAGCATAACTAAAAAGTGAATAACGTGGGTACAGCTAGGAAAACACACACATTCATTCCCAACACAATGCAAGGAAGCTGTTTTAATTAAACCTTATCAAGAGATGAATAATTCATAAGCTTAATACCCATTCCTTCACAATCCATCCTCTTCTTTTCAACTTAAGCTGTTGTGCTCAATAATTAGTCTTTGTTTGTGAAATCCATTCATGTGGATAACATGTGATTATGTAAAGGATGATATATATGTTTTATGGGTTCCTAATATACAAAACAACTAATATCCTTGACATAGTAAATGGGTAAGACTAAATTCCATCGGTTTGGTTCCTTATTAATTGCATTTATTAGTAAAAGGTATTTCCCCAAGCACCAAGTAAGCATAAGCAAAGAAGAACATCTTCACACTGATTCAATGAAAATGAAAATTGTAAAACATGGGAGGCAATTATATACCCACACCTTTTATTAAAGCTATTATAAAAAGCTGTTACATTTATAATATACCTTAGATAAAAATGGCAAGAACTTGGGACTGACATAATGCTGTAGATGGATAGTGATAACTGTTCAACAGCTCGGGGTGTAACAATACAGTAATGTGAAGATACAATACATTATCACGATATATGCAGGTTGAGATGTAATATGTATCACATTACATTATATAGTCCTGATGGGCTTATGCATAATAAGATTTTATGGACATATTTTTTACCTTGTCCATTACAGTATAAGAATTGTATATAGATGCTTAATTTAATTAATCAGCTAATTAACAAACAAAAAAACCGATTCAAATATTGGTCGGATTTCTGTGCAATACTTATGCACTTAAAAACAGATAAAGGTGACACCACAATGTATGTTAGAGTTGTATATATTACATTTGTTTCCCATTTATATAGCATCATTTCTAGATTAAAAACAAACCAAAAAAGGATTTGTTTTGTGTATGCCAATATTGAGTCTGAATCCGGAGACGCCCCCCCACTGCAGTGAAAGCACAGCGACATAGAGCCAGTGCTGGCGCAATCTGTCAGGCAGCCCAGCTCAACAGTAGGGATCACAGCAGTAAATAGAGAGGCCCACAGCAGGCTGACCTTCCTGGTGGGAAGCAGAACTCTGCGCTGTGCCCGACAAGCTCGGCAACAAAGAAACAGATTTAGACCCCCGAAAATTCTGACACGCTTCTCACAGGAAAAATGCCCCGAGAAAGAACTGTCTACCTCCAGCTGACAAAGCAGAGAAGAATAAATGTAAGCACTGAGGGTTGTGCCTAGCAACAAATAAGTTAATATGAATACATTACTAAAAGCCCAGTGGACCTGCAGCTGTCCACAGGCTCATTTATACTGCAGTAATTCCTGTTTATAAAACCTACAGACTCCTTTGGCTTTTTTAAGATAAGACCTTATGAACTTTCAATTTTAATATGTAAAGCAATTATAACAAAAACACTTGTAGACTCAAACCAATCCTTTGTCTTAATTATACATTTTTTTACACGAACAGGCTATGAAATAACAAAACTATTGGGACATGTACTCCAAGATGTAAAAGGGATTTTTATACATTATTTTGTTTGAAAAGTAACTTTCATATCGGAGGCAGCGTGGTCCAGTGGTTAAAGTCCAGGGCTTGTAACCAGAAGGTCACCGGTTCAAATCCCACCTCTGTCACTGACTCAGTCACTGTGTGACCCTGAGCAAATCATTTGTGCTCCATCCTGTAAAGTGCTTTGTGATGGCGGTCCACTATGAAAGGCACTATATAAAGATATTATACAAGGTCTTTGGCTAATTATTGGACCTCAGTAAGGATCTCTATGACACAAAAGTTTACACGATCATTCTCTTTCAAGATCTGATGCTACCTGCAAAGTTTCACTGCTTTACGGTGCATACTTTTGCCTCAGCATTCTAATTAATTTGTCATATGACACAATCCACATACCTCTCGTTCCAGGTCTTACATACTGACTAGAATTTAGAGAATGTAGTAAACATTAGATCAACTAATCCATTTGTTTGCAAAGTATGCAGATTTACAGTATGTGGTCATGTGACGTGTCAGGTGATTTAACCTATATAAAGCATTAGCAACAATCTTGGAAAAGCAGAAGGATCTCAGTGACTTCAAAAGGGTGTCCATGGGGAAAGTGTTCTGAATGTTCACTGTATTGCAACATTACAAAAAAAAACACCATTTCATTCACATGTGGGTCGCAACGGATGTAATGTGAGAAGCAACAGACATATTACAGTGGCCCAAACCACAGACATTTTCAACACTGGACAAAACCCATCTGTTTCTACTCTAAACAATGCGCTGGGAGTCACTGTAATTACCGAAATAGAGTAATCCATTTCTATTATTTTTGCTTTGTCTGAGCTCAGACTCCTTCGCTGATGAATATCCTTTGCAAAAGTCTGGCCGCCTCTGCAGCAGCGTGTATGTAAACACAGCTGAAAACAATGCAGCAGTAAAAAAGACAAAATGGTCATTTAACTCAGTACTTTGAGTTCTGCTGGTCTTAATCAATATTACTGCTACTAATGTGTTTGGAACAAAAGTTTTGTTTGAGCTGTTTTTGGATTTCATTTTGTATAGTACTGTACTAGGGATGTATAAGGAAGAAGCAAGGATAACTCTATAAAAATGGTTCCTTATTATTTTGTAAAAAAATCCTGAAACTTCCAGAATTGTGTATTAAATCTGCCAACCATATTCCATTTTACTACATTTTTTTATATTTTAGCCTTCTGGGCCATTGAAAACAGACCTTTTTGACTGTCAACTTTAGGCACACAATCACCCTCCCCTTTGAAACCCACAATGTTAAAGCCAAAAGGCATGCTACTGCTTGCTATACATGGACATATTCAAGCTCTGTACTGAATTTTTCTTTTTTTAAACAAAATGGCATTTTTATTATATATCTCTGTGTAACCAGAATCCACAGCTGAGATGCCACACCTCATCCGCAGTGTGATGCTGTGAGTGACTTAAAAAATCAATTGATATTCATATGCCATAACTAAATTGTCCAATGCAGCCAAGGCTTTAATTGTGAAAAATCTGAAAAAAATGTATCAAGTCTTTCAAATTAGAAAACTAGAAAAATAAACATAAAAAGCAGCCATGAGTCATTCAATCCATGGACTAGATCAACCTCAGGCTAACACTGAGGCTTTTCAGACAGGGCTCTTCAATAGCTTTTCTACTGCACTTCATCCTTGAACAAAGCCTTGGCTGACAATACTCAAATCTTCCTTCTTGGATTAACACCCCCTACCCCCCCAACCACACACCTCCTTTTGGGGGAAAAGTATGCAAATAGTGCTCTCAGTTCCCTGAAAACAGCTATCTTTTCTCTGTCTATTTTACATCTCAAGCAACCCATCCCACTGGCTGACAGGGAGACCAACCCTCCAATTCAATATCCTTCACAGCTCTGACAGTTGGATCATGGCTCTAAAAAGAGCTCATTTAGACATAATTAACTATTCCCTGCAAATTCCCTAAGGTATGGTAATTATGCTGAAAGCTAACAACTGATGTATTCATGTCGGCTTCCTTCTAAACTTTTTTTTCTTTTCTTTTTTTATTCACCAAGAGCTCTCCTGCCTTTTCCCTTCTTGCTCACTTCCTAGTAACATTTCACGCACAGTAGTGGAATGTAGGTTAGAATAGGCAAGTATAAGAAAACCACAGTGCAAACATTTTACACATGAGAGAGAGGACTTCCAGAAGTGTGTAGTTCAGTGTGCTGTTGACACACTGTAAAATGGGGTACTTATTTAAAACATAAAAGTCAGTTAGTTACAGTGCTGACTTCCACAAAATAAATCAGAATTGAATCATCTTAAAACTTAAAAATACTGTGAACTGAGAATTTTCCAAGCTGTTCTGCAAATACTTGGCTCAATACAGAAGACCCGTTTTCATGGAAAAGGGTCTGAAAGAATAAATCCATAATCATTGCTCATTAGACATGCCCAGGTCTTGTAAAAATGGGTGAGTGGGTTGACATCTTTATTTTGAGCAAGCTGTATGCATTGACATGTTTCTTGTGCAAGCTTACCGAGTGAAATCATCCATAATTATAATGCATGTAAGGCTGATAAAATGGTGATATTTCTGGCAAGTATTGGGAAATAGTACTGTAGATTTTCAAATATACTTTTTCAGTAGCAGAATAATGTATTATATTAAACCAAACTGCTCAGATAAATGTCTGTAATGATTATTAGCAAGTTTACACATACAAATAAAATAACTACTATGCTTTAAACTGCTTCCAGTTCTTTTTCTGCTCAGAGATTAGGCCAAATGGCTGTGTCATGATTGAAAGGACTTCAGCTGCCCATCATTTTCCCCACTTAGATTAGCTTTCTTATTAATCGTAGTTAGATTAAAAACAATCACTGGTTTCAGTCAGCAAAATCCATTTCAGTATTACTTGGTCCAAAAATATTTTGTAATGGTCAGACACCCATGTTGACATGGGAAAACACTTTGATTTAAGTCTATGTAGTTGACTAATATAGACTGCTTGTAATGAACTTGCTATTTTACGAGAAAACAATGTGCATCTACAGAGCTTTTCAACCCCCTTCCCATTTCTTTAAAATATATTCACAGCTTCATTCGGTACCTTTTAGAACAGCCTGAATGGTTCTTCCTACTTATACACAGTAAAATGTCTTCAGAAATACATACATCCCTATTAACTCTTTAAAAACAAGTCCTTGTGAGAAGTAATCCAGTGCCAAGGAAAAGACTGAAACTAATATGATACCGTGTATAAAATAAATCAACTTATGTGCAACTCAGATAAGATAAACTCGTAGTACTGTCGCGAAAGGAAAGCCCCGAAGGGCAAATCTTGCAAGTTGCAGTCTTTTTTCCTTCCTTCTGAGCTACAGGATGGTAAAATGTTGGGTATATCTCCCTGTAACCCATTTTCTACTGTCTTTTCAAGTACTCTCCACCATCTTTGCAGATTTTTTTTTTCTCACATACACTTTTTGCTACAGCACATGGGTAGACTAGATTAATCAATCAATTATTTTTTTTACTGATCAACACCCACAGGCATGATTAATCTTTAATCGATTAAAACCCCTCATTATATATAGTGTGAGGGATTGGTTAAATAAAAGAATAAAATGGAAAGGACAACATAAACCAACTGGACGGTAAACAAAGAAATTCAATAATGTAATCCGTTATGGTTAAAAGGTGAGCGTGTGTGTGGTTCGAGGAGGGTGATGGTAGGAGTTTGGTTGGAGAGTGAGAGTGAGTAAGAGAGAGTGAGAGAGCGAGTGGAAGGATTATTGTTATTACTGTGAGAACTGGACAACAAACTATTGGAAAAGGTATTTGGACAACGGCTTGGAATGTGATTTGGATAACAGGCTTAGCCTGCCTCGTTATTAGTTAAGGAAACATCTGTTTAGATAGGACCCGATTGGTTCTGTTTTGTTTATTTTTCTGTTATTATTGTAAATAATAAACACATGCTATGACGTTTTCTCGCATCCTGGTTGTCAAGTGTTTATTTGAAGAAGGAAGACCAGTGACCAGAAGGCAATCCATCACTATATATATATATATATATATATATATATATATATATATATACAGTACTGTGCAAAAGTGAAAAAATGTTGTAAAGTAAGAATGCTTTCAAAAATAGACATGTTAATAGATTATATTTATCAATTAACTAAATGTAAAGTGAGTGAACAGAAGAAAAATCTAAATCAAATCCATATTTGGTGTGACAACCCTTTGCCTTCAAAACAGCATCAATTCTTCTAGGTACACTTGCACAAAGTCAGGGATTTTGTAGGCATATAGTCAGGTGTATGATTAAACAATTATACCAAACAGGTGCTAATGATCATCAATTCAATATGTAGGTTGAAACACAATCATTAACTGAAACAGAAACAGCTGTGTAGGAGGAATAAAACTGGGTGAGGAACAGCCAAACTCAGCTAACAAGGTGAGGTTGCTGAAGACAGTTTACTGTCAAAGTCATACACCATGGCAAGACTGAGCACAGCAACAAGACACAAGGTAGTTATACTGCATCAGCAAGGTCTCTCCCAGGCAGAAATTTCAAGGCAGACAGGGGTTTCCAGATGTGCTGTCCAAGCTCTTTGAAGAAGCACAAAGAAACGGGCAACGTTGAGGACCGTGAGACGCAGTGGTCGGCCAAGAAACTTACTGCAGCAGATGAAAGACACATCATGCTTACTTCCCTTCGCAATCGGAAGATGTCAGCAGTGCCATCAGCTCAGAACTGGCAGAAAACAGTGGGACCCTGGTACACCCATCTACTGTCCGGAGAAGTCTGGTCAGAAGTAGCCTTCATGGAAGACTTGTGGCCAAAAAGCCATACCTCCGATGTGGAAACAAGGCCAAGTGACTCAACTATGCACGAAAACACAGGCACTGGGGTGCAGAAAAATGGCAGCAGGTGCTCTGGACTGATGAGTCAAAATTTGAAATATTTGGCTGTAGCAGAAGGCAGTTTGCTCGCCGAAGGGCTGGAGAGCATACACGAATGAGTGTCTGCAGGCAACAGTGAAGCATGGTGGAGGTTCCTTGCAAGTTTGGGGCTGCATTTCTGCAAATGGAGTTGGGGATTTGGTCAGAATTAATGGTCTCCTCAATGCTGAGAAGTACAGGCAGATACTTATCCATCATGCAATACCATCAGGGAGGCATCTGATTGGCCCCAAATTTATTCTGCAGCATGACAACGACCCCAAACATACAGCGAAAGTCATTAAGAACTATCTTCAGCGTAAAGAAGAACAAGGAGTCCTGGAAGTGATGGTATGGCCCCCACAGAGCCCTGATCTCAACATCATCGAGTCTGTCTGGGATTACATGAAGAGAGAGAAGCAACTGAGGCTGCCTAAATCCACAGAAGAACTGTGGTTAGTTCTCCAAGATGTTTGGGCCAACCTACCTGCCGAGTTCCTTCAAAAACTGTGTGCAAGTGTACCTAGAAGAATTGATGCTGTTTTGAAGGCAAAGGGTGGTCACACTAAATATGGATTTGATTTAGATTTTTCTTCTGTTCACTCACTTTGCATTTAGTTAATTGATAAATATAATCTATTAACATGTCTATTTTGAAAGCATTCTTACTTTACAGCATTTTTTCACACCTGCCTAAAACTTTTGCACAGTAATACAGTATATATATATATATATATATATATATATATATAT
Source organism: Acipenser oxyrinchus oxyrinchus (assembly GCA_030684275.1). Classification (NCBI taxonomy): domain Eukaryota; kingdom Metazoa; phylum Chordata; class Actinopteri; order Acipenseriformes; family Acipenseridae; genus Acipenser; species Acipenser oxyrinchus. Next base: position 12,681,922 of record CM060249.1, read on the forward strand.
ATATATATATATATATATATATATATATATATATATATATTTTAATTGAACATTTGGAGTAATGAAAACAAGGTCTGTACAAATCTATAATTACTAAGAGAGACACACATTCACAGAACCGCAAGAGCTCTTCAAGGAGATTATGCTAATTCACCTCATTCATAGTCAAGCCTCCTCCGCACATGTCAGGAGGACGGCACTTGTCCCCTCTAGTGATAAACAAATTATAGATGAAATCAATTCCTTTTCACAATAATTTTCCCTATTGGGCATTATCTTTTCTCCCCTGCTCCCTCCAGTTAAGCTTGCTTCCTGTAACTTGCTAATGAGACGGGGGACTCCTGTTTCAGAGGGGGCACCACCTGCCTCAAAGTCATGACACATCTCATTTCGAATGCTGCTAACATTTTTCGACAGCTCCTGCTAACTAGCCTTCTTGACCTGCAGAAAGAGGATCTCATCAGATTGAATCCTCTAACCTGTCAATCACCACTGTAAAAGAGCTTCACAGTCACTCCCAAGGCAAAAACAAAAGAAAAAAAAGGAGGGAGAGAGAGAGAGAGAGAGAGAGAGAGAGAGAGAGAGAGAGAGAGAGAGAGAAAATGCTGCCTCTGCATCTAGCTAATGAGAATTTCTTTCAGCCTCTAAAAGCTGCTGAAAACCATAAAAAAATCAAGGCACAAACAGTCCATTAAAATGTAATTGTTGGAGCAACAAGCTTGAAATGTGTTGGTGAAACATAACTGAACATAATAAAATAAACAGGAACAGAAATCCTCCAGACAAAGCACTTTTTCAGCTGTTACTTGACTTGCTATAAAGAAACAAGACTGTGCAATAATCTGAGATTCAGTACATACATTAAGTATGTGCAATATTTTCACAATTTATGGTAGTATTTTATAAAGAGAAAAGTATGTTGAAATTACATTTAGTTATTTGGTTTCTACTGTCCGGTTATCTTTTAATGGTGGTGGTTCTTGCAATAACTCCAAATTTGCTGATACGCTTCAAGTTCAGGAGCTACTCTCCAGTTGCCTGTCATACACACATGTAACAGTTCAGATCATCCAAAGTTTCTTAATAGAAGGAAGAGTCAGTACAATCTAGTGATCAGCTATTCTGCATCAGTTTTCCATTTTGTATTGCTAGCAATACATAGCTGTTCACTAGGTGGTGCTAGCGCTTACTAAAAAAGACACTTTGGCTGAACTAGCATATGACACATATGTCTATGGGAGAAAAGTAGAACTGAGTAGTTCCTGTATATACTCCTGTATAAGTAGAACACAATTTCAGTGAGAACAATTGCAAACATCACAACACAGTAAGGGGACAGTAAAAAAGTACTATTTAATAAAAACTATAAAATAAACCCAAGTAAAGTTTCAATTGAATGAGAAGTCCTCAAGATATAACTAACAAATATAACTATGATGTAGGCCTACATTTGGGAGCATCCATTATACCCCCAGTGTCTGGTTAAAAAAAGCACAGACAACTTGCAGTCATTTTGCCATTACATTGAAGGGAGATAACTGCAGTTTCCTCACACTACAGGCATTCTTGAACCATGAGCGAATGTGTAAATCGGTAACCTTTTGATGACCTCTATGAATGCTTTCTCTGTTTTTTGTAATGTTTTGAATGTTAAATGTGTTGTTGTAGTTTAGCATATTTCCCACAGAATGTAAGACGACACGATCGGTGCAGAGTAGCGGGGCATCAGATGCCAAGATAACATTAAACTAACTGTGTGAGCTGCTGCAGGAACAGGTGCCCCTGTACCACAGATGCAGTCTGTGAAAATGTTTAAACTAGTTTGTTTTAGCTTCAGGCTTTTTCCACTGAGATATTGGGATATTGGAGACTTGTACATACTGTTTTTTCAGACAAGGGCTTTGTTTCAATTCTAAAATAAAATTCTACAAGGATACTGTGGCAGGGCGATTGCCCTGCACAATGGGAAATTAGTGTTGGTGAATGAGGAAATGGGTTTATTTTGTGTGCTTTTTGGAGTTGTTGTGTGTGTGATTAAATTATTGTTTACAGACGGGCGCTCAGTTGAGACATGCTGCCTGCTAGGTTTGGTTGAGAGGAAGGGCAGCGAGTGATTGGCTGTGCCAGTCCTCAATCAGAAGGTGGGCAGGTGGGTCTCGACTGCATGTTCGTCAGCATAAAAACATCCGGTGTGGATCGCTTGGGTGACTGCAACGCCATGCTACAGAGGGGAGCTGCGTATACTCGGAAGGAGAGAGTCTGCTCTGCAGGAACGACAGCTATGCAACCCTGAAACTGCAAGCGGTGCTTGTGAAGGCAATGCCCAGCCAAGGCCGTATGAAGCAGCAGGAGTCATCGTAGGAATACCGGCTCATAAGTAGTTTAGTTTAGGGGACACTGATCCCAAGTAATGTATAGCGAGGGTTACATAGTGTAGCTGGTTCCTGGAGTGGGACGCCTCGTTATAAGGCTAGTGCTCGCCCTGTGTGGCATCTTTTATTTCTTTCTTAGTAACAGGCCAGGGCAATTACGAATAGCCTCCACCTTACTAACCTGGGGACAAACACCCCTCCCTATATTGTACCCCAAATATTTCACCTCAGCCATGCTTTATGTAGATGCGAGCCCCAGTTCTCACTATGAATGGTGATGTCATCCAAGTACGCCTGAAGGGGTCTAAGAATTGTGTCCATACATTGAAATGTTGCTGGGGCGCCATGCAAGCCGAAAGACAGGACTTTGTATTAAAACAACTCGTCTGGGGTAGAAAAAGCTGTTCTCTCAAGTAGGGTGACCAACTGACAAGGGTTCAATTTCAGGACATCATGACCACTTTTGTGGGACTTTGTGGGTTACTGGGATAAACCAATATCCAATATCCAAATAAACCAATTTTAAAATCCTGATGTTGTGTCTTTATTTTGTTGTATAACGAAAACACAAGAGAACGAAGCACCGCTACAGTTGTTTTACTAAATGCTACTGATGCAAACCCATTACAGCAATGAACTGTTGTGCACTTGCGCAGTATTATCAATGATATGTAACTGAAAGAATTTAACCCTTTTCTTTCTAGTGTACTTGCAATTAAACTACATAATGTAACTACATACACTACACCTGCAATGGTTAAAGTGGGGCGGTATGTGCCGGTATGCATACCGGTAAGAAAAAAAACGGATGGTATGACATGCCGACAAAAAAAAAAATCATCTAGGAAGGAAAAATATATAATATAAAGTTATACTGCTGAAAAACACTTACCTGCAACTCTTTAGTTTCACACAAAAATACATTTGGCTTTAGTGTCTCTACAATTATTATATAGAACGAGTTTCCATGTTGAGATAAACGCCATGGTGAGAAAAACATAAAAAGACTGGCAACATGTTTCAGCTTGGATATAAATTAAACATATACTACATCAACAGGAAAAAGGAACATTCCTCAAAAACTGAAAAAAAAACTATTCAGAAGTATTTACACACAATCTATCAGTACTGCCGACTGAGGTTTTAATAAAATTAATATAATTAAACAAAATCCTTAAACACTGTACACCTGACATTAAAAAAAAAAAACACATGTTAATGCATTTTTGTTTTACAAATAGAGGAACATTGTAAAATTGTACTCATCTTTCTGTTCACTCCCTGGCACTGACTTGAACCAGATGTACGTTGTCTTCCATTCTTTGTTGTGGCTGCATAATCTTGTTTTGCTTTTTGGTTCAATTTTTTTAAAAACTATTCGCTGATGTTCTCCCAACTATTCAAACTCAAGTGGCTATACTCACGCTAAATTTTCAAATATATAGAGCCCCAATGGAAGCAGATTGGCGTAACCATAGTAGCAATCAGGAGGGTGTGACAAAAAAGTAAAGAGCGATTCCTATCAATGGGTTTTAGCTGCAACCGCAGGCTACACTGTGGTACCTGCACTGTCATACTGTTTACCGCACAGTGCAGCCTGCGTCTTGTAGCTGTTCCCTTCTCATTCCTGTAACAGCTTGAAATAATGTGCTGTTGAGTAGTCAGGTCCTTAGACACAAAAATGTTATTTTTGGTTTGAATTTCTGAACATTTCTGTTCGGGACGCCGGACAAAGGGTCCAATTTAGGGATGGTTGGTCACCCTACTCTTATGCCCAGTCAGTATGGGGCACATGCCAATAGCCTTTGGTGAGGTCAAGGGTCATAAGAAAATGAGCCGAACCGAGCCTATCAATGAGCTCGTATACCCTGGGCATGGGGTAGGCATCAAATTTAGAAACCTCATTCAGTTTTCGGAAATCATTACAAAACCTGAGCGAGCATTCTGGCTTTGGAACCAAGACGATAGAGCTAGTAAATTTGCTAAAAGATTCCTCAATCACTCCTAGGTCTAACATCTTTTTCACCTCCTCTTGGATCACAGCCCACTTAGCCTCAGGAATCTAATTAAGGCTTCAAGTTAACACAGGTCCCTGGCTTCGTGATAATGTCGTGTTTAATGACACCAATTTTGCCGAGCACTACAGAAAATACATCTCTGTTCTGTCTTATGAGTTCCCTTACCTCCTGGGTTTGACTCTCAGACAGGGTGTCAACTATCAACACCTGAGGCTTTGCCAGGGGCTTATCAGTGGGGAACTTTCCATGGTAACCAACAATTCCTTGTCCTTCCATGCCTTCAATAAATTAATGTGGTAGAGCTGCTCCGGCTTCCTGCGGTCTGGGTGCCGAACTTTATAATTTAATTTGCCGATTCATTCAATTATTTCATAGGGTCCTCTCCAGGTGGCACGAAGCTTACATTCCACCATGGGGACCAGCACTAAAACCCTATCATCGGGTTGAAAAACCCGGAGCCTTGCATTTTTATTATAAGTGAAGAGCTGTGCTTCCTGTGCCTGTCTCATGTGCTCTTTGACAAGGGGTGTGATAGCAGCGATCCTATCTTGCATCTGAGCAATATGGTCAATAACACTGTGGTATGGGGTTGCCTGTTGCTCCCAAGTCTCTCTAGCTATATCAAGTATTCCCCAGGGGTGTCTGCCATATAGTACTTCAAAGGGAGAAAAGCCCAAAGATGTCTGGGCTACCTCACGAATAGCAAACATAAGATATAGCAAGAGAAAATCCCAATTTTTCTGATCTCTGTCAACAATTTTCCTAACCATGGACTTCAGGGTTTTGTTGAATCGTTCTACTAATCAGTCAGTCCGGGGATGATAGACAGAAGTCCTTAGGTGCTTAATCTTAAATAGTTTACATAACTCTGCTGTCACTTTAGACCTGAACAGGGTCCCCTGGAATCCGTTCATTTACTGGAGTCCCATTCATTACTTCGACCCTCTCATAAGCATGTATCAACATGAGGTCTTGCACCTGTGCCATCCCAAAATTCAGGACTGACCCCAAGCTCAGGCACCATTAGCTGTACTTGGATTGTCGGGACCATCCCCGACCAGCACAGAGGGACCGAATCACAGCTATTCTGACCTCCCCAAGTCTTATTGTCTATGTGGCATGTATCTGCAGTTTTGGCTTCTTGTCTTTCCCGTTTCGATTTCCTGACCTTAACTTTCTCAGAAATCAAGTCCGGATTGTTAAATGGAAATATGGACAGCTCCACTCTTAAAGGGTCTATTATTCCCTCAATATTTTTGGTGGGCGGAATCAAAATGCCTTTTTTCCACAACCGTATAAAGTTAGGGAAGCAATGTCCCAAAATTACAGGGTATGCCATGGAGGGCAGTACACCAACTTGATAGTCCACGTCCACAGACCATGCATCAGTTTGCATGTGAACAACGGCAGTTGGATAGTGGTGAGTGTCCCCATGTATACACGTAATAGCGAGTCCACAAGACTTGTCCAATTTCTCTGTCTCCACTAAATCGGCAGAGACCAAAGCTGTCACACTCCCCGAACCAAGCAGTGCATCTACCGTATTTCCATCAGTCTTTACTGAACACGTTTTATTTCACATGGACTCACAGATAAAGCAGTAACCACCGGATAAGAAAACAACTTGTGTACCCCACTCGTTCCCTCTACATTACACTCCATGGGCTCCTCACTCAAAGGACAATGAGCGGCGATATGGCCAGGCTTATTACATTTAAAACATACTCTCTGTCTCGTAGGTGACCACCTCCTAATCCCCTCTCTGTCAGCATTCCAAATCTAGCAACGATTTCTCGTACTCTTTAGAGTCTTCGGGTTCTAGGTCATACTATGCCTTCTGGGCATCACCGGCTAAGGGCATCACCATTGTTCAGCTGGCCACCTTTCTCTCTCTGCCGTGCTTTCAAAAGTGATGGATGATGACTGCCAGGTTATGTTCAGATAATGTCTGAATGTCTTTCTGTAGCCATAGGGCTGTTCGTTCCTGATCCTCCCGCAGCAGCCGATTTGTCTCTTGCTGCACACGGGCCGCCTTTTGCTGTTATGCAGTGGCTTGTAAAAGTGCTTTCACTACTTCTTCCATAGAACAAAAAAAAAAATGTAATCTTTTTTTCTTTGTATATCTCACCCTCTTTCAATGGACTTAATTCTCACATTCTCCACCATATGTGGCAAAGTGGGGTAGCTGAGAAATACTCAGAACACAAAAGATTTTGTTCAACAGGGTAATACCTTTGTTGTTGGGGTCACAAGCAAAACTGGTTGGTACACAAAAGAAGGCTTTCATACAAGCAGAAGTCAATAACCCTTTCTTCATAATAATTTAATTTTTTTTTAAATCACAAATATGAATGTTTCAAGTGCATAATACATATTTAAATACTATATAGTACACATACATTTAGTCCCGTCAGATCTGTAGACTTGTGTAGCCTTTTCAAGTACTGGAAACATCGAAATAATAATAATAATAATAATAATAATAATAATAATAATAATAATAATAATAATAATCCATTTCAATGGTTATTCATCTTAAATGCGCTTCATGCTGTGGGATTCTTTGCAACATCAAGTGTTGTTGTTTGCGACAAATCTGCTGTTGTTGTTTTAAAACATGGGATCCAAGCAGGAGAAAAGGAGGGAATTTGCAAACTCTGCCATGGAAATATTTCATTCAAAGGAGGAAACACAAGTGCTTTGCTTAAACATCTTCAAAATAAACATCCATTCCAACTGGGCTATGTTAAAGTAAGTATGTTTGGAATTTATTCATTCTCTGATTTATAACTTTCATTTAAAGTATGGTTAATAGAGATGTTCGTAAAGTATTTCTCTTTTTCACATCAGTTTAGCTTGTACTATAGTGTGCTAATCTACATGAGAAAGACATTATTAGCACACTTACTTAACGTGCCCCACAAATATTTTTTATTTAACCCAAAACAAAATAGGTCACTGTTTGGTAAGTGTGTGAGTAATGTTTTTCTCATAGTGATTTAATTTTGTACTTTGCACCTTACACATTTTATAGTGCGTTTGCTTTTTCTTTTTTAATCGACTTCATTCAAATAAAAAAATGTTTATGGTTTTCAGTCTGTTTTCTGGGGTACATCACTCACAATACGTTATTTATTTGTTATTTATTTTTAAATAAAGGCTACTTATTTGATCTTTTTGGTAAGAAAATATGTCTGCGCAATAACTGTACTAAAGCATTCCGTATTGGAAGTTACATGGTTTTTATTATTAATGGATCACAGCATTATCACTGACATAAGCCCAATTAGATGTTATGTTGTTTTCTTATTTAGTTCCTGAGAAGAAGAGTTGCCGCAGTTATTTTTATTGAGGTGTACTTGCCACTGTGTGTTACTGTTTTTTGTAAAACCTTGAGAGACTGTCAGTTAAGAAAAGGCTTAGTGCAAGGCTTGTCTTAATGTTGTCTTTATTATGCCGGCCAGAGATCCACGCTTACAGCTGTATTGTCATATTTTCTACATTTTCTTGAAATTCTCAAATTAATAAATCGATACCCTGATAGTAAAAAGAGACCTCGATCAGGTCATTTAAAACCCAACGGGTTAGAAATAAAGATTCTGTAAAGAAAAAAAAAATTGCATTGCATAAATCTCTATAATTACATTGTCCAGCACAGTATATAATTCCACAAGGAGCATGTGTTAAATGTTTTATAAAATGTGCACATAAATACCTGCCCATGTCTATAAACCATGAATTCTGTGAGGTCTTTTGCTTTTTTTCCTTTGATTTTCTTCATCTTTGGACGCAGCTGCTGGAGAGCACACAGCTGGAGATGGTGCTGGCATAGAGGTAGCGAGTACAGCGGGTGGGGAGCTGCTCCTGATAGAGTCTCTGGCTGGAGAACAGGGCATGGCTGCTGTAGCAAGGCAGATAACTTCTGTCACCATTGAGAGGCAAAATAGGTGGGCAAAAGACTCCTGAACAGTGTTTGCTCTGTGGTAAAGAGGAAGTGAAGCCTGTAGGAAAGCTGTTCTGCTGCTTTTTTAGATAAAGAAGCTGGCTTGCAGATGAAGAACCAGCTTTCTATGGGTAACTAAAAATGGGCATATCCAATATACTGTACAGTGTGCCAAACCAGGGCCTCAGGTGAGATTTGGGGAGTACGGTACTGGTTTGAAGCTTCCCCAACAGCTGCAACATAACCATGTTGCCCTGTAACAATATGCTTGATTAAAAATCAAATACAAAATTATAATAATTATATCACTGAAGTATGACTGACAGGTTAAAGCCAAATGCCAAAATATGCAAAAGTTATTATTAGAGTTATTCTTATTTGTACACTACATCTGAATTAAAATGAGTGGGATAATCATGTTAGTGTACACTATCAATCAATCAATATTTATTTTATATAGCACCTTTCATAGTGGACCACCATCACAAAGTACTTTACAAGATAGTCTTGAAATACAAGCTGACCAGCCAGAGCGAAACAGGGCCATCTTTCAACTCCCTCCCTTCACTCCAGTCATTGTTATTATGACATTGTCCTCAGTGCATTCATGCATCTTCCTAGGCTATCAGCCCACTTCAACTCAGACAGCCCTTTATATGAGCTTCATACAAGCCCTTCTGAATGCAGCAGCAGGGCACAAAGGCAGTCTGCTGGGAATGTTTCTGTAAACCATATTTGGCTGTAGCGCTGATATAAATAATACAATAAAACACACATAGGGCCTGATAGATTCAATCCCATGCATTTCAAACTCCTCTAGAGATAGATGTTTGGCATGCCGTGGACAGAGGAGAGTATAAATATTCAATTAATTCCTACGCTAACTCTATTATTTAAAAGTCCCAGACAGCCCATCATTCTATTAGAAAGCATTCAGTGACTTTTCTTTCCTTTTTTAATTTTTTTGTATGAAACTTTGCTGTAATACTTTGCAGTAGGGTAGGTTTCTCTCTTTTTCCATTCTTGTAATGCATGCTTATTAAAAAAAAGAAATGTCATATAACTAGTGTTGATTGACGCCATCAGTTTATTCAAAGTCTTCTACAAAAGAACAATTTAAATATGAATCCTCCAAGTCAGGGGCTCTGAGTGGACAGTATGTTGACCTGAGCCCTTCTTTACTCTGGAGGTGGACAGTTCAGTGCCTGACATCAGCAAAAACAAAATAATTAATTTACTGTATATTGGTAATTAGGTATACATTGCTGACACTGTACAATACCTGGAGCATTATGCATATTAACCTTTAACATCGCATGAAAGATATTTTTAAATATTTTTTTCTTTAGCTTTTATTTGATTGTCAGAATTCTTTGCCTGTCACAACACCTTAATGTTTGACGTGCAGTGTTTTGTGATGCCTTGGGATTAAGGGCACAGTTATTTTGTCAGTAGCTATAACAAAAACAAAGATGCAAGGATTGGGGGGCTCAAAGGTATTTGGAAGGCAAGTTCTGAAATAACAGCTAAATATACAATGGTATGGTGCCATACGACTTCATTTACCTAAAGCTGTTAGCATAAAGTAACCAATACAATGTGTTCAAACTTGAACATGCAAAACATTAATTTCCCAATAAAACTACAAAAGATCTGTTGGCTACACATTACAAAAAATGGCCTGAGATTTGTTAGGAGTTTCCAAACTTCAATACAGAGTTCTAAAGCAAGCCAAAGCAACGCCAACCAAACAACTTGCCTTGAAGTAAATTAGGAGCTGTGCCAAAATATGACACTTTAAATACATTAAGAGAAACCATGGTTACTGCACTACACTGTGAAATGGTAATGAAAAACATGCTAATAAATCCAAACCATTGTGTGTAATTTACTAAACAAAATCTCTTTTCACAGTAAAATAGGTAGAAAAGTGCCTATTCTTATAGAAATTGTTCATATTATTAGTAACAGGATTGTCATTTCAAGTGACATTTTGATTTTCTGTCGACGGTCTGATGTTCCAGCAAAAAGCTTTCTACCTAGTCCTTCCAAGCAGTATCTTCCAAATATATATTCTGCAGTTCAACTTTTATAGTTTAGAACAGTGGTTCTCTGAACAGGCCATAGGAGGGGGAAAACAAAACAGCCTCCTCGCACCGGCAAGTCCCCAATTTCACAATGCAAATCATCTTCGGCAAAGCGTAGCGCCTGCCGCTGTATTACACCACACACATTCTATAAAGTGTGGCTAAATGTGTGGCTGTGTGTCACTATGATAGTAGTACATGGTGCTCCACAAAATTATTGGAGGAGCAGAAGGGGTCTGCACACCCAAAAAGTTTGGGAACCACTGGTCTAGAATATGCTTTCACTTTTGGTCACAATTTTTTTTACTTTGACTGAGCCTATTACTGTACATGAAGAATGGTGAGCTATTCTCTCTGCCCACCGTAGGCCACACACAAATATGGTTTCTAGTATACTGTTTTATATAGCAGTGGCATCAGGGCCCTGAACCCTTCTTTCTAAAAAAAAAAAAAAAAAAAAAAGCAATCACTTTAAGTAGGGTGAAGCTCTTCTCTTTAAATCCTTGATTCGCACATCAACACAGTAGGGGCCACCGACATTACTGGAGCTGGAGGGGTGGATCTTCATGAATACCCACAGTCTCAAAGACCCTACACATCTCTTTGTACACCTGCCAGTAATTTAAAATGTAATCCTCACCTTAATGAAGTCATTTTAATTTCACTCAGTGCCATTGTTACCAGACTCTAAAACCCCAAATTATTTGCAGCTGCATGTTGAAATCTTCAAAATGTGTGCAAATACAGTACCATTATCTACTTAATTAAAATGACCCTCATTTTTCTGAACAGAGAATGTGCTAGCAAGAGATCTGTGACAGAAATCAAAAGGTGCTGTCAACTACAATCTTTTTTTCCCTTCATCTTAGACCTAATATACAAATAGAAACTACCTGCAACTGTTGGGTGGGGGGACAAACTGATGGCTAGGGACAGCTGGTGCATTATTCAGCTACAGTGAGCTTAATCTGCTCTGCTGAATTTGTTTATTTCCAAAATCGAAACAACCTGTCTCAGAAAAACCTTAATGATTGGCAATGAGGATTTGTTTGTACAGATAAACAAATGTAGGTTTACTTTAGAGTTGCAATTGACTGGTTCCACCATCAGATACATTAAAGACTCCACTCAAGGGATCCCTGCAGGATTACACCCAAGGATAAGAGATTAGCCAGTCAACCGTGCTGTAAACAACACACTGCCACTCACTAAACCCCTGGCTACATTGATTCTGGAAATCACATTTGTAAAAACAGAATTCATGCCATAAAAGAATACATTTATAGACCGTGCAAAAGCGTAATAATTTATTACATGGTATGAAACCGACAATTAGGTTTAGAAAGGAATTCAAAATTAATTAGTCATTAATAAATTCTTATTAAAAAAACTGTCTTACCTGAATTCCTGCTCTGAGGAATATGTTGTCCTGTCAGTGTTGGTTGTTGAATGAACCTTTGCCGTAACTGTTGGTTTTTCCACAAACTCTTATGCCGTCTCCTGTTTCAGGTTGTAACTTGACATTGTGAACAGTGAAAACAGGGGACACTGAGAGAGAAAAGGAAAAGGCCATTCTGTTCACTTACACTAATGTACTCACTCTAATATACATCATATACCATTACACTGTAATGAATTTGATCAGTTATATCCAAAACACATACAAGACAGTGGGTTGCAGGATACCCCTTTTGGATCAACAAAACAGGTACATTAGTAACACATCCTCCAGCATGGTTTCTGATATTTCTGATAATAACTTCATATAAATCACACAACCGAAGATTGTGCTTAGAAATAGATTTAAAATGAAAGATTTTTTGTATTTTTGTAAAACATATTTTTGCTGCTATAAGTTGATATATGTAATTGTGATAAACGTGGTTTATCGTGATTAGATACGACACCTGAAATATCAGAATCTCTTTTGTTGATTCCTTAATATGACTACAAACATTATCCCTATCAATTAGTAATAAAAATAGCAATTTGGCCACAATAAATTAAAGTAATTGCCTTATATTGGGAATTAACTTATAACTGGCATGCCAGCTCAAATGAAGTTGGCATACAGATATTGACAGAGCATTGCATACTGTATAAGTGGTTGCTGCTATTTTGTATAAGAAAACGATTGAGTGTGAACAGCCAAATCAGCTTCCAGATCTAGCGGGCTTCTATTTTGCATAGATGCCCGCTGGAACGTTGAAGTGCTTAACTGTGAATTCAGTTTTAAATCAAATCTGTGCATAAATACTGGCTTTTTCCCTTAACATTCTAATCTACAACTAATCTGATAACATAAAAAGCTACTAAAAACATACTTTCTGACGCAGGTCAAGAGACAAGGGAAATCATGTCTGTGACAGGACACCGTAAAGAAGGCTCAATTCGCAGCTACTGGACAGCAAATAAACAGGAAAGACACGATTGGTCCACAATTCTGTCATCAGCCAATCCACTCCCTGCCAGCTTGAACGACGCCCCGCCTCCAACAACAAGTTTTGAGTATGTCGTTTTTCTATTCTAATTATGTTATGGACTTTTTTCCCCAGCGGAAGGTTACCCGGCGAAATATCAGAATTTCAAGGTAAATATAGGTTTTAAAGGTTTTTTTTAAAGAGAAAATAAAGAAATAAATCGTTTTCTAACAGCGATAGAGCTCTCTCGATGCAGGCTCTACCGTGAGCTAGATGACCTTGACTTTTGTTAGCGACCTCGTCTACGGCTCAGGACTCCAGTCGTGGTCATCTGGTCATCGCTTAAATAAAATGCATAGCATCCTTTTTCAAGGTCAAACGTACTCAAACAATATTTATATTGCAGTACTGCAGAACTCTAGGTTAGATCATGTAGGGTGTGAACCCCCACAAAAGAGGATCCTTAATATAGAGTTCTACAGTACCTATGAATTACAAAAAACCCAAACTCATAAAAACGCATGTACAGAATTTCTATTTTAGACTGACACACTCCTAAACAGCCTGTGGGTCTGCTCTATCTCATCGGAGAGAGCTGAGCATGATTTGGTAGTTGGGGCTCCGGGATGTGTACTCTGGTGTAAAAAACAAAAACAATGAACTACCTATATTTTAGGTTTATGTGAATAATTTGGTATGCACCTGTTCTGATTGGAGTGCTGTTTCTTCTTATTTCCATGTGCTTCCTAGCTGTCATTATTCAGAGATGAACAATTCTGGAGACGTTTGACAGTTATTTTACAGCCAAACCATTTTTTTTTCTGGTGGGACTTAATGAGCAACTTGGAATTGGTAGGAAATATCTGGGTTAACTCAGCTGATGTTCTCTTCTTCTAGTTTAGATTCACTAACTGATATCTCAAACCAATACCAAGATTACATTCACATTCTAAAGACAACGCAGCACAATGCACCAAACCATCCCTCTGTTTTTAAATGCTGTTGAAGCATTAGCATTCTTTGAAAGCAACCAAGAAAAAAAAAAAAAAAACAACAACAGTGTTCAGTAATTACAAGGTTAACTGTAACACATTTTGTTTCATGCCTCGTTATGATTATCTTCTTGCTGCAGAAACTGGGCTTTTCCAGATCTCAATTTTTCTCTAGGCATTTAGTGCATCCTGCATTTAAAAATAAAAGTATTTCATCTTCATTCTTCCCTTCAAAAGATTTCGCCTCTGCCAGTGTTTAGCATTATGCAAAGATGTGTTTCTGCCAATAAACATCGCCTTATGGTTATGCTTGTGCAAATAACCTGCTGTGAGCTGATAAAAGGATTAATACAGGAAAAATTCTTAATCTGTGAAATTACAATTAAATTCTCATATTAACATTAGCACCCCTGAGGTGTTTTCTTTCCTGCTTTTAATTCCCCTCTGGTGTTCTGCATACATTGTGCCTGTGAATGACTCAGACAAGCCTCTCTGTTGGCAGCCTGCTGCAGAGTGATAATGTGGAGGCATTTACTCCACTGACAGATCTGGATTTAACCACTGACTGACAAAACTAAGTGGCAACTGTGTAATAAGCCAATATTAGCTGAGAACTCCTGATACAGTATTCAAAATGGACTCTGCCCATGGGTTTATCAAAATCCTGGCTAGACTTAATTATAGAGTGAGATAGAATAGAGATGTCACCACTAGTGAACAGTTTTACTCATCCTTTTAAACAAAGTAAGACATACAGCCATATTTCTGATGATGAGTTCCATGTACAGTGCAAATTAATACTGTTGCAGTAAGCGTTAAAGAGACATTTATTTTTGACCAAATGGACCTATATATCCATATGTGTTTCTCTCTCCCTCTTTCTCTAGTAGGTGTTTATTACATGTATTTCTATTCTACTAATAACCTTCCTTCACACATATTTAATAACTCTTTTCTAATTGATATCTACATTCTTAACATGTAACAGCCCCATTTAGGGTTGATGTTTGAGACATCATCTGTTTGACTAAGATATAGGCCTTTACTTTTTAATAGGTCCCTTTATAGACCATCATTAAAAACGCCAAACAGTCTATCAAATAGTTTCACTTTTGAAACTGACATTTGTGTCAACTTTTACAATTACAATTACGAAAGCTTATAGGATCCCAAGTTCTGAGCATGTGTGAGCCTGGAGGGAGAATAATAATAGACAGTATAGTTAGGCGGTTGTTAAATACTGGTAAATCCAAAAATAAATGAAACCATCAGTCACCACCAAAGGGGATTTTATCCCAATATGAGAGAACTGGTTCTTCAAGTTAAATGTTAGAAAATTGCATTTTCTAGTGGTATTTTATGGAGTTCGTAACATACAGTAGATCACTGTTTACAAACATACACCAGGTTTCAGATACCGGTATCGTATATCTTTCCATCAGATTTTTTTTTTTTTTAACCCAGAAGCTCCAAAGACATAAAAAAACGCTTGCTCAACAAAACCCTGGATAACAGAAATTTCAATTCTGTTTTGTCTCTAATGTAATGAAGCAAAACAAAAAGGCACTCACTGTCAGAGAGCTCCCAGAGCCGTGGGGGAAGATCACTGAAGTACTCGTGGTTCATGGCTGCCTGCGCTGACAGTCTGTTCTTTGGGAAGCACTGGAGGAACCTGGTGGCTAGTTCCTCTGCATGATTCACATAACCTAGTCTGAAACACAAGCAATGTAGAAACATGAACTTAAGATGAGTAACCATAGGCCCATATGCACATAGAAATGATGAATCTAAACAAAGTTCCTGCTTGCTATTACACCATTCTAGGAGCTAATTTACACAAGATTGGGATACAGTGCAAGGCCCTTCATTCTGATGCAAGCTCAAAGTCAAATAAGGTAATGAAAAAAAGACAATAATTAACAGTTATGCTCTTCCTGCAACTATGCTGCTTCTTTATTATAATTGTATTATTCACCACAGACAATTCTCTTTGCTTTGGCACTTCAAAATAGTCTTCAAAGTACATTTGGACACCCTGGCCTTCACAGCTTTGTCGCACTGCTAACCCTGCTAAACTGGAAGCAATCTATCCCATCCTCATATGTATGGACTAGGAATGTCATTCCTAAATTAGGTAGATACTGGGTGGATCACCAATAGGTTTTATATGGCATGCTAACCCTTTCTGCCCTCTCCTGACATTTTTTTTCTTCTTAGTCTCTTGTATAATGTGCAGCTTTTTCTGTACGTATACATGCTTGACAAGGTTGGTCTAGATATTTGTGCCTAAAGTCAGGAAGTCACAGTCACTGAGCATGGCAGCAGGCATACCACTAACAGCAAGATGTGCAAACGCCCCTTACAGACTTTTTTGTTTTTTTGCCTGCGTTATTATCAAAATCATGACAAAGTAACTGAAGACAGGAGCAGTCCAATCCCAGTTCTAAATGCTGCTTTGTAGTTGTTCGTCAGTTACTTTTATTAAGCTTCTTAAAGGTTTTTAGATGAAGGCGAGGGCAGTTTTCCTTCAGATGGATTACATGTGAGCATGTGCAGTGAACTCCTCTACCCCCAGGAAGTTTAACTGCTGTAATGAACTGTGGAGCGACAAACTCAGAAAGTAATTAGGACTCAAGTGTATAAAATAAACATGAGGCAATCCTGTTACAGACATTTTTTAATTCCATACTAAATCCTGGTTTGCTCAGGAACTTGCCATAAATTTCCTACATTTTATTTCAGGCAGAACTTCTAACTTAAGAGACTCCAGCTCCATTCCTACTGTTGTTTTTTACTTGAAATAGTAGGACCCAGTAATGCATTTACGGTTTAAAAACTAGCTTAAAGTGGCCCCTTAATCTTTTCTAGCTAAAAATATGAGGCCCAAATCATTTAACTTGGATGCATATATATTTTGATTTAAAAAAAAAAAGTTAGCAGTGTGGAGTAGTGGTTAGGGCTCTGGACTCTTGACTGGAGGGTCGTGGGTTCAATCCCAGGTGGGGGACACTGCTGTACCCTTGAGCAAGGTACTTTACCTAGATTGCTCCAGTATAAATAGGTAACTGTATGTAAAACTGTATAAATAGGTAACTGTATGTAAAAAATAATGTAATTGTATGTAAAAATAATGTGATAACAATTGTAAGTCGCCCTAGAAAAGGGTGACTGCTAAGAAATAAATAATAATAATATTTGAATTGGGCTCCAAGGGCCTCATTTATGAAAGGGCACTAAACATTATGGTGCACCATAACTGCAATTAGTGTGCACGTTCATGATTTCCGTATTTACTATTGCAATTTTATTCATTCTCACACGAAATTGTAGATATATTATGGCTGATTTTATTGTGCCACACTATGGTAATCAGAATGAATATGTGATATGTAATGCATGATAATGTATTTAAATGGGGCACCCCGCTCTGAATAATGAGATGAGCTTCATTCACACCATATTTACTAAAGGGTGATAATCGTAGTGTGCGCCTTAAAGTGAGCGATAATTAGTTGTGAATGAATGTTATAATTTCTTAAGATTTTATTTTATAGTTCATTACATTGGTACAAATAATAAGAGTGGTTAAATAAAACACTAGACCAAACAAGGTATTATAATTGAAAACAACCTCCTTCACCAGAATTTCTAACTCTTTTTTTTCTAACTTTTAGTTTGCGTTGCCTCTCTCTGTCCCCTGCGGAGGGCTGTGTCTGTTGATTGCTCATTTTCGGTCAATGTAAGCCACCTCCACCTTTCACAATAAGCTACAGACCAAAGTCAGTAAAAGTCTGTACAAAACTTAATGGAGTATGCCATCATAAAATTACATTAAAAAACTCAAGTATAAAGTATGCTAAAGTATCTGTATGCAGTTTTTTCTGCAGACAACTTTATAAGGAAATGCTTTTTTTATGAATTAAAATAGAAAATACTATGATTTGTGCAAATGTAACGAGGTAGAGAGTGTGCAGAAATGTAATAAGTACATTTTTTGAAAGGCTTCCTTTGATTATTATCTTAATAGATCTAAGGATTGTGCTTTGAAAGGCGGTAGTAGGGGGTGTTGATTTAGTGCATTCCAACCAGCTAATACAGATAATCATTTTTAACTAATTCATGTTCAACAGCTGTGCAGATGCCAGTCACATAAGAATGACTGAGATCCATATCTTGACATAGAATCACATCCACCATGTGTACTTGGCGATGCAGATCATGGAGACTGCCGACACATGTACACGATAAAGAAGCCTTCCACTTAGTTTTGAAGACCATGAAGCTTAACATTTTCCATGATCACGTCCGACAACTAAAGACTAGAAGTTTGAGCAATAACAAGTCAATCATAGAATACCTGTGATATCTACTTCATTGACTAACATCTTAGCGATGTTATCAACACGGCTCTCTTCCACACCTGGCTTGTAATACCTGAATCATTCTGAGCAATGTTTTCACTTTAAATGTTTTTGGAGAAAAGCCTGGTTGCAAGGTCAATGCAACGAGAACAACGGCCTAAAATCCCATCTTATTACTGCTTTGAAGTTCTGAGAGACATTTTTTTAAGCTTAAAATGCTAACAATGAATACAAATGTCATGATCCTCTTCTATTCTTCAAGGTTTCTGCCAATATCAACAGTTACTCAAAAAGACACAAGATGTTTTTATTAGGTAAATGGTAGGAATATGTATTTTAAACAAACAGTAGACCAAAAAATAAAATGTTTTTGTACATTGTACATCAGTCAGGTGACTGATTTCATCAAATCACCTGACTGATTCTTATTGTGGTTCAATCTCAGTACCTGTACTATCACAAAACTATTTGGCAACGTTCAGTAGTCATTCATTTTATTAAAGGTTATTATTGTATTTTTTTATATTGCTTAAACAGCCTTTCCTTTATGTTGTATTGACTAATACAATGTAAACCGTGATTAGAAAGTAATTTTGCTGACACAAAAAGTCAACGACTTACATGAAAACAAGAGCAAGTGAAAAATAAAAAATATAAAGTAAACCGTAAATAAGTGGTGTTGTTATTTTTTAAATCAAAATGAATTCTGTGAGTGTGCGCATGAGTGTAGGGGGTAACTTTAAAAGGAAAAACTGAAATATGTGTTCATCAGAGAACTTTAATAGGATCTCAAAACCTAAGATGGTTACACATTACATACCTGATTCTCCACATGCTGCAATGCTATTTAAGGGTTTGAGCTTAATTTATTGAAAGAAAATCACCTTTAACAGTTTGACTGTTAATGGAAGAATTTCTTTGTTCAGTTTTTTTTTTAGTGGCAGGCTTTCTGAATTTATATAATCTTCATCGAAACTTGGCATGCAATAAAAGGAAGAAAATAAGCCACAGTAGTTAACATTCCACAGCATTCTTTCTTCACATATTTATTTCCTTACAGACTGGACAGGAGCCAAGCTAACTAGAAAGGAAGGAACAGAAAGGACAGCAGTAGCTGAAATAATCCCCTGGCACGGCATGCGGTCAGTTTTTGCAAGGCCCCACAAATACGGATCTCTAAAGGAATTCTTCCAAACCCAAAGAGGCACTTGTTCCGTTTTCAATGGTCAACAGTAAGCCTCTGCTGGGCTGTTGCGGACCCAGTGCTTCCCATTAAATCACTTTAATAATGCAGTTGTCAACTGGCTCATATATCTTTCCTTGTCTGAATGTACACTCAGCCCCATAAAAAAATAAAAAAATCTGAAGATGTCCTGCTCCCAGTCTAAGTTCTTGGAGTTATAAGACTGAAAAGTAAATAAGAACTGGTGAGCTACTGGTCTATTTGTTCAGTTCCTAAGCAGGAACTTGCTAGAATGCGGAGCGGGATTGTCCAAATGCCTTGCACAGCGAGTGACCCTGATTAATCAGAGACTATTTAAACACAGTTAACCTACAAATCTGTCCAGGATGGGGCCTCAAAACTATCAGATCCTGCAAGGTAACAACTTGCCTTTGAAAAACAATGCAGCTATGGCCATCATCTGCATCATCTAGAATTTTAGGATTGAGACATAATTAAAAAATAAAAAATTACAAAATGATATCACAAAAGTCTACCAGAAGCCATATTAGTAGTACAGTATTTCTCGTTAGATTTCAAATTGTCACATTTTTCAATTTTGTCATTTTTTTTGTTAAGTATATGGAAAATTTACAAAGCAGTATGTAATTGAATATGTTAACGTAACATTATTCGGCAGGTTTCATTCAACTTTATGAAGCAAAGTTAGTTAATTCTATAGAGTGATGCAAAGCTTTTGGCCTTAGCTGTATTTCTCTTACACTGTCTGGGGCGTCAAAGCAGGCAAATGAAACATAATCCTAAATCTAAAAATGTGGTGTCCCTGGAATTTCCTAATGATTGAACCCATTAGTTATTCAAAGAATATTCATATTCCTGTTTACTATCTGCTGTAAATATGCGTTTTGAAAATGTGATAGTAAATGAAGTGAATGGCAGTTACGTGGTTTCAAAGTGTCTTGAGAATGCATTGTGAGACTAGGGTATTATATACAGTTTGAAGCTCCTGGCTTCTTCAAGACTTACAGTTTTGTATAGTGACAAGCAGGCTGAGGTGGTGATGTCAGACCCAGAAGAAAAACACAGTACTGCGAAGTGAAATGTGAATTGCGCTGTTTCGCAGTTTAATAAATTAACAAAATTTTAAAAAAAACAGACAAACAAAAAGGGCTAACACTAAACAAACAATGGACGAACAGAGAAACAAACACGGCGAGTCAAAATAAACAAACAAGTATCATTCTGGTCCTACCAGCACGCAATAGCAATTGTTATAAATTCTTCTTCTTCTTCTTCTTCTTCTTCTTCTTCTCCTCCTCCTCCTCCTCGAACACCCAACCCTGAGTGAGTGAAACGTGCATCTATATATACTGTTGTGCTGGGATTCAATTACTAATTAATTATTCACTTGAATCCTAGCACGTGAACTAATTTGTGCAATCCCCTGCTCATATACTGTTACATACTTTAAACGCAAGTGAAGTGTTTGTGCAATCCCCATGCCTAAATACAACTATATATTTTAAATCACTCGTGCTACACATACCCATTTATATCTCGTTCAGCAATATCTATACACCAACATTAACAATCCCCATGCAACACATAACGCATAAATACACACAGGGACGGGCACTTGGTCACAGCCTAATATTCCTCCCAAAAAAAAAGATATATTTTAAAATTTTATTTGATCTGATACAGAAAATTTTGCGTGTAAAGAAATAACATGCAAGTTTTACTACCTAGAATTTATATTTGTGTGTGTGTGTGTGTGTGTGTGTGTTTGTGGAACATCTAAAAGTTACATTTCATTAACACTAGAACACCCTTTTACAATGCATGATTTTATTTTGAATATAGCCTACAATATTCAATTTTTTTATATACAAGTCTGTTGTTATCTCTACTGGATCTGGCAGCCATCAGTTCCTTCGTTTTGTACAAGGAATTCACCGGGGAAAATATCAGTAGGAGAGAATTCGTCTTGAAGCTAGCCACAGCGCTTCAGCAGAAACATTTCGATCAGAAAACTGCAAAGCTGCAGGCTGCAGCAGCTCAACCTGGATTCTGTGCTGCGAGTGACACACATGCAAGAGAATTCATATGTTACTTTTGTTTTAGATTAAAAACTACTTTTGTTTTTACAGTTTTGTATGTGCATACACCTGTTTACACACTAGTTTCTTTTGGAATGTTTATTTTATTATAGCTTTTAATTTTTTGAAGTAGTGCTAATGTTTAATTGTTTAAATACGGTGTTTCAGCTGTGCAGATGTTTGAAATGATGTGCTTCAATAAAACTTTTGAGTTGTATCCGATAGTTTGTCTTTCATTTTAATATTGATGATGTTTAAACGTACTGTGATAATGACTGCCATCGGCGGTTGTAAGTATGAGTATAACCATGGTGTTTCTAGTGTTAAAGTATTCCATAAATGCACAGTGTGAGTGTGAGTGTGTGTGTGTGGGGTCTATGTTTTGTACAGCCTTTCTCCTGGAGATTACATGAGATTAAGTCAGAAGAACTGGATCTTGACTGTTGAAATCTCATGACCCACAAGTATGATTCCTGCTCCGGTTTACATGGGTTTTTACAACTATTTTTATTATGAGAAAGCGATTGACCCTGCTGTTAAAGTCGCGCTGCCAAAAGGTAATCCTTTTGCTGTTTGACGATGTATTCGCAGGACAACGTCACAGGCATGATTCTAGTGTCGATTTTCATGTGCATGTAAACCAAGCCTATGATTCAATTTAATCTCACATGTTTTTATGTTAAAACAAACCATAAACTAACAAATCATAAAAATATTAGTATTTTTAAAGCAAAAAATTACTTTTACGGTTACCTAATGTCATCGTTGTTATTATTATTAATACAACTGTTGTTGAAAGTATATTCTTAAAAGTGAAATGTCAGCTCTACATGCTTATACTGGATTGTGCTTTTTAGTTTGATTACATGAATAAATAAATCCAATACATGAGGTGGAATAGCATGTTCTGTGTTTGTTTTTACAGTTAGTACAAATGATATTACTTCCTGTGGCACAGATTCTCAGACATAAATACAATATGCCATTATCGCTTCCTAATATTTCCAGTCTGATTATAAATTGTGGTTCACCATTTGGCATCAAACCATTTAATTAAAAAAACTTGTTATAAGTTGCCAATTTTTCAGTTCACTTTTATTTTTCATTTAAGATGTATCTGATTCATATGTTCTACTTTTAAGAACAAACAAGCCCAATATTGGGCCTCAGTAAAGAGATCTGAACAAACTGTTAAAAATGCAAAGTTCACCTTCAGCATGACAATGTATGAGTGGAAAAAGCAACCAAAGTAACGTTTTTCGGCATTTAATATCTATTAAACTCCTACCGTGAGATCTATTTGAAGATATTTGAGGAAAAAAATGAAATCTTTATATTGCTGGACTGTTTTTAATGTTCTGTCTTGTGCATACTTTTAATGTAAACAGGTTTCGACAAAGGATATTAAAAAACAACCTAAAAGACACACAGTATGTAAAACAATAAACTGACTTATTTTTAAAAAGGCACGTATAAAATAAAGGTATTATATATGTTATGTTCTTACAAAAGAAAGCTGTATGAAAAGCACATTTAAAAATAATAATAAATAAAGCTATTTAAAAATAATAATAAATAAAGCTGGTAGAAATGTGTGCATTTTCTCATTAAGATTTATGTTTCCAGTAAAGTCAGGAATTTTATGTTCAGAAATGTATTTATACATTAGTGCTAGGGATAACACAACAGATATGAGTGTAGATGATATAAGAATTTTTAAAATGTATTGTAGCATGATTTCTTTTTTTAATCATGCATTACGCAAAACTTTGCCTGAATTATGTTTGACTTCTCTGAATAAAATAATTTGGTCACATTTCTGACTATTATCTTTTACAGTACATTTTCTATATTTTACTTTAAAACATGATTATGATTATAAATATGTTAGATCATATTCATCCCCAACATCAAAACGCTTAATCAAAATATAAGGTAAAACTTAAAATAAATGTTGGTCTATTTGACTTTCTTATACTTTTGTTAAACAAAAAAAGACAACCCTTTTTATTTCAGTCATGTACAAATGACTGAAATTGGGAAAACCTATAATGACTGTATGCTGTATAAGGCTACCTCAAATTCTAACATGCTTTCTGTTGAATCTCTGCCAAGTCTCTAAATTAACTGTACAATATGTGTTGTTTCAAATTAGCTAGCTTTTGTGAACAAAAATGTTGTCTCAACCAGCCACTTGTCCTTGTCCTGAGCTCCTGCATCTGCACATTATTAATACATTTCTCTCTGCCCTGACATTTCACCTGGGGCTAACATTCCCAAAACCAGAGTCCTTCTAACTACTGAAGTTGAAAAAGAGCACTCAGGACGGATGCCAAAAAACATTACAATCTTCGCATACTGTAATATGCAAGCTGAGGATGTGGCACATCTACATTGAGGATTGGATGTTAAAAACGCATACTTTGTGTTGTATAGAACTTGGAACATATGTGAAAGAATACAAAAAAATAATTGCAAATTGATGGCAAAACGTGCATAACCGATATGATTTATTGATTTTGTTGCTGAAACCATTTCCTATTAAATGAATTACCACAAACCCTAACAGCGTACAGCAGCCGAGTGGCTGAATGCAGTAATTGTTTTATTACTGTCAGGATCTTTTTTTTTTCCAGTGTCAAGCCACGATTCAGGCTCAGTCTCTAAAGTTGCAGGAGCAGTTTCATTGGTGCCTGATGTATGGATGTTACGATTCTTGTCAGAGACTAAGTGAGTGTGTCCCACCTTAGGGGAGTAATAAACTATGATATGATCGGCTAGACTTTACAACCTACTGTCATGTTGGCTGTTGAACAGTAGGCACAGTGTCTGGAACATCACCCAGTCTAAGAACTTAACCAATTTGTAATAACACTTATTTTAGCATTAAAACACTTAAATGCTACATGATCCTTATTTAAAAAGAAGAAAATAAACATGCAAATGGTGCACATATTAAATCTGCTTACACATGCAAAGCTAAATAAGGATGGTTAAAGATTTGTGAATATCCTAGGCATAGGTCTGACCCCAGCAATCAATTATTTTAAACAACCTAAGAGTATGCATGAGCCAAAAGTTATATAAAAAAAAAAATTCACCAACGGAAAAGCCAAATACTGTATATCCGTTCTATTATGCTCAACTCCCCCAAGGGCCCCAATGTAAAAAGGCTTTGGTCTTAATCTGTTCAATAGTAATAATACTCATGTTTAATAATACATATGCTGGTATATCACAAATGCTGTTGTCACTTACTGACAGTTTCTGAGGCGGCTAGACAGCCACAACCTACAGTATACGATGACTTCTGACAAACTAGTAATTAACACCCTTTATGACTCCCCAAACTCTTTAAAGCAGCCTCGAGAAAGTGATGACTTTGCGGTAAATGTGAAATAAAACAGCTGCTACTTTTGAGACACTGCCTATTTTTTTATTGCTGCAGTTTTTAAATTGGGAAAAGGCTTCATTGGTGCACCCATCGAGTGTTTAAATATTTGAAATGAAATAATAATTCAAATGATATACACTGAGCTGTGCTAACAGCTACTTACACAGCAGAGGCAGGAGGCCTTGTGCAGCTTTGCGTAAACAATCAAGAAGATCAAAGCAGAATTATTATGGCTTTATTATCCATTCAAACTCCTGTCACCTTCATTTGGAACCTTGTAGAAGTACTGTAGTTCAGTAGCACAGACATTTTCCTGACCTCCATTTTTATACAATAACGGTGCTGTGCTGTAAAATGCATCATTTACATTAAGCTCATGAAGTTGCACATATTTCATAGTAAACAGACTTCTCCTAGACCAATTTAGGCAAATTCCCTAATCGTTTTCAAGACTTGTATATAGTATTGTTATTATAGATCCTAACAGTGCCTTTGATGTTACTTCTTTAGTTCTGAGCACTATCTGTAATGCTTTATTTTATATTTTGCATAATTTATGTCACCTTGACTGCTATAGCCCTGACAGGATTTTTTATTTATGTATTTATTTATTGCCAATTGGGGTGGTTGTTATGTGGTGCATATTTGACCCACAAGGAATATGAACTGGGAACATCAATAACTCATTTCACTCAGACTTGAGGTCAGCCTTTGTACAGAAACAGCATTAGGTCTATTGAGCCTAAGGCGGTTTATTCTGATTCCCAGAGGCAAGTGAATATGGTCTGTTAAGGGCCATGCAGTGACTCCCCTATAAATACTGATCTTGTGCACTTCTTCAAAATATGTCTGACAGAACCATTAATATTGGGCAGCCGATGTGTTCCACAGATGCTTTTCAATGTATAACATGTTTAGTAATTACCATATGCAGTTCAATTTCAGCAGTTAGAAGTGGCTCAACAGGATTTACATTTCGAGGTTAAACATTTATCGGCATTATGAATTTATGAGCAATCCAATAAATACATATGATCTGAATGCTTGGTTGCTCTAAGTAAATGTGGCCCAAGGGTCTATACCTACTCCAAGCAATTATGAGATTAACACTGGCTACATGGAAGTCTAGTCTTCTAGATTCGTAATTAGAACATTTTCAGACAAATAGAACTAAAATTACAAGACAGAGACTGAAAGGAGGGGTTTTACTATGGGAGACTGGCCAATAGCAAGATGGGCGTCAGGAAATTGGAGCCGTTTCAGCTCACTGACCCGTTTCAAAATGAGTGGCAGATGGTGGTTATTCAGATCAGCTATTTGCAGTAAACAGTATTACTTAGTGTTCAGTTCTTTAGCACAACAATGGTATCCTCTGTTTACAGTTTCTTCCTTGCACTTACCTTTCCTCTTAATTTTTTTTATCGGAACAACATAAATTGTAAAGTCTATAGATTTTTAACACAGCTACCTCCTCTCTTCTATGCTACTGGTGCACTAATCTACCATGGATGCAGCTGTAACAGCTCTGAAACATCTGATTGAAAAGAGTGGTTAATGTTAAATTCGTTTCTTTGAGAATGTAGCCACTGGGCAACGTACGGTACAAGTGTTTACCACTGGGCATTCAATACGCAGTTGTAGTACAACTCTCAACAAGTATATTAATGATTCCATGATGTTTTGCCATGATGCATCTACAATAAGTGAAACATCAATGTTGAGCAGCTTATTATATATCTCGTTCCTCTTAAAGTGTTGATGAAGCACATTGATTCCCCTGTAAAAACTCTATCATGTTTATCATTTTCAAGAAGTGAGCTTAAATGTAAGCTTCCTTAGTACTACAGATGTGCGTGTATAATCTGTTTTACTGTAACATGGGCTAAACTCTGTAAATAAATGTACAGTGTTTACAACTGTAAAAATGTTACAATATATTCTGAAGACACCTTACCAAGAGCATCTATTTGCTTTAAATTGAAATCCTTAAAATAAACATCAAACAGTTTATAACCCCCCCCCCTCCCCCACCGCCCTTTCTTCCTGCTGTTTGAAACGGAGATGTGTATTTTTGTTTGTTTTTTTTGTCACTGATGTCTTTCTGCCAGCTCTCAGTTACTAAACCTAGTGTAATTAAAAGAGGAAATAAAAAGAGTGTGCTTGGGATGAATCTGTTTGCCATGCAAACCTGACAGAGTTGTAAATACAGTTCTGGTAAACATTATTTTAAAGAGTAGACTTACTTATTCCATGCTTGCCTCAGTTTCTTTTGACTGTACTGGGTAAACAATTCTGAAACAAAGAAAAACCACAGGTTAGATAAGAGTACTGTTCATATACTGCAAGTGTTGTTTGAGGATAGCTGGAATCTATCTGAGTTATAGTTCCTTCATCATGTAAAATGTAATATTATTATTATTATTTATATGATATACAGTTTTGTATTTGCTAGATAAAGATTGGCGTATGTTTTATGTTAAATCGTTTTTAACCAAATAATAAAGCTAGCCATAGATTATGTATTTTATGTATTTGTGACAGACAGCGAATTAATCCTAGTCAACAATCTCCCTCCCGATCTGTGAGGGCGCTGTATAACAGGAACAGTGTGCCTCGTACTGGCTGGTCTGGCAGTTCATTCCAGGGTCAGTCGGAAGCCAGCCATCCAGGAAGGGGGCGGAGTCACAATGCCCAAAGTCAATCTCCCTAAAGCGGTATGCGATGTGTCAGTCATGGATTGGAGGAGACGTGGCTGAACTAGCTATCGCAGGGGGCGTGACTAAAGGTATAATTGGGGATGTGACGATGTCATCTGTTCCTTTGATGTGGTTACAATAAAGATCGAGAAAGGAAACGGACTGTGAAAAGCGTATCGTGAGTGTTAAGTGTTTTGTTTGTTTATGGAAACTAACTGTCTGTGTTTGTCACTGCTAGACGGCTAACAGGATCCGGGAGCTGTCGCTACAGACCAGCATCAAGCTGCACCAAGAGCATTCACTTCAGGAGTTTTGTATTATTAGTTCGGGACTGAACCCTATGGTTTATAAGCTGGTAATACACATCGCTGTGTAGAGTCAGCCTTATTATTATTTAAGCAGTTGCAAACCGGGAAACATAAAAATAAAGAACTGTTTTGAACCGTGAACATTTTGTCTGTCGTTGTTGGAACACCTGCATCACCTGTACACCTGCGCACTGCAAACCACACAATCACAGTATTTTATTTATTTGTATTTATTTATTTTTTAATGCAGGAGCTGCCCATTATTTTCGTTTAGTTTAAAAGCCAAAAATGACGTCTGCAAAATAAGCTTTTGAAATATGCTCATGTGAAGTATTTTGGCTTTTGTATAATTCTAAATGAGGCAGAAAGTAGCGACATGGAGAGTGCTTTTGTGTGCTGCTGCTGTAGCTATACCCACAGGCTACCGGTATATCAATGCTTTAGACATACACCCAATCTTCCCAAGTCCTGCCTGGTTCAAAGGACTGCCATTGTTTCATTTTCTACTTGTTTATTTTAAAAGTACTGAGTGAAGTGCTGCATGTTCAAGAAAGCCCAAAGTGTTCCGTGTTCTTCGTTTAGTATAGTTCTTAGCTCCCATGCTATTCCAATTAGTCATGTGTTTAGACAGAGCAGCATATCTGTTGTCCAATGCTGGCAGTAAAAAGCAGTCATATACATCAATGCACATCGTGAAATGTATGATATATAATCATTTATAATGGGAAAAAGTGAAAGGGTGTGTTGGGGCGATCGCTCAATCATCTTTGTTGACAACAACTAAAATGTTTTTTATTGGCGCAAAACTCATGTGCTAGAACCCTGAAACCATTCAAACATCCCATAATAAATGGCCACATTTATCATCATGAATGTATTGGTGTCTTCCTTTCAGGTGAAAAGTGAACTCTCTACACCAGTCTGTTTGTTTAGCAGATTGAGCCTAATGGTTTGAATTGCTATGCAGAAGCCCTCGTTTATTTGTATAACCCTTGCAGCCAGTAAAATGGTTTTAATGCTAATTAAGTACAGTCTTAAATGAAGGCACAGTCACCTCTCTCAAGCAGACGCTAGGTAAACAGTCCTGTGGTTTTTGTGGCAGCCCTATTGCAAGGCTCTCCTAATAAAATCCAACCACTGTTGTTTGTTGTCCTTGACACCTAACAGCAATAGAAACAAAATGCCCCTGCTGTCTTACAGGTCACCTAGGTCATAGGTTCTAAAGGCTAGCACACAATAAACATGCCCGCATACTGTACTGCTAAATGATTTCAGCCACTAACTTCATTATCTGAAAGCAAATGCACTCTGGTGCTGCCAGCCCTGCATCAAGGCCAGCCTCAAACAACAGAGTCTT
This sequence comes from Acipenser oxyrinchus oxyrinchus, assembly GCA_030684275.1. Classification (NCBI taxonomy): domain Eukaryota; kingdom Metazoa; phylum Chordata; class Actinopteri; order Acipenseriformes; family Acipenseridae; genus Acipenser; species Acipenser oxyrinchus. Next base: position 12,711,152 of record CM060249.1, read on the forward strand.
TCAGCCAAACCCACTCCTGAGCTTGTTAGAAGGCAGCATCCGCAATGAGAATTGGAAAAGTAGAAGTTCGAATTTTAAGTGCTGTACAATTAGCAGACTTTCTTCCTTGAGCTGTAATCAGATGCACAGCAACTCCTTTGCCATGTATTTCTTGTTCCAGGCTTGGAGGCAATAGTCACTAGAGAGAAATAGTTTTGAGAACACAGAGAATTGCCTTCATTATCATTTTGTTTGCTTTTACCCCCACTACTGTGTTATTGATTAAAATCAGCTCTTTTACAGCTACTCTGTATATGAAACCTCACAATCTCCTTCACAGAAACCCACCGAGACTACAGCATTTACAATCAAGGAGGTTTTGACACTTTTATCCTAGAGTAAAATGTCATTAAAAAGCTCAAAATCTGGTTAGACGCTGATTATTTATTTATTTATTTATTTGTACTGAGTTTGTTATCCAGCATCAGATGGTAGATGTAACAGTAAAAATAGTCTTACATTTTCAAGATTTACAACTTTTTTCTTGGTAGCTCATTTTTTTGTGTTTATTTGGTAGCTTTAACATCACCATAGGCAGCAAGATGCAGTTTCGAACCTAAAAATCAGCTCAGCTCATGTCGAGTTATTAGGGTTCTAAAGGCCTGTTTTCCACGTGAGAAACACAACTATCTCTGGTTGACCATTAGAAATGAATGACTATGGCTAATTACTTATGTACACATATCAACAAATGGCCACATTATATATTTGAGAAAAATGGGAAAACTGTATCGCAGTGCCAAGAGAAACTAAATATAAAAGAGAGAACAGAAGGGGAAAGATTGTGGTCTCTACTGCTCCCTGCTGTCAAAAATAAGAACTGAGATCATCTGTATAGAGGGTCATGAAACTGCATCTCTGTGTCTGCCAGGTTATCTGGACTTGCACTATAGTTCAGTGCGACATGTAGATATGTATGATGTGTTTTAGAGAGAATCTTATAGCATAATGACTGCTCAGCCTGGAACCGGATTGACCGAGATGATCAGTGAGGTTTATAAGTGTGTAATAATCCCTGACAGGGTGTGTGCGCAGTAGAACCACTCTTACTGGCTGCCCAGGTGCATTGTGAGGCAGGAGGCAACGCACACCCTGTCGCAGGGTTTGGGGATTTAAACAGAAAACAAAAAACAAGTTCCTAAGCTTAATCTTTAGAAGCTACGAATTGGCAGGAAGAACTTATTACCGTTGAGTGAATATTTAAGTTTTAAATATATTTTTCAGGGTTTTCAGGATTTTATACTGCAGTTTGAATGTATTATTTTCTTGTGAAGGAAAAGTACAAAAAAAACCCCACACTTTGGTATAGCTGATGTTTGAAATCACGGTTTCTCTAGTACAATAATCACGGTCTGCACTTTTATTTTCTATTCCTCCAGACAAGCTGCCTGGATCTCTTCTTAACCCTACTTCTCCAGAGTCTCAGTGCATCAGGTGAACACTGACGGTCATACAGAATGGCACTCATATCAGTCAACCTGAACAAAACTACTCGCTGCATTAGAATACACACTGATGTCTCCAATAATTATAATGTATTTAACTTTTATACCATATTCTTGAAAACCTGAACCTAGGTTTTCTTTTCATATGACATGCTTTCGTTGTTAAGATCCAACGCAACTGATCTCCACCCCAAATTTGGAACAAAAGCCCAGGGCTTTAAAAGATGTGTGGATGACATTTTAAGAAGAAAACAAATCCAAGGAAACAGATTGTATACAATTGTATACAATTCAATTTAATTTCTGCTAGGTCTTCAGAGCTAAAAAGTTACCAGAACCCAATACGGCAGCCATCATAGAGCACAGGTCAAAGTGCAGGGTGGAGTTTCCATATATATGAGATACTAGCAATTGCAGAAGCAGCATAGGTGGCAGCACATTTGCAAATCCATACATGCTCCCTCACAGGAATGCTTAATTATAACAGACTAAATAGCCTAACTGTGAATTAATCAAATTGGTAAATGATCAACTAAGGAAACAACAAGGGAACGCTTTTAGGAACACTGACAGGAAAACACAGGGGGTATTCTAAACCTTCTCAGGTTGGGCAGAGATAAGACACATAGTTTAGATTACTAATTAGTCTTCTCTGCATGAACAGTTTTATCTGCTCTTCTGCTGGTCTGTCTGTACCTCTGAAGCTCACCCTTATTGGTATCAAACCACAAGATACTTCATTTTTATGAATATATTAATTAGATTTACAGCAGCTGTTTGTACTTATTTTTTAAATTACATTATAAATAACTGTCATTCTGTGTCTCATTATCTATCTACAGAAATGATTGTCCTTGCCATGTATTCAGATATTTAAAATAATGTGCATGTCGGCCCTGCTAGTGTGCTCTCATCCTATGCAAGCATGGACCAGTTCTAGGACTCACTTACCAGCCTTGCGGGGGTTGGTAGAGTTTGGGCCCCCAACGAGAGTATACAGAAGCTTGGGTTGTATGGCACCCTAATATATATGAACCAGCTACCAATCTTTGCATGCAGAACATTTAAATGCTTTTTGCTATAATTTTTAAAAGCTAGATGGCGACAATATTCCTAGCAAGCTAAGGTGCTGGCAAAGCACTGAAAAAAGAAAAATCAGACTGGGTCCTTTTTTTTGTATTTGTGCTGATTTTGAGACATGTGAGTTTTAAAATTGTAATGCGCGTCCAACTCAACAGTGGTTAGAGAAAAGAACTGTATTGCGGAGAAACTTTATCCAAAACCACATAGACTTATAAACGCAAACTTACCTGGCTTGAAATGAGGCAGAGAGTGGACACCTGGCCATATATCCTCTGTCGGTGTCCCCAGAATCTGTCAAAAATAATGAAAGCTTAAAAATAAGAGTTTCAGAAAATAATTTCAAGATTGCAAGACAGTTTCTAAAATGAGGCCATTTGTATGTGCTGAAAAACTATCCAGAAACAACTCTGTGTGGCTCTTCGACATCCCTTTTATACACAGAGCAGTATGCCTTTACTGCCTAAGACATAATAATGCACGTTTCTATATCACTGTGGGAGGGTGTGGGGATTCACCGAACACACAGGAGTCAGAAAGTTTCTGATACTGCCTCACCGGCGTCCAATTTTTGTTTAAGGCACAAGGGGGCACCCTTGTACCGTAGATGGGGAGTACCAACAATGGTAAATTTCTGTTTAGTTTTAAGGCAGTTGATATAGCACACACAGGTGTTGGAAATAATGTTCAAAACAGAAGGTGAAACGAATAAAACACAGTAACAAAACTACAAATCAAAATGTGCTGCTTCCTGCAGCGTCCCGCAGCCTCTGCTATCCGGTGTGGCTCAAGTTTCTGTGACGCACTCTTATTCCCTAGCTATCACTCATGGTGTTGCCCAGACTTCCCCCTAAACTAACACCGTCCCACTCTGGTATTTAATAAAGTATCAAGGACTTATAGCGGCTGCCTTCCTTAGCTGGGCTTGCTTGCCCCTTTTTCTCGTTCCAGACAATGGGGTTCTTTGCTTTGTTTTACCACCCCTCCCCAAGACCCGCCTCCTGACCACTCAGAGAGAGAGAGACGCGACTCACCCTCACCCAACCTCTCTGTGTCCGGCACATTGCATGTGTGCATAAAGACACTGACTACAAACCCCACTAGGGGGGCTCCCCTGTAGCAAAACTGTAACATGTCTGTTCAGTGCCAAGGATCAGCAGTTCAAATCGAGCCACAGAGGAGATAACAAATAAGAACCTTACAATAGACAGGATCTCCAGCCCCTACTGACAACACAGAAGAAAAATCAAGAACGAGGTAACTTTAATTAACAATTTAAAGCACACAATGCTCCATCTAAGGTTTTGGTTAATCCGTTTTATGGTTAATCAAAGATCAGAAAATTGACTCTCTACTGTGTGTATGTGTATATATATATATTAGGAAGAAAGTTTGTCTGTTTCTGTTACTTTATGCATTCAGACCCCGCAGGATCCAGTGCAACCAAACTTTGCATGGCCTCCTCTTTCATCCAGGGGAAGGTCGAGGGCTATGTTTGGATCCAAAATTTTGACCCCCGGGGTACTTTATTTAGTAACCCCATTGCTGGATCACTACAGTAGCCATGTATCTCAAATTAAAGAAACCCACAAAACCAAAAACAAAATAAAAAGAACAACATTTTTTTTAAAAAATTAAAATGGCAAAAAACAAAAAAAAATTAAGTTAAAAAAGGGAAAAGGGTCCGAGTGCATTGTGCGACACCCAAGATCGGTAACTTATAAGAAACCATAACTCTACTGTTCCCCAATTTGTCATGCATAAAATATTGAAATATTTAATTTCCCCAGGCAGTGCCGGATACTTCAGTTAGTACAAACATTATATATATATATATATATATATATATATATATATATATATATATGTTCTGTCTGTTCTTGAAAATGTTTATCCCAAATTAAAAAAATAGAACCAACACATTTTTTATCACAAAGAATTGTTATCTAGTAATAAAATGTTCTAATATAAAATATATAAATTGGTTTTAAAACTAATTCATAATTTAGCTGGCCTGTTTTGGTTATTTTGTGACCAAGGGCAAGAGCAATTCACGACTCTTTCACTAAACTTTGGTTCCAGCAACACACACACACACAAATAAAGTATGTGCTGAAAATTCTGGGATGTTTTTGCTACAAAAGCTTGGAACACAGACCTATAATTGCTGGCCCAGAAATTACAAATCATGAATTATTTAAAATCATAGTTTTTGTCTATTCAGGATATTAGAAAGCAGGTGAGCTAAACAGCCAGCAGAGGGTGCCAGAGAATTGTTTAATGATCACACCATCCATTATTCCTTAGCGCTTGTACTCTTGTTAAAAAACAGTGGCTAGAAATGTATTAAGGTAAGTTAGTGTATAAAGGGTGATGGTATAAATTATAATAATACCGTAAACTGCTTCATAAATTAAGCTGATTTGAGGAACTTCATTGGCTTACAATTTTAAACTAAGAAAAAAAGGACACTGTCTTGATAACCAAAAATCTCATTATGTGTTCAGCTATATAAAAGATGTTATTGTAGTGTAGTAAAGAAGAGTAAAAGCATGGTCAAGGACGGGCAAGCAATGAAATATTAGGAACTGGGGTAAAGCATTACGGACACCAACCATCGTAAATGCATATAATTACACATAGGGTTCTGAGCATAGACGCAGTCGTGTACTGCATACAGACAGTACCTAATACATCTAGACATTGGAAAGCCACATACTTGTTTAATGATCTTGCAGCTAAAACAAAGGGTGATTATCCTGTTTTCTTTGTCTGCTCATGGTAACCTACTTACCCCAGAGGCAGACACTGTCATTAGCTTTGGCTCCATGTTCCCAGTGGGAGATCATTCATTCCCTTAATTACAGCACACAGTGCACACACATGATCACTCACTGCAAAATGTCATAAACAAACCACTTTTTCAAAGCTGCAGAAACCAAATCCCCATTTGAAATGCTGTCAGTTATTAATAGGCTATAGTGTCCCATACAGTTTTTAATACAGATTTCACATATTAAGAAGGTTGATACATTATAAGCCTATTAAAAGCTGAATATCTAGAGTTGTATTACAAAAACACCATACAGTAGTTTTGTAACGTAAATCAGTGTTTTTCTCCTTTAAGACAAGAAAAAAAAAGTGTAAAAGGTTTCCCCTTACATTATTAGCATCCAACTTGCAGGTTCATTGCTATGTACTGTATATCTCCTCACTCTGTATGTAACTGCAGCTGTTCAGAGATCCCACTAGGGACAGTTACATTGAGTTAGTAACACAATGCCCCCTCAACTCCCCCAAACCAAATCCACCAACATCGTATTTATTAAAATGTTAAACTATGAAGACTGTCCTCAATGTACTCTGTCCCTCTTCTGTGCACATAGATAATCCATTGTGCTAGAATAACAGCCTGCTGTATATATTTAATATGCTATTTAAATGTTGTTCCCAGGAGAAGTTAGTTATATTAAAAATGCCTTATTCTGGTAAAAAAAACAAAGGCTGTTTTTTTAGCTCATTATTTTCGAACACTTTAAACTTCATTGCAATTAATAATGTGCCCCAAAATCAAAAAGTGTCAGCAAAAGCGTATTTTATGTTTAACCCAAAACCCATGAGCTTCATTACTTCTTTATTTGCTCAGTTTAAAGTGCTTATCAAAATGTGAATTATTTAATGTATTATAATGTAGTCCAACAGTAAGTGAACAATAGTTGGAGGTACTGTGTTTATTCCTTTTATTATTCCTCGCTTCGCTTGAATGTCAAAGAAGAGGTTTACAGCCCTGATCCTCAAGTCTCAAGGTTTTTTTTTTTTTTAACCAGGAATTGCTGTAAACGTTGGGAACACTATACTTGAGGACCTGGGCTAAAATCCAATAGGAACATAATGAACACTGTATTTTGATACAATTAGCTCCTCCAGTAACATTGATTCACATCAAGTTATACGTTTTTATTTTATTTTTTTCCCAGTTACGTTTCTCTTTCATTGCATTTATATATTTCTCCTCAGTATATCCGGCTCTAGTGAGCAGTATACCCCTCTTAGACATTCAGATAATACTGTAAAGACAAACGTTTTGACTAATGCCGTCAAACATTTTAAAGACTTACTGTCCGAGACTAGGTAAAGCCGGTAGCACTTAATGACATGTATTCTGTAGCAACTGTACTATATTAACAAGGTGCTTCTGAAAACATGGGCAAGGGGTTGATCTGGTTAGAAATATCACTGACTAAGATAGTAACCCTTGTTTTTTTAAGTCGGGACGTGAACCCGCTCTCCACTGCTCTAGGTCACTGCATCTCAATCATGCACCATGGAAGTGATTGTGTAAATTATTGATAAGGGTTCCTGTTGCCCTTTGAAGTGAGGCAGAAATTGGGAATTTTTAAATGTCAGTTGCTTTGTAGGCCATTACTTAGAACAGACAGTGCACACACTGGGTAGCAGTGTGCCAACCCTGGATTTCCTCAGAGGTTCACTGTAGAGTGAAATTACTTTTCTCTAAAGCTTAACAGGGGCCAAAGAAGTGAGCCCAACGCCATTTAACCCAAAACTACAATTTACATGTTAAGTTATATGAAAAACTGATACATCTCAAATGTAGAAATAAATAATGCTGTGCATTAATGTAAGGACTCTTGCATGTATGTGGGTCTACTACAGAATGCTTCTGTCTTTTTGATAAGAACACATCAGTTATCTTGTAGAGAGAAATGGTGTCAACTTTCCACTGGGGGAGAATGTACATGTGAACAATACATTTGTCATTTTCTCTTTATGTCTTTTCTTCCTTTAAAGCTATATGGATTCTGTTCAATAAGTCAATTATGATCCCTTTTCACAGCAGATGTCAAACAGTAATGACTGCACAGCATCATTAAAGCCAGCAGGCACAGAAAGCTAATGTTCCATTGTATTTGTGTTTCACGTTCCTAACTTCTTTAATTGCTTGGAACAGTTATTCAGTATTTATTTTTTCAGTTGCTTCATATACCTTTGTCACATCTAAAATCGACACGTTTAAAATGTAAGGTACATCCTTTCTTTTAAATGGAATGCTGGTTTGCTACTGTGAGATAATACATAGTGAAAACCTTATAGTCCTTTGTTTAAATACACACACACACCTTTGCCGTTGACAGACCTGTCTATATTCATATATTATTTTTAACAGGTAATCAGCTTGGTGCCGACACGTAGATATATCTTTGTCTCAGGCTGACCCTGCATTGCAAATTCAAATGTATTGTTTTTTTTCCTAGCAGAGGAAGGCCCAAAGGATCCTCTCATACAACCAGCCCTAGGTCAGTATGCTGTTTGAATAAGGATTGTTTTGCTCATTCTATACCTTGTTGAACACGAATAGGTTTGAAATTCTTGATACTGTCAGACTACAAACAAATATCCATTACATTATACACTCATATAATTAGTTCTCAAAGAGTTATTAAAATACTACTACACTGCAGTCTTCATTTTGAAAAACAAAACTATTACACCAACTGTTATGCATAGCTTCTCTAATACTGCTGCTTTTACTGGAATGTCCAGTCTTGAAATATTCTGTGATACGCACAAAGAATATATAGACTAAACTATGACTACCAGTTATAATAATACACTGACAAAAAAGATGATTTATTTCTGAAGCTTAAGAATATCATTGTCCCTTCCAAAGCTAAAATAATCAGTGTCATTCTAGATATAGATAGATAGATAGATAGATAGATAGATAGATAGATAGATAGATAGAGTGACGGAATCTACATTCCCAACAGGAAGTTAGAGGCTTTAGGACCCTGGGGGTGAGGAGTGTAAATTCCATCTTAGTAAAGAGGGGTAGGTTAGGAGTCCATCTTGGTGAAGGTCTCCCAACGGTCTGTTAATTGTATAATTGTTTCATTGGGGCTGTTCAAAAGAAAATGACAATGTTTGGACAGGAGAGAGAGAGAGAGAAGGAGGCAAACTGCGTACCAGCAGCGTGGAAACAAGGTTTTGTTTAAATACATTTTTTCAGTAAACAGGTTTAGCCTGTCCCTGTTCAGATTAAAAAGTAATCAACTGGTGTTTAAATTAGGGCCCAAAGCCGGGTTTTCATTGTTCATTTTGTGTTTTGTTTTGAAATTAAATATCCCCTTATCCCAATAGCAGCCACTACATGATCCAACACTATATATATATATATATATATATATATATATATATATATATATATATATATATATATATATATATTAGATCAACTACAAATTGCTGTTGCAAATACTGGACACCTCAGATGGGTTTTCTGGATTAGGGGCAAGATTCTCAAACAAGTGTACTACAAACAACTCATAAGGCCCTAAATTAAACATCCAAACCCTTTTTTTCTGGTTTGGTTGAGTAAAAAAATTCAGATAACTTTTAGAATCTAAGCGTGAGTTTTCTAATCACACTTGACTCTCTTGACAAACCTTTCCCATTGGATCTGGAGTACAGATGACCAAGTTTGGTTTTAATGGTCTTTGCTCCCATAGAAGCACAAGGGTGGATCCAAAATAGGAATAAATAAAGTTTCAAGTATCAGAAATGTAACAATGCTACATTTGGATTAAAAAAAATAAATAAAAAAAACATACAGTGATGCAATTTGCAGTAATATCAGAACTTTCTAAAATAATTGTAAGCTGTATTCAAGAAAGGCTGTAGCAGACTGTAATTCTGCCATAAATCCTAACCAAATAACATTTGAGTACTGCAGTGTGGATTGTATATTCCAGGTGGGCTGCTCTGGTGAATACAGTTCAGAATACCCTGGTGATGGTAAGATACATGTGGAAACAAAGCTGAGGAGCACAATCCCCATGCTTCCAGGCACAGCCTGGAAACACACAGGCTCCAAACTTCTCTTCTCTGCTGTCTCTCCTGACACAGGTGTCCTCAGTAGCTCTTTCAGCTCTGGGCTATTCTGCATGCCGTGTTTCATATGGGTTTGGACAACCGGCATTGCCACTCCCCTCTCCAACAGAACAGTTACTAGCTGACATAAAAAAAAAAAAAAACTAAGATGGACGTGCAGGCTGTGTAAACAGTAATATCCCTCAAAACTATTATCTTCAATGTACAAATAAGCAAATAGAAAATGTTCCTTTATATATGCTTTGACACAACAGACACTCCTGAGTTCCAATTAACAGTCAGACTACCTGAGTAAGGAATGCAAACTGAGAACTGTCTTTAATCTAGTATGATTCAATATATAAAACTAATCAAATTAAAATACATGTTTGCAATAAAATGTGCTTAATACCACACGTGGGGCAGGATTTTCAAAAGGTCGTAAATGATAACTCCAGTGTTAACCAACAAATCGTTATGTAGGACAGATTTTGGCATTTTCAAACGGTCGTTATGCCTATTTCGTATTAAAGAATTGTGGTAATGTGATTTCTGAAATTATGTTAATATTTTAACAAGCAGTGCTTCTTGTGACTATTTCTTCTGTTTGAGTGGGAATTTAAAAGGAAATCCGTGTTAATTGTCATAATTTACCAGCAGTTAAATTGCAAATTAAGGTTTTAATTAATGAAAGAGTATATAATTCACCTTGAAAACAGAAATTTAACAGACCACAGCTGTGACGCCGACAATACAGAGATAGTGTACAAGACCAGAGTTAATTTCTTACAGACTACCTAGAGAATTCAATATTTGTAGTTATGAATATTTAAGCCTTTTCTATACTTGTGGTTATGAATGACATTTATTCAGTTGTTTTCATCATTTGCAACCTTACGGAACACTTGTTGTATTGTTAAGTACAATGATATACTGTTATTTGCACCTAGTGTATTGTTACACAAATGATCAATGCAGCTGTAGCCTGAACTCTGGATACATACATTATATGACACCTGACCTGTACTGTACATTTTATTTGAATTATGCAAATAAAAAAGAACTTAAGAGTAAATAAGGAAATCTTGGTATAGAAAATGACATGCTAGATATTACAATAGAGTTTTCTTACAGGCAACAGATCAATAACATGGATTTTGTCTAAATGTATTTGTAATGTTGTCAGATTGCACCCCCCCTATTTCCATTTGGCTGCTGCTCGCTGGTGGGAGAGCCGTCTTCCTGTATGCTAGTAGTTTCCATAACAGCAAATCATGCTTCCATTAATTTTTCTTGATCTTGTTAACATGCATTTTGATTAAGGAGTTGTTTTTTTTTTATTATTATTTGTTTATTTAGCAGACGCCTTTATCCAAGGCGACTTACAGAGACTAGGGTGTGTGAACTACGCATCAGCTGCAGAGTCACTTACAACTACGTCTCACCCGAAAGACGGAGCACAAGAAGGTTAAGTGACTTGCTCAGGGTCACACAATGAGTCAGTGGCTGAGGTGGGATTTGAACCAGGGACCTCCTGGTTACAAGCCCTTTTCTTTAACCACTGGACCACACAGCCTCAGAGTTCCCCTTATCTAGTCGTTGAGACAGGAAGTGATGTACGTGACCTGCGACAAGCTTTTTAACGAGAAATGCGCTCATTAATGACCTCATCAGCTCAATTTCAAAGCATTAACCACCCAGCTGCTTATCCCGCGATTTCCACGTGGAGCGTAAGTCCAAATTTGTCACTCCCGTGAGAATAGCATGCAGGGGGTTATATGTGGATCTGCAAAGTTTAACGTCTTTTTGACGTGGTACAGTAAATAAATAAGCAGACTATATGGTACTATAGTCTGCAGTTTTGTTTTTTGCAGGCAGATGGCAGCAGTCCCTAACAAATTTGCTTGCCAGACCAGCCCATCCATTCATTGATGAGCAGTAAAAAATGGACCGCCACATTCACAGAGTAAAAAATGGATGCTTACTACAGCGAATGAGATGAGGGTATTTATGTCTTTGTTGATGTTACAAAGGGTTATAAAGGAACTGTTTTATTCTGCTGATAATAATGCATATAGCAGCGATACACACCAGTATTTATACTTATATAATGCTGCCATTATGTTATTTTGTGGCAGTGTGCCCCGCCCGTGTGTATTTTATGTTCATATGCTGTGTGTGGTGTGTTAATGTTGGTGTGTAATGTATTGGTGCACGGGATATAATATGGGGTTATGTAGCACGAGTGTTATAAAATGTATATTTGTATTTAGACACGAGAATGGCACTATTACTTCACGTGCAGAGTAAAAGGGGTGTTTGTATGGAAGCACAGGAAGTGCACAAAGTAGTTCACATGCAGATGTACTGAGATTCCAATTGAATGTACAGCTGCATAAAAGGGTGACTGTTCACTCACTCTGGGTTTGGGTGTCCGGTGAGTGGAGATCGAGAGAAAGTAGGGAGTAAACTTTAAAGATAAACATTACAATTGCTATTTGTGCTGGAAGGACCAGCACGATACTTGTTTGTTACGTTTGGCCTCACCGTGTCTGTCTGTTCGTTTGGCCAACGCGCCATTTGTTTTGTATCAGTGTTTGTGTTTGTTAAAACCTTTTATTTTGCAATAATATAGTGTCATCGTGGGATACAGCGCCTCTGGAGGAGTCAGGTCAGGAGCAGTACTACAGGATTTTTTGTTCTTTTTGTATTTAGGGTGGTTTGAAAAAAAAGGGAGAATGGAGAAAAGAAGAATGGAGAGAGAGGAAAGAGGATAGTTAAGGAGAGTAAGAATGAATGCTAACAGCCAGCAAACAAGGTACTCATTGTTATATAAAATCATTATAGTGTGTGTTATTTCACTTTGGACCGTGTGCCCTTTTGTTTCAACTGTTTATTTTGTTATTTAATAAAGACACGGCTACTGCCGTTTTAGCCCCGTATCAGTACTGTTTATTACGGCTTCCTGAATCGGATGTCACCATCCACACGCACCACTCGAGCCATCGGTGACAGTGATTTATATTGTTATAATGCTACAATTGTAAACTAATTGATATTTTCTAATAACAATAAAAAAGTGTGTTTTTAAAAATAAGGCAAAAATTTTTTAAAAAAGTTCAAATTGCTTATTTGAGCAACGAATGAAAAATCTGCAAAAAAAAGCCAAATTTTGCCATGGAAATTGACAAAATAAATAGGCAGCTGGGTGGTTAACATATTGAGCTTGAAAATCACTTGCTACTAAAAGATATCGTTACTATACCGTTAGCTTGATACAATAACACTGGCTTTTGAAAATCCCCCCTGTGGGATCTACATAGCATAGCAGGAAAGATTTGTGGAATTATTTCTTTAACTATAATCTCTTTTAATGCCTGGTACGATATACTGTGTTTGATATGCATAATATTCTTGACTATTGTTGGCTTAAGAAACAGGGCTCAGTTCAATAAATGACAATACAGAAATATTTGGGCTTCCAAGCCGTAGGCTGGGGAAGCCTATTGTTTTTGTTAGGATTATTATTATTAGGCTTCCAAGCCAAAGGCTGGGGAAGCCGATTGTTATTGCTGTGTTTAGCACAGTTGTGATGATAACGTTTCATCTATAATAACCAATGCGCTTAAATTTCACGATAACTGCTTGGATGGAAGCCTTTATATTTGCTAGCAACTCTAGTTATTATTATTATTATTATTAGGCTTCCAAGCCAAAGGCTGGGGAAGCCTATTGCTATTGCTGTGTTTATTATTATTATTATTATTATTATTATTATTATTATTATTATTATTCCCAAACATCATCGCAGAGTTATGAAAACGCATACATACGTAGATGTCTATGAATGGACAACCAGACTGGCGTCCCCAAATGAAAAAGTCACATGGTTCGACCGCCATCTTGGATCTCCTGGAAATTTTGGGATTTTTTCAAAACTCTTGCAGTTAAAAACAACTTAAGGTGGAACTATGACAATGGTAAAAGATCGTGCCGCAATGGCCTATAAAAAACATATGTTCAATCGAGGTCGATTGAACAATTACGTTGCCCGCTACGCTGGATTGGTGCCAAATATTCTACAATCTTCTTGTCTTAAACAGCAACGTCAATCGACACCTAAATTGGCACGCATGTTCATGACCAGGTCCTTTCTATTGTTTGTAAAATCCACGCTTTTTCATTACAAAACATGGCCACGGCGCGCAAATAGCCGTTTCACGGTGGCTATATTTCCATACATCCGTGCATAAATCCAAGGTGCAATACACTACAGTCATGAAATTTTATATGACCATAGAGACTCACGTGAAGTACTTGAGATATGAAAATTACATATTTTGGTCACATGGTTTGGCAGCCATATTGATAAATGTAAAAAAACTTTTGCAACCCATAACAAGAATACCATTGCACTTATGCTCTTCAATGTTAATACAATTGCACAGACCATTGGAAAGTAATAACTGCTGAAGTTTGAAACAGACTGCTCATACGACGCGGTGGCCATATTGGATTTTACGTTCAAATTTTAACTCCTAGGGCGTGCCGACAGGGTCATAGTTATAATGGAACACGTATAGGAAGTCATATGTGCTCTATGAAAAAATGTCATCGCCCGTGACCTCTGACCTCTTGTAAAGGTCAAACGGTGATGCATGACATCATCAACATACGCAACAAGCTACAAAACTGCCTATAACTTCTTATCGGTTGCACCAAAATGCACGAAATTTGACACGGATGTAGAGGACTATGGGATGTTGTGCCATGGTCAATATGGCGGCATTTGATCACATGGTGTGGCAGCCATCTTGGATTTAATGAAAATATTGGAAAATATTCAAAAGTCTTCTTCTCATGAACGGTAAATAGTACAGCTGTGAAAAATGTTGTACATAGTGCACTCATGTCCACGATTGATTATACTTAAGGAAAAATTGATCAGTCACATGGTGTGGCAGCTATGTTGGATTTTGCGTAAAACACTTAAACAACAACTGCTCATGAGCCCTTTGGCTGATTGACATGAATCTTGGGTATACGTTATCTTTGTACTGTCCTCTAAAAAAATTAGTCAGGAAAAGTTCCTACATCAACAAACATGACCGCCATGAGCCAATCAATATGGGTGACCTGCCAGTTTTGCAATTTTTCACCCTGAAATGACACATTCCCACCACTGGGGACAGCTGTTAACATGGAAAAGTCTGCAAGGTTTGAAAAAAATATAGCAAGGTATAGCAAGGTATAGAAAAAAGTATGCTTGTAATTTATTAGATGTGACTTTTGTTGTTTTACAAAACTGGTGTGTTTATGTGAGCAATATAGGTAATGCAAGTAGTGTAATGTGTATGGTTAAGTTCTGCTAAAGGTCAAATTTAAAGCTGGCTGTAAAACTTCCCATAATTTCTTATTGACTGCAGTTGGTTGTTATATAACATGCAGAGTTCTGATTGAAGCCAAAATGAACATAAATGATCTAAGTATGATTATCTTTTACGGTTGTTCAAGGGAAGTTGCTACAGTACAAAACATGGCTGCTGTGGGCCAATGAGATTTCAGCATTGATCATCTAACCAGTGATTCCAATATTTTGGCCAAAATTGACACAGTCAGCTGTGTCCAAAATGAATGGTGATAACGTTTCATCTATCACAACCGATGCGCTTCAATTTCACACTAACTGCTTGGAAGCCGTAAAGTTGCTCGCAACTCTAGTTAACATTAGTTTCCAGTTAAATATTTATTTTTATTTTATTATTAATTTCTCACCTGCAATCGTTTTCTTAAACCAGCATCTCAAACTTGCATTCTTCTGCTTTACTGAATTGAACCCAATGTTTTTAGTTAAAGCTTTGTGAATAGGGACACAAATACAGTGCTAATACAAACAGGATCTAGTAGGTCTCATCTCATGATACTGCATGATATGAATAAGCCATTTAGTACAAATAAGGACAGTAAAGGTGATCTTTAGTCCTCAGACATCTTATCCACCCCCTTAAATATTCATAATCTGCTAATCTATTGCTAGCAGCACCACATTTGTTATTCACTCAAGGCATGACACCACACATCAATATGGCAAAGCGACACATTACACAAAAGCATTTTACACCAAGGTGTCCATAGATCTTTTTGGACACATTCAGAAAATTGGAAGGCAAAACTGTTTAACCAGAATGAGAACAGAGCACTAATCACCAGCCACAAAGTAATTCCATTATGACATTTGTAATCCAAGACATGAAGATTCTAAGAATCCTGTATGAAAATTTGAAATGAAATATTTAACAAAATATGGCTGGGACACAAAGAAAAAAAAACAAACACAAAAACCTTCACTAGGTACACATTTTAAAAATGACTTACCAAAAATATTCTTTCAAGCTGGTCTTGGATATCCTTCATTCCTGGAAATGCTGCAATTCCTTGGATCATTTCTACAAAGATGCATCCTACTCCCCTGCAAGAAAACAAGAAGACACATATTAATAAACTTAACACGTTTGTAAACGGAATTGATAGGACGAGTGAAAGTACCTCAGACAAAGAACAAAACAAGCATCTACAGCTATGGCCAAAAGTTTTTAATCACCCTACAGATTTAACACATGTTGCTTCATAAAGTCGAATGAAACCTGCTGAATAATGTTATGTCAACATATTGAATTACATACAGCTTTCCATATACTTAACAAAAAACTGACAAAAATAAAAAGATGTGACATTTCAAAATCTAACATGAAATACTGTTCTTCTATTATGGCTTCCAGTAGACTTTAGCAAGATCATTTTGTAGTTTCTTTGAATACATGATATTCTATAAAAGATCTAAATTATGTTAATATTTTCATTGTTTCAATCCTAAAGTTATAGGTGATGCAAAACTTTTGACCACAGCTGTATATGGGTACTGTGGAACTTACAGGGTAGGACAGCTATACTGAAACACCTGCGATAACACTGTAAATAGGGTGATATCATGGGCTGCCTGCCTGTGCAGCACTGATTCAATGTGACAAGTGTGCAAGGTGTTTAAATTGATCTGGAAGGCTGCTGCATCTATTCAAGGAGATTTAGGGGGGCCATCTGTAAAGTCTGTTTTAAGGTTCCTCCTGAAACATCAGCCTTGGATACACAGAGACACTTTTTTATGTATGTGACAAAGAGAGAATGAATTCTTGTTTTAGATCTCCCTCCCAACCAGTGAGGGCGTTTGGGAGGAGAAGCAGACATCCCCAGGAAAGGTGGAAGTCGGCCATCTGGAAAAGGGGGCGGGACCACGGTGCGCAACGTCAACCCAGACGGGAAGCGTTGTGGCAATCGCGCATTGGTCAAAGGCGGTTGCCCTCGCTGCCCAATGGGAACGGGACGAAGCATAAAAGGGGCGTGGCCGGGTTCTGCTCCTTCTGGCAAGGTACAGTGAGAGAGAGAGGGAGCGAGAGAGAGAGAGAGAGAAACAAAAAAAGAATACAAATAACCAGGGAAGGGAAATAAAAAGGAAGGTTGTGTATGGAGGTTCCTGCTAACCCCTTGTGTTTTATCCATTTATTAGAGCACTAACGGACGCCCGGAGCGACAAGGGAGGAGCGCTAACCCGAAGTGCCGGACTGGTTCCGCCCTGTTCGTACTCGTCGGGCTGAGGAAGGACGGACTATTGTTTTGTTTGGGTGTTTACGTTCTCCGTTGTTTTTGATTTTTGCACATTCCCCTGTTCCCTTTTTTTGTGTTGTGGTTGCCGGGTTACACATCGTTGTGTATCTCGGCTCCATTATTATTTTTGTTGTGGGCAAATATTTTTCATATACAAAAACCCCGGACTGGTCTCTTTATTTTTCCCATCACCCACTCAGCTACCTGTCACAATGTGCTACAAAATACATGTCAAAAGCGTGTGCTTCATACAGAAGATGTTTCCATTTTTGTCCACCTGATGAATAGTGTAGCAATTCTCATTATTTTATGTACTGGCATTTTATATATTATGTATTAGATTTTTAACAATTATGCCTTTAAATATTATGAACTTCTAAAAAAAAAGGTATATTGATATTATTACAGTTCACGTTTTCTCAGTAAAATATTAGAATATACTCAGAGGCAGTGGCGATGCCAGGGGGAGGCCAGGGGTGGCAGGTGCCACCCCTGAAATATCCACTAAAGACTACATCTCCCAGAATACTATGTCTACATTTACTAGGCAATAGTACATGAGAAAAATCCACACAACAAAGCATTATCGAATCTATGGTTAGCCTAAGAAAATTTGAAAGCTACTCAGATTCATTGTCAGTGCTGATGGCATTTGGTTGAAGCGCGAAGACTTGCTAGAGAAACAAACAAAAGCTGGACCCATGACTTGTACCAGCTGCAGTAACAAAGGTGCCTGTTTTATAACATATGGAATTTCTAATTCATGCATTTCCTTATCCTCGCTGTGTTGTGAGCTTGTAAGCTATTCCATGGTACATCTGAACAAGTTAACTGAGATGAAGAATTTCAGGTTACATCGAGGACCCAAGTAACGTAATTCCAGAGTCAGGGTCAAACCTCAATGAAAAAAAAAAAAAAAGTGCCACGAGCTGATAAAAAAACCTTGTGCAGAGCACACACACGGTTGGAAGAAACCTAACTGCTGTGGTGTTTGTATTAATGCTTATGAATCAATGCAAGCATGGAAAAGGGGCTAAAAATAAAAACGCTGATGACACAGGATGGCACAATGTGGATTGAGTATAACGCGTAGGTTCCTTTCATATTTCTGTACAAGTTACTTCACATATTCCATTCAAAATGATATGCTTTCATTAAGCCACTACAAAGGTTCATATTTATGAATTTGTCTAGTTTCCGTTCCAATACAGAGACCAAACTTTCTGCTTTAGGAAACATATGACAGCATCTTACTGTGTGACGGTTTCCAAAGAGCACATTTTCTGCATTGCTTGGAAATAAAATTAGTTAAAAAAATGTTGAGTATTATCCAAAAAAAAGACAGATGCATGTGTTGTCTTGGAAAACTGTATTGCTGTAAAGTGCCCGAAGAGTTTGAAAACTATTTGTTTGATGTCTAGTGAGTATTGATAATACTGCATTACTGGAGATGAAAAGGGACCCGTATTCATGGTACTTAGAAATTTATATTGTATTAAGTTTCATATGGAATAGTGTTAGTCAGTCAGTGTGATTAACAAATAAATAATACTGTAGTTTTTAACAAGCCTTCCCCTTTACTTTTTTTTCAGGCACTCTAGAATCAGATTTGTAGAAGTGTGCATTCAAAATATGTAATCTGGTCTTGCTGAGCCACTGAAATGTATTTCCGTGTAGACTTTAGAATACACATCAAATTGCAGGCTAAAAGCGGGGTATATGTGTAATTAAAAAAATAAATAAATAAATAATACATTGATATCCCTTAAAGACGAATATATGTAGGCTACTGAAAACAGTTTTTCATAGAAATAGATTTAGCTTAAAAAAGAGCTGTGGTTTGTCCATTCTTGAAAGCGTGGAATGTCCCTTGTGTTTAAAAGAAAGGCATGGATGTATGTTCTACTTCAGACTGCAGTACATTTAGAGAAGTTCTGGTTATCTGTTATCTGTAAGGTGAAACTATTTTAAAAGTTTACTTTATTGCATTGATTTTATATTACGCATTACAGTAAGTAATAGAGCTACGTATCATACAGAAATATTTTTTGTCAAGTAAACATCCAGGCTTTTTTTCCCCGAATAATTTCCACCTGTTTCTTTCATGATATTGTGTGTGAGTGTGTGAGAGAGAGACATTGCCCCTGTGTCAGTGCAGGGTTAGGGTTAAAAAAACGTCTTCCCTCGTCCAGCATCGTGGAGTTGCCATTGCTCGAAGGTCTTTTTTTTTTTTTTTTTTTTTTTTAAATGTACTTCACATTAACAAGGAACTGATAGTATATTCACAACACACTAATATTTGTCGTTTCCCTGTAGGATCTTACCAGGTTCCCATTTGGAAATTGTAAAAATAAACTGATGGGCTTCCGAGTGGCGCATCCAGTAAAGGCACTCCGCGTGGAGTGCAGGATGCGCCCTATAGCCTGGAGATCACAGGTTTTGTACGTTATTGTTTGTACGTATTAAAGAAATAATATGTATTGCTTTATTAAACATTTAACTCGAAATGTGGCAAAAAAAAAAAAGTAGAATGCTAAAAGAAAATGGTCTTGTGCGTGTTTCGTTTAAGGGTGCAACAAACACAACATATATTATGATAATAATAGGAATAATACATATAATATTTTATACTGTAAATTATTAAATTTTAAAGTCAGTGATGTGTGCAAGTGTTCGATATATGAGGTCAGTGGAGCGTCTTGCGGCATGCACTGTTTTTTTTGTGCAAATATCAGGATGTTTGGTGTTATTTTTTTTTACATTTGCTTAATACGCGATAGTTTCGACAACTTTGAAATTGACTATAAAATCCGGTCCTGTGAAAGTCTTGCGATGTGATTTATAGCTGGAATTGAGTAGATTTGGTCGGGCGATAGCAAACCACTCCCCCTTCTGAGCCCACTTGTAGTCAACAAGCGATAGCTGCTTTTTGAAGGGCGAAAAGGGCTTGTTTTGGTTCCGCGAGATTTCACTTGGAATTTTTCTTGTGTTTTTATTACCGCAAATGTGTCCTCGTTCACAAAGTGCTAACTTTGATTTGGGCCAACCCTTAGTTGTAATACTTGACAGTTGTTTCAACGAGAATTTGTCAATGTCATTAATTTTGTAACAAGATAAACTGTATGATGGCTAGGTATGTAGTTGGGGTTGTCCATGATGTACATGTTCATAAATTGGTCAAATGATATTGGAAAATGCCTATGACTTGTTAACGGGTTCTCTGTTGTCAGAAGCGTCTCTATGAAAGCCTGTAAAATTTACTGGTGTTTCACAAGGAACGCTGACCACTTTATGGGCCAATATGAGCAAAAGCCTTTCCTGCAACCCCTAAGGAATTAAGGGTAATAATCATAGACTAATTATCACCCTGTATCTTTGCAAAATGATTATGAAAAGCTAGTCAAAGATATAGTCCTTAAGTCAAATTCAATATTGGTGTCAGGCAGCATTCATCAAGTTGCCAGTGCCACTGACAGATCCAGTTAATAGCATGCTGCACTTCACATATACCCAGCTTCCTTTCGAGCACAGATTGTTACTGCCAATAGAAGAGCTGTAGAGCTGAAATCCACATAACAAGATACTACTCTTCAATCTCTTTAAAAGAACAATCTGAAAGGTCATGAGGTTTTTGATGCAGAACTAAATTCTCTATATATTTTACATCTGTTTAAAAAAAAACACAAAAAAAAACACTTTCTACTGGGTTTAGACAGAATCTTAATGAAAGCTAAATCCAAATTATGAACATCACTTCCTGATGCATGTCTTTATTTATTCCATTTAATAGGTGTGCATTTGTTTATTACACATTCGATGCCAGGTATTGTTTCATCCTGCAATTAAGTTGCAATAAAGACTGCTCACAGGAGCGATTGGGGTTGAAGTAAAATTAAGTCCTGTGATTTTAATGCTATATTTCTTAAGTAATTGTCACTCATATGCACGGAACGTTAGCTCTTAGTTACTGTCTCCATTTCCTGCAGTTCTCAGTGAAGTGTAAAAGTAACCTGTAGTCACGTCCACCTGCTTCCCCCATTCCCCAATGGTCACTAATTGCCCACAGTTTGATACAGCTGGAGTCCTCGGAAGCTGCTGCCCCCACACTGACTAGTCCTCAGACAGTGTCACAGCTCATTTATCATCTCTGAAGTCTTTCCGCCATAGGGCGTTTAGTATTTCCCACTGCAAGGACTAAAAGCAGAACAGGCAGGAAATCCTTCTGACTGTCAGAAGACATTTAAGCAGCTCCTTGCTTCATTCGCAAATTAAAAATCCCTCTTGCTTATTGTATGACTTTGCACCACAGGGAAACAGCCATCTCCCATCAATATTATTCCAAAGCCTTTTTACATAATCTGCACAAAACAACGTGAACCCTAAGAAAAGAAAATACATTAAACCAAGCTGCCACCCCCCAGAGCCAGACTGTAATTTCCATTTCTAAACACACATTATTTCCAGAATACACATTACCTCTCTTAAACCATTCTTGTTGAATCTTTTAAGAAGTATACAATAAAACGGCATGTTCTATAAGATGCCACACATCTATCAATTACTTTTGTTTATAGAGCCTTTTTTTACCTCACACAATTTCAGTGTTTTACTAGTAACACATATTTCTAAAATGAAATATAAGAAGCTAATTAAAAAGAAAAAAGAAAAAAAAATGGTCACGGTCCATTATCTAGTATGCAGTGCTGCCCCTGGTATTATTACTTCATTTAAAAGCAGTGCTGCTGTATGTAAGATCTCTTAAATCAGTTTCATCAACCGTCTCGTTAACTTTTGAAAGATTAATGACACTGTATTCCCTGCTTGTGTTTTTCTGTATGGGTTAGGGCAAAGTGGAATCCAATAGATGGATTGCTTCTCTGAGAGGCCACTGTACCTACCACATGTCAAGGCTGGTGGAGTAGTCTGTGGAGCCCAGGAGAACATCTGGAGGTCTGTACCAGAGGGTTACCACCTCGTTAGAGTATGTGTGGCTAGGGACCGACTTGGCTCTGGCTAGACCTGCAAGAGAACAACATTGATATTTAATTCACCGACAAAAGGAATGTCAAGAAAAGGTGACGCAGAGGACAATTTTATCTTCTTTCATGAACCTGAAACAATCCACCCTGAAAACACTCGCAGTATATCAACCTGTAATCCAGCCGTATCCCAGGTGATCCTAACTTCACATTTGAGCATTCTGGAAGGAGTTGGTATTGGCATATGAATTGTAGGTTTACTATTTGCTGTTACAGTATACAGTTTGAAATACAGCCCTGTCTCGTAATGTAGTATCATGAAGAAGTAGATTACCAGATCTGTCAGGACAGCAGACAGACAGACAGACAGACAGACAGACAGACAGACAGACAGACAGACAGACAGACAGACAGACAGGCTCCTATGTATTTCCCCAGATTCGGTTACACATGATAACTTCAATAAGAACATCTTCACCTATCTGTACCACAATTGGATATGGTTTACAGTATATATTAATAAATGTAAGTGTGAGCTAAAGTCAGACTGACCTATAACCCCTGACTGATACTCTCAATTACAAGTGCTAAAGAATTTTTTAGCAAAGTTTCACCTCAGTGTAATGAGCAGCTCGTCAGATACACTGACAGTAAAGTGTATCCTCATGGCTGGGAATATGCATCCACAGTGGGGGATAATTAAATACATGAATGAATTAGCTGACAATAGCTTTAAAACAAATCTTCAAGATGATATTGAAGGAGCACAACTGGTCTCCTGGGTTGGATTCATGGTCCCCTATTATGTGACTAAAACTAAAGAGTACACAGTGTGGTTTACTCTGCTGTAGCAATCATCACTGCATCAAAAATAAAAAAATAAAAGAAATCCATCTAAGGAAAATGAAACATATCAAGCCTGCTCTTTCAAGGTTATTTTGTATATTTCTTTATCCTGGGATAATAGACATGCAGAATAATCCAAACAGCTTTCACATGCAGTATACTAACTGTATGTGATGCACATGGTGTTCGTGTATGATGATCAGATGGGGAGTACTGGTAAAGTATCTATAGATATGGTTAGTATCAGGGCGATAGATAAAACATTATGGGATGGAAGCTGTTCAAATATTGGCTCCCTGTCTCTATTGTGGGAGGTAGGTCTTTTTAGTAACAATAGTATGTTGAGTTAATATGCATATTTGTATAATGCAATCTAAGTTTTAATTAGATGACTTATTTCAAAATCGTTACTTTAGAGTTAAAGTAGCTGATGCAAATGGAATTAACGTACACCGCCTAAGTTTAAAGCACATAAACTTGCCTTTTTAGTTGTTTTTTTACAGTTGACTTAAATTTGGTCCTGCAGGTAAACGGTAAGATATGATCACATTTGCTGTCTTTTCTCAAATCCCTTGTGCTTTTTTTTTTTTTTACTCGACAATGACCTATTTGGTTTACCTTTAGATTTCAATTTATATTCACAGATGATGCTATTCACTCAAGGATTCACTTCCCTGGGGAAAGATTTTTTTAATGGCTTATGAGGTACTACAAAATGCTAAATACAGAAGAGGATGACATATCATTACTTCAGCCAGTACCTCCGAAATAACTGATATATAATGGAAGAATGCCTTAATTATAACATTACATTTTTCATCCCTATGTGAAGGCCAGGTGATTTATGAATCATTCTGGTAATGTACATTTTAAATTATCTACCGTATTCCTTCGGATTTAAGACACACCTTTTAAACCATTTTTTTCTTCTCAAAAATAGCCTGCGTCTTAAATTCGAGTACAGTATAGTTATGGGTGTATTAAAATCGGCAACAAAAGAAGTGACTACCTGAGTACACAAACAGCAACGTGGCTGACTGCAGAGAAAAGACGAACAATGACATCACTGCCCAAATACACAAGCAGCAACGTGACTTACTGCTGAGAAAAATGAACCAAAACGTTACTGCCCGATCTCGATTCATCATCTCATTCATGACATACAGGCAGACATTTTCAAAGAAGCGTCATTAGCTTTCTGAGGAACTCAAAGAGAAGCTTTTACAATTGCAGTGTTTCTAACAAACAGTACCAGCTTCTACAGATTGGAAATGCTGATCAGACCCCTGTATTTTTAGACATGCCAAGCAACACCGCAGTTCACAAATTGGGAGAAAAACAGGTGTGAGTAATCACGACTGGAAATGAGAAGCAGCACATAACTGTAATGCTCTGTGTGATAGCAAATGGCCGCAAACTGCCTCCATATACGTAATTGAGGTTGTATCTTTGTAAATGCATATGTTTTTTTTTCAGTTTTTCCTCAGATTTGAGGGCATCTTAAATTTGAAGGAATACGTTATTTAAAAAAGCCTAGTACCACCTGAACCATGCATGGAGGCTGTAAAAAAAAAAATAGGCAGGTGATGAACATAAACAGAGCTGTAACACAGTCAAACAGTTAGTGTCACCATGGGCAGTCAGGACAGCACTGATCTAAAGAGACAAGTCAGTGTTTAAATCATTGCATTCCTCAATGATCACCATCTCTCCAAAACTGTCAAAATTTTTAAGACTGTTCCTTGTGAAAATCTGTCACAGTATTTCTTCAGACTAGCATTTAGAAGCAGCTGTCAACCGAGAATGTACCATGAGTTCTTTATCAAAGTCTAGTATTGACAAACGTTTTAACTAAAAAGTCTTTCTGAATGTCTTCCGTCTTTTAGTATTACTACATAAACCACCTCTGAGTGTTTTAGTTGTGGAGGACAGTTAAATGCGGGCTGTATGAACTAGCAGGGGAAAACTGTTCACAACAATATTGACAGTTTTAAACATCCTGCTGTACACACAGTAACTATCTGTCCCAAATAAACTGCTGTACCACTAAATTGAAGAACACAGGGACCAGTCATTGGGCTTCTGAGTTTCTAAAAGTCTTCTGATGCTGGTCTCTACCTTTAAAAAAAATTGCTACTAAAGTTGAAGATCAAGAGGCTGCTCAAAGAAAGTAAAATCCAGTACAGCACTGTAGTTATCAGAAATCTATTTACAAGGCCTCAACCCGTGGCCATGGATTTGCTGTAAATAAGGATCTGGGTGATTTTCTCCTGCACATGAGTATTTATTGTGTTTACAGGCAATGTTCTCTGATAAGTGTTTGACACATTGATGATTGACATCCTGGTTAGCCAGTAAAAACTGGAGTTGTAGGGGAAACCATGAAGAAAAACGGAAAATCTGCCATGGGATATTTAGTGAACATCAGTCTTGGCTTCACACATTTAGCAGGTGACATATATCATGCTATTTCCTCGTCTGGTAAAAAAAAAAAAAAAAAAAAAAATGAAATATGGTTTAACAGAGATCTGGACTGACTGTCTGGCACGTCTGTATTACTGCAGGTGAGGGCAGTAGTCTCGTGGGATCCGCCTGTCGGTCATGGCGATGAAACGGAGAGGTGGGGAAGAGGGTGTGTGTGCTTTCCCTCTCTCTGAGTGGCTGATGGGCGGGCCTTGGGAGTCTGCTCGGCCCATAAGATCTGGCTTGGTTGTGCACTCGGGTGGTCGTGTTGGGGGGAATACAGTGTCGCTGGCAGAAGAGGCCAGAGTGAAACAAGGAGCAGGCGAGCCCGGCTGAGGGGACAGCCTTTCATAAAAAACTAATTTTCATAGAGCAATATAAATAAATACGTACCCGAGGGGACATGTGTAGAGGTACGGGGAACCCTGGCCAACCCCAGTGTATAGGCAGAACTAAGTGTAGGACGGAGACCTGTGCTGACCGGCTGAGCAGCAGTGGGGGCACTGCATAAGCAGCACTTTTGTTTGCAGTTTTATTACTTTTTTATTTTCCCTTTTTCTTTCGTCTTCTGTTTTCATTATTATTTTTGAGCATTTGAAGGTGCACGGATTGGTATACCTGTGTTGGTAACCCCGTGGTCCTGTTTTGCTGTCGGCAGTATACAGACCACGGACAACAGCGCCCTCTGCAGGCTAAACTAAATAAAAATAAATAAGTAAAATAAATAAATCTGGGCACCTGTGCGGTGTTTGCAAATAAAACCTTCTGTCTCCTGTGTCAGTGAATACCCCCACCCTTCCACATATGGTATTTTGCTCCAAGAATTATTATGCCATAGGATGTGCTTCAATTTGTGGCTGCCGCTTTTTTTTATTTTTAAAAAAAGGACATAAATAAAGTGTTCCAAATTCACATTTACCCAAATTATGAACAGTTTACGTCTAGTCTACGCCACCCTGTCTATTACTATTACTATCACTGACATTGTTATATTCTAAATCTCATTGTGACAGAAAGGCCTGTTTTGATTCAAAAGTCTCAAAGTCCAACCTTTTCCAATAGTTTTAAAGTCAATTAGTGTATTCTTAGTTTTAAAATCACAGTTTAATTTAAAATAAGTCCTTAAAAAAGTATTCCTTAAAATACTTTTTTTTTTGTGAATCATTTTGTAAATCATTTGTGAACCTCTTTTTGGCATAGAAATTATGGTACCAGTCAAAGCAAAGAGAAGCCCAATCGCATTAAAATACTGGCAAAGGTGAAAAACACTGCAAGTATTTTTTTTTTTTCTCTTTATGGTGTGTTTAAAAATAAATGCCACAGCTTTTCAATGTTTTAAGTTTGCAGGCTGAATGTCATGCAATCTCTGATAATACCACTTACAGCATATTTAATCATTTGTGCTTTACGAATTGATGTCATATTTATACAAGGCATTGTCGGGGCGACTGTAACTGTATGATAGACTCAATCAGCTCAGCAGGCAAGGTAACCTTCTTGACTGATCCCTGGGTGGTTGTCATGGTTACACTGTGGGGAGTGCATCACCACCTTTTAAGAAAAGGACAGAGCCTGGGAGCTGACATCACATCTATACTGCTATTTAAAGTTTGTTTTAAAAGACTATATAAAAAGTAAGAGCTTTGAGTATTTTGCTTATTCAAAGCTTTTACCTTGCATTCCCATAAACATGAACACAGGAATAAAGGTGAATAATTAAACACTAACACACAGTGAGGATCTCTCTGTTGCTGGTGCAGTGTGTATAACTGCTGTAGCACTGTATGTATATGCATGAGTGATGCACTCATGCATATACATACAGTTTTCCTCTGAAATAAATAAAACACTGTACTGTATGAAAGTGGTTTCTCTTTGCTCTGTTTGGTCATTAGAGGGGTAACTACTGTGATATTCCAGTACTGTAATGCAGTGCTATACTTTGTATCATTGCATTACACTTACGAAAAAGTATTATGTTACAGAATATTCAAAGAGGGATAATTAACCTCCATCATTTATGAAACACAACTCAAATATGAGGGTAGTAAACTAGAATGGAGATGGTGGGAATCTAAACTGCATGTTCATTACATCGCATGGAAGGGTCACCTGGTTAAATATAGGAAGGCTCAGGCGTTAGCAAGATCATCATATTATTCTAATTTAATTGAAACAAACAAAAATAATCCTAGATTTCTTTTTTGCTACCCTAGATAAATTAATTAATCCTTCCCGATAGTCCTACCCTTGACATTGGCTCCTCTCACAGCTGCAATGACTTCTTACATTTCTTTAAAAATAAAATATTGGACATCAGAAATGAGATTCCACAGACACCTTCTATTAAGGAGGACTCCAGCACAATTTTACCAACTACACCTATTAAGGCTACAATGGGGGCTTTTTCTTTGATTACCTTACAGGAACTGACAGAGCTAGTTCAACATATGAGAGCTACTACATGCTCTATTGATCCTATTCCTACAAAACTATTAAAAAATGTTCTTGGTTATTAATACCCACATTTTAAAAAATTATAAATGGTTCACTTTCCTTCCGGTATAGTTCCCTCTGCACTTAAGGTACCTCTGGTAAAACCTATGCTTAAGAAACACAATTTGGACCCTAAAGTCCTCAATAACTATAGGCCAATCTCAAACCTACCATTCTTAGATAAGGTTCTAGAGAGAGCTGTTACAATTAAATTACAACAATTTCTAACTCTTAACAGTATATTCGAGAAGTTTCAGTCTGGTTTTCATGCTGCACATAGCACCGAGACGGCCCTTGCCAGAGTTGTGAATGATCTGCTGTTAAGCCCTGACTCAGGCTGTCCATCAGTATTAATTCTTCTAGATCTAAGTGCTGCCTTTGATACTGTAGACCATTCCATCCTACTGAATCGTCTTGAAAGCACAGTAGGACTGTCTGGCCTTGTCCTGTCCTGGTTCAAATCTTATCTTTCAGTTAGTCTCTATTGGGGAGGTATAATCTGCATTATCGGAAGTTGTCTGTGGTGTTCCACAGGGCTCCATTCTAGGTCCCTTGCTGTTTTCATTATATATGCTACCGTTAGACACAGAGTGAACTTCCATTGCTATGCTGATGACACCCAGCTATATTTGTCCCTAAAGCCAGGAATTTCTTCTGCCTGGGTGTTATTAGCAACTTGCCTTACAGACATCAAGCATTGGATGTCACAGAATTTTCTAATGTTGAATTCTGATAAAACAGAGGTTATGCTAGTGGGCTCACAGAACCAACTAAAAGAAAATGAGGGATTACATGAGCTCGACCCTTGCAGTCTCTCATCAAAACTTAAACTAGAAATTAAGAGTTTGGGGGTCATCTTTGATCTTGATCAATCATTTGAGACTCAAATTAGGAAACTTACTAAAGTATCTTTTCACGATTTGAGAAATATAACCAAACTTAGACCAATTATTTCCATATCTGATGCCGAGAGACTAATGCATGCCTTTGTTTTATCTAGAATTGATTATTGTAATGAACTTTTTTCTGGTGTCCCAAAACGTGTGGTATCCCGCTTGTAGCTTGTTCAGAATACCGCTGCTAGAATTCTGACCAAACCCAGGAAAAGTGAACATATTACCTCTGTTTTGGCCTCTTTACACTGGCTCCATGTACAATACAGAATTGATTTTAAGATTTTGCTGTCAACTTACAAGGATTAGCACGTAGTTATTTGCAGGAGTTATTGACCCCGTATCTTCCAAACTGTACTCTGAGATCACAGGATGCCGGGCTGCTGGTTATTCCTAGGGTCAATAAAAGCAACATGGGAGGCAGGGCTTTTTCTTGTAGAGCTCCTAAATTATGGAATGCTCTGCCTTCGTTTGTCAGGAAAGCTGGGACCGTTACAGTTTTCAAGTCAAGATTAAAAATGCACTTTTATAAAATGACTCTCAGTGGGTTTTTATGTAATTTTAAAATTGCTGCTTTTGTATTATGTGTTACTGTTATTTAAATGGTATGACTGTGGCAGTTGTATGTGTGACATGCTATACAAATGCATTGTGGTTTGTTCTTTTTTCTGCTATGTACTACACAGTGCTACTTTTGTATAAAAAGCGCTATATACATGCAATAAATAAATAAATAAATAAATACATACGTACATAAATAATTTAGCTTAAACCAATAGGTAAGGTTCTTGACAAAAAACACCAAAATAAAACATCTTACTGTACATTGCAAAACTATGGAAGGAATGTTGAATTGGAATGATGCAAAAATACAAAATATTTGCTTTAGGGTTTATATTTAGATTAATTACATTAGTAAATCATTGAAAAACCTTTGCTTGTAACAACTGACAATGAAAACATTATACAGTAGCTAATGTTACTGGTACAATGCAATCTACTAATTACAAATCTGGTAGGTGTACTTGCATTATACTTTTTACGCTTGGCTGATTTGCATTCTACTTCTCATTTCCCTGTCATATTTTAATGAATTATGTTTTCAAAATAAATTAACCACATTTTATTATTAAACAAAAGTAAATTAATCTATCAAAGGCAGACCCTGTCAAATTAATATAGTTTCTGACAACCTGGCCTAACAAAATCAACAGCATTGTAAGCATATCTGTTGAGGCTAAAATATTCAACTGGAAATGGTGCAGCAGTACTTCTAAAACAGACATGGTAAAAAGAATGCACATACCAAGTAGAAAAACAGCATGAAGCTTGGAAAAGAGAAAGCAAAAATGCTTTAAGAACCCCCCAGCACCACATAAAGGGGGTTTGAATTAAAAGTACTGAGAAAATGACATATACTCATATTCATTTCTATCATGGTCATTTAAAGATCCTTGTGATTTTCTGTTACTGGTAAACAGAAGCTAAAAGCAGTATATAACTATAAACCATTGTGTTTTTCAGAGCAGATAGATAACAATAGTACATTATTTTGCTCAAAATAACTATATTTACATCATTATCAATGAAGCGTGTGTTTGAATCTCTGTTCATGGGCTCATGATTTATTTTTTTATTCTACAGCTCACAATGTCATATTAAACCTGAGCACTTATATTAAAACTGCTCCTTTAAGAGCCCCCAGGAGGAAAATACGAGTGACGCATAAAACTCAGAGCCATTTTTCTTTTAGCCTGTCTGGAAAAGGAGTGAGCTCTGACTTTTTAGTCATAATTACGGAGATAAATTGATATATTTTCTCTCTCATTTCATATTCTGAAATAATCAGAGCAAAATTAAGTCCCCTCTGCAGCCATGTGTACTGCGCGAAGCCGGTGGCTCTCCCCGGGATTCAGTCCCTTCTTGTATTTTTCACACTCTCTCCTTTACTACTCAGCGCTACGTGACTTGATCACTCTTGCTAGCGCCTTTTCATATATATATATATATATATATTTATTATATATCATTTTTAGCAAGTTTTAATAATGTTCTGTTTTTCTTTCAGAAACCCAGGCTGTCTGCTTGTACTAGGTCCGCCTCTGTACACGGACGGTATACTGCGCTAGCTGTGTGGCTTTTTTCCAGTCAGCTTTTTGAACTACCGAGACACTGACTGGCAGATACACTGTAATTTTTGCAGGACCTTTTTGATGAAGGTAAATCTCCCTCCACACTTAAGATCTACGTGGCAGCTATATCAGCTTGCCATGTTAAAATGGACTCAGTCTCCCCAGGAACACACTTCCTATTGGGACAGTATTTGAAGGGTGTTTTTTTGTTTGTACAACCTTCTTATTTTGTATTTATTAAAAAAGTGCTTAAACTGCATTTTCCTGACTCTGAGTCTTCCCTCTGCGGCTATCCTGTCACAATGTATTTTTACAGACTGCATAGCCATGTATATATTCATATATTAAATTAGATTACTGGTCTGCTGTAGTTCTACTGGGTTTATAGTGTTTGACTCCTATAGAAAACCAAACTTAAAATACAAAAATGGCAAAACTAGATTTAAAGCATTCTTCAATAATGTATGTATTATAAGTGTTTTGAAGTTTTCCTTCACCTTGCCTGGGGCAATTTATGACAACAACAGCTGTTCTCTAATCTCACACTTTCATTACATAATACTGACAATTCTAAGCATCCTTATGGCATTCATGGTATGTGTTGTTTCATCAATCCTTTTTGTAAGACCTTAGGTAATAGGGTCTTAAATAGTGTGCAAGAACAAGTGGCAAACATACAGCTTTATTACATCATATATAGCTTGTTAAATGTAGTGAATTGGTTTAAACATGTGTACTATGATATTAATGTAAGATACAGCTGTTTATTTATTTGTACTGTGTAAACTACCTACCTCTTGCCATTGTTGGAGAAGACTCACACTCCATGCTAGAATGTGTTGCGGGGCAGTTTCTGTCTTCACTAATGCTTGCATGGTCATTACAGCATGACAACGATGCTGTACAAGAAGAGCTGATGTTTTACATTGCAGTAAGTATTGATGGACGAACAGAAGGACAGGTTCCACCATAAATCTAAACTGATTTCTGATGCTCTCAAGAACTGCAAGAATCTCTCAACCATTTCCTTCACAATTGGAGAAGCGGTTCTAAAGTATAACATATGTACGGGTCTACTAGATCCCCATCTCCAAGGAATAATACATAAAAGCAGGAAATGATCGTATCAAGCAGTGTTGTGCGATACACTGCTTTTACAGATTCTGTCCCCTGTCGTGCTCTAAAACCACAAATGCAGACGAGCACAGTCTTCAAATAATTTCAAATTCTCTTGAAATTAAATAAATGTAATTTGCCACATTAATTATTCACTTTTTACTCACAGCACACTCCTTCTCCACTCCTAACTCTCCTACACAACCCTCCCCAATCCTTTGTTCTTTTATAGGGTGTGACCGGGGGTAATTGGCAACCAATCATGCCATTCCCACCTGGCCACATCCCACACTTTTCCAATCACACAATCACTAAATTAAACACAATTTCTATCACCAGACACCCACACACACAAGCACCCATGTGTAGAGCCTCTGCTCTGGACACTGCCTCCTCCTACTCTGTCACTATATATATATATATATATATATATATATATATATATATATATATATATATATATACATACATATATATATATATATATATATATATATATATATATATATATATATATATATATATATACAGTGCTGTGCAAAAGTTTTAGGCAGGTGTGAAAAAATGCTGTAAAGTAAGAATGCTTTCAAAATAGACATGTTAATAGATTATATTTATCAATTAACTAAATGCAAAGTGAGTGAACAGAAGAAAAATCTACATCAAATCAATATTTGGTGTGACCACCCTTTGCCTTCAAAACAGCATCAATTCTTCTAGGTACACTTGCACACAGTTTTTGAAGGAACTCAGCAGGTAGGTTGGCCCAAACATCTTGGAGAACTAACCACAGTTCTTCTGTGGATTTAGGCAGCCTCAGTTGCTTCTCTCTCTTCATGTAATCCCAGACAGACTTCGATGATGTTGAGATCAGGGCTCTGTGGGGCCATACCATCACTTCCAGGACTCCTTGTTCTTCTTTACGCTGAAGATAGTTCTTAATGACTTTCGCTGTATGTTTGGGGTCGTTGTCATGCTGCAGAATAAATTTGGGGCCAATCAGATGCCTCCCTGATGGTATTGCATGATGGATAAGTATCTGCCTGTACTTCTCAGCATTGAGGAGACCATTAATTCTGACCAAATCCCCAACTCCATTTGCAGAAATGCAGCCCCACCCAAACTTGCAAGGAACCTCCACCATGCTTCACTGTTGCCTGCAGACACTCATTCGTGTACCGCTCTCCAGCCCTTCGGCGAACAAACTGCCTTCTGCTACAGCCAAATATTTCAAATTTTGACTCATCAGTCCAGAGCACCTGCTGCCATTTTTCTGCACCCCAGTTCCTGTGTTTTCGTGCATAGTTGAGTCGCTTGGCCTTGTTTCCACGTCGGAGGTATGGCTTTTGGCCGCAAGTCTTCCATGAAGGCCACTTCTGACCAGACTTCTCCGGACAGTAGATGGGTGTACCAGGGTCCCACTGTTTTCTGCCAATTCTGAGCTGATGGCACTGCTGGACATCTTCCGATTGCGGAAGTAAGCATGATGTGTCTTTCATCTGCTGCAGTAAGTTTCCTTGGCCGACCACTGCGTCTCACGGTCCTCAACGTTGCCCGTTTCTTTGTGCTTCTTCAAAGAGCTTGGACAGCACATCTGGAAACCCCTGTCTGCCTTGAAATTTCTGCCTGGGAGAGACCTTGCTGATGCAGTATAACTACCTTGTGTCTTGTTGCTGTGCTCAGTCTTGCCATGGTGTATGACTTTTGACTCACCTTGTTAGCTGAGTTTGGCTGTTCCTCACCCAGTTTTATTCCTCCTACACAGCTGTTTCTGTTTCAGTTAATGATTGTGTTTCAACCTACATATTGAATTGATGATCATTAGCACCTGTTTGGTATAATTGTTTAATCATACACCTGACTATATGCCTACAAAATCCCTGACTTTGTGGAAGTGTACCTAGAAGAATTGATGCTGTTTTGAAGGCAAAGGGTTGTCACACCAAATATGGATTTGATTTAGATTTTTCTTCTGTTCACTCACTTTGCATTTAGTTAATTGATAAATATAATCTATTAACATGTCTATTTTTGAAAGCATTCTTACTTTACAGCATTTTTTCACACCTGCCTAAAACTTTTGCACAGTACTGTATATATATATATATGTTACTAAATATAAGCTCTCTTTGATAAGCTAAAGATAATTACAATGTTTTTTTTTTTTATTGTTTTGTGCATCAAAAACAAATACATGTTTGTGTATTCCCTGCCAGGCTTGGTCATTCTCAAGAGTATAGTACATTACAACTTCATCTCTAACAAATCTCGGGAGTCGTTAGACGCCATCTGTTCCTGTGAATTGTCACTTATATCATTCATCTGACATTATCA
This sequence comes from Acipenser oxyrinchus oxyrinchus, assembly GCA_030684275.1. Classification (NCBI taxonomy): domain Eukaryota; kingdom Metazoa; phylum Chordata; class Actinopteri; order Acipenseriformes; family Acipenseridae; genus Acipenser; species Acipenser oxyrinchus. The sequence goes on from CM060249.1 coordinate 12,745,522, forward strand.
TAGATAAGCATCTTTTACACTAATCCTGATATCAAATGCACTCGCTGGGCTAACACGTCTTCCTCCAACGGTTTTGGTAGCCTGGATATGGCAGGATTGAAAATAAACACAAAGTAGAAAAAAATCAATCTACAGAAGTGTAGACACTGAGGATAAATTGCTGAGGCCTGCAGTGGGGTTGAAGGGGCATTTAAACCAAAATGGAAGAATTCTAATGAGAAATCAATTCAGACTCAAAAGGGTAGTTTATATAAGGTCTGGTCGTTGATTTTTTGGTTTATTATTTATTATAGTGGCTCACAGCAGAAACTGTAAAATGTATTTAACAAAACTGGTGTCTAGATACCAATCTGCAGTCCCAAATTATCAGAACTCACGGAACACTGTGGGGGTTCTAGAATAATAATTCAACTATATATCTCTGAAGGTTTAAAACACAGCTACTTTTTTTAAATAGTTTTTTTCTTTTTTAAATAAATAAATAACCTTGAATCTTTATGTTGTGCCACTATCCTGTAAAGTAATGCTGGCAACTGGCAAACCTCTATTATACACGCCTATCTTTGCATAGATGTTTCTGATTGCATTTTGCTTTAATCTGATAAACTCATGATTTTATAAAATATTTTAAACCTTTCAGGTTTAATGCGCGATAAGCTTGATGAGGACGTGTTTGGAGTGGTAAAATATGACCTTTGCGGTTGCCTGTTGAGGCAGCATACTTTTGAGAATAAAACAGATGTTACAACATTCTTCTGTGAAGTGAACAGGTGAAATGTGAACATCTCATGCAATCCGTGTACATCATTAATCCACGGTACATGCCATCTGGGGTAACAGATCTTTAGAATCTTGAAACTTAATTTAAACAGGCCCAGCAATCCAGTCCAAATTATGCTAAAACAAGTATTTCATTAATCACATCCACCTTTGGCTTGGGACACCTAACTGTCGCTGAGGTCAGTTACTTAGCAGGTAATGACTGCTGATGAGGAGAATATTGTTTAAGATTACAAGCCTCTGAGAACTAACCAACTCATCAGTGTTACAATATTTCTCTTGCATAGATTTGTACTTTTCTTTATACATTTTTAAACTACTGAACCTAGACTAACAGCCTGGTGACAGGAATAACATTGAAAATAAGCTTTGTGTATGGCATATAACCAGCTACACACTAACTACATCTAGGTTATCTGTGTTCTATTTCAGCAGGCTGTCTGGGCTCTGTTTCATATTCAGTGCCCAGATCCTTTGTGTCTGGAATAATGTGCCATGCTGCTAATACAATTACCCCTCTGTAGCATTCAACAGAGCTTGATCTCAAAGGAGTGAACCACTTCTCTCTGTGATTTCTCTTTATCTAAATGTTGGGAAGGGCAAGTAACAAATACATTGAAACTTGAGTGGCAGCCAGTTATTATAAATATGTTCAAGGACAATAAACCATGATCAATATAGGTAGCTGGGGCCAAACCCATTCACAGACCCAGGCAACAATAGCAACATGCACCACATATGAGATAAGCAGTTTGTTTTGTTAAGTGTATCCATACCCAAGGCTCGGGCATTTGCTAAAATCTATTCCTGTCAGAAGAGAAGGGTGTAGTCTTTTGTTTCCGCTGCAAATCATATTATTAGTATAATTTACTTAATATATAATCAAACCACAAATAAGCTCTTTTGTGGTTTTCTAACCACTTATCACTTTCTCTCTGACATTCTGAATCAGAAGAGAGATTTTTTTTCTCTTTGAAGGCTTCAGCCAAACATATCTGCTTCTGTTTGCTCATTACTACCACTAAATAAACGATTCTATAAGCTTAACATGTCTGTTTCGCTTCAACCGATCGCACAAGATACATGCAAGTCCACACTTATGAAGACAAAATTTTGCAAATCAAAGGTACGCCAGTGCATAAGGCTGCGGGCGCTAATGAGAGCAGGTAATATCTGTGTTAAAAGGGTAATCTAGACTAAAAAACACTATATTACTCATAATTTCTTTTTTAGAAGCTACGACTCACACAATACAAACCAGATACTATAATCAATCAAATTGCCTCAGGGTTTCTATGAAATGATCAAGTCGTGGACTATGGTTCTCCGATTCAAAGGCAGCCAACATCATCTGAAATTATTCTCTCCAGAGCGTTTTCACATTTATACTCTACAGAGCCACTAATTCAAAGATTTACACACAATTCTGTAAGCCTTTTTTTTTCCTTTAGCGAAGGAAACAGAGCACCTGGTACACATCACAAGGGGTTATGGAATATGCATTAAAGAGCCCTGAAGTCATATCCAAGTGCATACTACTATTTACTATTTAATACATGACAAAGGTGGTTCTACACTGTAGGTGTGCGACACAATGCGAGCGACTGGAGCGGATTTTGTATCTACATCAAAGGCAAACTTTCACGTGACCCTATCCGTACATACAGTATTTCCCATATATTTTATTGACAGCTAGTACAAACATGGACACTGACAGATGCAGTGCTGCTGCAATACTTATCTTGCGTCACTCACCACACATACTAGTAATAATGCCTTTGTATGAATTAAATGAACAACCATTGAGCACAGGCTAGCGCTGAACTTCCTGAAACCATTTCTCGTCTTCCGTGTTTATCGCGTATTTGTGTTATGACCTGTGTCAAGTTTAGTGATATTACGGACATTGCTTCTAATTGGTCCATTTCACTTTAGACCATTCTGATTGGTCCATTTCACTCTAGTCGCCCGCGATGTGCGGGAAAAATATAACACAGTTCTATTTCTGTGGAGTCACTCGCTTCACCCAGACTGGCCGCTCGCGTCGCTCGGGGGTGGTGAAGACGCATCGCTCAAGTTGCTTGCCTCCAGTGTAGAACTGCCTTAAGCATGTCAAATATGAAATTAGCCTTAGCTGTTGTATCCAGTACAGCAGTATCAGCAGCTGTAGACAAGTACGAAGGTCAAGAGTACTGAAGAGACTGAACGTGGAGTACTACACAACTGTTTCCAGAAGCATTATACCTTCATACCCAATTTAAAAACATTTAAAAAAATGGTTTCCTTACCGAAGTCTGCAAGCTTCAATTCTCCTGCGTCGCTGATCAACAGGTTCTGAGGTTTCAGGTCTCTGTGCAGAATGTACCGCTGGTGAGTGTAGGACAATCCCCGGAGCAATTGAAATAAAAATAACTGAAAAAAAAAATAATAGAACAGAAGAGGAACATGTTATTATATTCAAATATATAATAAATATAATTCAATTAGGAGGCTGTGTGGTCCAGTGGTTAAAGAAAAGGGCTTGCAACCAGGAGGTCCCCAGTTCAAATCCCACTTCAGCCACTGACTCATTCTGTGACCCTGAGCAAGTCACTTAACCTCCTTGTGCTCCGTCTTTCGGGTGAGATGTAGTTGTAGTGACTCTGCAGCTGATGCATAGTTCACACACCCTAGTTTTTGTAAGTCGCCTTGGATAAAGGCATCAGCTTAATAAGCAAATAATAATAAAATATGATGAAGACATTGAGAGAAACAGTCCTGGAATTCAACAATCCTATTAACATTCTATAACAATAATTAACATTAACAGATGGATTGTTCCATCTGTTAATGTTCATAATTCAAGAATAATGTTGTCTTTGAAGGCAGCATTGTTCAATAAATACACTTTTAATCAAGTGAACACTGATGCAGGAATTTCAAGTGGGGAAATGTGACCACTGGAGGTAAGTTTATGAGACTAGAGAACTGTTTAGAATTAGAATTACTGATCGTCCAATATTTTTGGAAAAAGACAGTCACAACAGAGGCTCGCAGCATTCCTTCTGGGTGTTTTGGCAACCACTGAATCCCATTCCTGTGTAAAGTGACTGTTATTTTAACTTCTTACCTAGAATTCACTGGGATTCATTGCTTTTACAGTCTAAATCCTGGTCACAGCTTAATAGGCAGAGCTGGGATATACACAGTACTGCCAGTTATTAAAAACATCTCACTTGGGCCAACACAGTAAATGTTCTGCTACCAAACTGGTATCCTGAAGCACAACTGACTGTAGCAAATGATACATTTGGGATTTGTTGGTAGCAGATGTTTTTTTTTGTCACCTCTAGTTCAGGATGCCTCTTTGACCAATATATTGCAATTTAATGGATGTATTCTGTTGAACTAAAATCTTAGCTGTACTTACAATTATAACTAAAACTTGAATGCTGTAGTTTAATAACGCATGGCAACACATATTTTGTTTGGATAATTGAGGTGGTGTTGTATTGAAAAACATGAATTTGCTTTCATAATCAGGTTTCGCTGCAAATACAATTGTTTCAGTCATTGTCATGGGATATAAACAGGACCAAGGAAGTGGGTCTATTAGTAACTAATTCTGTTTAGATAACAGTGTGGAGTAGTGGTTAGGACTGTGGACTCTTGACCGGAAGGTTGTGGGTTCAATCCCAGGTGGGGAACACTGCTGCTGTACCCTTGAGCAAGGTACTTTACCTAGATTGCTCCAGTAAAAACCCAAATGTATAAATGGGTAATTGTATGTAAAAATAATTGTAAGTCGCCCTGGATAAGGGTGTCTGCTAAGAAATAAATAATAATAATTTATAAATACACAATCTTACATGTCTACTAAAATGCAAAATGTTTAAGGTACTGGGGCCTCTTGTCGGTTAGTGGCATCCTAGCATAAATGATGTTTGACATTCTGTTAACATATTCACAAAGCAATTAATGAATCAAGAGAGCCATGTTCTCCCTCAAGACTGTTATAAATCCAGTTAAGTTCTCTTCAATATTTTCCAGCACATTTAACAACATCCCTCCAAAAAAAGACGAGGCATCTGGTAAGAGACTGACTTTCCCCCAAATATAATAACTGAATTAAAGTTGTCCATCTGGCTTTAGAGATCAAAGGAGCGCTTCCAGACAGATGCATATCTCCACTAATCAAAGGACAAACAGCACAGAGAAAGAGAAACGTTTGAAAACTTTCCATCACAGTGGGTGTTGAGGGTATGAGGGAATCAATAATTGTCAGTGGCATACAGGAATATGTTTAGGCTTTTTAAGCCATGTGTGGCAGGGCTGAGGCCTGCCCCTGTCAAATATAGTTTTGTTTAATTATAAATATAGTTTGGGTTTTTTTAATAAAAATGTGTTTCATTTGTATAATTGTCAAGTGTTGGATTGGCAGGGCTGGGTGGTTAAACGTCCCTCCCTGCCTAATTGAAAGGAATGTGCAGCAGGTGGCCAGGTGTCAATTGAAGAGTTGACAATCAATTAACCCTGGTTACCTGCCTTTAAAAAAGAACTAGGACGTGGTTCTTTGTTTGTTCCTGTTCCTATGTACCAGGGTGAAGATTCGTGCCTGCGTGAATAGCCAGGAAGAGTGAACCGGATGGACCAACCAAGGTTCTCACCAGGTGTAGCCAGGATAACTGCAGTGTTTAGATAGGGATTCATTTAGGGGCTTTTTAATCCTACCAAAGTTTATTTAGTTTATGTTAGGAAGAAGGTGCGGGACCTCCGTGTGTAGCTGGAGTAGTGCACGGTCCGAGCTTGGCCACCTTTTATTTTCTAGCTGTTTTAGTACAGAGTTTTTGTATTGCATTTTGTATTATGTACACTTGTGTGTATGGCTTTCTGCACTAGGGATACCATTGCTGATACCCTAGTGGCAGCCACCAACCACTGCAACTCCTTGTAAATAATAAAACCTGGATGCCCAAGTGCCATTTGCAACTCAAACTCTCTGTCTCTCTCGTCTCTCAGCGGATACCCACACAGTAACAGTACACCCCTGTTACACCATGGTTTCAGGGTAGGATACTGAAACATGAAGAATTAATCTTGCCAGCAAGAACCTCAGCATGGGCGTACCTTTAAAAAGTTCAAATAGACAGAGAGATGAATGATGGAGCATTGTTGACTTGACATGGCTCAATTCTACTAGCAATGAGTATATTTAATTAGCATTTTCACTTTTGTTTAACATTTTCAAATATCTGAAAAAAAAATCCAATATTCCATTTCATATTATTCATGAACTTATTTGTCTTCATAGTAGATATTCATAGTATATACAACAATCATTGAAATTGTTCAACAAGATGTCTTTAGCTACAAATGTAAAATATACGAGTTGGAAGCAGTCTGCTCATGGTTTGGAACTCCACTATGACCACATCTGGCAGCAAACTTACTTCCAGTCTTAGAAGGAGGCACACCCTCTGTAACAAAACCAAATGACTTTCATACTTAATTTAGGGCATTGACAAACAGAACCGTGGTAATAACTTCTTCAACAAAGAGTTTTTATCTTTAAAAATGAATACCATAAGTAGTTAATTATGCAATACTGTTTTAAATTGTTATATTACAAGAGCTTTCACAGAAGTGTGCACTGTGCTTGCTCTCCATTATCTTCTCAGGACAACAGACAACATGGAACAAAATGGAGGCCTACCCATATCTCAGAACCTGACACCGTGCGTTTCTAAGTAATTTGTATCAGCTTTGTGTATGTGGCCGCTTGCAGAGAGAGTTTATAAGCAGCCGGGACATTAAAATACTGATTCTGCAGTTTAGGTAGTACATGAACAAACACATCCATGGAGTTCCTGGGTCTCAGATATCATCTGTGACTGACACATTATTATTTTGCTGGCAGCTTGGTAACCACAGTTTCTAAAGTGCAATATATGTAATGGATATTGGAGCTTTTGATGACAGTTTGAGATTTATTTAATATTTTAAATGTACACATATACACCAGAAAAACCTCATTAAGTTGATGGCACCGCCAGCTTGTTTTTCAAGAGGGACCCAGGAAACAAAATAGACATCAATTCAGACATACATTTCTCATTAAGTGATTACATACTATATTTTAATTTACCCAGGGAAGCTGCATTTCATATGTCGGTAACTGATTCCAGAATTCAAAGGGTCTGTACCAGCTTTATCACTGGTATTGCTTCATTTTTTAAGTATTAAAGGTATGGGTCCCGATTATCTTAATACTTTGGTCAAAAGGTCAATACTGGCTATAGTTTGCGATCTCATGATTCTGGTAGTTTGGTAGTCCCAAGGATACGAACACGAGTAGGAGAATTGGCTTTTTCTTATTGACTCCCAAAAGCCTGGAACACTTTTTCTCATGGTTTAAGAATGGAATTTGATAACCTCTCATTTTTTGGTTATAATGAGCGTATTAGGGATTTGCTTAAAACTCCTTGCCATTGCTTTTCTTGTAGTCACAAGTATCTTGGACCGCCTTGACTACTGCAACGCTCTCCTGGCCGGCCTCCCTGGTTCTGCTATCCATCAGCTCCAGCTCATCCAAAACTCTGCTGCTCGCCTTGTCTTTTCCCTTCCTCGTTTCTCCCACGCTACTCTGCTGCTCCGCTCCCTCCACTGGCTCCCTATCGCTGCTCGCATCCAATTCAAAACTCTTCTTTTCACCTATCGCTGTCTTGACCTTTCTGCTCCCCCCTATCTCCAGACTATTATTTCTTCCTACACCCTCTCTCACCACCGGCAGATTAGCTGTACCCCCCCTCTGCTCCCCTGCTCCCAGAGCCCACTCCTTCTCCACCCTTGCCCCTCAGTGGTGGAACAACCTACCCACAGATATCAGGACTGCTCAGTCCCAGACCACCTTCAGGCGCCTCCTCAAGACACACCTGTTCAGACAGCATCTGTAAACCTCACAACTCTTGACTATACTGGACTATATGGCACCCAATTGTATCAGTACTTGCATCACCTTGTACTTCCATTTAACTGCTCCACACTGCTGTATTCTACTACCTCTTTCAATTATAATTATATTTTCTGTATCTTGGCCGTCTGCTAAGAAATTAATAATTTCAGTTGGGAATTTTGACAAGCTGTAGCAGTGCAGCACAAGTGTCAGCAACAGATAAGTTTTATGGAGCAGTTTCAATTCAAACCACTGCATTAGTTCATTATGTGACACACTGTAAGGAGTTATTAACTAATTTTACATTTAACCTTAAGGAGAGGTCAAGGTCACAATCAAGTTAATTTTTCAATAGAGCATATATAGGTTCCTAAATGTGTTGCATAGTAACCATAACCCTATGTGCACTGTAAGGAGTTATAGGCTAGTTTAAAATGTGCCCTTAGAGAGGTCAAAGGTCACAGGCGATGTGATTTTTGGATAGAGCATATATGGGTTCCTATCTGTGTTCTACAGTAACCATTAACCTATATACACTCTGAAAGGAGTTATAAGCTAGTTTTACATTTGACTGAAGGTTTTGAAAGGCTTATAAAGAAATGCATCAGGTGGCTACTGTATATTGGTTTATGCACAAACACCATTTTTGAAAAAGTCAATTGTATTGACACAGGGATGAGGCTTGTCAACTTTGGAGTTAAACTAAACCGTGTTCAAGCGGTCTTAAATTTAAGAACGAAATGTAGTTCTGGCGGCCATCTTGTTTGACAAAAGAACACCATTTTGCCTTATTAGAATTCCATTGTCCTCAGGATGACACCTACCAAGTTAGGAGTTAGTTGGTTAAACGGTTTGGAAACAGAAGCGGATTGATGTTTGTGAGTGTTTTGGTGGCAGAAAACTGAAAGTGGGTTTGGTTGCTGATGACATATGAAAAGTTTCAGATCAATCATTTCACCGGTTCCCAAGAAGAAGATTTTGAAAGGTTTTTCCAAAAAATGCATCAGGCCGCCATTTTGGTTGACGCAGGAGCGCAATTTTGTTTGCATCTGAACTGTAATCTACACGGGATGATACCTGCCAAGCTTCATGTTGATTGGTTACACCGCGTGCGAACAGGAGCAGTTTAAAGTTTTGGGAGGAAAAACGACAATAATAAAAAAAAAAAAAAAAAAATCTTTACAATAACAATAGGCTTCCCAAGCCAGCTTGGAAGCCAAATAATAATAATAATAATAAAAGTAAGATTGGGGTCAAGCCATAAGCCAAGGTATTTAAAGGATTTTACTCTTGTTAAAGTATGCCTTTCCAGAAATTTGAGAAGTTTGAAACAACATTGTTAGGTTTTGCAACATTCAAGACCAGTTTATCTGACAAGAAAACATTGTTGCACTAATGAAAAAATGCCTTTGTCAGTCTGCGTTGAGCGGATTTAAACTACTGTTGGCACAGTACAATACTGTGTCATCAGAATACCATTGAATATTGGACTCTTCACAGACCTGGGGCAAGTCATAAATAAGAAAGTAGCATTTTTAAGATAAGTAACAGCTGGCATATACACTGTTGGTCCAACTAAATATTATTTTTGTTCTGTTAGATCTGCACCAAGCACAAGGCATATTGTGAGTTTACCGCTTCAAGTGCTGGTAGGGTTTTGAAAATGCAAATTTGCAGGATGTCAAGAAAGTAGTAAATGCAATCGATTTTTGCGGCATTGCGGTTGACTTAACATTTATAGCGTTAAAAGTCCATTCCGCTGCAGGGAATTTACTTGCCCCCTTTTTTTTTCTTAGAGGCAATTTTCATACAATGCTAGATATTGTATCCTTTGTGTTATTTCTGTTTAAATGCTCAAATTCTGCACTGCCAAACAGCTGAATGGTGGGTTTTTATTGTCAATTTACACAAGTAATGAATTCCTGCATAAAACTTCTTCAAATATTACTTGAATCCTTATATCTACTGTAATAGATTTGAAGGAAAATATCATTCTGCTGCACCGCTAATTATGGTTGCTATGGAGCCATGCTAGCATTTTATTAGGATCAATCCAACATGAAAAATGAGAGTGGCAATGTAAAATTGAGTTTGCTATTCAGCAGTTATGCTGTTATGCAAAATAAGCACCTAGAGCTGGCTATGAATACCATTTTCTGTTCAGCATTAAACTATACAAGTCATTTTTTTTTCTTTTTGTTGTGCATTTGTCATTGTTTCGTTGATTAAAATACATCATTATATAATGTGTTATTATTATTATTATTATTATTATTATTATTATTATTATTATTATTATTATTATTATTATAGGAAACTTTCTATATTTTGATGTTTTATTTCCTCCACAAACTTTTTAACATGATTGCTGCTCAGTGCTGTCAGCTACTGCTATGTAATTTTCAGCCATGTAAAGAAACATAAATACTTCTTCCCATTGTATTAAATAGTTCACAGCAGTTCAACATATATTCTAGAAGGCTGATAGATTGACTAGACTTTCATAATACTGTGCTTAGTTCCTTGACTATTGCTTTATTTGTCTTCTTAGGTTGCATTCACACAGGGTCTGTTTCAAACAGACTCGGTCTGGTTCGCTTCGTTTGAAAAAATGTATCAATGTGCTTGCTGTTCACACTTATCTGTGAGCAAATGGACCGAGTTTGCTTGGATGCAAACTAAACTAAAGTTAGTTTTCTTGGTTCTTTTCCATTTTTTTCAGGACCGACTCCGTTTGGGTTCACAATGCAGTTTTCAAGTGAACTCAGTTTGTTTATATGGTGTGTGAACCGGATGTTTACAATATCTGCAAGGCATATTGAAAGATTTTCAGCTATTGGTGTATTGCTCTGGTTTTTAATATAGCATGTTTTAGATTTTTACATATTGCTGTGGAAGAAAGCACTTGGGGAGGAACTGACAATCCTAGTTTTCACGGGGTGTCTGGTAACCCTAATGTAGTTCTGTGATGGGGTGCCACGCCCCTAGATAGAGGGGTGCTGTATTGTCATTTTAGGTGTTTTTCATTTGTTTGTTTTTGTAAATATTATATCATGTTTGTTTATATGCGGACGGATGAAAGCCGCCCGCTATTTAGCATTGTTTATTTTGGATTGGCAGGGAGGGGGTTAAATCCTATGTGAGAATGTGGCTGGAGCCTTAATTATGCAATTGTTCATTATTGGTTAATTGGGCTCCAGCCACAAACTACAAAAGCAAGGCAAAATTCTTTTTTCTAGGGGGAGAGTAGGAGTATGTTTGAACAAACAGACAGACAGACAGACAGACAGACAGACAGACAGAGACAGACAAAGGAAGACGATTGCTACCTTTATTGTGAGACATATAGGTACTTGTTTATGTTTGTTTTGTTTTGGCCCTTGTGCCTTTTAGTTTATGTTTGGAAAGTATTTATTTTGTTGCTTTTGATTATTTAATAAATATACTGCGCAGCCACACAGTTTTGCCTGCTTCTGTGTTGTGTACTGCTTCCTGGATGCTGATGTCACCACCACCAGCCAGCCTGTCACAAGTTCCCAAATACATTTTTGTTTTTTTGCTCTACTTGTTTCCTCAGAATATGAACTAAACTATGCACAAAATGTTTGCTTCCGACTCAGGTTACCTTGTATAGTTAATTTCCTATGTGCAAAAGGACCGAGTCCAGCAGTTGTTCACATGACGCTTTGCAAGCGAACCAGACTCTGTGCATTTGCCAAATGGACCGAGACCACCTCTTTAGGTGGACTCGGTATGGTTTGTTTCTCAAGTGGACTTTGTTGTTGACACTGCACTCCAAATGTACTGAACAGTACAGAGTGGGGACCAAATTCTGTAAACGGACCCAGTGTGAACACACCCTTGTCAGTTACAAAGCAGTACATGTGATTCAGAATTCCCTTATGAAGACATGGCTCAGATCACACAAAGTGGACATGGGATTTAGATTGGATTCTGCACCTGATCTCCAGGCCTGAAAATGAAGGGGAAGTAACGGCTGCATTGAATAAAAACAGCTCATTCAGATTTTTATCTTTACTTCCATAATCTATGTTCCAATAAGGACTTTGCCATGAAAACTTTAAAAAAATGTAAATGTCATATAAATATTAAACTTGAAGATCTACAGAGACTTTATATTCAAGTTAATATCCAATTTTTGGAAGGCAGGGTGAGTATTAAATGGACTGAAAACCTAATCACATCTGTTATATCCAAACACCCATGTTTCTCATTTACCAGCCTACACTTGAAAGCATCTGCAAAAGACAACCTTAATCTGGCGTAACATTATTCTATCAGCAATACATCTGCCTTGTTCTTTGGACTGTAAATGAAAAGATAGAAACTTGTTTAACTGCAATCAAGCCCATAGCCATCTCATTAGCATATCCATTACATTTAAGAGATACTGTAGCATACCAACAACTGAATGCCAACTTCATTAACTGTGCCATATGTTAAAATGTCCCATTACGATTAGGATTAAATTTCTTAGCACTTCAGAGATTCCTGTGTGTAAAGGCAAGTGTGTAGATATCTAACATCAAAGCTGTTTCAATACATATGTCTTACTAACCTTAGTAAAAACACTGCTGTCTCATTAATACAACTGCCATATAATCCCAGTTCATTGAGGAAATGTGTATTGAATAAAAAATAATAATAATAATTGCATGAGCTTGTAATTACCCTCAATTCTCTTTCTTTCACTTAAAATGTTATTAGATACGGGCTCTTTAAAGCTCTTCCTTATGGTTTGATATTAAAATCCAAGACAAGCAGCAAAATGTATTAATCTATGTAATAAGAAACAGAAAAAAGACAATGAATTATCTAACTGCAACACTGAACATGAGAATATCTCATGTGGTACAGTATTTGTGTGTGAGATATATATACTTATACACTGTAATAACAAACACGAGGTAAATCGCCAGTCTAGACCAATGTGCTGGCAGAGTATTTACATAATGAATGTAGCCTGTATGTAGGAGCTCTTCAGATTCTAGAATTGTTTAGTTCTAGTTTTGAATCAGTTATATCTTAGTAAATACATTCTGCCAGTTTATTGAGCCATACCAATATCCAGCACATCATGGTATCCTTTGGTTCTTTTCTTGTAATTTACACAATACATGGATATAACAAATTATAGAACAATAAATCAAATATGTTTAAAGTTGCTGATGTTTCCTCAATTATTGTGCTGTAGCTTACTTTGACTTCAATCGGCTTTCTGCAATCTGGTCATGGGACCTACCACACATAGTGATTACTTACCAGGAATAAAGAGTTGTTGTTTTGATCAGCAAACATGAATCACTTACTTTTTAGAGGAACTTATTGCTTTTGAGACAACTCGGCTAATTCATCCACAGCATGAAACCTGATAATGGTGTAACAGGTTGTAACAATAATATATAAAACTACTACTAATAATAATAATAATAATAATAATAATAATAATAATAAACGTGTTTCAAATCATAATGGATTGCAAATTTCAATGAAAAACATCCAAAGTGGTGTGGTATATTTTATAATTGTGTGTGTGTGTGTGTGTGTGTGTGTGTGTGTGTGTGTCTATGCACTGCTGTTAACATCTTTTGGGAATATGAAACTGCTCCTGAGTGGTCCCTCTAGAGAGAGGTGACTGGCAGGTCCAGTCCGATCATATGATTGATGAGTGAGAGGTATTCATGGTACACAACTCATGTGATGGTCTTATCTGACACGCTATCAGATTGATATGTCACGTTCTGAAACGCTCCATTTATATTAGTTCAGACTAATATCTTCATTTGAAAAAAAAAGAGAGGTCATGATTTTTCCTCAATTGAAGGATAATACTAACGTTTGCCAATCCTTGGCAAAGGATCCATATAAAACTGTCTTTGCTCTAAACGCCTTGTTACGTCATTTTTATTACTGACTGATTACTCAGCCCAGTATGTTTTGAAAATAACCCAACAGACAAAATGTATCATTTATGCACTGAAGCAAGTTTGTCTACTGTATATGACTAAAATCAACACACTGTATAGAGGGTATAAAAACAATTCTTCATTGTAATGTATTGTTCTTTTTAACAGGGCAATAGCTTCCACGGTTTCCAGTATGCGCTGTGCAGCTTTATGTTATGAGGATGAGGGCAGTTTTTCACTGACTTTTATCCACAGTATCTGATTCTTCAAACATTGGTAAGATTAGGGGAATAATTACTGTACTGTATGACTGTTGAAAACATAGAGTAAGTTGTGGTCTAGGAAGGCATAGTACTGTGGAAACTGGCTAAGCTGTAACTAAAACCATTCAGGGGAGAATTTACATAAGCAAAAAATTATGTTTGGCCATGAAAAATACATTATGAGGAACTTCCAACCTTCCAACCACTTTACTTTATGAGATATACAGAACCAGACTTGGCTTCTAAAATCAGAACAATTTACATTTGTAATGTTTTAAGTTAAATCTTGACAGGTTTGCTTCTTTTAAAAAAATTTAAAAAATGGAAATGCTTTTTCTGGCCTAAAGTCTATGGAAAGTCTCGGGAAACTAAACTACATCTTATAGCACATTGTTAGAATCATTATATTTTTTCTTAAGAAATCTTGATTAGTTTGAGACCAACTGGGACAAGACATTTGCAGTTCTCTTTTTTGAAAATGTTACTACCAAACAGTAAATGCCCACTGGAACGTCACAGCATCGACAGTGAATCAATCTTAAAATCAATCTGCAAAGTGCCAGCTTTTTTCTTTTGACTTGCTGTATTCAATGCTCAGTTCACATCTATTGGACAGCAAATATTAACAAAGACACAATTGGTACAAATGTATTTCATTATCCACCAAAACCAGCCAATCAGTATTCTGCACCAACAAAAGAAACCAGTTCTGTCGAATTAGCCAATCACTGTCTGTCAGGTCGACTGGAGCTCAGCATCTTTCAACGACAACAAACCGAGACACAGACAATTTAATACTGCTCCATTCAGATATCTCACTGTTCAGATAAACTATAAGCAACTCTGACAAGTAAAAATATGTGTTTTTTCTCTAATTATGCATGTGATAATTTCTGGACTATTTTCTTTAAACTTTTCTCAGCAGGCGGCAGGGTACCCAAAAAATCATTACAAGTTAAACGTCGTTTTAGGTTTTAAAGCGTTTTCTGAAGAAAATAATAAGAACAATCATGCCTAATAGGAATATTGCCCTCTCGATGAAGGCTATACTGTGTGGTAGTTGGCCTCACCTTCGGCTCGGGACGCATAACTCCAGTCGCGATCAACTACCACACGGTAGAGTCTTCATCAACGGGCCCTATCGCCTAATTCGAACACGATGGAAGGAGAGAAATGTTTCCATTTCCTTTGTTATCGAAATACTGTTTTTACTATTGAGTCACATTTACAGTTTCACATAACACTGTTCAACTAACTTGGAGGATAAACATTTGCTTTCTGCCTTAGTTCAATATAATTTCCCTTCGAGTCACAATAAAACCAGAAATAAAGCAATTTCCTTCTGCCCAACAATTTCTTCATTCCCATTTTTAGGTCAGTGGTTCCTATTGCATTTTGTTGACACTGCTGTAACTCCGCCCTGCTTTGTTCACAGTTTACAAAGTCACATAATGCCTACTGATTTTTTTCATTGGGAACTAGATGTAAAAGAAAGCATGGAGTAGTTAAGCAAGCTTGTTTTTTTAAGTCTGTGGAAAGCTTGTGGGCATAAAGAAAGATAATATGATTTGACTGGGTCAGTGAAAGGGCACACATCTAGCCAGAACAGAAATACTGACAGCAGTTGTGCTAGTTTTCTCAAAGGTGCCTGAATGCTTTTTAGAGGCATTAACTCTCTGAAGGCCCAGTCTTAGCAATCTTTTTTCTCCCCATAAACCACCTCACCCCATACTGTAAAATAAATGCATAATACATTTTTCTTTTAACTAAAGTCCTTACTAACCTTTCATTTTAAAATATTGATTATGAAAGAAAAAAGTCAAACCACGTTTCATGATCTTCCTTTAAAAGATGCTTTTCGAATTTGTAATTTTCAAAGCGTTCACCCCTGTCCACAGCAGTTCAAACAACACTGAAAATGTGAACTTCAAGTGCTTAAAGAACCTGGCCTGTATTAATGACCTATAACGATTTCCTATTCTCCACATACAGAGGAACTTAGACAACAGTAAACAATTTAAAAATATGCCCAAAAACAAGTGCTGCCTAAATAGCACTTTTAAGTTGCTTCTATTATGTCTAAAGTGTTGTTTTTTTTTAAATTCTAAACTATTCTGTCATGATACTGTAAAACAATACTACAAATTCCTTGTAAGAAAAAGGTAGCTAAAATGATATAACTCAAGTGCTTGGCATTCTGGGCCCAGTCTTTTTGAATCTCCTCCAGTTTTCCTCTTCCTGAGACTGCAATCAAAAGACATTTATTGTCCCCTGCAGATGGAGAGCTAGTTGATTCATAATTAGGCTGGGAGCTTCCCATTGGAACCACAACTATTCTGAAGGATGGCTTTGTTTTCTAGCAATCTGGACACTTCTGTCTCATGGTGAGGACAGGATATTATCACTTTGCATTCAGTAAATCTACAGTGCTGGAAGTGCAAAAATAACGTTATTCACTTCCAGGATTCTGTTTGTGGCTGGCCTTTCACAAAACAGACACCAATTTATATTTCTGCCAAGCCTGTGAAAAATAGTCATTTGTGAACATTTGTCTTATACTACATATGAAGTAAACACGTTTAATGTGAACATTTATTGAAATGTCAGTCTCAAAATCAAATAGTACCTACTTAATACAGTAAAAAAAGAGCAAAGTTGGCTCATGACATGTCATGACACACTTGTAGGAATCAAAGACTATTCATCTTCCAAAAAATCTATGTTCAATGTTATACTAGTGATGGGGATTACCCAGTGAACTTAAAGTGATGCACTGCATGTAGAACTGCACCTGCCACAAAACGTACATACCACACTGCCTGAAAACAAGACACACACCCGTACATGCTGCCTTCAATCTGCCTCTTTTTATCACCTACCTTCACATTGTCTGGATTAAGACCTCCGGGGTGCTTGTCCATGTACTGGCATAAATCAGTGTGCTGGAAGAAATCAAAAAGGAAAAGTATGCATCAAGTCTTTGAAAGTGCATCATTATCCATTCACAAAAAAAATGCTAGCCAATCCAGTTAAAACAAAAAAAATAAAAATAAAAGCTACATTTAAAATAGTTGGATTTTGAACTTCAAAATGGTATTATGAATACCAGGCCTTCCCATCACTTTCTGGTATGGTCTCACAAGATTTGAAACAAAAGGCTGGGGTCACACTACCTAAAAAATGCTCTACGCATCTGGTTTTTAACCTTGTACTGCCACAAAAAGTAATCAAAATGAACACACAATATATGCATGCAGTGTTCCTGTCAGGTTGAGAGGTGTTATCTTTCCTAGACCTCTGTACTGATCTGCATTATAGGAAAAGTGATTTCACACTACTAATGCAGAGGTGCCTGGTAAAACTAATGAACCATGTCAGATTTACTTCATATAGGAGGAAGATGGATTTCTACACAGTGGAGTTCTGCACAAGAACACATTTTGCTGCATATTTGAATTTATTCCCTACTCAGAACTGCACCATTTGATCCTTGTTATCACACACTGTAGGTTGTACTGTGTTTATTTGTAGTATATTTGAGTGAATTTTAATTCTACAACAAAGATCCTAAGATTCTCCTAAAATTCAATGGCTTGTGCCTATCGCTGCACTTGATCTTATTAGGAAGTAAAATTACAGTCTGAGAGAGAATGTCTTAATTATACACTTGGAAAAAACATTCTAACCTTTGAAAGCAAGCAATCATCCTGGTTTTCTGAATAAACAATGGAACAAACTGAATACAACGGTTTCTGTGGCGACATACATTGAAAGAAAAGGTATAGCCTGATAAAATCTCCACAGCATGGCCAAGACCGATTTCGAGCAGGTGCGAGTTTGAGCGGTAAAAAAACTGACATCAACATAAGTGTAAAAAAGCACAAAGGACCTATGATTTATTTATTCACTATGGTTTATTTTTATAATTAATGCACAATTCATAAAATATATAGGACCTCCCCTGGCTCCATTATAATTGGATCATTGTTTTAAGTCCTTCTTGTTTGTTTTGCTTGTTATGGCATTAAAAGTATTTACAGACAGTTAGCCTATAATTTATGATGTACTGTATATATTGTAAACAGCTAAAACGGACAAAAATAGCAGACAGACTTTATGTGTGTTCCTTTCTCCACTATTTCAAACCTCTATATGTGCTAGTATTGCATAACTCTGCTAACTGGATGTCAAGACTTGTGAATCAAGAAGACACATTTCCCATTATGTAATACCAACAATGTGAAAAGAACCATTTGAAACAAAACTGTACTATCTGGCTTCTGGCACAGAACAGTGTCATAGATCAGACAGACTGGAAAAGCAGCACTGCTATCTTCACTATAGGACAGCAAGGACACATTTACAAAAATTCTTAATGCTCCATCAACTCCACTGACTAAAATGCTTTCCCTGCTCCAGCAAGCTGACCAAACTCTCCAGCGACAAATACCACATTTGCATTACTTCCCTGGTTTCCCCTGATTTACTGTTCTTTTAGTCCCATACAAAGTATAATTCACAGAAAAATGTCAATGGCGGCGTTTACATGCACAAGTCGTGACAGTTTTCCTCACAACCTGTTTGCCGTACTTTTCAGAAAATGCGTTGCTATGCAGTTCTGATTTAGGAAAAAAAAATCGGCCATACCAGTGCAGATTACTCAATTCATAGTGATTTACGGGAAGGGATATTTAAATGTCCGTGTCTGCTTACTAAGTAGGAAAAGAACAACTCTGAATATCGTGAGGAGAGCTTCATGCGTTGCCATGAAGATAAAAACATTTAACAAGATAAATTAATTCACGTGCTGTCGTGACACAGTTTTGAATTGCGCCGTTGATTAGCTACTTGTTTGTCTGGTTACCTTTCACACACACACACACACACACACACACACACACACACACACACACACACACACACACACACACACACACACACACACACACACACACACACACACACACACACACACACACACACACACACACACACACACACACACACACACACACACACACACACACACACACACACACACACACACACACACACACACACACACACACACACACACACACACACACACACACACACTTATATGAAATGTTTTGTTTTGTACTGCCTTTCTGCTGGAGATTACGTGATATTAAGTCAGAGGAACAGGATCTTGATTGCTGAAACCTTGTGAGCCACAAACACGATTCCTGCTCTGGTTTACATGGATTTTTACAGCTATTTTTATCGTGAGAAAGCGAGTGACCCTGCCCTTAAAGTCGTGCTGCCAAAAGGACGTCCTTTTGTTGTTTCACGATGTATTCGTGTGACAACGTCACACAGTCATGACTGTAGAGTCGATTTTCAAATGCATGTAAACCAAGCCAGTGTTAAACAACTGGAAATAAATGGCACCTTAGCATCTCTTAAATTGCCAAATTATTGTTGTTTATTTATAGCTTTGAAGCAGTTTTTATTTGCGTAAGTAAATGGTCTAATAGAGCAAAAGATATTAGTAAATAAACTAAAATGTCTATTTACATATTAGTTTGTTTTATTTCTTTGTTGAACCATCAAATTCATTTTCACTAATTTATTTAATTTCCATTCACTTCATTAGCTTCCACATATTTACAAAGACGTTTTGTTAACGAGTAATGATTCTTTTTCTTTGGGCCAGGGCAACTTATGGTACCATGCTTATTATTCTACAATATTAGGCTTTTCAGCAAAATGTTACTGTTGCAAATTGCCATCATAGCTTACACTGTGTAATGCCTACTGTCAGAATTCCTAGCTGTAATAATAATGTACCATTCCCCCTCATTCATAACACATAGCACGTTTCCTCTAATTTAAATCTCAAACTGTATGAACACAGAATGACCTTCAGGGATCCAATCCCTTCCTGGTATGTAACTGTTTATCATTTCCCAATACATGTTTATAGAAGTAAAGCAGATGTGGGAGAAATCCGTAGTTATGATTGTGTTTACTTTATATATGACATTTCAAATCAAACTATGGGAATGAGATGCTGTGATGTTAATTAAGTTTGTCTTCCCCCAACCTTCCTTCCCCCCCAAAGCATTCTTGAGTGATCTACCTCAGAAGGACTAGATACTGGTGACAGGGTTGTAAAGATTTAAATTGGGTAATGGTTTAGATTACCTGCTGTGCTGATTTTTACAGTCTTGTATAAACAAACAAAGCTGATTCTTATATTTTAATTAAGAACGTCTGCCTGGAAGACAATAAACAATTTTCTTCCTATAAAGGGTTAAGAAGGGTGACACCTAGTGGATACGAGGTGCCATGACTCTCCCATGAAATGACTGAAACTACGATTTCAAAACGTAGTTTGACGAATAAGTAACAATTTAACTAATTACATTGTTTTAGTATGATTTTAATAACTAATCTTGCGGAAGCATGTTCAAATGTTGTTTAAGTATGTTTTCTTGGGACTCTTCTCTTTGACTCTTGGATTAGGACTTAGACTCTCATCTCGCCATGAAGACTCCTCGCCGTGACATCCTGCCACTCTACGTGTTACGGAGAAGACCAACTGCATTCTTTGTTTTTCAACAATGAACACATCTCCAGAATAAGTATTATACTTCAAGATTCAAGTAAAATACTATTTGTTTGGATAAGCTACATCTACATGAAACTAGAAGTAAAAACGTTTAATACAGCGTAACATTTTGCTAAGGTTAAAAAGACAAACAATGGTACTTTGACGAACAATTGAAAAAATATAATACTTTAAACTGATTATATTGTGTGTATTTGAAAATAGCTACAAACGTCGGCACCATTAAGACATTGATTGAGTTTATCTACAAGTTTGAAGTAACTAATATTACAACTTAATACTAAATGCAATTGAAAATGCTTCCAAACTGAACTTGTTGAAACAAAACGCAGTCTTCATTCCAACCAACACAACAGATGCAGTGAACCCCATTACTGCACGTAATGTGCAAAGGATTCTGCGTGCACGTGTACGTAACCATATGGAATCCTGCGTGCTTATGAGAATGTTTGTTTAAATGTTTTATTCCTGCTTGTGTCTACACTTCTCATTATGGTACCATGAGTCTTAATAAATGTAATAGTTTTTATATGTTGAGTTTCTTTTTGCCTGTTATGAGTACTAAAGTAAGCATTTATGATTGATTTGATGTATTTAAACCTATATATTTTTGAACTTTTAATGTTAGTTTATTGACTTAGTTATTTGACTGGTTAACCTCTCGTGATATTGAAACTGAAAAGCATATTTTTATAACTTAGCCTCATATTTCTTTTCTATTTTGTTCATGGTTCTTTTGATATTTTTGAATAATCGAACATAGAATTGTAAATATAATTTTATAAGTTATATGACATTTGTTAAGGACTAAAACCCTATACTTATATTTAAATATTAATTGCATAATGGAGGCTACATCCTGTATATTGAAAAATGAATATTAACAATGTTATTACCAACATAGTGGAGGTGTTGCCTAGGATATTGAGGTATTAATGTTAAATATTATATCCAGATATGCTCTACATAATGGGGGCTCATCCGGGATCATGATGTTAATATTCCATAACTAATAAGCAAAAATATTAAACATTAATTTTGGTATTCAAATCATTTTTTAAAGGTTACAAAAATGTGAGTTTTAGAGATTAAGTGTGATATTGGTATTACAGTTTAAAGTACAGTAATCCGTTGTGCATCCACCCGTCACATATCCACTCTAACCATTTATCCACCATGATCAAGCTCTTCAGCACAGTGTGAGAGAGAGAGAGAGAACCAGAGTGAGTAAGCAAGCTGAAACCGCCGACAGCCAGGCGAGTAGCCGGAGTTAGTTTATTATTGAACAGAGAAGATTAGTTCAAAGATTGTAGACCCATCAAAGTTTTCAAACGCTGTCTTGTGTTCTGATTTTCAGAGGTGGCCATTCTCTTTTTCTTCAGACAGAGATGTGACTGTCATGACGGAAAGACAATCTTTCTCTCATGGACAGACACATCGTGTTAAGAGGGAAACTGAAAATGTGAGTTCTGAAAAGTTCGGGTTTTTCAGAATGTCTCTCTGCTGCATTACAATATTCAAAAGAGTTGAATACTAGCTAAGAATTATATACAGGTGCAAGATTAACCAAGGTACTCTCAAAAAGAAATAAGTGATATTAAGCAATCTGGTGATTTTAATATCTCCAGAATAGGAAAAATAATTCAAAGAATTCTCTGTGCAACCACAATGGTAATTTATTCAGGTAATAAAAGAAGGGTGTTTCCAGTGTCAAACAGTTACCCTGGTGTAAAGAATATTGCAATAGAAAGCACTTTTCTTTGAACACAGGTCAATAGTAATAGACATGGTTCTGCCACTTAAGACGTCAAACATTTTATTATTAATGTAATATTATGTACCAGTGCTTTCTGATTTAATTGCGTGTATTTAATTTGCTTGTATTATTATTACATGTGTTTATTATTATTATTACTATTATTATTATTATTATTATTATTATTATTATTATTATTATTATTATTATTATTAATAATAATAATATAGTTCCTGTTAAATTTGCCCTACCCTGACTGTTATCCATTCCCAAGATCATCACTGTAAATGAGCAGTTAGTCTTAATTGGTCTCTCTGGTTAAATAAAGAATTAAGAATATTCTTGCTATAAAAGTAAAGCTCATGGTTTTAATATAATCAGTGTCAGAAAAACTACAGAGAATACCCATCGCACGCTTTCTACTTTCTATTATCATTGTCAAACATGTGCTCTCCTGTCATCTTTCTTTGTTCTTGGAAATGTGTTTTCCATTTAACAAATTTGATAATTATTAAAGATATTACTTTGCTAAGCCACAGTGATTATTATAGGGACAGAATATCTGAATTAATATTAAAACAGAGCCCTTAATCCTCTTTTGTATTATTAATTTTCCAAAGGAAGAAGATTCGCTGTGTTTAGGTTAACAACACTTTAACAAATAAAACATAACCACTAGAGGGCCTTTCCTTTATGTGTTAAGAGAACAATTTAGTTCAGAAGCAACTACAGGTATTGCAGCAGAACACAATACAGGTATATATAAAAAAGGCTGGACAGGTCAAAATAATTGCATAGCTATTGGTGTTCTAAATCTATGCTATACTATAAAACACTGAACAATCTTAAAACACAAGATATTACTGACTTTCAAATATATCCCTCAGCCATATAGCTCCTGAACTGAGTTTTTCTTTGTTATCTACTATAATGAGGAGGCTTGTCTGCTAAGAAATAAATAATAGTAAAGGCTACCAAGGTGGTGAACAACATTTGAAAGCTTTAACACACAAGTTATTTAAAAGTTGTTGGTTTTTTAAATTATGTTTTGATGAATGAAATATAGTTTGAAAACTGCTTTAACTGTCTACCGACTAGAACAGTTTCATGAATATCAAACTTAATTTAATTAATCGCAGCGAAGATCTTTAAATAGCTTACAATCTAAAGATTGTGAATATATAACATGTTAAAAAAACAGTTTATTTACACAATGGCATCTGGAAAATAATTTTCAGAGAGTACCTGGGGCAAGAAGCAGCAAAGTTGATTCTGTTTAGCTATATTTTTGTTGCTTGAGACACAGCATGAGCCAGACTGCAGCAGGGATGTAGAAACATTTGCTCTAATCAACATTTAGTCCGATGGTTCAATCCACAGAAGCTTGGATTCATCAGTAACAAGCTGCTTCCGGGGCAGTGCTTTATCAAAAGCAGTGTGAAATTGCATACCCGACCCGTTTGAGACCGGGTCCTGCCCCGGTAGGTTCTGACCCGGTAGTGCATGCCATTGTGAAAGCTGCTTTATTTACTGTAGACACAGAATAAGGTTTCCCCTTTAGTCCATTCCAAATAATGATCTTGCCTGAAGAGGACTTTCCATCAAGATTGTATTGAATACTGCAGAAGCTGCCTAATAGATGATGACGTTAGGGTAAACAGGGGGGGAGGGGGGTGATACTATAACCGAGCTACAGCTTTTTCTGCTTTCGAAACACTGAAGTGTGAAATTACAATGCCTGCATACCCATAGTTTTCTTCCTTGACAAAATACATTTACTTGAAAGCATAAAGAGAAGGTCAACCAGGCTAATTTGAGCCTGTCTGCTGTTAGGCAGGTTAAAAACATTCAACTCAAGTTAATAGCACTACTGTAGATTCTCGCCTAGAGAATAATACAAGTGTGGAGCAGTTTAGGGTGAATCTGTTATAACTAAATGCTAAAATCATTCAAGAAACCCTAGACTGGGCGTTATCAAACAGCTCTCCCTTTAATGCCTGGCTGCTTCCACTTACCACATACTCGAAAACCAGAGTTAATGTCTCTTTTGTGTGGATGATGTCATGTAGCAGCACTATGTTAGAGTGTTTCAGGCCTTTCAGAAGCGAGGCTAGAAAGGGGAAAATAAAGAAACAAAGTTAAGTCAATGTGGGTACTTATCGGTGTAAACGTTACTAACATGCAATATATAAGTTCATAGAGGAGGGTTCCTTTATCTAATCTGCACAAAGCTGTCCAGCTGCAGCCTTGCAAGAACAATTTAAACAGTCTGATTAAATCTGGTAATGTATTTACCAGCAGATCGTGCTTCCTATCCTTTTCCCATTTCCAACCTGTGTTTATTTTGTTAAATCCAGATACTGCTCTATGAGAAGTTGCTATAAAAACAACTGAATATCTGTGCCATGTAATAAACACAAAATCTTGTGAAAAATGTGTAAGCAGAATTGAATATGACATACTGTACAGTACATTTTTACAGTCATAAAACTTTTCATAGGAACTTTCCATTCATTGATATTTGTATCTGACTTATGTATACAACATATTCTGAAAGCAATTCTGAAAAGTCACTAGTCTTTCTCAATGAATTCTTATTTCGCAAAATCCACATGACTATTTAACCAGAATATCTGTCTTATGTTTGATAATCCTTGATTTTCAAGAATCCAGTTTGCAATTCATGCATATCTTTCAGATTCCTGCATAAAGATGGCTGCTCGCCACAAACCTCTCAAATAACATTGTGGGAATATCTCACCCTGTCCTTTTCATCCAGCTAGGAAATGTCTTGTAAAAGACTACCCCATATTAGAAGTTATAATAAAGACCACTACTGGAGCAAAACCATACACAGCTGTGGCCAAACATTTTGCATCACCTATAATTTTAGGATGGAGACATCATTAAAAAAAAAAAAAAACTATATCAACATTATTTAGATCTTTCATTTAACATCATGTAATCAAAGAAACTACAAAATGATATGGAACTATATGTTAAACTACAAAGCAGTATTGTGACAGGAGCGAATGAATCCTAGTTAACAATCTCCCTCCCAACCTGTGAGGATACTGTATAACCGGAACAGAGTGCCCCGGAATGGATGGTTTGGCAGTTCATTCCAGGGTCAGTCGGAAGCCGGCCATCCAGGAAGGGGGCGGGGCCATGATACCAGAAGTCAGCGCCTTAATGCGGTAGGTGATGTGTCAGTCATGGATTGGAGGAGATGTGATTGGCTGCACCACCGAAAGAGGGCGTGACGGAGTGTATTTAGGGAAGTGGCCCCAGTGATCTATCCCTTTGATGTGGTTACGAGATTTGACCAAAAAGAAAACTGACATAATTAATTATCGTGAGTGTTTCGTGACCGTGTCTGTGTTGTGTTGTCTTATTGTTTTCGGGACTGTAACCCTTTGTTTTGCACAGAGCGATACACATGGCTTTGTAGCGCCCGTGCTTATTAGTTAAGTGTTGTTGACACACAACCCAGCCTAATAAAGGAGCTGTTTTATTGAACTTTAACTGTCTGTGTGTGTTATTATTGCACTGCACCAACTACACCTGTGTACTACCAACCACATGTTTCACAGGTATGTAATTCAATATGTTAACATAACATTCGACTTAATGAAGCTAAATTAGTTAATTCTATAGGGTGATGCAAAACTTTTGGCCATAGCTGTATACAAGTAATATTCAATTTAAACATTTATTCATAAATTCTGACGTAGAAATTTTAAGAAGCCAGGTAAAATACACAATGTTCTTGGGGCTGGTTTATTACAGTCATGCAAGTACCATATATCGCATAACAAAAGCCCAGGTGTGGCTGAGTAAAAATCAGACAAGTCGTTCATAAGATATAACAAACCAGAAGAGATCATAGCTCATGCAAGGTCACTGTGATATCCTGACAGCCTTAAGAATGGAATACTTACAGCTGGATGAGAGGGTCTCAATATTTAGTTAAAGATGTAGCTACATATGGACACACCGTGAATTTAGTATTCAGTGTTTGTTGCTGTTTTTGTAACATAAATCAACACAAAAGTGTTAAGTCATCAAAAGCACACAAGTTTCAACTTCCAGATCAAAATTAAATACCACATGTTATTTGATTTAATCACACCATTGAGGTTCATTAAATCATAAAAGTGGTGAGGAAATGTGTATTAATCTTAGCAACGAAGTTTCGTGTCTGGTCCTGTAGTTAAATCTGGCCATGATTAAAATGGTAAAAAAAATCATATCTGTTCAGGAAGTCTCAGCCTAATCCCAAGCATGTGTGCAGTACTTAATCGTGACAATGCAGCTCTTACCTGGTTTAACCTGTTACACTTATTAGTGTGATCCTCCTCAGAATGAGAGTTATCATCTCTGCATTGTATAGGGTTAAAGTGATCTGCGCTCTTTAAAGAAGTTTGGTTTGATTACATTAAATGAAAATTAAATAAAAGTTGGATATTAATGAAACTGTTTCAGACTGCTGTTGGCTTCTTTAATGTGATTGCCAAGAAAAGACTTTGGAAAAAGTTTTGTTGTTTATATCAAGGTTAAAGGCCAAAGTCTTGGCCAATACTTTATATCAGAGAGGCTAATGATAATCATTTCACTACAAATGAACAATACTGATAGTGATTTTTCAATGGAGTTTTCTTCTCAGGAAAAAGTTTGCTGGGAAAATCTATTCGAAACATTCAAATCCTAGTGTTTTGTATCGAAGGGTCAGCTACTGTACAGTAGACCTGGGTGTCGTGGATACATCTACAGCTTGTAATGCTTTTTTATTTACTATTTATTCATTTTACATTCACTGCAGTCTGGAATTGAACCGCTGACCCTCGGCACTGAAGGCAGACATGCTACAGTTTTGCTAAAGGGGAGTCCCCCCTAGTGGTGTTTTTAGTCAGTGTCTTAATGCACACATGCAATGTGCCTATTTGGCCAGTAGGGGTCATTACAGATTTCCCTTGCTTAGAGAAAGCTTGTCCTTGAATGTAGAGCAGCTGAGCAGCACGTATCTGAACTCAGCAATGAGACTGCACATCCCATGTGAGATGTACCACTAGTTGGGTGCCATTTTATTATTTTTGTATTTATTATTTATTCATTATTAATTTTATATTCACCGTGATCTGGAATCAAACTGCTGATCCTTGGCACTGAAGGCAGACACGCTACAGTTTCGCTAAAGGGGGATTCCCCCTAGTGGGGTTTGTAGTCATATCTTTTATGCACACATATAATACGCCTATTCGGCCAGTGGGGGTCATTCATTACAAGCTGTAGCTGTTTTTATACCTTAAGAACTTTTTTTAGTCTGAGATATAATACCAACCCCATCTTTTGTTAAAATGAAACTATCAAGGGAACTGAAAAAGCACAACCAAAAAGGTGAGAGTTCAGGACTAACAAAAAAGTAAGACCAGATAATGCTGAAAAAAAAACTGGATTATGCCTCCTAATATTCTGAGTTCCACCTTGCATTCTCACCATGCATAAAATTGCTTGCTACTCGGTACTGTGAGGTGCTAACAGAAGAACCAGATGAGAAATGATAATTAACACGATTGGATTTGTTTTCAGCAAGGGCACTCAAAACAGCCTCCTGAGTGAAATGTGTTGTTACTGTAGCATACGGTGGACAGGGTTTTAAATGCACAGGAAATACCATCAGTTGCTGCCTAGCCCCAACGCGAATTCAAACCTGCTCATTTAGTTTATCTCTTTTTAATCTTTTAGTTGCGCTATTCTAGTGGTGTTGTTAGCAGTGCAGATATTAAAGGTGGCAGATATCTGAAAGGTCAAACTGTGAACATTCATTTCATATTCAAGCACTACAAGCATGGAAATGTCATGCACCAAAGGTTATAACATGGCACCTAAAATAAGTAATTTTTATTTTATTTTTTTAAATTATTTTTTTCCCCCATTTACCCACTATTTAAACTTTATTTTATGTTTTAACTTGCTTTGGGATTGCAGCAAACAATTTTTATTTATTTATTTATTTATTTATGTATTTATTTATTTGTTTATTTATGTCTATTTGTAAACAACAAATCGCCAAAACCAAAAAAAAAACAAAAAACACTTGCATTAGCCTGGATAACTAAAATTCCTAGGGCCCAATTCAATAATTTTGTATTAATTGAAACACAATGCATTGCATATATTTGCATTTTGCTAATATTTATCCCAGCTAAAAGGTAATGAAATGGACGTTGGTGAATAAATCACCACAAAAACATTAATCAACATTAATCAACATTAATCATTCCTTCAAAAAACTGTTATTTTTGTTAACAGCTTGTGCATGAACATTTTAATTAGTTGGCTGTCATTTATAGACGTTTCCTATAGTCTCTGAACTGAAGCCAAGCCAAGCTTACTGCAGAAATAATTACAAATAGCTTTCACAAGTTCAAACAAATGATATCACGGAGAACACACAAGGTTTTACGAAATACACTGATCTATCTAATCACAAGAAAATAAATGTTTTTTAAAAAAAAAACCTTATCTTGATGATAAAAAAGCTCATGTTTAGTGTAGTTCTGTTAAAATCGATTTTGTGACAATAGCTAATGTGATTAGTTTTATAAATACATGCTGGATTCAAACGTAGGAAACACTTATCAAAATAGATCAGGTATGGCACTACATTTGCCTTCAATTAGGTTTCTGTGAGAAAAAAAAATCTAGAATATATATTTATGAAGCAATCTTTATTGAATCAACAGCATTCAAAAACAAAGGTCATGGTGTGCCTTGCAGATGAAATTAAACTGTACATCCATGGGAACAACACGTTCGTCTTCTTATTGCTATTATTATTATTATTTATATAAAAAAAGGAACAGTACCCTCAAATGTACTTTTCTTCATACTGGCATAGTCGTATATTATTTATATATAAACAAGCGGGGGTATATCTAGCATGATGGGATAACATGATTACTGGGACAAGTTTCTTCGCTTGCATTCCAATCCAGCGGTGTACTGCTGAAGTTCAGGATGGAGCTGCAATTCAGTAGTTCAAACAATGCTGCCAACGACACGTGTTTTATAATTTTTAAATGTATGAAATGATTTCAAATTTCTATGGTTGTTTTGATTTGTACTGCCATTTCCTTGAGAACGAGTTTAGTCATGAAATGCCATGTACCGATCTGTCTGAGCTGGCCTTATGTGAACAGCCTATAGCCTCTTGATTAACACCGATAATGGAAGGAAACAACAGACAACAAAGATGGTTGAGAAGAGGCCATAAACAGAGTTTGAAATGTATCTGTGTCGAAGCACAGTCTGCTGCCAATGAAAGTAAAGCTCTGCCAGGTAAAATACTCGCTGAATGAATTGATTTAATACAAAAAAATGTATTGCCATTTATTTGAAATATATACATGTGGCGTAAACAGAATACTGAATAATCGTTCGCAGTATACGGTTTTTATTCCCTGTCGGAGAATGTCCTTACATAAAGCACCCGCCCGCTCGTGATTTACTGGGACATTCTCAATGATCATTCTGTATCCTCAATGAATTCACCCTAAGATACTCTATTCTATAATATACCCTATTGTATCTCTAAAAGCATACCCTACACTATATGCCCAAATTCACAGTACAGTCCAGAATACTGGAAATTACCAATAATACAATACAATATTTTCCAGTTTTCTCAACAACAAAAAGAAGCAAATTGAAACCCTGCCCACCTACGATTGCTATGATTTCCAAACTTGCTAAATATGGTGAAGATTTGAGAAAATAAAGTATATATAGTGTATTGAATGTGGGTGTTGCTTTTGTGAACGATGGGGCTGACAAGTCTGGATAATGAAGCGCTTGTGCCTTCGGAGTCCTCCCCTGCTGTCTTGTTATATTAGAACCTGTTCAGAGCATGTTCATCAGCCTTCAGCTTCCACACTTTAATTCACCACACGTTCCAGGCTGGGGCCGGCCAGCTCTGTAATTGTTGAATTAGTTATTTTCAAAGTAGTTTTCTGATCTGTACACATGGGGCTGGATGAGCCTATCTGAACTCAATTTACAGCTGTGAAACTGTCAGATCAGAATAATTTTCTCATTTAAACTGAAAAGCAGGTTCCACCGGATAACGACTATGCATGCAAGCCTCTCTGCTCCACTCACACCTTGTCTCCAAGGAACAGGGGAGTTTTAAAAAACTAAAGCTTTTTATCTTTCAAATTAAAAGGGTTTATATATACCTCTAGCTTTTTTTTTAAGCCACACCATGATTCCTAAGCATTTGATAGTTACTTTCAAGCTAATTAAACAGTCGTTGGTGATTCCACAGCTGAAAGGAATATGGTTGTTATTGACATTAACCATATACACAAATCATATACTGTAGTACCCAAGGTAATAATCAAGGGACACAGAAAAACCTTACAAACATGAAAGGTTCCCAAAGAGATGTTTCGATAACAGAGGTGTTCAGATCAATGTTTTAGTGTATTTCCAGAGTGTGAGCAGGGAGCGGAGCGCACCAATTTTATATGGAGCGGGAGAGCGGAGCTGGGTAGTTGCTGGAGCGGAGCGCGGCGCGGACATTTCCGGCCTGCTCTTTCACAGCACTGAGAAGAACTGAGCATGGTTTTAGTTTTCTTAAATACATGTTCAGCCCTGGAGTTTGCACAAAAGTTTTTTAAACTTTATGCCCCAATACAGCGCTGTGAATGCGGTTTATATTTTCTGCACTCTTAAGGGTAGCTAATTCACTACAGGGTGGTACATCAGCCCCGTTCAGACTCACTCATATGTGTTTGTGGGTTGCTTTGAGCTCCCTATGAGATATTCAGATACAAACAAGCCCAGTATAAAGCTAATTTGATACGAATCATATGCAAAGTTCGAAATAGGTGAGTACCTGTTAAAAACCTGTTCATTGCAAGATGATATTTCCTGACTTTTCCGGACTGGAAAAAAGCCAGAGAGCGGAGTGGCGGATATTATGAGCGGTGAGCGGAATTCTGTCCCCACTCTGCTCACATTCTCAGACATAAGATAATCGATTTAAAACAATGACATGCAAAGTCATCATTGCAACCAGACATCCAATGATATCAATTTAAAAAATGTAAATAGATATGCATATGCCAACATACCTTCCCTGATTGCTGTAAAAGGAGTCCCTTCTTCTTCTTGTAACCTGATCATTTTAAGGGCAACTAACTTCCCATTTACCCTAATAAAAAGAGAACAAGAACACTTTTAAAATACAATGTTTAACATTTTAGAGAATATAATCACAAAGCAATTAACTGAGACTTACAGCATATGATTATGAAACAAAAGCAGATGTAATACAGCAAACATATCATAGTGTGGAAAGAAAGTAATTTATTATTATTATTATTATTATTATTATTATTATTATTATTATTATTGCTGATAAATTAAGGGTTATTGCCCACATTGCCTGACAGGTAACACGGCAATAATGACCCAAGTGCACTAGAGCTAACATGTTGAAAAGACCTTTGCAACAGCCTTTAAACTTACAAGTGTAAAAATTGTCAGGATTTTCACAATGAAATGAAAACTGACAGGTTGCCTAGTTTGCTGCTACTAACCAGGCAATAGTTCTATGAGAGGAATCTATCACATGTTTAAATGAAAGTGCTGAAACTAAAAGAAAAGTAGCAACACTAAGAAACGTATCAACCTTGTTAGATCTGAATTTATTTTATTTCCTTTGCAGCTAGTCCAATTCACTGTAATCCAAGTTCAACAGCTGCTTGTACTGGTTTAAAGAAAATGGACTTCAAAACGATAATTTATAATTTATACTCATTTTAAATTTATGAACACAATTTCATTGTGCAGCTCAGGTGCAATTTGCTTGCAATATTAAGATAATGTCTGTGACAACATTTGTGGGCATGTTGCCTGTTGGAGTCATTTGAATGAATTGGTATTTTAACAGGTTTTAAACAGATCTATAAGGAACGTACTTGCTCTTGCCCTTGTATACTGTAGCGTATGACCCTTCTCCTAGTTTTTCAAGTTTTTCGTAGGAGTCTGTTTTTCCAAACTTTGGGCTTGTTGGCTGTAATGAAAACAGAAAGTTCAGAAACGTTAGCATACTGAACAGTGAAAAATACATTCAAAAAGGTTCATCATAATCGGACTGTCAGATATCCTTAACTGCCATGAATCTGATTTCATCGTGTAATGCTGCCTACTATTTGCCATTTTTATAGCCAGTACTAAGGTTTTTGCTAGGCTTATAAAACTCTGCATCATTCAACACACTAGATGTTCTGCTTTATGTAGAAGCCTTTTTATGACCATATTCCTGGACACTGGATCCAGCAATAGGATTTTGTTTGAAGAAAAACAATTTTGTTTCATTTTTGGCTTAAGATTTTTTTTTTTGTTGGCAGTGATGGAGCAGTTCCAGACAGACTGGGTACTATAGCTCAATGAAGGAATTTAAGAAGCATTATTAAATAGAAAAGGGCAAGAATATTTCATTTACAGCCACTGTCTAAAAACAATGCATGGGATGAATTACTGAATGAAACATGAGACTGAACGCGGGTTTCAGAAATGATCTCAAAATGTAATCCCATTCACACAGGAAAGATATCACAAGGATACTCAACAGATACATATCCATAAAAGCCCAAAGTTCATGAAGGGTGTTTTCATTTGTAATCAAATATATATATTTCACTTTTATTAATTCTATATACAATGTCTGAATTCCTAGGCTGGGATGCACCATGATACACCACCAGTACATTTTATTATTATACACAAGATTTCTTTTATATGTTTACATATTCAGAATTAAAATGGTATTGAATAGCACTGTT
Organism: Acipenser oxyrinchus oxyrinchus; assembly: GCA_030684275.1. NCBI lineage: Eukaryota > Metazoa > Chordata > Actinopteri > Acipenseriformes > Acipenseridae > Acipenser > Acipenser oxyrinchus. The sequence goes on from CM060249.1 coordinate 12,778,627, forward strand.
GTTTAAGTTGTCTGTTTTGATAAATGAACATGTGTACTATAGAGGTAATTAGGAGGATACTGTGTAAATACCATCACAAATTGAGAAATGTTAGTGACACCACAAGTATAATATCTTTCTTTGTCCTCTTGTGAAGCAAGATATTGTAGATACATATTTTACGATAACATTTATTTTACTGTGATTTCACCTAAATGTTACAAATGAAGGTTGAAACTGTGGGATACTCTTCCTATTCAATGAGTCCCACTCCTGCTCTCAGTTGCAGACACAGTAGCTTTTTCAAAAATTAAAAAAAATAAAATAAATGAGCCCCTAAGGATATTCCTGTTCCCTACAATGTGGGTTGCACATAGCCAGATGGAAATTTCAAGAACTCGGTTGTCTTCTACAATTCCAAAATCGATCTGAATTCCCTTATGATCCACTACCAGCCCTTCCTGAGAAGTCAACCAGGCTTTTAATAAGTTTTAACTTTCGAGCAAATCCATCCTTTTCCCCTAGAACAGTCTTTTTGGTTCCAAAAATAAGAACATAAGAAAGTTTACAAACGAGAGGAGGCCATTCGGCCCATCTTGCTCGTTTGGTTATTAGTAGCTTATTGATCCCAAAATCTCATCAAGCAGCTTATTAAAGGATCCCAGGGTTCAGCTTCAACAACATTACTGAGGAGTTGGTTCCAGACCCTCACAATTCTCTGTGTAAAAAAGTGCCTCCTATTTTCTGTTCTGAATGCCCCTTTATCTTATCTCCATTTGTGGCCCCTGGTCCTTGTTTCTTTTTTCAGGTCAAAAAATAAGATTTTTTTGGTTTCAAAAATATAGATTTTTTGTTTCAGATGAATTTGTTGTTTTATGTCACATCTTCGCATGTTGCTTAATACATTAAAAAAAAATCATAATGCATTAAAAAGTGAATTTGTGAAGGATCCTTATACAGCAGTATGTGCAGAAGAACATACTGTACAGAAGTATGTGACGGTGGCAGGGTGAAGACGCCAACCATGGGAAATTATGTGTAAATAGATTTTCATAATGTTATCACACAGGATTGTGTAGTTTTGTCAGAGAAAGGGTTAAAAATCCCTGACAACTGTGGTTCAGTTCCCCTTCAATCAGGCAGGCCAGTCAGCCATGTGAATATGTGTCTGGATTAGGCTGAGCCTCAGCTGACTGGATTGGAAATTTAAACATGTCAATATTTGGTCAGGATAAATTGCCTAATTAATTGGCAATTTAAAGCAGTGCAGCTGTATTTAAGCACAAGCCCTTGTACTGGCAAGCCTTTGACTAGCTGGTCACCCTTCCAGAATTACAATTCACTGTTTATACCCACCACTGAATGGATCAAGAGAGACTTTTCTACCCATGTTAATTCAACCCTACTGTTTTAAAATGTAATCCCACCATTAATTAATCAAAAGTGTGTTTTTAACACTGCAGAAATAAAGATAGTGGTAGAACAAGCAATTGTGGGAGATGCAATGGCCAAGTCTGTTACTAGAGTCATAAAGCTACTTTTGTGTAGCAAGACCTGCCAGTCTCTGTAAGGGATCCTACAAATCACTATATGATTAGGTGTAAGTGAACCTTAATAGAAAATGACCGTACAACTCACTGTCTCACTGTTCTGTTAAGAACCATGAAGTTAATGAGTGTGAGAAAATGCCAGTTCTTAAACAGTTTACCTGTCATGCTTTGATTTAAAGTAAAACACAAACTGTCCAAGCAGTCTCAAAAAACAAGTTAAGATTATCAAAAACAGCTGAATGAACAACTGTGGTATACATTACTGGCTAGTGTCAAGACTAAGAAGACAAGAAACAGATAATCTGATATAGACACTAAACTCCTCAAGAAACTTTAAATTAGACAGGACAAACCTATACTACGCATTAGCCTATACTAACTGTGGGTGGAATTCTAAAAAAATAAAGTATAATTACATAAACATTTAATGGTACAGTAGTCTCTGTGTATAGGAACACCTTAAGAGAACACTTCGCCTAAGAGCCTAACACCCTTGAGGTGAAACTGATTTTTCCCCATTGTAAATGCTCTGCCTAAAGGAACAAGAAAACTTTGCTTATAAGACAGTACTGTTTTGTAACCTGATAACTCATCATAATCAACCTAAATTAAAATGGTTTATTCAGTCTTTTCAAAAGCGACTTGTCATCACAACAGTGTCTTCAGGCACACTGATTGGTTTATTAAATCTTTCCAGAACCGCCATTATTTATCATTGCCTTGTTTTGTATTCTGATTTTCACAAGCCCACCTCATCGCTACAAAATGGAATGTAAACAAATGGCGAAACACACCACTGTTTCTCTTGCTACAAAAAGTTAGAAATTGTTCGAGCTCTGGAAAAAAACCTGAATCAGACACAAGTCACTGAGCAATTTGGCGTTTTCCGCTCTGATGAGTTGCTTCACCATTCTGTTAAATCATTTTGTGCGTGGCTTGAATTTTGCTCCTGTACAAGTATTCATAACTATTCTAGGACTGCTGCTGTATTTTTTATCGTGTGTGGGGGTGCTGTGTTAATTTAGTTTGACAGTTAGTTTATTAATGTTAGTTTGTCTGTTACTTTATTATTATAGTTTATTAACATACACTTGCCTATTGCTTTTCTCTTATTCTGTTCATTTCATATGTTAATGCACATGTGTCATGACAATTAATACATATTTATTTATTTATTGATTGATTCATATTGTGCCTGGTGATCAACACTTTGGCTAAGAGAACACTTTGCTTGCTTCCCGAGGGGTGTTCTCTTAGCTGGAGACTACCGTATATCTAAATTGGCAAGTGTTTTTTTTTATTTATTTTTTTAGCTATGCATAGCCTTTAACTCCATAACTTAAAATTGCAGTCTATACTGAGATAAGTCACTCATGATTGCATGTTTAGGTGATAGTGTGTGACAGGTATCTGAAAACCAATAACCACGCCCTTTCTTTTTCTTGCCATTTTGATGTATATCTGCATGTGATGAATAAGGGACTGGATATATAACAGGCTCTATTCATAAAAATCTAAAAAGTGAAAAAGGAATCAAGTACTCTTCATAAGATATCTACTAGGCAGACCAGCACCACAAAACCAACTTAAAAATAGTCAGATAAAATACATACATTTTTTGAAATTTACAAAAATATGTACAAATACATGACACTCAAATATAGTAACTGCAGAAACTACTGTATAAGGCAGTGGTACTCAACTCTGGCCCTCAAGATGTAATTCAATCCAGGTTTTTACTCCAAGCAGGTTCTAATATAGTTAATTGATGCTGCTAAGAGGCAATTAACTAATTTAGGACCTGACTGGAATAAAGACCAGGACTGGAATTAATCTCGAGGGCCAGAGTTGAGTAGCACTGGTATAAGGATTAGTAAATGTCCCAGGAATTAAATAAATATGGTGAAAAAATTATTCCAGACACATTCAAACACTACAAACAAGGCAAATGTGACCAATTGCAAGTCATTTGTTTAATTAATAAAATATTTGTACACTTATGCACTGGCAGAAACGTGTCCCAGCTTAAAACAGACATTTTGTCACCCAAACCAGCTGCTTGTACTGCACGTTCAGCATGAAGGATTGGTTACGGTTCCTGGCTGTATGACACTGAAAATTCAGACCTTTATCTTTACTTTATATTCTACACTTTTGTTTTTCTGGTAACACGAGAAAATGCCCCTCTTTTCATCTAACAGTTGAAGCTTTTTTTAATTGTGAGTTGCACTTTATTTGGGCAGAAGGAATGCAAAGCACCACTGCATGGAATGTGCAGGCTATCCAGATAAAGAGAAACCAGGGAAATGAGAAACGTTTCACTAGCATAGAGAAAGTGAGGGTTACTCTCATACTGGAAACATTTCTCTTGCAAACCATGTAAATATGCCCTCAACCATGCAGTTATACTGCAAAATAATTCATTGTATATTACCAACCAGGATAACACTGCACTACAATTGAATGAGATTCAACTCATGGGTCAGGGTTCAGCTCAAGCATGGCTCTTCCTGGTTTTGTTGCAGATGCCCCATATCAGCCACTGCATCGCTTCCTTGCACCCGAGTAGGCTACTGAACCTGATCTGCACCAGCTGCTTGTGATTACAGTCGGTCGTCAGCTCGCCTGTACTAAAGCCAGTTACAGGTACATAACTCTTAAAAAAAATACAAATACACAAACAAAACCTTACCCATTTATAAGGGTCTGTGCTAGTGCATGGGTGTGCATATGTGGGGAGTATTAGGTGGCAGAGAGGGTTAAAATCAGGGAGGATTTCTATTGGGATAAGGTGGAGTTGGCTGAAGACTGGTTCTGCCTAAAGGCTCGCCCAGCGCTGGCCCAATAGCGAAAGAAGGAGAGGAGCTGTCGGTCCAGGAGGCGAGCGAGGTGTGGATTGACATAGAGCCATGGTGCCTCATCTGCGAGGAGTGGGGGCACTGTGTGCTTAACTGCCTCCTCCAAGAAGATGAGTGCCCAGCGCCGCAACCCCTACCAGAGTACCCCACGCTGCTGTCAGCACTGCCACAACCGCCACCCCTACCAGAGTACCCCACGCTGCTGTCAGCACTGCCACAACCGCCACCCCTACCAGAGTACCCCACGCTGCTGTCAGCACTGCCACAACCGCCACCCCTACCAGAGTACCCCACGCTGCTGTCAGCACTGCCACAACCGCCACCCCTACCAGAGTACCCCACGCTGCTGTCTGCACTGCCACAACCGCCACCCCTACCAGAGTACCCCACGCTGCTGTCTGCACTGCCACAACCGCCACCCCTACCAGAGTACCCCACGCTGCTGTCTGCACTGCCACAACCGCCACCCCTACCAGAGTACCCCACGCTGCTGTCAGCACTGCCACAACCACCACCCCTACCAGAGTACCCCACGCTGCTGTCAGCACTGCCACAACCACCACCCCTACCAGAGTACCCCACGCTGCTGTCAGCACTGCCACAACCACCACCCCTACCAGAGTACCCCACGCTGCTGTCAGCACTGCCACAACCACCACCCCTACCAGAGTACCCCACGCTGCTGTCAGCACTGCCACAACCACCACCCCTACCAGAGTACCCCACGCTGCTGTCAGCACTGCCACAACCACCACCCCTACCAGAGTACCCCACGCTGCTGTCAGCACTGCCACAAGCACCACACTACCGGAGTGCCCCACACTGCTAGCAGCAATGCCGCTGCCAAAGCCACCACTGCAGGAGTGGCCAGCGCCACCGCCACTGTCGGAGTGCCCCGCGCTGAGGTCAGCATTGCTGCCGCCAGTGCCAACACTGCCCGATTGGCTAGCACCACCACCACTGTTGGAGTACCCTGCACACCTGCTAGCTGGAGACGCTTTAATGGGAACCGATTTTCCTCTATTAAAAATGTGCCAGTCAACTTCGGTTTGAGGGCACAATAAAAAAACAACATTTCTCTTTAGTGGGACGATTGGTGGGCTTCTCACCAGCGTTGCGCTGTACACTGAAAGTTGAACAGCAGTTTCAGTACAAAAATGTCTCGGGGGAGAAACAAACTGCCACTTGCTGACAGGGCAAAGGTTCTGGAAGCTCTGTCCTCCACTGCTGCTCAAGTTCACATCTCTAAAAGCCAGGCAGGGCGGATAAGCAAAAACAGAGATGCTATTGTGGGTGAGTGGCGATCAAATGCAAAAAACGAAATGAAAAGGAAACGCAAGGGGAAAGACAGAAATGTAGAGGACACACTTTTCGTTTGGTTTCAGCAGGCTGTTGTCAAAGGAGCGCATTTATTATCAGGGCCAATGCTTAAATCAAAAGCTGGGGACCTTGCTGTACAGATGGGGCACACAGAGTTTGAACCAAACTATGGATATCTTTCTCGCTGGAAGCAAAGACACCAGATAGTGTTTAAGCATGAGCATGGCGAAAAGCAGGATGCTGATTCAGCAGCAGCACAGAACTGGTTAACTGAGATCCTCCCAGGTCTACTCAGTAGTTACACTGCAGACAACATTATGTAAATGATGTATTGCAGACGCATAATGTTAATATGTTAATTTAAATTGCTTTAAATACTTGTTCAGGTTTCTGTGCACGTTATCTGCTGTACAAATGGACTAATCCGAGTTTTCGTGTTGTTTAACTGCACTTCTCTTTAGCGAGATGCCTCCTTAAGCACGACGGTTGTTGACGCTGTACTCGCTGTACTTGACATTTCAAAATCTAACATGAAATACTGTACTACTATTATAGCTTCCGGTTGACTTTTGCGATATCATTTTCTAGTTTCTTTGATTACATGATGTTAAATAAAATATCTAAATTATGTTCATGTCGTTTTTTTGTTTTTTTCAATTATATCTTAAAATTCTTGGTGATGCTAAACTTTTAGCCAGAGCTGTATACTATTGGCTTTATCTGAGTATCTACATTTTCAATTTTTATAATGTTTTGTACGTTGCAGGTAGGCTTATGATAATTTCTAATGAAAGTTCATGGCAACAGGTGGTAAATATTTCCACCAGACAACTGCATTAATAAAGACCGGGGGCACATTTCAGCCATGGTTACCAAACAGATAGAGTTTGTGTTGTAGCTTTGTTTACATGTTGCAATATTGATGGCATACTAAAACTCATGTTTCCATTCTGTTCTGTGAGTGTAAAGTGGTGCAGGTACACACTTCTTCCAGGGTGATCTACAATTGCTTGCAATTTACCCAAAACGAAGCGATACTGTTTTGTCTCCATCACACCTAATTTATACATTTTAAACATGAAAATGTTCTGAGATACAAAATTACTGAGTCAAACGTTTCCGGGACCAGGCACCATATTCTAGACAGGAAGAACAAAAACTGAAAGTCCAGGAGCCTAACTGCTTGGGTGACTCATTCTGCCTGCTAAAAAATATTTTCAGCATACAGGCTAACAGCTTAGAAAAAAATTACCACAGCGGCAGTTTCTAATTTAATCAGATATAACCAAAAATGAAAAGCTTTCTATATAGAATGTATAATTAAAGATACTGAAGCAGGTATTAGGTACTAGGCAGGTCATTTCCTTCAAGATGTGCCATACTTTTGGTGATTTAGTTTAGCCATAGCTTAACCATACTTTATCTATAGTCTCGTATTATTTTTTTTTGTTCCAAATACACTTAAAGTCTAGTTATATATAGGGCAGCCTCTTTAAATGGTTGCCTTAATAACAATACTGGGGATTGTCTCCTAGACTAACTTTGGCTTCCCTCATTAAAATACAAATTAAACCATTTGCATGTAAGAAATTTGTAAATTGCATTTTAGCCAAAGTTGAAATGTCTACAATAACGTTACATTTAACATAAAATTATCCCCAAATCTAAATTGTGTACGCACTTAGCAACCTTTATAAAAGTATACCAGAGTAAAAGCATAGCAAATAGTAATAAAGCATAATACAATCGCATCAAACCGCAGTAAACTGTGGTAAATACAATCCTTTACTCCAGTCTTTAAAAATATATTATTTTTTGTTACAGGGGTAACAAAACTAGAACCAAAACATTAAGTCTTATAACCCTCTAGAGGTCTGTTTTTTTAATGGTGTTGCACCATTAATAACAATTTTTCTCCTTTCAAAAAAACAGGAGTTAATAAAATACAGGTGTAAACACTGTGGAGATATGATTCTATATGCATACCCTCTGAAGCACAATTTGTATATACTGGGGTGTAGAAAAGTTTGACTATTTTATGGTCTTCACATATTTTAAGCATTTCAAAGACAAGGGGTTTAGTGATTTCAGACCTTTTTAAAAGGACAACAAGCATTACTCACCGAGCTTGGGCTAGAATGTCGCCTGAGTTTTGGGGATTCCTTTCCTGTGGAAGATCCCTTGAAGTTAATGCAGGCATTGTTTTCTGAATGGACCCTCTTCACTTGATTGGCTGGCTTTTCAAAGGGGTCAAAGCTGCTTTCGTCCTTTGAACCCCTGACCTTCTTGTCCTCAGGAATGGTGTCCAGGGGTTTTGAGTCCATTCCCTGGCAATTGCGTGTAGACATCTTTGTGACACATATCTGTCAAAAGTAAATGGAAAAAAGGCCAATTAGTTTATAATAGGTTATTAATAAATCACTCATTAAAATAAGGGATAGTCATAACGTCTCTCACCAAATAAAACACATGCAATATTGTGCAAAACAATAACAAAAAAAAGCCCTAAAAAACAAGACCAGCTATTTAATAACCTTTTCACAGACTTTTGAGTAAATACAGAATTTGGAATACAAATGTGCTATTAAAGCCAATTTGAATTGAATTGAATTATTAAATCTGTAACCTTTATCTGTACAGTACCTACCGGCCACTCCATTGCTGCTAAAGTGTTTCTGGCAATTACAAAACGTGCAACAATAAACAGCTTCCAAATTGCAAAGAGCTTGTATTGTGCTAGCAACTGCCTTCCAAGATTAAATATTTATTAACCATTCAATCAGCAGAGAAATTAATCCTATCCCTTGCGAAGAAGTGCAATTCTAATTACCACACTATATCCAGGTTGAGTCACCTTAGGTAGATACTAGGTTTCTTGCAATGCTTTCAAGGAAGGATGTTTCTTATTAACATTTAATTGCATCTTCATATTCAGGTGGTTTGTTTTCATGAGTAAGGCGTGCAGATCTTTAATTTATCTCAACTGCTTTTCAAAACACTGACATGGAACTATCTTCCTTTGTCATAAAAAGAATACGTTTGTACTGCATACTAATGCACACATCAATATGTGCTGAAAGTCTGTCTTCCTTTCTGGCGGATGTCAAATGATATCATGCATACACACTGTTCAGAAATGCATTAATATATCATGCAGTGTTTTACCCTTTCAACAGTGTAGACCTGTACAGTGGTCAAGGAAAGAGAACTCCTACCAAAACAGCAGATAGCTTTTGCAGTCTAGTACACATTACTACATTAAACATGGAAGACTGTTAAAGCATAGCAAAGTGTAATAAAGTAAAGTGAAAGCATGGCAAAGCATAGGTAAGCATTGGTAAGAATACAGAGGTATGGTAAAGCATATTAATAAACATGGCAAACCACGGTAAACTATGATAAAAGCACAGTATAACCAAAGGAAAAGCATAGCAAAACAGCAAAAATATAATGCAAAAATACTGATAGAAACTTTTAAAAGGAGAATCTGTGTGCCCATATATATATATATATATATATATATATATATATATATATATATATGGGCACACAGATAACTTTTTTCAGTAGACACTTAAAATATTTAAGGGTTCGCTTTCTCAACAGATGAATGTGATATGAGCTATAAATAAAAATCACTCATCCAAGATATAACAGGATTGATCCTGTAGTGCAATGGCTTAGACTTGCTTGAGAACCATGTGTTGGCTATCCACCCCCAGCCTAAACATTGCTGGAGCATGTTTCCAAACCTGCAGGAGTACATAACCTTGGTGCTTCCAGTCCAGGTCTGTGTTCTCTCACAGACTTTAATTACTCAACAACAGTATTAATTATTCCCACAAACTATAAAATGCCCAATCACAGAACAAACAATAAATATATTTCAGGTTGTTATCATTTGCCCTAGTGTCTTTTTTAAACCATATTGAAAACCGATTATTTTAATGTATGTATATTCCTCCTGAGCATATTAAAGATGCCTGTGCCAGATGTAGGTTTCCACTGGGGTAATATCCCATTCATAAATTCATATTTCATAAAGGAATGTCAATTCTGACAGAGCTGTGAAAACTCTATGCAGTGAATGGTCTGCTTAGGAAAAGCAGGAGAATTTAGCCATTCAGTTTTCTAGTATTTTAAGTTCAATGCAGATATAGGTTCTCAAGGGATTTTAACAAAGTTAACAGCATTTAACCACAGTTACCACATTAATTTTGCCTGACATACAAGAAACCAATTATTACAGAAAAAAAAATTTGATTGGCAGTTGCAGTTACTGAATACAGTACATACTATTTGCTTTCAATTTCACCATAGGATAAATTGAAGCCGTGGATTCAAACCGAACACATTCTACACCTACTGGTCTGTCAGCTCTTCTGCTGAAAAAAAATAACTTTAGTAAGATTTTGTAACACAGCTATGGGTCTTCCCAAGCCATCGCTATTAACATACAGGCCTACCCTGTTTAAGAAACACTGCTCACAAAGCAACCAAAGAAACACACTGAATAGCAGGTCACTTATATGTGATTAAATAATTCAAAAGAAAAAGATACGTGTTCAGAGCTAGAAATGAAGCTTCCTGTTATGAACCAGTGTGTTTGCATAATACTTGAGTCCTGTTTCAGAAGGTCATACTTTACATTTACATTCCAGTAATGGATTGAGGGTACTGCAATGACGAATACAAAATCTATAGTTTAACTTTCCTAGTGCAAAATTATCATTCAGTATTCTGATTTATTATTATAAGTAGCCCGTTATCATTTATATATTTTTTTCTATGATTCGATGAATATTTTTATATGATTCTATTCTAAGTCCTCACACTTGAATTCAATAACTGTACCGACAGAAAGCAGCAACAAGTAATTACCCAGGTCTTTAATAAATGAACTACTTTGCTTAAAAATAGACTGATCTGCTCACAGAAGCTTACCCAGATATATTTACCAAGATGACAGGCAGTGCAATGTCCTTTTGAATCCTTTATTATTATTTTGGTAGATATATTTTGTTAATTATTCCATTGTTGAAACTTGAGAGCTAACACAAAACAAGGCGCACATCAAATGTTAACCTATAGGTGGGGTTCAGGGGGAGGAGCTAGGCACCAACAACCTATCATCTGCTGTCATCAATTAAATCTACCTTATTTAAACATTAGTCACCTCTACCTAGCTGTCTTGTGTTTTTTCGTTTCCTCCTCCTCCCTCCTCCTCCTCTAGCATCTCAACCGCCTTTGCATCGGTCTCCTCTGGGGGGTTAGTGATTCCACTTTCTCCAACCCTTTGTTAAGCTCCGCTTCATTTACCTCATAGAGGAGGGTTCTCCATGAGTCAGAGGGGACCCCTGGCCAAACCCTTCCATCTGCATGTATGTTTCTTTTGGGATTCTTCTTTGGGATTCTTCTTTCAGGTCTGATGCCTCTATGCGAGGGTCCCCAAGCGGTGGCATCCCTCATGTTTGTCGGGTCTCCTCAAAGACGGTGGCCCCTCTCCTGTTTGTCGGGTCTCCTCAGCCACGGAACCCCCTTCTATTATGTTGGGCTTCAAGAGGCGGAACACCACGCATTACATGTTTTAACAGATACTAACTTTATGTTTTCTTTCCGGTTCATGAGCCTCTTCAGATGTCGGGTAACCTCGGAGACGGTGCCCCTCTCGTATGTCGGGTCACCTCAAAGACGGTGGCCCCCCTCCTGTTTATCGTGTCTATCGATCAAGTAAATGTTGGGCCTTGAAGAGGCGGAGCCCCTCTCTCCTTGTGTATATGTTCACTAACTCTGTCAATAAACACTACCAGGTGGCATAGCTCCGCCCCGTGAAATAAATATTATTCCTCACACTGTAGTGCGATGTTAGATGTAGGCAGACACTGAAGAGCTCATATTACAATGCAGTGGTTTTTAGTTGACGAGGCCCATGCCCGAGGCATGACTCGCAGCTTTGCCCGGTTCACTGCTTATTCTTCAACTAATAGTGTAATAAATCTCCTGGTACATTTGCATTCGGACATTAGCTATTGTAGCATCATTAGTTTAATTGTAGTGGTACACAGGTCACATGAAGAGAGAGAAGCAACTGAGGCTGCCTAAATCCACAGAAGAACTGTGGTTAGTTCTCCAAGATGTTTGGGCCAACCTACCTGCCGAGTTCCTTCAAAAACTGTGTGCAAGTGTACCTAGAAGAATTGATGCTTGATGCTGTTTTGAAGACAAAGGGTGGTCACACCAAATATGGATTTGATTTAGATTTTTCTTCTGTTCACTCACTTTGCATTTAGTTAATTGATAAATATAATCTATTAACATGTCTATTTTTGAAAGCATTCTTACTTTACAGCATTTTTTCCTGCCTAAAACTTTTGCACAGTACTGTATATATACACATACACACACACATATATATATATATATAAAATGAGAGGCAGTTTAATTCCATCAGATTCTATAGTGGGGCCCCAACCTTCACCCCCAAAAAGCTTTTCATAATCATACATCAGCCCCTTGCTAAACTGGACATGTTTGTCCAACATAAGGAGGTGTCAGGTTTAAAAACAATACAATAAAATCACACACACATACATTTACAGATGTATTTCAAATATAAATCATTGCACTGAAATAACACTAATGTGTTTTGGGTAGGCTACACATTACATTATGTAAAAATATAAATCTGTACAGTAGACATATACAGTATACAGTACAGTGGTAAAATCAAATGAATACCTAGCACACTTTTTTGTAGCCTACTGGTAACACAAAATAAATCATGCTGCTGCATTGTATACATTGGTGTACAATGCGAATAAAAGATTATTTTAAATTGAAACTAAATGATTATAGGGTTTTTAATTTAATTTGAATTATTATTATTTTTAAGTTGGTCTACTTCGACAATTAACACACAATGGATCATGGTCCTATATAGATGCTCAGAATGAGCTGGAGGGGTTAGCGGCACATGTGTGCAGTCTATTGCTCCCAACACATTGGGGAAACCAGAAATGTCATAGAAATATGTTTTCAAGGCTTGCAAGTACACCCTGACTTTAGTGAAAATTAGGTACTTGGGTGTTCATCTCAAAAATGCATTGAGCACAACTGGCAACACACGAGAAAAAGCGGGCTGGGAAATGCCAGCAACAATTGCGACTGTTTAAAACATGCTTTCAAAAGTTCTTAACAATATTTATGATCCCTCATTTGAGCGCCACTCTGCTTTTGCGAATTTCTGCAGGAACGCCCAGAATTACATATTCATTTAAGGCTATAAGAACTGTGGCTGCAAAGCATTCGTTAAAATGATGCTAACAGCGTTGCGTTTGTTTAGTACATTTCACGCTACACTTCCCACTGGTTTGCAACGATTGCGACAGACGCAACACTTTAGTACAACTACTGTACCCCTAAGTCGTTACTGTAATGAGACAGAACTAAAGGGGCGTTCACACCGGACGCGGCGCGGCACTAGCAATGGTTTTCAATGAAGGCGGTTACGCGCAGCGGCAGAGCGGAGCACAAGAGAAAAAATATTTTTAACTTTTGCCGCGCCGCGTCGTGACGTAACCTACCAACAGCCAATCAGGGAAAAGTAGGAGGTTCCTTTGCGAGGAACAAATAAAAATAATTAAATGGAGGAAAAGCTGCTTGTTTTAATTTCAGATTTCCCGGCGTTGTATAATACAATTATTAATAGTTACCGAGATATTAATAAAAAAACTGCAGAATGGTGGTCTGTGGGTGTACAAATGGGATTACCGAGTGAATATTCAATATACATAATTACGTAAATGAGGTAATATATATTTTTGTGCTAAACTGCATTTTGAAAATAATTATGCACCAGCTACTATAACGTAAGAATTTTTTTTTGATAAATTAACTGCAGACAAACTTTTAAAAGCAAAACGTTTTATCCAAATCTGAGACCTGTGGGTGACAATGATGTATTGACACGGAATGACCCATAAGTAAATATGTAAAAAAAATGGGATAGTAAACTTAAAAAGCCCCGCTGTATTTATTTATTTAAACGATGCTGTGCTGCCATGCCACTTCACCTGGAGCACCCGGTGGTATTCGCCGTACTGTTTTCTTCAGGATGTCATGTACCCAGCAGTTTTTTTCTTTCTCCGGTAGAGCAGAGCGATCGCAATTATTATTTTTTTTGTTTTGTTTGCTGTGCATTCTTTTATATATTAAAAGCAACTTGTTTTTATTTTATATTTTTATTTGTTACAATTGCCTGATGTTTTGGGTGCTCTATAAATGGTGTCTGGCTGTTGACTCCTGCCACTTCACTTCTTCTCTCGGTCGGGTCGTTCGGGGTGATTGTGGTGCTACTATAAAGTAAGCTTTTTTTTTTTTTTTGGATAAATCAAATTAACTGCAGACAGACTTTTAAAAGATAAAGCAAAACGTTTTATTTCGTGTACATATATTATATTTTAACAGTTTTTAACAAAATTAATACAAAAGGGTGGGGGATTGTGGTGGTGGGGGGGTTACGATTAGGTATTATAAAAAAAAATATTTATAATGTTTCGCTCCTCAGTTTTGTCTTTTGTCAGGGTCCCACTGCCATTTACTGTTTGTTGCTCGGTAACCAAAAGCCACTGTACCTGCAGCCGTGACGTAACAACGGACCGCCCACTGACTTTACCCTGCTGGGTTTGGTGTGAACAGTACTGCAGCGCGGCACGCAAGCAGGCGGCATGCACGCCGCGTCCGGTGTGAACACCCCTTAAGGCTGGAAAACATGGGTTTGCTTTGAACTACAGGGAAGCAACACCCCAGAAACATTTTCAGCTATTTGGGACCAGTTCCAGCTTTCAACTTCAACATATTGTACATTGTATATGGGAATACACATTTAGAGGCACTGAAAAGACACTAACAGGAGAAGGGTAGCGAATTCACCAGTTAATTATTATTATTATTTGTTTATTTAGCAGACGCCTTTATCCAAGGCGACTTACAGAGACTAGGGTGTGTGAACTATGCATCAGCTGCAGAGTCACTTACAACTACGTCTCACCCGAAAGACGGAGCACAAGGAGGTTAAGTGACTTGCTCAGGGTCACACAATGAGTGGCTGAGGTGGGATTTGAACCCGGGACCTCCTGGTTACAAGCCCTTTTCTTTAAGCCCTGGACTACACAGCCTCCTATTAATCAAGTGGCACGGGCAGTAGGCAAACACTGTTCACATAACTGATGGTTTCATGACATTTTCCTTATCAGTATTATTTCCCCTTTAATGAGTGAATCTACTACAATTAAGCAAGGTTTGTTTGCATTAACTACCAGTAAATTAAATAATTCATGTGTCTGCTTTACTTCATATTGCTACAGAGCAGTTGCTTTGACTAAATTAAGTACGGTACTTACTAAAAGCCTTCCATGAATGAACAGTTCTTGTACTCAAGTGCACACTAACCATTCAGTCCTGTGGTTTATATATTTGACATTTCAAGAACCCAATCCTTTTGAATCTCACAAAGCAGATGTATTTCTCTCAGCAAACACTATATACATATGGAAAATGCAGCTAATGAAGCAGAGCAAGAGCTTCTGCATTACGCTAATTCTGCTTCAATGGCAACAATATCCCAGATAAATGGTTTCTCAGCCCCATTCATATTTCTTTTAGCTGTGCTAAATGATGAGCCGCTGGCTTTACCAATTAATAAAGTCCAACCTGGTGCTATCTGCCTTTAAAATTGTGTGTTTGTGAGTGTGCGTAACGAGGAAACCCATATCAAGAAGGATTCTGTGACATATGAGGCATTCACAGATTGTAAAGTGGCTTGGCACATCCATCTCCTAAAAGGCATTAAACCAAGTGCGCGCTGGGATTACTAGCTCTTTCACTGTATAATATGTAAGCAAATATTGAGATCAGCTAGCATTTATACCGCTACTGCAAACCTGCAAAAATCACTGCAAGAATAGAAATACTCTCTTCACCTGTTCATAAACTACAGGCAAAACCTCTTGCCTTCAACATCAAGCTCCCCAGAAACCCCCCTAACTGGGTGGGGCTACATACACTGCCTTTTCTAACTAAGCATTTATAGTGGAACTGCACTGAATCGGCAACATGTTTATGTCACAGGCGAGTGGTCTATCTAGGGAATGTCGCTCCACTACAGGGCCCCTCCAAGAATCATGCAACCCTTCTGTAAATAAAAAAAAGAAGACAGCAAACAGCTTATCTTACCTTAATGCAGTTACTGTTTGCAGGAACAATTCACCTGTACCGCTAAAGTGTTGACGAAATGCATTCTGATCAATCACTTTCAGCAAATGAACTAAAAACATCTTTCTGCACTAGCCAGCTGAAATGGTAAGGTTATACTAAATCAGAGAAAAAGGGGGAACTCAAAATGAACAATTCATAATAACCCTTGCAAGCAAGCATGTTAAGGACAGTATTTTTCCAGCTGTAAGAAACCAAACAAATACATCAAGGAACACCAGAGAAACCCTAGCTTGCTTTCAAATAGGTACACATTGCACAGCAGTAACTGTATAAAACCCTATGTGAAGATGGACTAGCCTGTGTAGTTTTGAGGAAGCTGATATAGGCAGCCTATGCAGCACCGTTGTACCGAAGCAAATGCTGTCTAGGCAATTTAAATAACTGTACCATCTTAAAAAGATATTGATTTGCAGCACAGTCACTTAAATTATTATTATTTATTTCTTAGCAGACACCCTTATCCATAGCAACTTACAATTGTTACATGATATCACATTATTTTTACATACAATTATATATATATATATATTTTTTTTTTTTACACATTATTTTTTCATACAATTAGCCATTTATACAGTTGGGTTTTACTGGATCAATCTAGGTAAAGTACCTTGCTCAAGGATACAGCAGCAGTGTCCCCACCGGGGATTGAACCCACGACCCTCCGGTCCAGAGTCCAGAGCCCTAACCACTACTCCACACTGCTGCCCTGCATATAAAACCAATACAGCTAACAGCAATTTTATTAGGATGGAGCGACAACCAGAAAAGCAGCAAAATGCTAATTCTAATTCATTATTTCTAGAGGATGCAGCTATTGGGTTTTTATATAATTTACTGTCAAAACTAGTATACTTAGTAATGGTGTTTTTTTTATTTTTTTATTTTTTACTTTTATTTAAGTAATAAAAATCAATCACTGCATCACCCCTGTTTGTCTTTTTAAAATTGCTAATCTGATTATAATATGGGTTCTGTTAAACTTTTAAAATGCAGCATTATAACTTATTGTGGTTTTATCAAAACAAAAAAAACAAACAAAAAAATATACTTAACCTTAAAATATATAACCCAAATAATTTAAGACGAATACTTTTAGTTATCAGATATCTAAGTTATCTCCAGTCTAATTACCTAACTGGTAACTGTCAGGACTGCAATAAATACATCTTGTTTTACCTACTTCCCACCTTATATTTTACACACATGCATTAAAAGTGAAATGTATTCTACCATACTGTCTAATTGAATAGGCTGATCAAAAATTACATTAAACATGTTCTTGATAGGGACATGTATTGTACTCCATTCATGCCTAAAAAGGCCCATGTGGTTTAATATCAACTGCTTTAAAAATTATATGCAGGTTACATCTGCAGCAAGTAATTGTGTCTAAGGTCAGTATGAAATCAATCTCGGACCATTCATAATTAATGGGCATCAACTGATTCCCCTCAACCCCAGAAAGGATAAAAAGATGACACATGATGTACAATGCAGGAAAAAACACAGTGCAAAATGAACAAGCAACAGTGACAAGAATGACTTATTCATTAGAACCTGGGATCACGGGCACAAAGGGGGCATTTAGCCACTGAGCCACCTAGCAGAGCTTTCTTGTGATTCAGTCTTCATAACCGCAAAACCAAACCAGGCCCCATTAGAACAGCAAAACTGTCTCAAAACTGCTATTCGGGTTTAATGGTTCCTTTCTTTAGAAATATGACTTCCTTCCGCATGCTTCACTGGATTTGTTTTCCCAATCATTTCTTCACATCACTTCCTGTGTCCTCTAGTTTAACAGTTCTTCACATTCCTGTGGCAGAGAGGGCAAAGTTGCACAAAGCCACAGTGATTCCTTAATGAGGCATGTTGGGAAAGGCAAAGAAAAGTGTGCATCATTCTGGGGTCAAAGGTTAAGGTGTCAGGTTGCCTTCCATTCCGTGGTGCTGAAAGACACGTCTGAGGTCTGGAACCTTAAGAAGCCCCCTTACGAGAACACATGCAAAAATAGTATCCAAATCTCAGCCCAGTGTAACACTATTCGGTGCAGCTGCACAAGCCTAAAAATCATAAGCTTTGCCTGTTTAAAAAAAAGAAAAAAAAAAAAAATGTGATGGATATGTACTTTTAGGTTCAAAGTTTCCTTTTGTATTTAATTTACAATGTGTCTTTGCGCACTGAAAATTGTAATAGATTCCAAACTGAATCAATATTCTTCAAAAAGTACAGTTGTGCGGCAACAGTTTCTAGTTCTTTACAAATGTAGGATGTAACTTCTTCTTCTTCAGCGATTCATTTGCTGCTGATGCAAAACATATTTTACATTATAAAAAATGATGCAATTTTCAGCATAAGATCTTACAGTACTAAACAGCCTTGGAGAACTAGAATTTTAATGCACCACCGGTACATCACTTCTCATGTAGTTGACATAATGACAAATACAAGAAAGTTGTGGGATAAGGAAAAAAGACTGATAGGTGGGACAGAAGGTTGGTTTGGTGTGAGTGCACTGTTTTTGCATCAAGCTTAGTGATTTAACAGTGCTGCCTAAGAAGAAGAAGCATGGTTTAACAGTTTTAAATTGTTGCCAACATCATAATCATAAGTTACCCCTCCTGGCATTAACATTGTACTATATTAATCTACTGCCATTTCAAAATGGCAGTAGCTTTAAACTATGTGTCAGTGATTACACTTCATTAAAACGCTTTATTAGTTCAATTAAAGGGACACTTACAAACATTTCTTAGAAATAACATTAACTGCTGTATGTTAAAAGAACTAAGGTTCATTGTTACTCATTTAAATGTAGTTATTACCCAGTTAGTTTCAGTTTAATTAATTTGCAGTATTTATTTATTTATTTATTTTACTCCAGAGTTTACAAAGCATATTATTCTTGATATTGCAGTTCTTTCTTTTATCAGACAAACACTGCTAGAGACCAGACCCCATTATCTTCTAATTTACTGCAAAGATTACAACCAATGGCCCAAAAAGAACAGGCCTGACACATGACAGACTACAGATAGTGGGGAAATGTCTACATTGAGAGACAGATGTGAGCTGTGCATTTGTGACTTTATGATTTGTGATGACAATCAGATCAGCACCTTTAAGGACTGCCCTCCATACCGGACTGCCTGTAAGGCAAACGTGATTCATGTGCTGCAGATTTGCTGGGAGAAATGTTGTTTTTGTCTGGAAACTCATCTTCTTAGGCCTCTAGCTCACGATCCGGCTTATGTCTAAGCTTATCTGTATTTCTGGGGGGCAGAATCCACTTCAGGAGTCTTGACAATGAAAACTGTCTGGTGTGTGTGTGTATTGTATACATGTGGTGCAGGGGACAGTTTCTGTTTGAATAGTATGATAGTGAAAATGTAATGGAACTCCCGAGTCAATAAGCGAAATAGTAATAATTTAAATATTTGTTTTAATCTGATACCACTCTTAAAATTAAAATAAAAGAATAATATGACAGTTGCTGAATTTCTTCCCCAGACTCAATATATAAAGGAAATGTACCTTTATCTCAAAATTGCACAAAAACTTTTCAGACTGAAAATGACTCACACTGATTATGTTGCTTTCCTCTCTGTCAGTTAATAGCTAATTCCTCAAGGGTACAATACAAACACCTCAAAAACAAAACAATACATATTGCTCTTGTCAACAAAATGAATAATACATGGATCCTATCTTTCCTTGTCTATCTTTCCTTTAATATTGTTTACTATTGCAGATACAGTACCTCTGCGCAAAGGCAAAGGAATATTTTGAAATTAATAAAACAGTGATTTTATAAAACTAGCAAGAAACAACTTAGTTGAAAAAGCAAGGATCAGTTTTATTTGTCTCTGCCGCTGAACTAATGGTTTTCTGACCTATTTCATTTTGGTTGTTTGAAAACAAGATTTAAATAGAAATAAATGAGTGTAGTTGCCATGACATCAAAAGCCTACAAGTACCTCCACTGTTTGTTTTCAAACACACTTTCCCTTGACAAAGGTATGTAAACATATCGAAATGTTGGGAAGTTGGCTCATTTGAGCAAAAACACACACACACACATATATATATATATATATATATATATATATATATATATATATATATATATATATATATATATATATATATAATTGCTTGTTTATGCAAATAAATCAATACCATTTAACCTGTAAAAGAAAGAGAATGCATTTTGTTAATGAAGTTTAAGACAGTTTGGGATTCTGACTGTAACCTTTAACAGCTTGGCATGCACATAAAACACACAACAAACAAATCACGCTTATATGCCCTAGCAGCCTCTCACTCTCCTTGTATGCTCCATCGTGCAATTACATGATCCTCAGGGAGGCCCCTTAGCAACTCAACTCCCTTTAGCAGACCTATTCCAGCTCACAACATTTGGAGTGCTAGTTAATGTTGAAATCCTTCCTGTTTGTGAAAGCATTCTTGAGTAACTGATAGCTACTGTCTGACCAGAGATAATATGATTGTAAAACAGTTTTTACAGCCTTTATTTGATTATGGGGATGCAATCTACCATGCCTTCCATTTAACAGTGCCACACAAACTGTACAAAGTCTATTTCAGTATGGTATGGTTTGTTTTAAAGTTTGATACCCATCCCTCTTATATGTTTGAACAGACCACTCTCCCTTGCTTGCTACTAAACGGCATAACATAAAACACGAGTGTGAACTCCTTAACTGCAATGAACTTGAATGTACTGTATCCATGATACCAACCAATACTGAGTACCAATCCTGAATAATAAACAGTGCTTTCTTGTCCTCCTTATAAATAACGATTTAGGCAAATCATATTTGTTAGTCGTTGTGCATACCAGGAACAATCACAGCCACTTTCAACAGGCAGTCCAAGAAGCGTATTCCAACATGCTTAGTACTTTGTACTGTGACTGCATGTAACCTGACACTAATATGAAAAGGATAGCCCTGTAGGCTATACCAGATATTATATTGTAGTGAAAATGTCTTGTCAAAATATCAATAAATGACTGAATGAACAAATTATTCTGGGCCCAATCTGAGAATTTTTACAGCTTTATGTACAAGTGGTTTATGCCCTTCTTTGAATCAATATGCAAATGTAAATTGCAATATGAAACAAATTGATATAAAGCAGATTACAAAGTAAAAGCTAAAGGTAAAGATGAAGTCAATTACAGTTTTCTCTTATTCCAGTCAAGAGAAGTAATCAATCACCAAAACCACCTCAAGCACAGATTCAACAATTCTGCGTGAGTGAAATGTGCCGTGGCTCAAGCTTACCAGCAAATATCAATATCACATGAAGACCACTGATACCTGGAGAGGCTCATTCTAGAATCTCAATGAGCTGTCTGGGAATCTTCACTGAAATGCAAATGGCTTTTTAATTTATTCCAGCAGTATCAGTTGAAATGTAACAGCTTCCCAACCAAACAAACAGTTCTCTTTATTTTGATGTGTGTTTCAAGAGAAAGGTCACATTCTCCCCCATCAGAAGACATATCGACTGGGAAAGGTCAGCCAATGCATTCCTTAACACCTGACACAACCTGCTCAAACCTGGCCTTGAAAAACTCATTAACTTGTAAAGCCCTTTGAAAGCTTCACCTTAACCTGAAAAAAACACACAGCCACTGAAATGCTGCCATCACCTTAAACCTTGCAGCTACATTAATAATACCTAATGCACAGCCTTATTAATCACTGAGGTCCCTGTTTGTGTGCTTTATCTTGCATCAGCACAGTAATCAGTCTTTGAAGTATATACATGTGTCCTGTGAGTCATTGTGACCAGCATACAACTTCAAACCAACAGCACATTAAAAATGTATTACATTTCCTGGCAGTGTGTGCTTGATAAATGTTACATCACCTCTAGACCAAACAGGAGGTATTTGTATTCCACATCTTTTATTTCATTGTGCTTGGTCATTTTATTTAAGAACATTTGCCAAAGCACAATATATATATATATATATATATATATATATATATATATATATATATATATATATATATATATATATATATAGTGCCTATAGAAAGTCTACACCCCCTTGAACTTTTTTCACATTTTGTCGTGTCAGGGCCTCAGAGTTTCATGCATTTAAATGAGGATTTTTTTTCCACTTATCTATACACCATACTCCACACTGTTAAGGGGAAAAAAGGTTTTTATTGAGAAAAAATGATATATTAAAAATACAAAACTGAAAGATCATAATTGGATAAGTCTCCACCCTCCTGAGTTAATACTTGGTGGAAGCACCTTTGGCAGCAATTACAGTTGTGAGTCTGTTGGGATAGGACTCTACCCACTTTGTCCACCTAGATTTGGCAATATTTGACCATTCTTCTTTACAAAACTTTTCAAGCTCTGTCAAGTTCCTTGGGGAGCGTGATGGACAGCAATCTTCAAGTCATGCCACAAATTTTCGATTGGATTTATGTCGGGGCTCTGATTGGGCCACTCAAGTACATTTACCTTTTTGTTCCTTAGCCACTCCAGTGTAGCTTTGGCTGTGTGCTTTGGGTCGTTGTCATGCTATAAGGTGAACTACCGTCCCAGTTTCAGCTTTCTTGCAGAGGGCAGCAGGTTTTTCTCAAGGACTTCTCTGTACTTTGCTCCATTCATTTTCCCTTCTATCCTGACAAGTGCCCATCCCCATAACATCATGCTGCCACCACCATGCTTCACAGTAGGGATGGAGTTCTTTGGGTGATGCACTGTGTTGGGTTTGTGCCAAACATAACGCTTTGCATTGAGGCCGAAAGGTTCCATTTTAGTTTCGTCAGATCACAAAACTTTTTGCCACATGGCTACAGAATCTCCTGAGTGTTTTTTTGCATACTTCAAACGGGATTCAAGGTGGGCTTTCTTGAGTAATGGCTTCTTCCTTGCCACCCTACCATACAGGCCAGATTTGTGGAGTGCTTGGGATATTGTTGTCACATGCATACTTTGACCAGTCTTAGCCATAAAAGCCTGTAGCTCTTGCAAAGTTGCCATTGGCCTCTTGGTAGCCTCTCTGATCAGTCTCCTTCTTGCTCGGTCATCCAGTTTGGAGGGACGGCCTGATCTAGGCAGGGTCTTGGTGGTGCCATACACCTTCCACTTCCTAATAATCATCTTGACCGTGCTCCAAGGGATATTCAAGGCCTTTGATATTTTTTATATCCATCCCCTGATCTGTGCCTTTCAACAACTTTGCCCCGGAGTTCTTTTGAAAGCACCTTGGTGCTCATGGTTGAGTCTTTGCTTTTCACTACCCAGCAGAGGGAACCTACAGGAACAGCTGAATTTATCCTGAAATCATGTGAATCACTACATTTTAACACAGGTGGAGGCCATTTAAATTGGTGTGTGATTTTGAAGGCGATAGGTTACACCTGAGCTAATTTAGGATTGCTATTACAAGGTGGGTGGACACTTATCCAACCAAGCTATTTCAGTTTTTATTTTTAATTAATTTTCTACAAATTTCTAGAATTTTTTTTTCACTTGGAAGTTGTGGGGTAGGATGTGTAGATAAATGAAAAAAAAAAACTATTTTAATGCATTTTAATTCCAGGCTATAAGGCAACAAAAGGTGAAAATTTTGAAAGGGGGTGTAGACTTTCTATAGGCACTATATATATATATATATATGTGTGTGTGTGTATGTATCTCAAATGGTTTCTGAGATATAAGTTATTGAAAGTGTACCATAGGTAACCAGCCATTATCTCCAATAACAGGTCGCCTTCTTCAAAATGTTTAAATTAAACTGACTCTGTTCTGAAGACACCTTAAGAGGTCTTAAACACTTGTTTCAAGTATTTAGTGACACCTTAAAATAGCTACTTGTAAAGGTCCTCTTGTTAAACTTTTTTTTTTTTTTTTAAAGTAGAATGTACAAGCAAATTGTACATTCTAATTGACAATTATAGGTAGCAATTCAGAAACACATGTATATGAGTAGAGGTAGTCTAAATCCACAGGAAAATATGCAGACAGTTTAAGGAGATATCTGTGAAGCATCTTGTGGTTTTAGTATGTCTATTAATAACGGCTTATCAAAATGTAAATCATGTAATCATATCAAACAATTTATGGCTATGTACTTCCAATTTAATAGATCAAGCAAAATCTTTAAATACTGTCAAACAAAAACATCACATAACATCACAATGAGACTCCTTATTGGGCCACATTTTCAAAGCCTTAACTCCAGTCTTTAAAATTTTTGAAGGAGACAAAACATTTGTTAATTTAACAAAACTAGAACCAAACAACTAAGCTATATATATTCAGGTCACTTTAGAAGTCTGTTTGTGATCATTATAATGACGATGTAGCTGCAGAATACGGCAAATCTGTGGAAGACTGAGAATTCTGCGTGAGTATACAAATTCTGCGATTTCTGAGAAATTATATTATCTGCAGATCTGGACTGTCTCTAAGAAATGAAGAGAAAGAAAGAGGTATTGTGAAAACTGGTGGTTTCTGCTGGGGGGTGACAACACCTTATACATTATGAGTTTGCTATTTATTGTGTTCCTGGGAATCTGTATTGTAATGTATCTAAAGGGTATTTCATTTACTGAGGAGAAAGTGGTTATTAGACAGATTATCCCTCAACATGACATACAGGTGCCTCCATATATCCCCCCAGATTCGGATACTCTCAATAACTTGTGCTAAACAATGCCCTCATCAAGTTTTAGGCAAAATGTATGTGTGACATACAAACGAATGTAAAGACAGACAGGCACACAGACAGGTACCTCCTTGTATCCCCAGATTCTGATATGCTCAATATGCACATTATTTGTGGTAAGATTGCCTTCTCACAAGCCTTCTCATTAATTTCTGGAAACACATTTGATTCGGATCACCCACACACATAGGATAAAGTCTGTTTTACACTATTTACACATGGTAACTGAAATTTTCCTCCTGCTGTAAAGGTTAAACTGACTGAACTCAGTAGAGTAAACCTTGGCCTGTCACTTTGATCCCGCTGTCTCTGCTCCTGCTTCGTGGCTGGTCTAGTGAAGTGCATTTGTGTAGCAGGTCAAGGCTGATGAAAACAGAGCCACAGCAGCTGAAGCTGCTACTTTACTTAGCACAAATATACTGGCACGATAGCCCCAGATCTTGTTTACTTAAAAGGGTTCCTAAATCTTTGCTTAACACGCGCAGCACATCCACATGCAAACAACAGTGGCAAGACACAAAACTAAAATACTGACCACTGCTGTGACTTTCTAAGGTGTGGTGCGGCCAGTTTAATCCATATACTGGGACTGCTAATATGAATAGTCTATGAATAAACTATGGCGACTCACACATTGATCAGCAGACTCAAGCTAGTTTCAGTTTAAGACTGCATGTGTGCACAACATTTTAGTCAAGCTGACAAACTACCCAATAACTGTAGAAAAGACTGACTGTTGCTGACCAACAAACCATATAGTTTTGATCACAAAATCTATAGTATAGGTTCTAAAATGCATTTCAGCAGCAGCAAATTAAGTCTATATTCATAAATGATTAATGTGATTAAGAATCTGGGTCTGTTCCAATAAGCGTAAGTTCTGGTTGTGTGGTTTGGTTTATTTTAACAAAATAAAAATATGATGTTATGGCTTCATTTTGTAAACTGGTTATTTATTTTACATCGTGAGATGTTTGTTTGAAATGAAAGTGCATTCTCAAAAGAATATTTTCATTTATTCCAGAAGACGATTTGCTATCCCTCACCCCCACTTTTAGAAAGTCTCCGGGGCCGTTGTATGGCAGCCTGTCTCTACAAAAATGTAAAACTGACAGCCTGCTTTAAAAGATTCAGCAGGCAAGCAGCCCTCAAAATATTAGCAAGAATGTCAGTTCTGCTCGACTGCTTGCAGCACCCTATAATATATATTTATATATATATTTTACATAGTCTAATGCCACAAACCCGTCTCTGAAACTATTATGGTTTTGCATTTCTCCTCACCAGATGTTATGTGGCTGACAGTCCCATTAGACTGGGCTTCAGTGAAGTATCAGAGGCATTCTCAAAGGCATTTCAGACAAATTCTATTGGGAGGGCCTCACTGCTATTTGTTCTTGATAATTCTGGCAAGTCGCCATAAGTGTAGAGAAACCGTCCTCAATTTACAGGCACAATACAATACAGAACTCCCTGCTGTTTGCCCATATATGGTTATTCAGAGTCTTTCAATTGGAAGTACTCCATTTAAGGGATCTTGTCAATCCTCACATTATTTGCAATATGAGACCTGCAAACTTCCTGTCATCTGAATTTCTGAATTACAATTTTGATAGATGAAATTTCCCTTTGTATAATTTAAAATACTAGCAGTTATAAATACTGTGTAGTCCCTACCCTCCTAGGCAAACATACATACACACACAAAAAAATACTCCTTATTCAATTACAGTTGTCTTCAATAAAGTACTGTTTGTATACATAAATATAGGGTATTTCAGAACATCATTGAATACAAGTTAATTAACTGGTCAGGACCGAACAACAAGGTGGTCATGTTTCTAATCATTGCACATTGGGGATGTGCACACTGAATTTTTCCTCAAGGGAAAGGCAAATACAAATCGTGGTCAGGTCAATGTATTGTAACAGCTAAGGAATTATAGTGTATAAGAATACTGGACATCATTATATTATTCTGTACTCCAGGTCACCTGCTCTGCTAGTGCTGGGCAGGTTGCAGTCAGTCAGCACATGCATTCTTGTGGACAAGGTCCATCCTTTTTTTTTTCTTTAGTAAATTAATTTTTGTGCGGGACTGGCAGTCTGAAGTGATATCTATCATTGAGCAGAGACTTCACATACAGTGCAATGTGAGCTTCCTTCATTTCCCTCTGGGGGTGAGGGAGCAGTTCAGGTTCTACCCATTCCACTCTTGGCCTCTCTTGTAATGCAGACTAATATTTATGTTATTTATTGTTAGTTATTTATGTCTCTGTGCAATATTGAGCCACCTTGCATGTTACTCACAACAATAATCATCATACACAGGCGCTGAAAGAGCTACACTGGATGGTGAACTGGGCGATCAATGAGGGAGACAGGGAGCAGCATGCAGGCTGCTCAAAGAGGACTGCGCTTCAGGGTTGGACATAGAGTTGGCTGTGAGTTAAGGATCAGACCACCTTGGGAGCCACTGTGCTGTCAAATCAAAAGGAGGCATTACTTTAGAAGAAAGTTAGCAGACAGGAAAGCGGGATCAGTGAGACTGTTTTTTTTTTTAGGGGGGGGGGGGAGGGTTACCAGAAAAACTGTTTTTAATAAAGAAGAAGCTTGATGATGGTCATCTGTATATGGGTTATCTGCACTCAATGTACAAAAATCATGCCACTTTGTCTTGCGATATTATCATAACTAGGCGTTCAGATACTATATTAGAATTTCTTAAGTGAGGCAAATATTACTTGATATAACAACACGAAATGTGCAAAACCGTATACCTTTCCATCTATGTTTTATGGTTTCATTTAAGATTCCAGCTTAATTTCTGGTCATTCATAATTTTGGATGTATGATTTAACCAATGACTTTTTTTTTTGCTGCTGGCAGTTCACTGACAATCTGAGGTTGGAACCAAAATACAAAATGTTTTCTTTTAGCGTTTGCAATTAAAAAATATCTAGTTTGCAATTTGCTTCATGGGTTCCCTGACCTTGCTCATTAAATAAAAATGTAGGCAGGGTGCTGTCAAAAGGATAATTAACTAACACATTTAAAAGCAAAGTCATTTCAGCAAGATTCATTTCATTCAAAAGTCTCTCTACTACATGCTGGTACATAATATTACTGTCAAAATAATCCATTCCCTTTGATGCATAATTCAAAACCCAAATATTTCTAAAAGGGCACTTATTAAAATGTATCCAAAGATCAGAAAAAGAGTGATGATACATGTGGAACAATTTTCACTCAATAAGGTCAACTTTGTAAAACCTGACTCCAATTTGAGACAACACTGATAGGGGCAATACAAGTTGTAGCTTTCACATCAGATGTTACAAATGGAACACTGAATTAATCACAGTGCATGTAAAACAATTATACAGAATGCATAGGCCACAGGAAGTATCTCACTTTCACAAAATGCATTAATTCAGCTGCCATAACATAGCGAGGGATCAGTTAATTATGTAATTATATAATGAGTGTTTACATTCCAGTCAATTTACTCTCGCCAAATTATTTGATAAAAAACAGCATTTGTATCTTAAGTGAACAGCAAATACTTCCATTGTTCTTCACTAGGATCCATAAAGCTCCCAGACTTATCTCTAAACTTCTGGTATTCTGTCAGTGAGCATTTTCGTTCCTGTATCAGAAATAGCTTGTCATAATTTTTATTTTACCTACCTATTTAGCAAAACATGTTACCTAAGCAGTTGCATTATTTTACAAAATAGCCCTAAACATATTTTTATTCCTCATATTTCAGATTTGACCAGGGGTTTTCAGTACTAAACTTGGTTACTGACTCCTCACATGGAATTCAGTCTTTTAATTAGTTTCCCTGTCTGCCATTTTCAGGAACAGACATTCATATTGGTGGTACACACTCTGTACATAACAATGACATGTGTTTTTCTTCTTTTATATTTTGCATAGTTTGAATTTGGACTTTGTGGTCAGGGTACTGGTTGATTCAAACAAAACATCTCTTGCATCCATGGTAGATGTCATCACTGATCAAGTGAATGGGAGTTTATTCATGATGGCCCCCACTGTGACCACACTCCACCATATGACAGTGAATAACCAATAAACACACAAGAATGTTCTCTCTATATTAAATTGAAAAATCTCAAAAAGGGTAACAAGGCTGTGGTTTGATACAGTAGGTCATTCAACGTCATATAGTAGGACGGGATCAAGCTCATAATTGAACTTTTACCTTGTTTCCATGGACAGCCAACTCGAGTGCGCCCGAATTGGTCTGAATTCTCCCAGAACTCGAGTTGGTGAAAAAGGAGGTGTTTCCATGGTTTTCCGAGTTACCCAAGTGAATACGTGAGTTGGGCAGAAAATACTTGCGAGCAAAAGGTCAAGACGTGCATTCACAGCAGACGGTATTACAGTCATATTGTCAATGACTTAAAAGATAAATCCATCTAGATATTCTTTTGCATTTGTTTCATGCAGTACTGTGACAGAGAGCGAATGAATCCAAGTCAATAATCTCCCTCCCGACCTGTGTACCTCGTACTGGATGGTTGGGCAGTTCATTCCAGGTTCAGTCAGAAGCCGGCCATCCAGGAAGGGGGTGGAGTCACCGTACAAGAAGTCATCGTCCTAGTACGGTAAGTGATGTGTTAGTCATGGATTGGAGAAGACGTGACTGAACTAGCTATCGGAGGGGGCGTGACTACGGGTATTTTAGGGGACGGGACACGATAATCTGTTCCTTTTGATGTGGTTGCTGAAAAGACCCGTTAAGGAAACGGAAGTAATTATCGTGTTTTGTTTGTTTGTTGTGCAAATTGTTTGTCATTTGTCTTTGTTAGATGGCTAAGCACTAGCCAGGAGCTGTCGCTACAAGCCAGCACTAAACCCGGACTACACTACACCACTGTTTCACGAACTGTTTGTCATTCACCACACCTGTACAAGAGCACTCACTATCGGGAGAAGTGACCGTGTTTGTGTTGTGTGTTAATAATTAGTGTCTCATTGTTTTGGGACTGAAACCCTTGTTTTGCATGAAGCAATACACATTGTATTGCTGTGTAGCGCCCGTGATTATTTAAGTGTTGTTGACATGCAACCCAGCCAAATAAAGGAGCTGCATCCCTGTATGCAACACAGCACATTCACATCACACTTTTCATGGAGTAAAGTTATGCAGTAAACCTGTAATATATAGTATCGACAAACTGGTGTAGACTTTTGTGCTTTATTGCTTTGTCTGTGAAACATGATATTTCCATTTGTTAATAAAAATACTATTAACTAAAAGGCTCAAAACTATAAATTGTGCACGTCCTTTGTTAGTAGCTGCCAGTCTGTTTTTCATTCAACAGTTTCCTTCAGTTTTCTTGACAGTTTTTGTAGGATTCGGTATTCGGCCAAATCTTTTGAGATGGATTTGGTATTCGGTCGAATCCCAAAAACTTGGATTCAGTGCATCCCTAATAAAAAAGAATCTTTTGCAGTAGTTCGCTTAAAACCAAAGGATTTCATGTAGAAACGGGGGTAAGAAAAATACTTTTGGATCAGTTGATTAAACGTGGCTCTTCTTTTTAGTTTATATTTTATAATCATTTTTTAAAACATAAAAGACAGGACCTAAACCTCTGATTTATTACTTTTGCTTGTTAGAGCCATGTGTGTATCAAGGTTATGGAAATCATCAGCGCTTGAGAGTAAAGAGTGTATTTTTGGTGTATAAACCTAAACTTATTTAAAAAGCACCTTAGATTCAATGTAACAACAAATAGTTTTTTTTGCTACCTTTGTCAATAACCTAATTTAAGGCAAACAAAACATATTATACCTGCAATTTTCCCTTACATATTGGAATGTTTTAAACCATGCCATTCTCTATCCATAGCATGAGAAGATTGCAACATTATCTGTTACCGTGGTGACATTGCTTTTGTCTCTCTTAAAGGTGTGTCAATAAATACACTTTCACCCTCCTACATTATCTGTACAGCGCAGGCTTTATCTTATCGACAGCCTAAAGCTAAAGCTAAATAAAGAAATGACCATTTGGTAATCCTACTATTCTGACTGCCATAGGCTTGTAAAACATCACGCACGATTAGTTGGTATGTCAGCTGCCACTCACAGAGCTGAAAAAAACACTTTAACATAGTCTTTTTATAAAGTGTTAATTTGACCAGCTATTTATGAAATGTATTTTTTCAAAAGGTATACAGGGCTGGATAATGTACTCAACTTTGCAGGGACATGTCATTAATTCTCAGACTTAAAATATGATACAGATTGGGTTCTGAAGAAAAATATGTCTCAGAACACCCAGACAATAACACAGTTAAAGAGACCAATTAATTTACCCACACTTTTTAACTCTTTGTAACAAATTGTAGTTACATTATCCCTTGCCAGTTATTTACTGAAAAATGTATGACTTTTTCTGTATGACACACATTAGAAAAATGTCACTGAAACAGTATCTGAGTGCTAATTTTGGAACATAGACAATGAACAATATTGTTTAGATTCAAGTAGATAGGGAAAAAAAAAAACATGTGGTTCATGACATCAAGCCGTTCTCTGTGTTCGTCATTTCCGAAGTTCAACACTTCATTTGCAAGCTGAACAGTTGGACGTGAATCATTTTATCCACCCAGAGAAGGGATGGTTTAGGAGTGACACAATGGTTTTTTATACTTCTCTGTTTCCCCATGATAATCACATTCCATATTCCGTATAGTCATCATATGTTAAGTAAAGCCCCTATGCAGATAAACTTGGAATGATAAGCAATTCTTAGCTGTACAACTACTACAGTATATGCATTAAGGATGATTACAGCTTTCATGGCTATTGAAACTGTGGTTGGAAATATGGAATTATATACAGTGTCACAGAAATACTACTGAGAATGTTATATACTAAATAATACTATTCTCTAACATTTACATTAATTTGCATGTTTATGATACCGAATTAAAAAAAATGGACATTGCCAAAACTTTGTCAGAGACCATGTGAGCTTTAAGATAAGGATTATCACTATGGAGACAGGGAGATTTGGCGATACCTGAAAAGGTGAGGGTCAGAATATAAATGTTTTGAGGACCTAATGGTTTGTGTAGGCATAGGCCCAGATGGTTGCACAGTCTTGAACAGGATCGACAATGGCATTTTATCTATCGGGTGTGATTGAGATTTGTAAATGGACAGGGTCAAAAACAACATGATTAAAAACATGTGCTGTTGGTCAAGAAGGTTCCCACTTTCAATGTGACCATGCACAAGTTCCTTGTCCAAATCCAGCACACCCGTTTTACTATTCTAAGATAAAATGATGAAATCCTTCGTCTCATTGCTCCTTGTAACAGGGTGATGTTACATCCGTGGGTCGTCACTGGATAATCATTGAGGCAGACACAGAGCATTGGGTGTTGACATGCCTCAATTGCACGCACATTTAATTAACACAGGTGCTGACACTAGGGTACCAGCAATGGTAGCCCTAGTGTCACGTTTAAATAAAGAAAATAAAACTTGAAATAAAAGGTTTGCCACACAAATGGTGAGCACTCGTCCCACCAAAAGGAACATCCTGCCCCAGTATCATCCATAATATTTTTAGGGTCAGCCTTTGTCTCAAACCAATGGTATTTGGGGACATTTTTTAGACTAATCCAATTCCTACAAGTTGATTTGGTCTTTTCTGATTGAAAATGTACCCCCACCCCAAAAAAAAAAACCTTTTTTGTTGATATAATATTAAAAACAATGAAATCTGATCTCAGCACTTCATCTGCAAAAGGGAAAATCAGTCCTCAATTGCTGTTTTATACCAGCTTCTTTGCAACCTCCTAAACATAATTCTTTTATATAGAAACATTTAATCAGGAAAGGACCTAAAGATACACGTGCCATTTTCACGTGCCTGGAAGTAACTGCATTACTATCATAGATCAGATCAATCATAGAGGTTATTCTGTACCACACGTTCCTCTCCAAACCGGACATCCAATGTAATGTTGCTGTTAGATGGCACTTTGCTGCTGGGGGTTATTCAGCTGTCATTTAAAACCTGAGGTCCTGTCTACTATTTGTACATTCTCCAACCCATTCCTGGCTGAATTCCCACCTGTGCTGCACAGTTACATTGAAATATAGCAGTATCTCAGCCCCCATAAATGGGATCATTTCCTTAAAATAGAATATATTCTGTATTATTATCTTATAATAATATGACATCAGTATAATTTTAAACAATAATTTCAGACAAACTATCCCTTCCCTGATATTACTGCCAGCATATTACTGCTCTGTGAGGTCAGCCTTCACAAGACTTCAAGCTATCCCACAGCCTCTCTCACCTGACTGACCAGAAATGCCAGCATTTATACCTGAACAGGTATACCCCTCTCCCAGACTAAACCAAGTGAGTGGTTGCTTCTATTAGACTGTCAAACATTTAGAATAAATAAATACTTCCAATATATTTAATAAATCCTAATACACAATCATTATAAAACAAACATAAATGTGTATCAAATAAATAATACTTTAAGCAAGCACAAGATAAACAATTCAAAAAATACTTCCCCTTTATTTTTACCTAATGGTGCTGCCCTGACTACAGGAAGTCAGCACAGAGGTATCAAAAGACCCCTCACTCAAGATGGTGGTTTTTAACTTCATCCTACATAGTGGAGGACAGCACTACTCTATGCAACTCAGGTAAGTCGAACAATTTTACAGCATATATATTATACACAGTAACAAAGGAAAAGGTTTGAAGGTTTCCAACAACTGTATTCACACAACACACTGAAAATGTGGGTTAGCGCCTTAAAAGTGGCAAAACCCATTAACCCCTTTTCCTTCATTCCAGAAACCTCTCTGCTGCAGGATAATGAACTACACACAACAGATAAGTAACAAATTAGTTTTTATTTTCTCTTTTGTTGTGAGTGCAGTTATATATTTGTTTAAGTTACAGTATTTAATTAAAGTACAGTTAAAAGAAAGGTCCAAACCAGTCCATTGCCGGTTTTACAATGTGAAGGGCCTTGCTCCATCACAGATCTAAATATTGTTTAAATTCTTAAAATAGAGTTGTATATATTTATATAAAAAAAGCACTTGCATGTGACTTAGTTTTATTTAAACCAAACATCCTTTTTGAAAAGACTATGGAACATTTCAGCACTTTGAGTTGTTTATGCCACTTCAAACACGTATTTCTAATAGGTACTTGCTCAACAATGAGAGTCAATTGATTGTTAGTTTGAGTTTGAAATCCCACTTGGAGATAAAATTGCCTGTTGTAAGGAAGATAGTAGTGAAGACTATTTTAGATGTAGAACATGGAAGTGGCACCAGCAACGGAAACTCAAGTTATTCATCTTTTGTGCCAAACCTAATCAGATGAAGACCTAAATATCATTGCCAGCGACTTTTTTGAGAAGTAGCCTACTCAGGCAAATTGTAAGTGGGTTGTAAGCTTGTTTGAACAATAGTTAAACTAAAGAAATGCAAAAGCTGAGTTTATAGCCAACGTTCATGTAATTGAGAAAGATTTACGATTTAAAAGTGATGATTACATTGCTGTTGTGCCTGAACCTGTCTAGAAGAAATGTGAAATACAAGTTAGAAGGGTGGTGGGGTGGGGGTTGGGGGTTTATGTGGAAGTGAATTTGTAATTATGAAAACTTTCTTTTTACATTTGTTAATGTATAATTGTACTACATTTTGTAAACGATACAAAATGCTAAACTAGAATCGTATATTTTAAATATGTAACACTGTGGTAATGACTGTGGTTTCGTTGACAAATCAACAGTTTTCTATGGATTCATTAATCAACAAACTATCTGCCCGGCACTCCAAAGCCATGAAACCATTTTTAATTTGAAGATTCACAGAATTAATCAATTAAAAGATCAAAGGGTGACATAATTGAAATGGCTTAACAGTTGTTAATGACCACTTCTTAACCACAAACAGGCTTGCATTTGATTTATTTAGTTTTGTAATAGTATTTAAACTTCCCTAATAAGGCTTCTGCCTTGTCTTGAGTTAACGCTAGTATTTTCCACGTAAAACCTCAGACTGGTGTATAAAATGTGGACATGCTGATGTAACAGACCACATTCGTGTGGATGTTAAACTGAGGTCCCATCTGTTTTGTGTACATTAAAGACCCTGAAGCACTTGAGAGTAGAGGTCAAGACCCTGACCCGATTTCTCTCCAGTTGCATGATTTCACCACTCTAGCCCAGTGACAGCAGCCTGACCCTGTATGGAAAATGTAAGAATATTTCACCAAGGGATTGTAATTCTGTTGTGTTTTGAATTGTTGATCTTTAATAAAATGTTTGTGTGTCAACATATATCTCCTGCCATGTACTATTACAGTAGAGCAAATCAACATCATGAAAAAGGAGACCAACCATGATCTAAAATACTGCACTTAAAAGTAAAATGTAAGTGTGACACATACGTAAGGACAGGCACCTCCAGATTTACTCAGATTCAGATAAACAACTTATGGTAAAGAATGCTGTAACCAATTTGTATCAGAATGAGGTTAAGCGGTTATATGTGATTCATTTCTGTCAATGTTATTATGTTGAAATAGAAATAAAACTACAGTAGAGTCAATGGTCCAAACTAACTTGGACCGATGCTAGTTTGCATAATCATTTGTATGGCTAATCAAATAGGTATTAATAACAATTACTGTACCTTTAATAACGTGTAGAATAAAGTTAACGTACACAAGTACCTACTGATGATATATAGCTAGTAAGCTATTCTATCACATTAAGCATACAAAATTATAAAGCTTTACAAATCATTAAATTAATACAATTCAATAAAACTAACGCCTACAGTTAAGAATGAATTAAAAGTATCATATGCCAAACTTTGAAAATCTTTAGGAATCATTAAACTTAAGTAAAAATGTTTCTATACTTTGATATTTGCTGTTAAGGTATTATAATAACGTGCAATTGAAATGAATGAAATAAAAGTTCTTTGCTGCTCAATAACAGTCAGGATCTACAGCCCTTACTGAGAAAAAAGAAGAAAAATCGAGCGAGGTGACTGCTTTAATTTGCGTTCCTGCAACAATTTAAAGCACATAATGCTACACCGAAGGTTTTGGTGGTCTGAATAATTCTGTAACTTATTTGTCTCAGTCTGCTGATCCTTTTTTTGGCAGCTAAATCTCATAGCCGTTTTAACAGCAGAAGCTATGTGTAATACACCACATGTAATTCATCACGTGATTACAGATGTGTTCGGTTGATTAGACAGTACGGTTGATCAAAGATTGGATAATTGACTACTATATTAGTTGGCACTCGGCCATCCATTCCCAGATACATGTGTCACGTTTTACCGCCCTTGTATTACGAATAAAATCAATCTCCAGTATATATATATAACAAATAACAAATTAATGCACTTATCCCTCACACTCTATTTCTGACGAAAATGCAGCAAAAACAATGCAAACGAGACAAGCTATGGTAATGTAAAAGTTAATCATTAAACAGCTGTAGATACTGTGATGAATTTATTGCTTTTGTGCATTTTCATTTGCAAGTGAACTGTGACATTAGGGCCTTATCAAGCAATATATTCTGCAATTTTGAATACTGACTTTGGATACTGTTTCAATTATGGAAACTGGTGTTTTTTTAATATTTTGCTAGATTGCATTGCCATTTATGTTTTACGCAGTTCTGTGCATGAAAAACATTTTGATTTCATTTTGCTGTTGGGTCGTTAATGGTTAATTTTACATAATGCTACAATACCTACCAGATTTTAAAGTATGTACTGTATTACAGTCCACGTGTCCAGTAGTCTCTTTTGGCAAGTGATATTTTCAGAATTAACATACTACTTCTGTTGAAAATATAGAACTGTACCAACAAAACCAACTACAGTACATTACATCTAAATGGAAGCCTACTTATTTTAAAACAGTTCTTTCAGCTATGTATTTGACACTATCATTGTGTTCCCTGAAAAAATGGACAAGTGTTGGAACAGGCCAAAATGAAATCAGATTGCGTCACACTCGTTTTAACCATCACTGAAGTCAAAGTTGTATATGCGAGTGCTGACTGTATAAATAAAACATTTTTATAACTGCAACACAAAAACATAAAACTGAAACATAAACTGACTTCCTGTCAAGTTGCATAAGGAATAACATCCTGTTCTTTATTTACCATTGTGACAAGCTGGCTTTAGTGGTGACGTCATACCAGAAATGAACACACAGCACTGCGAGTGAAATAGTGAATGAAAGCTCTGCTGCACAGTTTATTAATTACGGAAAAAATAAAAGGTTTGAACAAAAAACACAAAAACACTTTGTAAAATAAAACGGCACAGCGGCCAAAACGAACAGACAATAAACAGACAGACAAACGAGTGAAACCAGACACAAACAAGTACCGTGCTGGTTCTCCAGCACGTAGTAGCAATTGTTATTTTCTTTAGTTTTAAATAGTTTGTACCTCCTCTCCAACACCCTTTCTCCATTCATGAACACACAACCCCGAGTGAATGAAACATGCATCTATATATACACAATTGTGCTGGGATTCAATTACCAATTAATTATTCACTTGAATCCCAGCACGTGAACTAAATCTGTGTAACCCCGTGCTCACATATTATTAAATACTTTATATGCACGTGAAGTGCAATCCCCGTGCCTAAATACAATTATACATTTTAAATCACTTGTGCTACACACACCCATTTATATCTAGTGCAGCAATATCTATACACCAACATTAACACACCACACACAACATATAACACAGAAATGCACACAGGGGCGGGGCACATTGCCACAACCATACAATTAGTTGATGCTTAGTGTACATGTAGAGTATTGGTGTGACAGTAGTAACACTATGGTATTTATTTAATAAAAAAACAAGACTCCTATGAGTAAAGTCCAAACATTAATGTACTAGCAGTATTTATAAAGCTTAATAATGTGTTTCTAGATTGGAGTTGCAACATGCTAGAAAGACTATATTGTACTTTGTGCAGTTGCACACTGAAAATCCATAGGGCTGTAACATAGTTTCTGGCACACCATGTTAGCACATATTTACCATTTTAACAGTATGTTCAGGAACTGACTAAGTATGAATGACAGCTCTACAAACAGTAGTTGTTTGAGTTTGAATGATTCAGAAGTATATATATATACAGCATCAATTCTTCTAGGTACACTTGCACAAAGTCAGGGATTTTGTAGGCATATAGTCAGGTGTATGATTAAACAATTATACCAAACAGGTGCTAATGATCATCAATTCAATATGTAGGTTGAAACACAATCATTAACTGAAACAGAAACAGCTGTGTAGGAGGAATAAAACTGGGTGAGGAACAGCCAAACTCAGCTAACAAGGTGAGGTTGCTGAAGACAGTTTACTGTCAAAGTCATACACCATGGCAAGACTGAGCACAGCAACAAGACACAAGGTAGTTATACTGCATCAGCAAGGTCTCTCCCAGGCAGAAATTTCAAGGCAGACAGGGGTTTCCAGATGTGCTGTCCAAGCTCTTTTGAAGAAGCACAAAGAAACGGGCAACGTTGAGGACCGTAGACGCAGTGGTCGGCCAAGGAAACTTACTGCAGCAGATGAAAGACACATCATGCTTACTTCCCTTCGCAATCGGAAGATGTCCAGCAGTGCCATCAGCTCAGAACTGGCAGAAAACAGTGGGACCCTGGTACACCCATCTACTGTCCGGAGAAGTCTGGTCAGAAGTGGCCTTCATGGAAGACTTGCGGCCAAAAAGCCATACCTCCGACGTGGAAACAAGGCCAAGCGACTCAACTATGCACGAAAACACAGGAACTGGGGTGCAGAAAAATGGCAGCAGGTGCTCTGGACTGATGAGTCAAAATTTGAAATATTTGGCTGTAGCAGAAGGCAGTTTGTTCGCCGAAGGGCTGGAGAGCGCATACGAATGAGTGTCTGCAGGCAACAGTGAAGCATGGTGGAGGTTCCTTGCAAGTTTGGGGCTGCATTTCTGCAAATGGAGTTGGGGATTTGGTCAGAATTAATGGTCTCCTCAATGCTGAGAAGTACAGGCAGATACTTATCCATCATGCAATACCATCAGGGAGGCATCTGATTGGCCCCAAATTTATTCTGCAGCATGACAACGACCCCAAACATACAGCGAAAGTCATTAAGAACTATCTTCAGCGTAAAGAAGAACAAGGAGTCCTGGAAGTTATATATATATATATATATATATATATATATATATATATATATATACTTCTGAATCATTCAAACTCAAACAACATTTGAAATTCAATTAGACAAGCCAGCTGGTCTCCTTCCATTAACACTGCAATGTCTGAGGGAGGTGGTAAGGCGCTGACCTATGCAGAAACACATCATGGTCAGTGTAGCTCTGAAGACAGAGATTAGAGCCGACTTATTCAGCAGGCAAGTTGTGTTTGGGTTTCTCAGACAGAATAAAAATTCATCAATAGCATTAATCCCTTTCAAAGATGCATGTATTGAACCGTTAACCGTGCATGTTCTCTCTTCTTGATGTAATCTGCGTTACTCTATGCTGCACATATTAAACTCTGTATGTATGTGGGGGAGGGGGGTGTAATTTCAAAAGGCAAGGTCAAGGTGGGTTGAAAACATAGTGGTTATTAAGGGTAGAGTCTATACTTCTTACTTGCATGATCAATTCAGGTTCTACCGTACAGATGAGCTGTTTTGCCAATCAGGGGGAAAATGTGTCCAGCTAACCATACAAATTGACAACTGCACAGCTATTAGGGCATACAAATGCAAAGTTATATGCTACCAATGCTATTTAAAATGCTGCTTGTTCCCCAGTAGGTTAAAAGTACACATTTATGAGTGTTTCTGATTCAGAGGCAATCCAGTACTGGTATGCAAAAAAGCACTGCCTTTTCATGTAGTCTTATACAGAATATGCAGCCGCACTAGATATAACCCACAAGGAATGAACAGGTCTGCCTCATATATATTGTAATATATGTTTAATATAACCAGCTCTTACATTTATGTATGTTAAAGAATACTTTTAAGGGATACTTTAATTGGGGGTGGACGGACGGGACGGGGGCTCCCTAATTAAAATGTTTGGCGGAAAATGTTTGTTTTCGCCCCAGCTCCGTGAGTCTCTTTAAAAGGCATGTAGGACGTATATCTGTCTATTAGAAAATGGATTGGAGATTTCCTTTAACCTGAAAAACACATAAACACAGTATTCTTTTATGTATTTGACAAACAAAACAGAACAATCATTACTAACACAGTAATTACAAAATAAAAAGGAACAGGTACTTCTGTTCTTTTACATGTTTTTAAGAGGTAGATAAATACAAACCATGTTCGTTTTTTTATGTAGGAGGTACTTGAAGTGAAGATTAGTTTTCTGCTAAAGCCCTCTTTCGGTTCTGTTACTTAAATGTACCAAAATACCTGTCATTAACTGAAATAAACTCCTTATTCATGTTAGTCATGTTCAGTTCATCAAGAAGCATCATGAGAAGCCTCTCTCAGCTGTAGCACTGGATATTGGCAAGGTGAGGAAAAAAATAGTGAAGGGATTTCAGGGAACAAAACATCTGATGATGGGACAGCCTTAAACACATCAATTAAAGTGGTGACTTTTGTGACTGTATTGTCACTCAATGATAAAACATTCCTATTAGCTGCACAAATCAAATCTGGCAGGGTTCTCGGCTGGTTTTCTAGACGACTTAAATCCAAGTCTTTTGCATAAGTGACCTTGATTAGTTGTGGAATAATATTTTCTCCACTGCTCTGCAGCTGATATCCTCCTCTGTTGGCGTGTGAAGCCAGTAGGTTATCAATTGCCCTTGGAGCAGCCAGCAAAAAGCTGTTTCAACGCAATTTTATATACATGTAGAAGTAGAAATGGTTTACAGACAGGTATATTTAGAGTTCACCTCACAGGCATTACATTGCAAACAAAAATGCGCTTGCTAAATTTTTCAGATACTGCCAAGCATGGTCTATACTCTGTGTTTAGGCGGGAACTCCACGAGGAAGCTCCGCCCCCCATTCGTAAAAGCTTCCACGGCCTATGCTTTTATAAGAGTTTGTTGAAAAAAGAATGGATTCTTAAAGGATTCCAAAAAAAAGAACCAAAGGCCCGATAAGGATATGACAACATCAATCAGAATCGCATTTTCAGATACATCATAAATCTTTTACAAA
The DNA here is from genome assembly GCA_030684275.1 of Acipenser oxyrinchus oxyrinchus. Classification (NCBI taxonomy): domain Eukaryota; kingdom Metazoa; phylum Chordata; class Actinopteri; order Acipenseriformes; family Acipenseridae; genus Acipenser; species Acipenser oxyrinchus. Next base: position 12,819,614 of record CM060249.1, read on the forward strand.
GTAGGCTCTTGAAAGGAATGCTAAGGGTACAAATCAATTTTTCTTTACCTCTTATTAGCACTAACAGTATTATCACTCCTTCCCACAATATTTCAATATGGGACAGGCATGGAAGACTTGAAAGTTAACCATGGTTCATTTGCAAGGTAGTTTTGCAGTTTAAACATAACAATACACAATTGTAAGATACAGTGGTAATCAATACATTGCTAAAGGCTTCTAGAATAAATGTTTGTCAAATAATTTGACCAGTTTCTTTAAGTATTGCTGCATAATTTTTACCTGTGATTCCTATGCATTTTCCTAGGCTTTTCGTGTGTTTTTTTTTATATTCATACATTTATTTTATACCATACATTCCATACTTCATGCTTTACTATTTATAAGTCTGAATCTTCAACTGTGATCTGCCGTCGTATGATGCTGAAATTGACTCATCCTAATCTCTGTTAAACAAAAGTGTTTCTTAGTCTTAAACAAAAAAATAAGCTCTCTACTCATAATAAAACATACGCCTATCAGTGTGAATGGTCTCAAAGCAGGGCCTGATCAAAGTACCCACAGCTGGTGCTTGCTTGTCAGCTTTGAAACTTCATCTGAATCACTGTTAACCCCTTCGCTGTGCTAGTCTTTCCAGGCAATTTTTTGTTAAACAAAACGAACACTAAACTATACTTAAACTTTTTCTTCCATTTATCATATCATATTAAATGTCCTATTGTTTTAACATTCAAGTATCAGTCATAACAACTGCTTGAAAGACTAATTCTGTGCCACAAACAGCTCCCCTGTTTAAATTCTTGACATTTTTTACGGGAAGCTCACAATTTTCCATTAAAGGCAACTGTAGCTATCCTTTGTTTCAAATTTCACAAAACTTTTTTTTTTTTTTTTAAATCTACAGTACAGTCTCTTTGTCACAAAGCAGTGCCCTCCTGAATGTACAGTACGTCTATGATGACTGAGACATAATTTTTGTACATCCTGTTGTAGCGTAAATTGTACCAAGTATTAACATAATGCTAGTTTCTGCAAATGTTTCATAATGCCAGCTAATGTTTCATTTACTTATATTTACTTATATATAATTTGACAGTTGGAAAATATTTGCTTACATATAATTGGAAGTTAGCCAGTCATTTAAACTTGCAGTACTGCCATGAAAGGAAAGCACGGATGAGCAAATGTTGCAAGCTGCAGTCTTTTTTTTCATTCAGATATGGTGACATATTGGGCATAGCTTTCAGTTGCCCTTTTACCAAGGTCTTTAGAAGTCCCCTTCACTGTTTTTCCAGATTTCTTCTCGCGCACTGTTTTTTGATACACACTCGGGTAGACAAGATTAATCAAGTTTTAATCGATCAAAGCTGACAGGTGTGATTAATCAATTCATCATTAATCAATTAAAACCCCCTAATATAAATAAAAATGTTCAAACGACTCAACAGAGTATGGAAAGATGCATGCTGGGAACAACAAGGAGACAGGAAAAGGAAGGACTGGATAAGAGCACAAACAAAAGTATGCAATGGTATTATAAGAGCAAAAAAACTGAAAGGGCAGTGGGCCAGACATGTAGAAAGAACAGACCATCGCTGGACCATGGAGATAATAGACTGGATCCCAAGAGATATAAAGCGACCAAGAAGACGACCTCCAGGAAGATGGCAAGATGAAATTAAGAAACACACCGGAGCAACATGGATGAGGGACGCAGCAGGCTTTTGTGGAAGAATCTTGGGGAGGCCTTCATCCAGCAGTGGATTGAAAAAACGGCTGAAGATATGTGTGTGTGATCTGCCACAAGTGTTATTCAAGCAGTAGTATTTTGCATTTAATCGTACCTTGATGTAACTATCACTGACACTGTTATCTGCTCCGATATTGAATCATATTTTGTCATATACTTGTACTTTCTAGAACTGAAGTCATTGTATTTTATCTTGCTCTTAATTGTATTAATACTTGTGCTGTGATTCTTTAAATGTATTTTTTGTTTACGACTGTAAGTCGCCCTGGGTAAGGGCGTCTGCTAAGAAATAAATAGTAATAATAAAAATAATAATAATAATAATAATAATAAGCAATAAGACCCGACACAGAGGGCATGACCAGGCATCATAGACGGTCACAAGTGCATTATGATTTTTTTTTTTTTGCATGGGCCACGGTGTACATATCTACACAAAGTTTAAAAGATTAAAAAATCTTTTATTTTCAGGACGTTTCGGGCAAAAGCTCTTCAGCTGTTACACACATACGTATTTCACTTTAAGCAAAAACTTGTTTACATGTTGACTTGGAGTCACATTCTGATCTACAGCAGGGTTTACTCCTACACATTTACAGGTAGGACAAATAGTTACATTTGAATAAATTAAACATTTCATGAAGGAGACAGGAGAGAGTAATTGCAACATTAAGCTGCAGTAGAAAACTCCCAAATCTACGTATATAAGGCACCTGGTTTCTTTTTTCCTATACGAGAATAGCATCCTCTGTCTACACTGCAAACAATATTTATTGACATTTGCTTTAATGCATTTAACCAAAATTAAACTTTTTGTTAACTAAATATCTTGGTACCCCTGGCTAGACAAATGTTCCCTCAAAAAAAAAAAAAAAAAGACAGCTTAGACGGCTAAACATTTAACCTGATATGGTATTCAATGTGATACCAGGCTACGCCATCACTACCATTGCTGAAACACACTGTAGGGGGATAAAATGAAGAACAGACATCTCTGATCCATTCAGCATTGTAGTAAATGGATAACATTTGAGGTACTGGACATGAAGTTCTTATTCAGCTTTCCTTGGAGATTTGTATATGCTAATATTTATCAGGGGCTACCAAGATATTTAGTAAGCTAATTGTTAGTTGGGTAAAATGGACAATAACAGCCTACCAACCCCCAGCACCACAGACCATTAACCACAAAAACCTTGGTAACAATGAAATGTACTGATACAGTGCTATTTTAAGTGGGGCCCAGCAAAAGGCCACTTTAGTGGGCGAATAAAGGAATATTATTTGATTGGTTGGTTAATTTTTGGGCGTTTGTTGATTAATCGGTAATCCCTGCACATTTTTAATAAAGGTAACGATCTGCACAGTAATACATACAGAAATCAATAGAATCTAAAATAACATCAACAAAACGAATTTGGTCACATTTTCACAGAACAATGTCGATCCATGAAAGAGTTTAATAGCAAAATATAATCCAAGAACCTTTATTTTACTTATTTTTTTACATTACATTTTGAGCTTCCGTGTTTTCGGCAATAAAAAAAAAAAAGGTAAACATCGGTTAAAACAACTCTGCTACCCATGTTCCACAACATAAACTAGTAAAAATCGGTATACAAACAACTTGAACAGTAATGTAATATTAACAGTACTAACATCAATAAAACGAAATGTTAGTCGCAGCTTGAGTAAAAACTCTCTTTTCACCAACACAGTTTTAAAATGAATAAAGTCTGCTTTGATTGTAGTAAATGTAGACACATTTTTCTAAGCTGGCAGCAGACATTGATTATCGTTCTGGATGTTTTAGAAAAAGAAGTGTGTGTAACACCAACAAACCAGATCCGAACTGACGCAGGAAGCCTTCTCACACGCATTCTCTCTCAGCAGGGGATGTTGGGAAATGCCCAAGAGTTCAAAATGCCCAGCCAAAAACGGCAGGGAGAGATCTGTGCTGACTCTTCTGGTGCTGCAGGAAGAGGGCAGCAGCCTTGCAATATCTGCCGGTCAGTCATGGCAGTGACAGAGAGAGGTGGGAGAGAGGGTGTGTGGGCTTTGGGGGTGGGTGGGGGGGATTGCTGGCTCTATAAAATAACGTTCTGTTGTTCCCTCAGCTCTGCCCAGGTACGGCGAAACAAAGAGCTAGTGGAAGCTCTGCTCCAGGACCGAGAACGGCCAGAAAAGAAAACTAAAAGAAACCCAAAGAGAAGAAAATTAAAAAATATTGATAGTGGGGAAACCTTGGACAGACCCCATAAGTGTATAGGAAGCAGGCTGAGGGAGCGGTAAAGTGCAGGATGGGGACCCGGGCCGTGCGGGTAGCGATGGTCGGGGTAACGCTGCCGAGTGCAGCACCTTTTCTTTGTAGTTTTTGATTACTGTGTTTTATTTTCTCTTTGATTTCGCCTTTTGTTATTATTTGAGAGCACCTGAGAGTGCGTCAGCGGGTCTGTTTACCTGTGGGTATTTCTGTGGTCCTGTCTACCATCGCTGGTATTCAGGCCACGGAAGACAGCGCCCACTGCGGGGCTAAACTAATGCACTTGAAAAAGAAAAATAAAGGTCATAAATAAAACTGGGCACCTGTGCGGTGTTGTTAAATACACTCTTCTGTGATCCCCGTGTCAGTGAATACCCACACCCTTCCACCCTTTAAATTGTAAAACAAATTAATCTGCGATCAACTATTTAGTTGATTAATCGGTCCGATTTAATCTGTTAATTGGAGTAGCCCTAGTTATAAGCGATTATAATAGCGCAAAAAACAATGACAAAAATGTATAATACTGTTATATCTAATCATATTCTATAATTAATAGCATAATTAATAACATGTTTATCATCACTTATATCAGATCCCTAAACTAAAGTGTTCCCGACTAATGGATGTTGTGAAGTGAATGGGGTCCATACACTGCAATGATGGTGTACAAGTTTACTACTGCCTTTCATCCTTACAAGCCATGAAAACATGAAAAACTTTGTTTTTTACCTTTTGGGGTTATTTTTTCAGGAATCGAACATTTTTGTAAAATAAATGTATGCTCCCCTATGTACCACGGGGTAAAGTTGTTTTTATTTTACTTATTTAACATTAATTATTTAATCTATATAGTTACGTTACATGGTGAAATAGTAATCAACTGCAATGAAAAGGTCAACAATTAGCATAACAGTACAAACCGATTGTCTTGTCTATATAACAATGTCGAGGTTCTGCCAGTATTTTACCTAGTTTGTGTTTTTTTATGCACTCTGTCTGGCCTTATGTGTAACAGTGGCAGACCCCGCATCAACTCTGTCACCAGATTCCTCAGGGCCACAGCCGGTTCCATACAACTGCCCAGGAATCTGAATTCACTCACTCCTGTAGCACTTCCTCGTCAGTGTGCAAATGCCATACCAGTGATTTATAATACAGATCTAAAAGACCAAATAAATACATACATAATGAGTTGCTCCTGGTATTTTTTTCTTGAAAGCCCTATTCACTACGAGTCGAACGAGGTGCTACACATGATGGTGGTATCTAATTTGAGCCCAGGGTCATTTTTCTGGTCAGGGTCATTTTTTCACTTTAGGCTGACCTTTGCCAGGTCACAGCTCAAAGAGGAATTATAATAAATAAATAAATAAATACAAATTAAAATTATTAGCATTTCTGAACTCAGTGGGCACAAAGTTACTTTCACAGCGGATCGGCGGAAAATGATATTTAAATTAAGGTGGTACACTACAGTATTAGATACACTCTGTTTAAAATGTACTGTTATAATTAAAATGTTACAGTGCTTAAATATGCATTTATATGGAAAGAAATGATTAGGCAATGTTATACGTGAAAATCGATGGATTTATTTTTCTAACAGATTTTCACCGTATACAAATGTTTGTATTAGTTCGGCAAATGAGGTTCTTTTCGTGCATGAAAAGAGTCAACATACCTGCGTACAGCTACTGGCTGGTGTTGATAAATTTGCCAAGATGAAAGCGAGATGCCACCCTGTTTTATTTGTTTGCTTAACTGGGACATAGAAAGCTGGAAGCAGAGCAATTTGGTTAAACCCTTTACTTTTACCCACTATAAAAACACAAGTCTCAGTGAAAACGATGACCATAAAGTTACACTTTATTACTATAAAATGAGACTCAGTGGAACGACATTTTCGAGTTTGTTATAAACCAGTGCCATGCTTTGAAAATGCTTGCATTGCACATTTTGTATCATTTATTTTAAGAATAAGAATGATGTTGATCAAGCACAGCACGCTATCTCGTTGTAAACTGGCCCAATTACTGCTTGTTGTTCTCATTCATGATGCTATTTGGGACAGAGAATGTTCAATGTTGACCCAACTTTGCCCCCCAAAGAATTTTTCTGAAATGATGCCCCTGCTTAAATGGGACATGTATACATGCACTTCCAAATGAACATATTTCTAAAATTTAGAATATCACAAAAAAATATTGTACTTAAATGGATTAGATGTTTTCAATGTCCTTTGAAATCGAAAACAGAAATACAAACTTTGTTTTGTTGAGCCAAAAATATCCTCCATGCAGGTGATCTCCTCTCACATCAGTCTTGTGTGTGTGTGTGTGTGTGTGTGTGTGTGTGTGTGTGTGTGAGAGAGATTGACAGCTGTTGGTGCTGGAAACAGATCAAAGAGAGCATCTTCAACCTGTCAATCAATCTATGTAAGTAAACAGACTAGTCTGTCTGGCTCCCAGAAGCCTTGACTCTCAATGCAAAGTCTGGTGCAGTTTGATGACGGATTGCCATAGTTACACAGCTAAGAAGGGAGGCATAGCATAGAACTGATGAACATAGCCGAGGGCAGCTACCCAAAGACCACTAGGGGAATCGAATATATCCAATAGCAGCTGCAAAGGGGTTAAATCAAGGTTTTAAACCGCTTTTATAGGGCAATGTGGTTTCATTAAGTCTGCAGTTGACATATTCTATACTCTGGTGAGAAAATAAGGACTTTAATTAGTTTTGGATAGAGAACATTTGTGGTCACTGAGGAAGATATATGAAGTTTTAAGTATCTTGATGACAAAACCAATAACACTATGTCTTAATGTCAATAACTAATTAAGTTGAACTGGAAGTTATCTGGCCACACTATACCAATCTAAGTAAATGCATAATGCCTGCCAGCTGTCAGATAACTTAATTATTTTACTCCATCCAGGGGCATGCACAAGGGAGGAGCAATTGCCTGTTTGTTTCTGATGAGTTATATTGCTTCAAGAAACTTGCATACTCCTCCCATCCCCTGCTGTCTTCTTGCTCACACAAAGATCACCTGAGGTCTCTCCAGTTACAAGTGTTTCTGATGCCTTCAGAAGTGTCACAGCACCTGCATATACTAAATGCATTACATCATTTTAATGCAGCACAGCGCATTATACAAAATGTCTCTGTTAATATAACGAAGATATTGGCCTACTCATAAAATTGAATTCCTGTAAAGGAATCCAGAAAAGCTGAATCAGAAAGTACATCTCTGCTTATTTCTTAATAATAATAATAATAATAATAATAATAATAATAGCATGCTGCCAAATGCTTGAGTCACACACTAAACCTGGGGAATTTAACATACAAAAGCATGATGTATGAAAAACTAACATTCCTGTGATCAAATATTAGTAATTTCATTTTACTGTAGCAGAAATATAATTGTAAGAAAAAACTGTTTAGGTTAAATTCTCAGTCAGAAGGCTGCCTTGAAGACACACATCTGCAAGATGTTTTTAAACTAGATACAGTATGTCCACCACCACCATAACTGTCAAAGGCACTGTAATCATGTAATCAACTGTCACAACAAATGTGGAGTTACCTCTGCTACCACACAATTATTAAATGCATTGTAAGGTATTTTGTGTACAGAAATGATATCCCATGCCGTGTTTTGGCATCAGACAGATAAAACCTGAACCTACATGTATATGCATAGATATAAGTTAGCTTTGAATGAATAATGTGCTGTCTGAAACACTGCTGCTTGGTGGAGACAGCAAGGCACAGCCGAATGCTTCTATGAGGGCTGCAGAAGTTTTTTACTGAATACAATTCATTAAAAAAAACGCCATCCGTCCTAAAACATACAAAACAGAAACCAAATTGGGAAATTATCATGTATTACTCAAGAACAATTAAACATCTGGTTGCCCTACACCCATTATGGCAGATTTTTTTTTTTTTTTTTTTTTAAAGCCCTGTATTCATGTGCTCTTTACAGGGCCTTTTGCATTTTCTTTTCAGTTCACAAATATATTGATTTGCAAAGCTTCCATGTAACATGTTATTGCTTATTAAACCAAGTTATTAAAAACATGTAATAAGTTGTTTATCTAAAAAGCACACATTACAGTAAGTTTATAACTACACAGAAAACACAGGAATGTGCATTGACTGTTGATTTCTATTGAACAGCAGATATATACACAATTTTTCCCTTTTTATACAATAACAAATATATATGCAACGCTATTAAAGACATTCTTTTTGCAAGGTCTCATTTTAGAATTTATCTGCATTCATTCAAATTCAGCAGAGTGACTGGGCGAATCGCCAGGTTTCAAATTACACTGTGTTGCTAAGCAGATGCCAAGCTTGATCTAAATCTGTGAATTCAGTTAAATACAGGTTTAAAACATACTTTCATTTTATATACATTATACTTGTTGTATAAAGATAATACTTCATGAACATTCATATATTGCTGTGGTTAGTCCACTCAAGAGGAAAGCCGTTACCAACCTGTACTGCAGGTTATTCAGCAATCCTCCTTGGTGGAATAACTACAGTACTCTCTGAATGTTCATGCTGTGTCCTCTTTATATACTATGATGTGATTTAGTATCATACAAATATGCTATAAAATGATATTTGCAATATATAACACATTGGTTACCACTGTTGTGATAGAGGTCACAATGCACACTTTATCAACTGTTATACAACGCTCCAAGTCATTTCAATCAATCAGAGCACAGACAGCCTTTTTTTTTTTTTTTTTTTTTTTTTTTTAAATAGCAACAGCACAAATTTCACCAAAATCATGTAAATAATCCTCATCTGTACAGTTATACTGCTGAACATGTAATTCTAGCTATGTAGTCCCCATCCCCGGATTAAACTTGCATCACAATTGATAAATGTACCTTTTGAGTTCAAACACAGCACATCTTACTTTCATTACTTACGTTCCATACCCACGGATCTCAAACCGATCTGTCTTTCTAAAATCAGAACCCCTAAGCTTTAATGTCCAAAGTGTTGCAGAAATACAATAATCAAGCAGCATCATCTTGTTAACTTGGTAATTATTACATTAGGTTAGTAAAAACACAAGCCAAACTAACAAGATGCTGCAAACTGATTATTTCACATACAGTAAGTCAGCTCTATATTTTAATACTGCTATTCCAGATTTAAAATGCAAAATAGTCACTTACCTCATCAAAGTTACTGTCCTCTTTCTTGAAAGCTTAAAAGAAGGAAGAAAATCAGTATTAGCATGTCATTTTTGATTAAAGTAACAGCTACAGTATACTGTTACTATATTGTACAATTAGACAGGATGCAAGTATGTTATTATTTATTTCTTAGCAGACGTCCTTATCCAGGACGATTTACAATTGTTACAAGTTATTACATTATTTTTTACATAGAATTACCTATTTATACAATTGGGTTTTTACTGGAGCAAGCTAGGTAAAGTCCCTTCCTCAAGGGTACAGCAGCAGTGTCCCCTGCCTGGGATTGAACCCACGACCCTCCGGTCAAGAGTCCAGAGCCCTAACCACTACTCCACACAAGTCAAACAGCAATGGTGAACACAGTTGCACAGGATTTTATATGAAACCAAAACAAACTCAGTTTGCCCATGTATAAACCCATGCATTTACAATGTTTGCACAATAAGCATTACTGTAAGGCTTGAGCAGTCCCTTTTAGACTAGTACAAATGGGTGTACTGAATGTGTACCTAAAGAAGAAAGATTATATTAATAAAGATAACTTGCGATTTCCCCTGGCAACAATTTAAATTAAATATGAATTAATACTGAATTAGAGTGGACAATCTATTATAAATACCATACAACTTTGGTGTTTTTGTTTTTTTATCTTCCAAAACAAAGATACAACTTGCCTAGTCCAGTATCGTCACTTATATGGCAGGATTACCAAAGAATGCAAACAGTTAAATTAACAGAATTTCCTAACTAACCACATGGAAAAATCTTGGAATGGTTTATTCAGTTCTCATTTAAAATCCATAGTTCTTCCAGGGACCCTGAAGACTGTTCTATTTCCAAATTATCCCACAAAAGAGGACCAAATGCTCTGATTTCAGTCCAGTTATGGCCTCAATAGAACTGCACAGATCTAGCTGGCAGTAGTTGTCAGCAAAATAATAAATTATTCTATGCTTTCTTTATAATGACAATACACAAAAAGGGAAACAGTTATTATTAGACAATACATTTAATTACAGTTTTGAAAATCAGGTCCAAACACTCTGAAATCTACACCGAGGTCTCTTCTTATCTCCAAAACAATGTACAAATATCTTATATGTTTCCAGTACCTGATAGCTTAGGGTTCCCTTGTTTGTTTTACTCATTATCCTGGTCTTGTATACAGTAAGCGTATCGCTCAGGTCACTGTCCCATCAAACAGACTTGTGCGATTTAATAATACACATTTAACCTTGTACAAATCATGCATGCCAGTCCTGCAATTAAAAAAAGCTGCCATCTGATCTCCAAGGTCAGATGTATGCCCAACCCCATTTAACACAAAAGTAAACACTTCAGAGAGAAGAAAATTGCTACCCAAAGGGCAAGTGCCACAAATTTATACTCATCCCAGCAGGGAACAGTTATTAGTCATTTGATTTGTGATTGGTCTGTGATAGGAAATCGTATTAATTCTGACAGGAAAAATGCATGGGGTCTCTCACATAGTACAGATGAGCAGGAATATCCAAGGGCTGCAGTTTCTTTGTCTTTTCTAATCATGGCTTTGTTTTTTTAAATGTGGTAACACTTTATAATTAGTGTCAGTAATTCAGATGTAACTATGTATGAACAAACACAGGACTTCCTGTTGAAATCTTATTGAATCCATATTAACTCAACAGCTAGCGTCACAGGGGGTAAGCAGGAGACCACTTTCTATTCTTACCCTTTTCTGTACTCTTTCATTGCAAGCTTGTGTTCGCATAAAACAAAAGAAGTTACCTTCGGACACAGATCAGCGATTCAAAAGAATACACTCTTCCACCATCAATATTTCACAGCCGGGTCTCAGTGGAATTTTTCTTGGGGTCAGAAAGCATTTCCTTTTCATTGCATTTTAATCACCTACTTTATTTTTTGGCAAAATTTAAGCCTGCCTTAGATGACTATTCACGACACAATTCATGCTTCATTATTTTTAAATTTTAATCAACATTCATTTATCACCACCAGGCACGGATTGTAATGGGTGACCAAAATCATGTGTCATCTAAAAAGGGGGATCCCTAATATAAAGCTTAGTGCACTTTTCTTTGTTTTCCCTCCATTTAAAAAAAAAAAAAAACATTAAAAAAAACGGCATGCAAATTATATCACCACTGTCCATCCCATCAAACTGACTGTGAGACGATTCGCTGCATTTAAAATGTGCAGAATTTCAAATGACCCCAAATTAAATCAAATACAGACAAATACTTGAATCTGTTCTCTGTCCTACAATGCTTGGTTGTTTAACTAAAGGCATGGTTACATTTTAATGATGGCACTGTTAGCCAGCAACACAAAGAAACTGTGGAAGATTAGAGATTTTCTGGCAATGTTAGCACCTTTGGCACAGTATAAGATGATTGCAATTATCTTCAATACAATCTGTGCTACTTGATGCCTCATAAAAGTCGATATGAGAGACCCAGATACAGATTTTATTTCAACTGGCAAATCAAGGGATATGTATACAAATATCAATGGTTTCTAGAAGAAAGGAAAATTATAACGCTTTGGAAGTAGATGCCACACTGTATTTACTGTCATTAAAACAGAACTGCAGCTTTTACATCATTTAAGAAATAATGTAGTCCTGCGTCTTGCGGTCACTACACTTTTACATGGAGAAATTATAATTTTGTTCTTATTTACAGTAGTTTGACCTAAGAGTATGGCTTTAAATGAGCTGTGACACTACTCAGAATCATGCCAAGTCATAACCTTGGCACAGAAGTATATATTTTGTACACGTACACTATTACTGTGTCTAATGACCATACCTGATTCTGAAAGCACACTCTGTTGCAGTGTTTGCAAGGTACTATGACGCTCAGGTGTTACACTTGGGTGCAATAGTACAAAAAGCCAGAACAACACTACTTGAGCGTAAATGTAGATCAAGTAAAAAAGACCGATCGCGATTAAACATGTTTTACAAGTCTATTGCCATGTATACCCTGCGGTTAAACAAGTCTGTCTCCGTGTTACTTTTATAACAGTCATCGGTAAAGTCGATGTAGTGTAACATTCTGTCATGATGTATTTCGATTCCAGACGAGGGAAATATTCATATGTTTTTTTGATTCTGTAAATTAAAGTAGCGACTTAAACATAACTGTCCACCCCTACCCCAAAAATTGCAATGCTGCCACTCGGCGTCATTACTTTCAGAACATTTACATTTTGCAACATTCTCCTTTTTTTTTTTTTTTTTTTAGTGCTTTATTCAATAAATTGTTACTTAATAGGCTGCTAAAATATTATTATTATTAATAATAATAATAATAATAATAATAATAATAATAATAATAATAATAATAATAATAATAATGGGGTATGTCGTGTCCCCATCTCGTTTCACAGGCAGTCTGCGGCAGTGCTGCGCTTACCTCTTCACTTTCGTAAGTGACTTTTTCGCCATCAACACATACTTAAAAATAAATAAATAAATACATAAATAATACACGATACACATCTGAAGTATTTCATATTTGTCTTCATCTAAACCAAAGATCCGGTGATACTTACCAATCCGGCTGAAACTCTCTGATAAAGTTCTTCGCAACTTTTTCATTTTGCCAATTTTTTCGGTGGGTTGCGTGGCTGGCATTAAGTCACACATCTTAATTCAGTTTTTTTTTTTTTTTTTTTTTTTTTTTTTTAAATGAGAATTTCAAACTGTATATACCCCGTAGCAATTACAAATAATAACGTGAAACAAAACGAGCGTTGCTTTGAAACAGGGACGACTTATCTGCTCGGTCCTTGCTGTCAAACACAGGAAATGTATCCTGCAATCAGCCCCGTTTTCAAAGATGCGTTTTTTACTTTTTACTTTTTCATGTTTCTCCATTTGCAAGATTCATTTTTCATTTTTTTTTCAAAATAAACAAAAAATCCCTAACAGAATAACGGGTTGGCTACACGAAACTTAACAACAAGGGCAGGTACCAAAGAAATGCTTAGTCTTCTGCACACCAGCAGCTCACAATCCCTGCTTTCACTGATTTTCTCTGTCTGGATGTCTTTTTTGGAATTCTCTTTGAAGGAAAAAAAAAAAATACACGCTTCGACTGAATATCCCGCCCATGTAGCTCACTGACTGGTTACCTAGAGTAAATAGAAATTACGAATGGGTACTGAAACCGTCATTCAAAAGTAACGACCAAGTGCAAGCTCAGTCATCATTAACATGAGCTAGGTGCTTAGCGATGTAAAGTCTCCCAAAGCGACAAACGAAAAAATGCGATCTTTAGCATGGTGGGTTCTGACAGACTGCATTTGTATTAGTTTTTTTCTTTGTTCGTTGACCTTGTATTTGAACGGCAGTCAATTATCTTTTAAACAAGTGAACCTAATTAAAGATAATTAAATGTTGCCTCCACTTACAATTTTAGTTATTGAAATGTATAGTAGAGTGTATATTTAATTTTAAAGAGACATTCACGGATTTTGAACATGTACATCAAGTCAGTCATTTGAATTCCGTTTTTCCAATGAACACGGCACAGTTTACACAGGGGCTCTTAAAGGTGCAGCAACAAATAAATCTGTAATCAAGCTTAAATAGTGACTTGGCAGCTTATTTCACTGAGGTTCCCCCACCCTAAAATATAACTGTGAAAGTGAAATGGAAATCTTGTATACGTTTTTTAGTCATGCCCATATTATCACATATGAACATGACTAGAATGATTTGAAGTGATGTTTACCAATACAAGGATTAACAATTTAAAATGTTTCACCTTTCTTCTTCTACCAGGACTTTTTACCTTCCTTGTTTTAAATTGTGTTGCTTTCTTTTCTCATTATAAGCTATCTGCATATCCTTGAGTCGCTGGATACCAGTTTACAACAGACGTGCAGCATGCAGATAAATATATGTCATTGGGTGCATTATTTGTAAAACTGACTAGATGACTTTATATATTTTTTTAAAAGTGCTTTTAAATACAAATTATACTATTGTATATTGTAAGTAATTTGCCACTGTTTTTAAATGGGATGCCAGCAAGCCTATTTTTGATATATTCTTGATTTAATATATCAGACAAATCCTAATCCTTTCAGAAACTTTGTACAGCCTTTCCCTGCTCTTGTGTCGGGTTACTTCATCCCTTCAAGTACCATTCATGTTTCAAAGAAGGGAAGGAGAACCTGGCATGCCCTAACAGCTATCACTTGACGTTTACCTGAGAACAGACATATTTTTCAAAGGAGTTTTCTCCTCAAGACTTTCAGATGTGCACCAGGCTCTCGAGATATGACAGTAATCTACCAATCATAGTTCAACAGGAATCCGCTCAATTCAGCTCCTTGGTTATCATTCTACTCACCAGTGCAGTGGTGGGTGGGCAACCATTGCCCTCAGGGGGTAGGGCATATGCAGGCCGAAAAACCCTTGAATATGGCCCATAACCTTTTTCATTAAAACATTTGGCAAGTGCAATTGGCAGCCAGTCATCACTGCAAGGATATGGTTTAAAGCAACTTAAATACACAACACTCCACTCTAAACACCATTTAATGTATCAATTGTCAAGTCATTTATTTCAATTCAGAGTTTCATTTACAAATGGTCCTGTCAAGACAGTAGCTGTCATACGTAAACACAGGTAGAGTGCATTACAGTAATACATATAAGGAATTATCATGAAAAATATAACAATAATTAAATTCATTGCAATTGTCTTGTATAAGTTGTATATGTTTGGTTCGGAAACTTGTGTGCATTATTGGTCACCCACTGTAAAAAACCAAAGCCAAAAATAACCTTTGGGCACAGCTCTAACAGCCCGGGAATTATAATATTCTGATTTCCAGTATGTTTCTCCCTACTGGTTGATAATCCAGTGGTGTTAGAATCTTTTTTTCTCTTCATTTTAAGTTGCCAAAACCATAAAAAAGGAAGCCTATCTGAAAGGTATAAAGAATCTGCTTTGGGCTTAGATATTATCTGCTAAACTTAGTAACATACTTGTGTTGAGTGGAGAATGTCCTCCTTTAGACATACTGGATTTAGTTTTCAACTGAGAATAGACTGAGACTGTTTGTTCTCATCATTTGAGGCCAAAGAACTGGTAAAAAAGTGACTTATTTTGCTGGTTCGTGTTCTTTGGAATCTCTCAATAATTATGCTAAATAATTATAACATTTTATATTTCTCCATATGTACTGTATGTAGGTGCATACGCACTTGCAGATCCAAACCTACAGCTACGGCCAAATGTTTTGCATCACCTAGAATTTTAGTATTGAGACAGAATAAAAAAATTAAAAAAAAACAAAAAAAACTATTAACATAATTTAGATCTTTTATTCAACATAATATAATCAAAGAAACTGCAAAATTACATTGCAAAAGTCTACCAGAAGCTGTAATAGTAGTACAGTGGTTAATTTTCATGAAGTATATGGAAAACTACAAAGCGGTATGCAGTTCAATATGTTAATGTAACATTATTCAGCAGGTTTCATTTGAATTTATGAAGTAAAATTAGTTAATCCTACAGGGTGATGCAAAATTTTTGGCTGTAGCTGAACACAGTGGTCTCTTGAAATAGGATTGTGCCTACAGGATCTCAAGCAGCATTACGTCTTCTCTCAATCTTATGAGAGGTTCCTTATCTTGGAAAGGCAGATCCTACGTGCACTTTTTGACGATGAGTTTGTTTCACACAACAGGGGTGCTGGTGGCCCAGAATGTTGAGGTTCAGCCTCCAGGCCACTGGGATCAAAGGTTCACATTGTGCTTAGTGCAAGATCCCAGAAATACTCTAGACAAAGGTTACACGCTCCTTTTATTTACAGTTGCTAGGTGCATTTGTGGCTGTTCTTTCCCAAGCTGTATGCAGCCTATAGAGACCAATCAGCACTATATGTATGGATGTCAGTGAATGTGTGTGTTTTTGTGAGGCAGCTATTTGCTGCTAAAAGTTGGGTCTCTGAAAATGAACACGTTTCCCACAGCAAGCAGTACTAAAAGCATTGCACTGATTAAACTGGGTTGTGCTGATCCATGAGACATGTGGACATCTTTACCTCCATGTAATATGGTACATAATAAGCATTATAAAGGGACATTCTTTGCCTGTACTAGCTCATATTTTAATAGAATGAATTAATTAGCTGTTCAAGAGATCCTTGGAATCCAGCAAACATGTCCTGAAAGGTCTCTCTCTCTATCCCTTTATCTTTGTGTGGGCTTGTTTCCATAGAAACTGTATACAAGTTAAAGTAATGGGTAAGTTAAGCAGAATATTTTCTATCAACATTATTTCTTGCAAAACTGCGAGAAATCACTTGTTTTTTTAATCTGTTTATTTTGGATCACACAATTAAGAGCATATAAGACTTTTTTCATTAATACTGTAAATTTACAATATACTTGTATAGGTTACTTTTACACAATTGTTCTTGATTATTAACTATAACTGTACACAGATAAAGCTAATTGATATCCTTCCTAGTACCAATCAAGTTTCCTTTAAAATACAATATATATTTGTAAGGTAAAGTAGAAATATTTCTCATACAAAATGATGAGCTTTTACTGAGGTTAAAGAGAATTTAAACAAATGAATTGAGATCCTTTATTTCCTGATCCAGTTACTAGTGTTTTTGTTTTGAACATTTCCTTCCTGAATATTTCACTGTTTATTATCCTGGAGCACAATGTGGTTTCTTTGTATTTGGACATGTTTTAAATTTAAATGGTAGGATATGCCTAGTATACTTAACAAGACACCTTTCTCATTATAACCCCCTATATATAACCTTATGGTGCAAGGTTAAAAACACCTTCCTGCTCATTTAAATCTCATACAATTTGGCTTCCGTTTAGCAAAAAGCTGAGTCTTAAGGGTGGGGTTATGCATTGTTTAGGGCATACACTATTCCAGCTCAATATTGAGACCAAGTATTAAGCACACAACTCTAGTTCTGGTTTGGGCGATTTTTCTTTAAGCAGTTTTATTTGTCTCAAAGCACTAATTATATTTATATTATATTTATTGCATTTATATAGTGCTTTTTATACAAAAGTATCGCAAAGCACTGTACAGTACATAGCAGAAAAAAGAACACACTACAATACATGTGTATAGCATGTCACACATACAACTGCCAGTCAGACCATTTTAATAACAGTATACACAATACAAAAGCAGCAATTTTAAAGTTACATTAAAACCCACTAAGAAAGCCATTTTATACAAGTGTGTTTTTTAATAACAAACACTACTTTTACCATTAACCCTTTGATATCTGAGACGTATCTTCTTCCCGCTAACACAATCATGTGACTGGACCTTGAAAAAGGTATGTATACAATATTTGTTACATTGCCTCTTCACTTACTGAACTTAACCAACAGATGTTATCAAGCTACTGAACCCTACAGGTCCCTGACCAGTAGGGGTCACAGAAGCACACTGTAGTGAACTGTCCCGACGATTTTCCTCCCTTACCCTGCAGCAGGTCAATGTGGGCCCCCAGCCAAGATCAGCATCTTGTCACAAACTGGATTCAATACACATTTGCATCACTTACCCTGCCCTCCAATCAGCAGTGCTTTTACCCCATATCTGAGGAGGCTGTGTGGTCCAGTGGTTAAAGAAAGGGGCTTGTAACCAGGAGGTCCCCGGTTCAAATCCCACCTCAGCCACTGACTCATTGAGTGACCCTGAGCAAGTCACTTAACCTCCTTGTGCTCCGTCTTTCAGGTGAGACGTAATTGTAAGTGACTCTGCAGCTGATGCATAGTTCACACACCCTAGTCTCTGTAAGTCGCCTTGGATAAAGGCGTCTGCTAAGTAAACAAATAATAATAATAATTTTGTTTATAATGAGATTCTTACCGATTGCAAAGAATAATAAGCTAGACTGTGTGTGATGGGTTATAATGATTATAAACTTTTCAGTCTCAGGGAAACTCACCTTTTTTTGAGTCCACTAGAGGGATCCTTGATGCTGCCATGTAATATGAGCTGAGGAGGTCACCTTGACACCTTGTACATGTGTAAGGTTTGTTATCGAAGACGGGTTACCATCTCTGAGATGACCCGTCATACGAAGAAGCTCGCGAACCAGAAGAAAAACACACTGATTAGTAATATTAACATGTAAAAGCGGTTCCAGCTCTTCAATGGCCCAACATATGCAGTAGGGGCGTTCCGTCACTGAGGAGACCCGACAAACAGGAGGGGGGCCACCGTATTTGAGGTGACCCAACGTACAAAGAGGGGCACTGTCTTTGACGTTACCTGACATACAAAGAGGCTCGCGAACCGGAAAGAAAACAAAGTTAGTAAATATTAGAACACATAGAGCAGGGTGTTCTGCCTCTTCAAAAGCCCAACATTATAGAAGGGGGGTTCCGTCGCTGAGGAGACCCGACAAACAGGAGAGGGGTTCCACCGCTTGGGGCCCTCACATAAATAGAGGCATCAGTACCTGAAAGAGAAGAAGACAAGAAATCATGCATGCTAAAGAAGGGGTTTGGCCGGGGATCCCCTCTGATTCACAGAGAACCCTCCTCTATGAGGTAAATGAAGCGATGCTTAACAAAGGGTTGGAGAAAGTGGAATCACTAACCCCCCAGAGGAGACCGACAGACAGACAGTTGAGATTCTAGAGAAGGAGGGAGGAGGAGGAAACGAAAAAAATGCAGGACAACTACGTGTAGGTGGCTATGCATTAAATAGTAGATTTAATTGATGGAAGAAGAGGATAGGGCGCATGGGGCCTAGCTCCACCCCCAAACAACACACAATAGGTTATAATTTTTAAAAAATTGCTAAAATGTGCCTATTTTGTTTTAATGATTGTAACGAATACACACATATAAGGTATGTATTGTAGTCTTGCTGTGAGTTCTAATCTTTATAAAATGAGTGTTTTGAATGGATAGATGAATTAGATAGATGAATCCCTTATTTTATTTCAGATATCATTTTGAATGCATAGTTATCACGGAGCATGACTGATAAAAAGGACCTAAGGGACTGCCTCGGCACTCACCTCTGCCTTGACATGCACCCAGTCTGGCTGCCCCAGCTCAGAAAGAGTATAGCTATGGCCAAACATTTTGCATCACCTAGAATTTTAGGATTGAGACATTTAAAAATATATATATATATATATATATATATATATATATATATATATATATATATATATATATATATATATATATATATGTGTGAACATAATTTAGATCTTTTATTTTTTTATTCATGTAATCAAAGAAACTACAAAATGATATCACAAAAGTCTACCAGAAGCCATAGTAGTACAATATTTCATGTTAGATTTCGAAATGTCACATTTTTCAATTGTTGTCCGCTTTTCATTAGCGACATGGAAAACTACAAAGCGGTATGTAATTTTAATAAGTTAACGTAACATTATTCAGCAGGTTTCATTCTACTTGTATGAAGCACAATTAGTTAATTATATAGGGTGATGCAAAGCTTTTGGCCAGAGCTGCAGTCTGTGCATGAATGAGGATGTGAATCACATATAGCCGAGAGGCACAGCAGGCTGGAAAATTTCAAACTGAAACCCTGCACAATCAAACCCAGCTTTCAAATGTTTAAAACCAGATAAGCTGCATCCTTCATTCACTGCTCTCAAGTGCAGTCTTACAACTTGTATCAATGTAAAATATAATAGATTTTGCAACAAGATTCTTCAAAAGAAAAGCATATGTAAAACAGTTTTCTCCCAATAAAACAATTATTTGATTCATACTCATGCTTTGGAAGGTTATCATGCTACCAAAATGCTTTCTATTGTTGCGATCCTGGTTCACGCAGGCAGGCACATCACACAGGGCGAGGCAATCCACACACAGGCGGAGGGCGGACGCAAACCCGGGACCTCTCGCACTAAAGCATAGCGCCGATACCGCTGTACAAAAGAGCCACCTGAATGTATTTTACCTGAATGCTTTATTGCACTTCAATGCTTACCACTGTGTACATATTTTTCAGTTCCTGATGTTTAAAGGAAAGATAAAACAAAGTTTAAATTTTGCCAGACAAATTAAAAAAAAAAGGTTTGTATTGTACTGTTTCTTCTTTGAATATGTATATACATAACTTAAATGGCAAATAAAGCATTATACAAAAAAGAGGAAAGCAGACTAGGAAAAGTCACTTGACAGGGGACATACACATGGAGCAAGTTTACTTGTAGTTATTTTTCTTGCTTCAAATATTATATTTAATATTTTTGCTTTCAGGTATGTTTTAGTTTTCTGTATCTGGGTTAAAAGCTAAAATTAGAAGCCATATTAAATGAATCTCTGTTCAGTACTGTCTGCACCCTATGTTCCTCCATGAATGACAGTATAAGTAATAACAGAAACTGTAGACAGGCAAGGAAAAAACAACAAACCTCCTTAACTATAGGATATTTTTCTTTAAATGGTTTCAATGCAACACCATATATATATATATATATATATATATATATATATATATATATATATATATATATATATATATATATATATATATATATACAGTATATAAAAAAAGCCTTAATGCATAGAAATGAAACAAGGGAAATCCAATTAAAGTACATTTTATAGTGGTGAATTTTAACCCATACAAGTGATTATTATTGATTAATTAAGAATAGTGTATAATACAAATATAAAAACTATTGTTTAAGAAACTCGTCTTGAAGTCAAAATAATGGTACCTTTAAAAAACGAATTGGATGGAAATCTTTAAAGACATACAGTAGTTGGAAATGGGAAAAACATATCTAAACCCTAAAGATAACAAATGACATGTTGCCACTCTTCTGTGAAACAGTAATATTTCATTCCAGAATTTTCTCTGGGAAAACTGAAAATGTTATGTATTCTTCCTGACTTGAAAAATCTGTTTCACATACTCAAAAAATCTTGCGTTTCCTGCTAGTGACTTCCTTAAATCATCCTGACAGTCATTGGCCCTGTGGGTTTTTGGTACATGACAGCTATTTATGTGTTTTTGTGCTAGCAAAAGAAAAAATGCTTTTCTATTAAGTCATGAATGACCCTCTTTTGGTCCTGACATGATGGGCAAATTTCAATCATTTCACATTTCAGATAAAGGGCATTTGTTAAGCTGCCAGTATTCAGCTAACGGGTTTAATAATACAGCAATTGAATTTGCCTGTGTCATGGCAGACTTCTTTTAAAAGTAAAACCAATAGATTGAAACTGCAGCAAATATTGCCAAACCTGCACACACTATCATAAAACTCTACTGTTTACTTATTGTAAACCCCATAGACTATTTAAAAATAGGAATGCAATAAATAAAAGAACATTTGAAACTGTTTCTGAAGAAATGCAAATGTTTACAGCATGAATGGCAACACTTAGAGATTTATTTACATGCACAACTTTATGAAATATTTTTCTGCCCATCTGAAAATCACTTAATGTGTCAACACAACTGAGTTAAAATGCTCCAGTTTATTGCTGAATATTATAAAACAATGTTAATAATCAGGACAATTTGTTGGATATATATATATTTATATATATATATATATATATATATATATATATATATATATATATATATATATACACACACACACACACAGAGTAGAGTCAATTATCTAAACTAATTGGGACTGATACTAGTTTGCATAATCTTTGTCTGGACAATCGAACAGGTATTAACAATTACTGTACCTTTAATAATGCATAGAATAAAGTTAACGCACACTAGTACTTAGTACACAAGTACCTACTGAGGATATACAGCTAGTAACCTATTCTATCACATTAAGCATACAAAGCTTTACAAATCATTAAATTAATGCAATTCAGTTAAACTTTAACACCTACAGGTAATGAAATACTGTAGTTAAACATACCATATACCAAACTTTGAAAATCATCAAAGAATACAATTCAGTACAACATTGACACATTACAAAACTTTAGGAATCATTAAACTTCAAAAAATCAGTAAAATGTTTCTATGCTTTGATACTTGCTGTTAAGGCATTGTAATAACGTGCAATTGAAATGAATACAATAAATGTTCTTTGCTGCCCAATAACAGACTGGCCCTCCAGCCCTTACTGGTGAAATAGAAGAAAAATTAAAAAATGAGGTGACTGTTTTAATTTCCTTAACTGCAACAATTTAAAGCACTCAATGCTCCATCTAAGGTTTTGGTGTCTGAATAATTCTGTAAAATTTATTTGCCTCAGAAGCTGTGTGCGTAAAACACCACCATAATTCATCACGTGATTACAGGTGCGTTCATTTGATCAGACAATATGGTTGATCAGATATAGCGCTTGAAGTCACAGGACGTCCCTTTTAAAGTTATTTTGAGATGATTCTGTTTCCTAATTAAACTCAGAAAAGAAATGTCACTTGGTCATATCTTGACTGAGCCCGATTCTGTTACACTTAATTTTTATTTCAAACAGACGTGACAAATTACGAAACGCTGATCCAAATTGCATTTCATTCTTGCAGTCACATAGTTTTTTTTGTTGTGCTTGATATTTTCACTAGTTTAACAGACTTTCTTTTCAGCATAAACTACCCAGTACAGAGTGTAAACTGATAAGTCCATCATTTCAAATCTCATTTATTTGTAGCAAAGAAAAAAAATCTTAAACTCAGTCTTTAATTAGTAGTTTTCTCTTTATTAGGATGCAGCAACAGCTTAACAACTAATTAACATTGGTTGTTAGTAGCTTATTGATCCCAAAATCTCATCAAGCAGCTTATTAAAGGATCCCAGGGTTCAGCTTCAACAACATTACTTGGGAGTTGGTTCCAGATCCCACAATTCTCTGTGTAAAAAAGTGCCTCCTATTTTCTGTTCTGAATGCCCCTTTATCTAATCTCCATTTGTGACCCCTGGTCCTTGTTTCTTTTTTCAGGTCGAAAAAGTCCCCTGGGTTGACATTGTCAATACCTTTTAGAATTTTGAATGCTTGAATCAGATCACTGCACTAGTCGTCTTTGTTCAAGACTTTGTTCAAGCCTGTCTGCATACGACATGTCTTTTAAACCAAGGATAATTCTGGTCGCTCTTCTTTGCACTCATTCTAGAGCAACAATAACGAGGTGACCAGAACTGAACACAATATTCTAGATGAGGTCTTACTAATGCATTGTAAAGTTTTAACATTACTTCCCTTGATTTAAATTCAACACTTTTCACAATATATCCGAGCATCTTGTTGTCATCTTTTTCATAGATTCCTTCTTCAATTTATTTATATATAATATATATATATATATATACTGTATATCCTACAGATTGTCAAAATGACTTAACTTTATGCATACCTTAAAATAATGTCCTCCACTATGTTAACAACACTAAACTAAATTGACAGTATTTTGTATATTTTTGTTTATGTACAGTATATCCTCTATACTTCCTTGGCCACTAGTTGCAAGACAGCAACATACAGACAACTTTCATGTGACTCAGCCTTAGAGAATCAGCAGTAACGTGGGACTACCCCCTCCAGATATTCTGGTTCAAATGTATACATTATTACATTAATACATTCTGCTTAACTGAAATGGGCACTATAAAGGTGCAGAGTGGTGATGAATAAACTACAATATAGTAGTTAAGTACCCTTAACCAGTGATTAGGTCATTTGTATACAGTACTTTTGAGCAGTTTTATTTGTAGGGCAACACTGATTGGTAAATTATAGGCACGGTTAATTAAATGTTATCTCCAAGTATTTCAACTTTTGTATAGCACTTTACTGTTTGGACTGCAATGCTACTTGAGCTTAAAAGGAGAGCTTATGTTTTAAGATCCCTAATGTACACAGGAGAATGCTAAAAGGAACAGATGAAATTGAATTAAAAAAAAAAAAAAAAAAAAAAGTTACTATAGTAAGTTTATATTTTTGGAAACTAAAATATTTGACACAATTCAACATTTTCAATTTTTTTTGTTTACGATATGATAAGGGCTATATAATAAGGGCTATATAACTGTGTCAAATGAAGTTCACAGATTCTTAATCAAACTAATTACACTTCAATTGTTTGCCGCTACGAAAACTCAATATACAGTGCCTTGCAAAAGTATTCAGACCCCTGACCAATTCTCTCATATTACTGAATTACAAATGGTACATTGAAATTTCGTTCTGTTTGATATTTTATTTTAAAACACTGAAACTCAAAATCAATTATTGTAAGGTGACATTGGTTTTATGTTGGGAAATATTTTTAAGAAAAATAAAAAAACTGAAATATCTTGCTTGCATAAGTATTCAACCCCTGAGCTGTGGAAGCTCCCAGTTTACACCTTATGAAAGAAATTGCCCTAACGAGGACACAATTACCTTACCATTGGCCTCCACCTGTGAACCATTAAAGTTGCTGTCACATTATCTGGATAAAAACCCCACTGCTGAAGGATCATTGGTCAGGCTGTGAATCTGAAGGAAAATGAAGACCAAAGAGCATTCTACAGACAAATGCATAGATTAGGGAAAGGGTACAAAATAATATCCAAGTGTTTGGATATCCCAGTGAGCACAGTTGGATCAATAATCAGGAAGTGGAAGCTGCATCACACCACCCAGGCACTGCCAAGAAAAGGTCGTCCCTCAAAGAGGCCAACAATCACTTTGAAGGAGCTACAGAGTTCAGTGGCTGGGAGTGGAGTAATGGTGCACCAGTCAACCATATCAAGAGCTCTGCATAACACTGGCCTGTATGGGAGGGTGGCAAGAAAGAAGCCGTTATTCAAAAAGTACCATCTGAAAGCACGTCTGGAGTTTGCCAGAAAGCATGAGAGTGACCCAGCTGCGATGTGGGAAAAGGTTTTGTGGTCAGATGAGACCAAGATAGCGCTTTGAGTTTTGGCCAAAAAGCTCTATGTGTGGCGCAAACCTAACACTGCCCATGCCTCAAGACACACCATCCCTACAGTGAAGTATGGTGGTGGCAGCATCATGCTATGGGGATGCTTCTCATCAGCAGGGACTCGGCATCTTGTTAAAATTGAAAGAAGAATGGATGGAGCAAAATACAGGGAAATAATACAAGAGAACCTGCTTCAGTCCGCTAAAAAACTGAAGCTTGGGAGGAAATTCACCTTTCAGCAGGACAATGATCCCAAGCACAAGGCCAAAGCAACATTGGAGTGGCTCAAGAACAAAAAGGTGAATGTCCTACAGTGGCCCAGTCAAAGTCCTGATCTCAATCCCATTGAGAATCTGTGGCACTATTTGAAAATTGGGGTCCACAAGCTTTGTCCAACCAACCTGAACAACCTGGAGCAAATCTGCCAAGAAGAATGGGCCAAAATCACTCCGACACTGTGTGCAAAGCTGGTACATACTTACCCCAAAAGACTTAAAGCTGTTATTGCAGCTTAAAGGTGGCTCTACCAAATATTAATGTTTGGGGTTGAATACTTATGCAAGCAAGATATTTCAGTTTTTATTTTTCTTAAAATATTTCCCAACATAAAACCAATGTCACCTTACAATAATTGATTTTGAGTTTCAGTGTTTTAAAATAAAATATCAAACAGAATGAAATTTCAATGTACCATTTTGTAATTCAGTAATATGAGAGAATTGGTCAGGGGTCTGAATACTTTTGCAAGGCACTCTGTATGTGCTTCCACTGACAGCTACTTAAATGAAACATACAGTAACAAAAGGAACCATGTATAGATCTTCGTATAAACAGGGCAACAAGTCACTGAAGGTCAGGAGAACATAGCAGGGGGTGGAATATAGATTGATCAGTAGTAATGCACTTGTTATTAGATTGCCCGAAGGGAAGATTGGTTCATTATGTCCCCAAAACTGTTTTTTTACCAACCCAAAATTAAAAGGTAATACAACAAAGCACGCTTTTCTTTCTCAGCAATGTGTGTTGATTTTCTTTGCAAAGAGCATTTGAAAAAGCACACAAAATCTTGTTTCATCATAAAATGGGGGTCTCTGTATAGGTGAAAAATGTATTTCCATAGGTTGATGTTTACATATCCAATACTGTATGATGTTGAAAAAAAGCACAGCAATAAATGTTGTTGTGTTTTGGTACCAAAGCACTCCTTGCACTATCCAATAATCTACAGAATTAAATTAGGGACTATGAGTGATCAATTTATCTGGGACTACTTTACAGAAGGGACTACAAACACTGGGTAGTGCAAGATTAGTGCTACCCTGGATCTGTGAAAAAAAAAGCTGTAATCTACAGTTAAATAAACAAATATTTTCTAAAATATATAGTCACTTTTGGTGCCTTGAAATAATACATGACAACAATATGAACAGTCACAATTTATTATAAAGATTAAAACAATTCAACATGTTCTAAACAGCTTACAGGTATCTTATTTTAATAAGTACAGCAATGAAACCAGTAACAATCATCAACGCAAACCATCTAAAGATCATTTAATTAAATGAAGGGAGCAGCCACTCAAAATGCTGAAGTGACCACAAAGCTGAAAAATTCAAAACAATATCTATATAGTTAGTGTAAAAAGTACAACTGTAACACTTGACAAATGTCACAGGAATCTATGAAAAATACTTTTTACTTGGAAGTAGAAAATAGTAACAAAATCAGCCAACCCTTTGCTGCAACATAAAGATTTCCGTCCTTATTAAATGTACAGCCCAGAGAGAGAGTTATAGTACAACCAATATCAGTGACTGCATGTTCCACAAGAAAAAAGAGCACAGTTTGTAAAATTAGAAAAAAGAAACTGTGTACACCTTGCAGACCCATCTGCCCCTTTCACCATCCTTAAAACCAGCACATCTTGATTACACTTTTAATCATTCTCAAATCTGCTGTAGGGATGGTCTGACTTTGACAAAAGACCTAGAAAAAAAAAAGAAAAAAAAAAAAAGATAATGTTATTGGTTGGAAAAAAAGGTTTAAGGACATATAGTATCCTTGGCTGGCATAAGTTGAGGTTTGAAGTTGCCGTATCATATTTCAAGAATACAAATGATTTGACTTCAAACTGACATTTTTGTAAAATATTGCTTGAGAATGAACTGCTTTTAATGTGTTCACATAGGGTTTTTTTACGTAATACATAAAAATTGGAGCTCTTCATAATATAAAGTGCTGTGATTTATTTGAATAGTATTGTGAAAAAACACCATTCTAGGCTAAAAGCCCTCTCCATCTAAAGGAAATGGGACATGCTGTGCATTGCTGTTCTAAATGCAAGGTCTAGCATGCCAAAAGCACTTCACAACAAATATGGCACGTCTTGGTTTTGTCAACTGAGATCTGAATTTCATGTTTTCAAAACATTTAATCTATGATCAGGAATAAATATATAAAGATTCATATGCCCCCATTATTCCACCAGTTGGATGACTGGTTCTTAAGATTTTGCTAAAAATAAAAGTAAATGCAGATGGCATGAGATAGACACATCAATCACAAACAAAAAAGAAAGGTTTCTGTATGAGATTATATTACAAATGCCAATGTAACTGAATAATTCAGTTTAGAAGTCGGATCATTCTTCACAAAAAAAGAAAAAACCTGCAAAGAGAAATTATTGTCCTGCTCAGGATAATCTGTTCTGCAACACAATTAAACCCAATCCAAACTTTTCTTTAACTCTGCAACATCAATCTGACTTATTTCTAGTAGTTTGACTCATGACCATCTGTAGGGTTTACTTTCTATGCATTGTACAAAAGCTGTTCATAATTCAGTACATTTTCTGAGGTAAAAATCTTTGTTTACAAATAAATAAACAAATAATAATAATAATAATAATAATAATAATAATAATAATAATAATAAATAGATAATTATAATAAGGTTAAAAAAACATCCACGCAAAAACAACAAAACCACCACATCATTTTGGAGCAAGTACCACTGTACAATGGTTAGTCTATTTTTTTTTTATTAACTCATCACTTTAGCTGTGTTATATTTACTTTAAGGATTGCAATAAAAAGTCATTCATCAGGGACAAAGAAAACTAAATCATCAATGTTCGATGGCACGATTGATCGCTCAATGGCAGTTAATTGGTGGGCTGCTGTACTAGAAATTGTCTCTCTGGCTTTGGTCCTCTAATCCACTCCACTCTAGGCTCCGTGCCTCCCTGATCTGACTCTTGCATGTAAGCCACTTCACTCGTGTCATCTAACAGACCTGTGAGGAATAAATGACTTCAAGTAAAATACCTTCAAATTCCTACAACAGGAGATATTAAAGAAAAAGTGCATCTGAGGAACGTCACACATGTGTATTTCCATAAAAAAAAAAAATTCTGGTCTGCCACGTGTGTTTTCATTATTGATCTGGAACAGGAAAAATTTAAGAAGTGCAAATGTTCTCTTTTGGGGATTTCTGTTATTAAAAATGTAAACACTTGCCATAATATATTTTGGATCATACCGCTGCATACCTAAATACTTGTGACATGTTTCTGTCACTGTAGATTGGTTTCTAAAAACAGATTAAGCACTTTCCAACACAATCATGTCAGAATATTTCAAATACAAGTACCAAATTGCAGAATGCATTTCTGATTAAATGAAGCCAAATTAAAACTGCACATGGCTGTATCATGTATAAATGCATTTTAAAAATCTGAAAACTTGCAACTGCAGTTTAAGAGAACTGTGGTTATTTCTAAGTTTAGGTAATTATCTATGTGCAAGAATGACATCATCATTCTAACAGAGGGCGAGATATAAATATGCCATAGCTGCCAGACCTCCCAGAGGACACA
Organism: Acipenser oxyrinchus oxyrinchus; assembly: GCA_030684275.1. Taxonomy (NCBI): domain Eukaryota; kingdom Metazoa; phylum Chordata; class Actinopteri; order Acipenseriformes; family Acipenseridae; genus Acipenser; species Acipenser oxyrinchus. The sequence goes on from CM060249.1 coordinate 12,848,651, forward strand.
GAAGCAGGCTGTGACACAAACACTGCATTATACATGTGTAATTACCATTTAAATAGACTGTAGCAAGCTATTGGGTGGAATTTTAAAAAAGAAAATCCTATAGAGAAATTCCAGAAGTCGACATTTAAGACCTAACAAAGCCATGGCCTTAAACTGTTCTCCCGCTAAACATTAAATATTCTTTGAACAGACATTTGAGAGAGGGCTAAAAAGAAAATATAACCATACTGTCATCGTTTACTTCATTTAGTTTTATTACCATATTGTTTTAATCTAAAACATGTTTTAGATTAAAACAATGTTGCCCCTTCACATGTTGATTAAAATGAAAACCATTGAAGTTACTTGGTTATACCAGCACAATAACAGAACACGTTTACCTGATTCTATTTACTGTAGGTTAAAACAGAAACTCATTTGCAGCTATATGTATGTATCAGTAGAATGGGGGCCTCAGAATGTCATTAAAGGGGTCAAAGAGACATTCAGAGAACTGATGACCCCAAGCTTGCTTTGTCTTCTTTTAAATGTGTGATGAGTTATGGTGAGCAAAGGTTCTGTATTGGCAGAAGCATAGAGTGAAGTCCCTAACAGACATTGGCAGTGCCATCTTCCAGAAGAAATGTTTGAAGGTATTGAAACAAGTTACTGTGTTACCAAACACAGCAAGCATGGCAGTTGACAAGTAAAGCTGATGTTCACAAACTTTAGAAGCTGCAATCCACAGGGCACCGCTTGCACTAGTGGGATGCAGTCTGTGCAGATTATTGGTAGTTAAATGTTGGTAATTAGGAATTTAGTACTTATGAAAAGGCAAGTGACAGTCAGGCTCAGTGTGAGCACATCTCAAGATCACCAGTATTTAAAAAATGCTATGTGCTTTGAAACATCAAAACACAGCGAGTACAGCTCTGCAGTTTCTGAGATCTCCACTGATCTTTTTGTTATCTATAAACATTTCCAATTTTCCATGAACAGCAACTGACTAAATAATTCCTGATTTACTGAAGTGAGAGCCTTGGTCCTACTGCCCCAAGGCCAATTCAATATGCATCTCAGCTGCTGAATTGTTACATGGTCAGAAAGTCATACACAGAGTTGATGAACACGGGTCTGTTTCTGGATGTGACTGCACTTTGCACACAGCTAGCTAGCTAGCTAGCTAGGTACCCATGGGGTGGCAGGCCAATACTAGTGGGGGAAATACAGGGGCCTTAAAGGAATTGTGCTTCTTTTGTGATCTTGGCAACAACAAAAAAGGACTTTGCATGTATCGGAGGAAGTCATCAATGCTGATCTGCTTAACATTTTCTTTTTAGAAGTGTGTGTCTCTCATATCACATATAAGAAAGTTTAATGAAGAACTTACAATTTTAGTAAAACCATGTGTGTGCGTGTGGTGTCAAGATTAAAGATGTATAAAAGTAAATGGTTTAAATTTTATTATATATGTATGTGTGTATATATATATATATATATATATATATATATATATATATATATATATATATATATATATATATATACACATACAGTACTGTGCAAAAGTTTTAGGCAGGTGTGAAAAATGCTGTAAAGTAAGAATGCTTTCAAAATAGACATGTTAATAGATTATATTTATCAATTAACTAAATGCAAAGTGAGTGAACAGAAGAAAAATCTAAATCAAATCCATATTTGGTGTGACAACCCTTTGCCTTCAAAACAGCATCAATTCTTCTAGGTACACTTGCACAAAGTCAGGGATTTTGTAGGCATATAGTCAGGTGTATGATTAAACAATTATACCAAACAGGTGCTAATAATCATCAATTCAATATGTAGGTTGAAACACAATCATTAACTGAAACAGAAACAGCTGTGTAGGAGGAATAAAACTGGGTGAGGAACAGCCAAACTCAGCTAACAAGGTGAGGTTGCTGAAGACAGTTTACTGTCAAAAGTCATACACCATGGCAAGACTGAGCACAGCAACAAGACACAAGGTAGTTATACTGCATCAGCAAGGTCTCTCCCAGGCAGAAATTTCAAGGCAGACAAGGGTTTCCAGATGTGCTGTCCAAGCTCTTTTGAAGAAGCACAAAGAAACGGGCAACGTTGAGGACAGTGGTCGGCCAAGGAAACTTACTGCAGCAGATGAAAGACACATCATGCTTACTTCCCTTCGCAATCGGAAGATGTCCAGCAGTGCCATCAGCTCAGAACTGGCAGAAAACAGTGGGACCCTGGTACACCCATCTACTGTCCGGAGAAGTCTGGTCAGAAGTGGCCTTCATGGAAGACTTGCGCCAAAAAGCCATACCTCGGACGTGGAAACAAGGCCAGCGACTCAACTATGCACGAAAACACAGGAACTGGGGTGCAGAAAAATGGCAGCAGGTGCTCTGGACTGATGAGTCAAAATTTGAAATATTTGGCTGTAGCAGAAGGCAGTTTGTTTGCCAAAGGGCTGGAGAGCGGTACACGAATGAGTGTCTGCAGGCAACAGTGAAGCATGGTGGAGGTTCCTTGCAAGTTTGGGGCTGCATTTCTGCAAATGGAGTTGGGGATTTGGTCAGAATTAATGGTCTCCTCAATGCTGAGAAGTACAGGCAGATACTTATCCATCATGCAATACCATCAGGGAGGCATCTAATTGGCCCCAAATTTATTCTGCAGCATGACAACGACCCCAAACATACAGCGAAAGTCATTAAGAACTATCTTCAGCGTAAAGAAGAACAAGGAGTCCTGGAAGTGATGGTATGGCCCCCACAGAGCCCCTGATCTCAACATCATCGAGTCTGTGTGGGATTACATGAAGAGAGAGAAGCAACTGAGGCTACCTAAATCCACAGAAGAACTGTGGTTAGTTCTCCAAGATGTTTGGGCCAACCTACCTGCGAAGTTCCTTCAAAAACTGTGTGCAAGTGTACCTAGAAGAATTGATGCTTGATGCTGTTTTGAAGGCAAAGTGTGGTCACACCAAATATGGATTTGATTTAGATTTTTCTTCTGTTCACTCACTTTGCATTTAGTTAATTGATAAATATAATCTATTTACATGTCTATTTTTGAAAGCATTCTTACTTTACAGCATTTTTTCACACCTGCCTAAAACTTTTTGCACAGTACTGTATATATATATATATATATATATATATATATATATATATATATATATATATATATATATATATATATATAAACATTTACTTTTAAATGTATTTATTTTTTAAAAACAGCTTTTTTTTTACCCATTCACAATAACTGAGTTGTTTGGCACTGCATTCTTCCTGAGTTTCAGGTAACTACATTTAACTGGGTGGCTTTTACACATTTAAACTTAACTGTGATTATTAGTCTCTTGCTGATATTGAATGATCTATCATTCAAACAACGCATGTGTATTGTATTACTGCAATTGTTGCATTTTATTCTGGATTCGTTTCCCAACCCCCCACTTACTCTAACCTCTATATCTAACCCAGGATGAAAATAAACTGTGCATTGATATTTTGTTTAGTTCTGTTGCTATAGCGTTGTGAGAAAGTATTTAAGTTATTTAGATAGACATCGCAATGGGTGGCTTGGTGGCGGTGCGCTTTTGCTCTTAAAGGCAACAAGGGTAATTCAATCTCTATTTTTATTATACTGTATCTGTTAAATTGTCTTCGCATGGTTGGCTGTGGGCAGTTGACCAGCCAGCGCAGTTGCCGAAATGACATAAAATTTGAAGCTAATTCGGCACTGTCTGGTGGCTGTGGGCAGTTATGCAACTGCCCGATTTCAGCATCGGGTCCATAACACACACACAGACACACACACAGACACACACACACACACACACACACACACACACACACACACACACACACACAGACACACACACACACACACACACACACACACACACACACACACACACACACACACACACAGACACACACACACACACACACACACACACACACAACACACACACACACACACACACACACACACACACACACACACACACACACACAGACACACACACACACACACACACACACACACAGACACACACACACAGACACACACACACAGACACACACACACACACACACACACACACACACACACACACACACACACACACACACACACACACACACACACACACACACACACACACACACACACACACACACACACACACACACACACACACACACACACACACACACACACACACACACACACACACACACACACACACACACACACACACACACACACACACACACACACACACACACACACACACACACACACACACACACACACACACACACACACACAGACACACACACACACACACACACACACACACACACACACACACACACACACACACACACACACACACACACAGACACACACACACACACAGACACACACACACAGACACACACACACAGACACACACACACAGACACAGATATATATTTATGTGTGTGTGTGTGTGTTTTTAAAAAAATAAATACAAATAAAGGAAACAGTTGTACATACCATACTTCTTACGGATTTCATCATGTTTTGTCTTTCTTTCCGCCTTCCTGTGAAAGAATACAAAATATATTTATTCATAATGAACCCTTCTTTTAAGAAAAATATAGCAGGGATCCATCAACTAATCTGATACAGTGCATATATAATCTATGCAGTAGATCAAACAAAGGAAGTTATGATATAATGTTTTTTTATTCATGTATTTTTCTTTCTCAATATTAATTAAAACATCACACACCTTTACAGTAAGCCATCATTCAAATATAAAACTTTTAACCAACCCAGTTGTTTGAGATTTACTGTAGGTTTAATCACAGGAAAAATATGAAAACATTTCATCTTCTATTTCAAATATATATGCTGCTGTTTTTCTTTTCTCAACCATTAGTTTTGTGTTTATCTTGAATAGACATACTGTTCTTCTTAATCAAGATGTATGAACATTTCCGATAATCATGATTTCTGTCAGCAAGCATGAAATAACCCCAGTGTATTATAATGACCCTCTTCAGAAATGCAAAGGCACATTTAAATTAGGAATTCGCTATTAACTTAATGTAAATGCATGAAATAATTATGGTTTGATTTATAACATTATAGATGAAAATCAAAAGATCCATTACTTCAGCATTTGCAGAACAAAACATGAATAATGAACATTTACAGCCACACAGATAGAAATCTTTATGCAAATTAAAGTACTGTAGCATTTTGCACACCAGTTAACCCTGCCTTAACTTAATGTTCTTTCATTAAATGAAAAGGATTTTAATACAATCTTTTTATTTTAAACCATCCATGCCCTCACACCGACACCTCCCAAATTAATTCCTTTTTGTTTTGTTTTTTAATACAGAAATAATTTACTGAGGGCAGTCCATCTGAGATGCATCTGAACTGCTAACCACTTTCAAAGCTGTCAAGAGTTAAACATGGTAAAACAGGTTGATGACATAGTCGTGAGTCGCTGACTTAAGAGTGTCTGTGAATGAAAATAAAACAGCCAAATCTTCAAGTATTGTAAATAGTACTTAAAAAACCAACAATGAAGTATTAAATACCAGAAGAACTAAACATTTAAAATGGTTCCTAGATTTGAGTTCAGTTGAGAAAACATTTCAAAGCATAAAGGCCATGCATGTGCAATTTCATTTTCTGTTCACCGACTACACAATCTAGAAATGAACATGTAGGTCTATATTAGCTCCTGCGGCGAGTAAGTAAATAATTAAGAAAAAGAAAATATTCTGCATAACCTATTTTTTCTAAAAGAAAAACTTTTAAATTAATAAAAGCAATAGGTTCATTTTTTAACAGCTCCAACAGAAACCTTAACAGTCTCTTGTTTTTTTTCTTTTACTAACTTTGAACTGGAATAAAGCATTTTCACATTGTTGTGTCAGTTTGTAGTATCATTAACTTCTTATTTTAAATACAGACCACTTTATAGGACTGGTCAATAAAGAAGACAATGATTTTAACATGAATGTATTCATTGCAAGCAAGGACATTTTTCTTCTAATCTTTTTGGTGTAACCTGACAATTGTATTAATAACTTGCATAATAATCCTCAACATATACTAGTGTACTCTTATTATTAGTTAAAGCTCATATTCTGTTTCTTGTTAAACATGTTACACTACAGCAAAGGCAATGAACTCCACTCAACCCTTTGAGACATTTGACAGAACTGTTTTCTTGTATCAGCAGGAACAACAGCAACTGGCAGAACTGTAGAGAACGCTGTTTGCCATCTGCTCGACTTCCCCTTACATACTTAGCCATTTTGTTTTCCTGTAGCTCACTAGTTAGCACACAGGCCTAAAGATAATAACTGAATAGACCATTTAAGGCAAGAAAAGCATTTAATGATCACTCTCATCTCTGCAAGGTTTTTTACAATTTAGGATGTCTTGAATATAGCGGTAGTTATGTTTAACCATTTTGACAAAATGAGCATATTCATAATTGGTTGTTTATTTGTTTTTAGCAATGTATTTTGTTTTCCCAATGTACTATGCCCTGTATTTCACTGTATTTAATGTATTATGCATTGTTCCTCACTATCTTGTAAAGCGCTTTGTGATGGTGGTCCACTATGAAAGGCACTATATAAAATAAATATTGATTGATTGATTCCCTGGTGCTTGTTGTAGGCCTAATTAAGTTAAGTTATATGTGCCCCAGGAACTGCTGAGTTGCATAACCATGAGCAGGGATGTGATTTTATCACGGTAAAAATATGTAACAATCACGGCACAGTCACGGCTAAAAATAGACAGTAGACACGGAATTATCACGGCTACAAAGATTTGAACTTAAAAATATATACTTAATAATGTAATATACTGTAATATTTCTATATTTGTGCTAAATAAAGATTTCATTTATTTGACACATTTAAATTTAACAGCAATATCCTGTTCGTTAATGTCTATTTAAACACAGCTGTGGTTCTGGTGTTACAAGCGCTACATTAAAAGTTCACTTTTGATGAGATGTCTGTCATCCCTGAGCACATTGTTAAAAGATTAAAGGATTATTCTGCATCTACACTGTTGACAGATAGTGTTAAGTAAGCCCTACTACTGCAAGAGCTGCAAATCGGGGTTTCATGCTCCAAAACTAAACCGTCCTCCCTTTAGGTTTTTACCATTATCAATGGTTGCAGAGGTATATTTTCTGTACAAAAAGCTTTGGTTAATTTGAAAAGTTTGTTTCTCCTTTTAAAGCTGCTCACATTGCTTTCATGAAGTTTTTTAGGATATTGCTCTGCTCGTTCCTTAGAACTTAACTTCGCAATTTTTTTTGTATTGCTTTGTTATTAATAATAATAATAATAATAATAATAATTTCTTAGCAGACGCCCTTATCCAGGGCAACTTACAATTGTTACAAGATATCAGATTATTTTTACATACAATTACATTATTTTGTACACATTATTTTTTACATACAATTATCCATTTATACAGTTGGGTTTTTACTGGAGCAATCTAGGTAAAGTACCTTGCTCAAGGGTACAGCAGCAGTGTCCCCCACCTGGGACTGAACCCACGACCCTCCGGTCAAGAGTCCAGAGCCCTAACCACTACTCCACACTGCTGCCCATTCGAAAAGTGAAACATTGTAGATGACATTCATAAGTCAATCTATTAACATTTATTTGTCACAGAATTGTATAACATTATTATTTCTGGGTTTTTTTTGTGTGTGTCAGATACACTCACTAACATTACAGTAACGGATACATTGCCTTTTATAGCATAATCTGACAGCAACCAAATCATACATTTTAAATCCATCTCCCGTTCATCCTCCTCCTCTTACCCGTCATGATTTCTCCTCTTTCTTCCAGAACAAAATTGACACCATCTATTCTACACTCTCCTGCCACAAACCCAGTATAGTACTCGACCACCTTGACCCCTCCTGCTCTCTCCTCCTTCTCTCCTCTCTCCATTACTGATATCTCCAGCATACTGCTGAAATCAACTACTGCCACGTGTCCCTTGGACCCCTGGATGATAAATCTTGTCTGTCTCTGTGCTTCTGATCTTGCTCCTTCCATTATGCACACTCTCAACCTGTCCCTGGTTTCAGGCCTGGTTCCTGCTGCCCTCAAGACTGCCCGAGTAACGCCGGTGCTCAAAAAAACCTCCCTCGACCGGGCTGTCTCATTTAATTTTCGTCCTATATCCAATCTTCCTTTTCTCTCCAAAACTCTTGAAAGGGCTGTAGCCAGCCAGCTGACAAAACATTTCACAGATAACAATCTGCTTGAATCGCTGCAGTCTGGCTTCCGGCTGCATCACAGTCCTGAAACTGCTCTGCTCTGGATTGTAAATGATCTCCTGCTTAATGCTGATGCTGCTGCTCCCTCTGTCCTTGTCCTCCTGGACCTAATTGCTGCTTTTGACGCCACAGATCATAGCATTCTTCTTGACTGCCTTCAGAAGTATGCTGGGATCTCTGGTCTCTCCTGGCTCGCCTATCTGGACACATGCAGTCTGTTTTCTATGATGGAAGCAGTGCTAACGCAACGCCGGTTATCTGCGGTGTCCCTCAAGGGTCAGTTCTTGGGGCTCTTCTCTTCAACCTCTATATGGTTCCCTTGTGTCACATCATCCGCCAACATAGCCTCATGTTTCACTCCTATGCAGATGACACCCAGCGCTACCTAAAACGAGACCCTGGATGTCCCTTTGCCATGGTACGACTCTCAGCTTGCATCCAAGATATCGAGGCCTGGATGTCTGCCAGTGTTCTTCAGCTCAACACTAACAAATCTGAACTTCCAGTAGGATCGAAAACTCAACTCAAAAATCTCAATATTGCTGCCTTGAACCTCGGAAACTGTCTGCTGCTGCCTTCCCCCACTGTACAAAGCCTTGGTGTACTTCTGGATAGTAACCTCTCCTTTGATGCCCAAATCTCATCTGTAGTCAAATCCTCCTTCTACCACCTCCGAAACATCTCAAAGGTCTGTCCCTACCTTTCCCTCCCGGATGCAGAGATACTCTCATGCATTTATCTCCTCTCGACTACTGCAGCTCTTTCTCTATGGTGATCTTCCGTCACGCGCTATAAACCGACTGCAGCTGGTTCAAAATGCCGCTGCTAGGATCCTTACCAGATGTAAAAAACATTATCACATTACCCCCTGTCTTGCCCAGCTGCACTGGCTACCTGTAAAGTTCAGGATTACTTTCAAAATTCTCCTGCTTGCCTACCAGGCCCTTCATTACACAGGTCCAGAGTATCTCTCCAATCTGCTGACCCGCTATGTCCCTGCACGCAAGTCAAGGTCCTCTGACCCTGGCTTGCTTGTCATACCCAAGCAAAAGTGCACCACACTTGGGGAGCGCTTTTAGCGTCATGGCCCCGACTCTCTGGAACTCTCTCCCAGTTTTAGTGCGTGTAGCTCCCACAGTCGCTCGCTTCAAATCAACTCTCAAGATCCACTTGTTCTGTCTAAATTGCTATTTCAGGTTTTTCACTCCATCTTATTCGTATGATTCTGTATGACGCACGCATCCACAATGTTTAGAATTCACATCCTAGCCTTGTATTTAATGTATTATGCCTGTAATGTATTTGCATTGTTTTTTACTGTTTGTATTTAATGTACTATGCTCTGTATTTCACTGTATTTAATGTATTACACTGTTCCTCTCTATCTTGTGAAGCGCTTTGTGATGGTGATCCACTATGAAAGGCGCTATATAAAATAAATATAGATTGATTCATTAATACTGAATGTTCTGACTTGAGCATATGACTGGCTTGTATTTTGAACCACATATTTTCATCTGACATGTAATTGTACAGAGAAGACCCCCACATGAAACAATGTAGACCCCATTTAAATACACATTTTGAATGCAAATGAAAACCAAAAACACAATAACATACTTAAATATAAATACATGAATCCAATTGCTTCCCATTCATTATTACATGGCGGCGAATAGTTTTAATGTTTGGTTGTGACCGGAATGAAACCAAAACTTTCAATGAAACTTTAAATGTGTTAAAAAAATAATAATAATAGTAAAATAATAATGTAATTCTGACTTCGTGTCTAGGTTTTGCAGCTGCACCGTTGTTTCGTGTTTTATCTCCCATGAGCATTCAATGGAAGACCACCGCAGCCCCTGCTATTATTTTTGTTTTTCTATCGTTTTCTTCTGCCATCTGCTGGCAGGAATAATGAAGTGCTACTGATTCAAAGTTTTTTTTTTTTTTTAAATTCACAATTGCAGCCATGCGCCACCGTCAGGACAGGCACCATGCTGTAATCGACGGCGCAGGGGTAGGAACTTGTGGATCCCACTATATAAAAATGGAACCCCCACCCTACCCCTCCCAAAGTGAATTGGTTGTCAAGGGAATCGGCCAAAGTTCCGAGCTGTGCTGATATGGTGAATTTAAATAATCCAATTGGCTGGCATTGTGGCACCGACACTTCATTGATATTGAAATAAACTTTTTAAAATAATATCATCAATTGTTACGATTTAGTTTCTTTAAATCACCTCAACCCATTTTTTTTGCATTACTCGAGCACTGGAAAATATTTCCCCCATTCCCAGAGACAAGGGACAGACACAGTATATACTGGAAGGTCTATATTCTGATTCCCTAGTAGAGGCAATATACTGCTTTTGGTTGGGCTTTATGTTTTGTATTCAAAAAAGGCACATGAGCCATAAAGTCATTTGACAAATTAGGGCCACACTATACACAAGAAACCTCAGCTGCTTAAATCCCATCTTTGATCAAACAAAAACCAGTCAAAAGTGTTCAATACAAAATCTGCTTATGAAACCCTGCCAATATTATCCATTGACTTTAATGTGGATTGTTAATCCCCCAGGAGGTTAATGAAATGTCGTCATTAACAATAAGGTCACATATATTTGAACATTTACCTCTCATCTGAGCGTTGCATTCTTTCCTCACGTCTCCTGACCATTCTTTCTTCATCTCTATCAGGTCTACATAAAAGAAAAGCAGTCAGTAGCTTATAACCTAAAGTCAAAAGAAAGTTGTTATAAAATGTGTTCTAACTTTTACTGTCACCGTAAGTCTCAAAAGCCATTTATTATATATCTCAACATAAGAACACTCTTAGTTGCATAAAGCTCTTCAGCATTCCTTCATGCTTGCCAGTTGAAGCAATTAAGCACCCATCCAGGTACTGAAGAAATGAATCATTTCATTGCAAAGCCATGGTAGAGCAGTCTTAAGTGGTTGGTTACAAGTTCTGTAACATTGACAGTTTTATTTTCCTTTGTTCGCATTTTTGATAGTGTATTAACGTTTTGGTTGCAGATATACAAGAAAAGAGTAGCTTGCTAGCCTGAGGTAATTGACAGTGAAAGAAAGATTCTTAGATCAAGAAAAAAAAAAAAAAAGACAAGGTTAAGGCGATAACAGAAATTAAAAATCATCTTCCGAGTTCAAGTTTTCCTCACGAGATATGCATTATTCAAAACTGTTCTAAAGGATTGCTTTTCAAATACACCAGTACCTGGCACAGAAGCATAATCCTGCTCCAGAGTCCTTGGGCACTCATACATATTCAGTACGTTTACATGACAAAGCGTTTTCCGAAAACTAATGTTTTCGGAAAACTGAATCAGAAAACTGATTTTCTTAAAACGTCACTTTTCTGTGTTTACATGATTGATAGAAAGTCTAATTAGAATTCAACTGTATACATGGATTGAAGTTTTCGGAAAACGCAGGATATTTTCGCATGCAAAGTACTGAAGTACCCTAAGTACGATTTGAACAGACCGGACATTTTTTCTGCTGCAGAACGGAGACCAATCCAATAACAAGTGCTTTATTGAAGTGTCAGGTCTTAAATTCAAAGATTACTATCCTATACCTCTTTTCAGATTCCCCACAATGTGCAGTCAGTCTTTCCAACAGCTCATCCTGTTCTATATTACCAGTTTCTTTTGCAGACATTATTTTAAATTATCACGTAATTTTAAAGCTGGAAAACATGTGCTGCTTCAGTATGCGCTATTAAATACATACGGTCAAATATTACTTGATCCCTAACATTATTATTTATTTATTTATTTATTTATTAGCAGACGCCCTTATCCAGGGCAATTTACAGTCGTAAACAAAAATGCATTTCAAGAATCACAGTAAAAGTTTTAATACAATTACGAGCAAGATAAAAGACTTCGTTTCTAGCAAGTACAGGTATATGACAAAATACGATTCAATAACGGAGCAAATGGATCCATGCAGACTGACTACATATTATTATTATTTTCTCTGTTTTCTAAAACCACATGCAGGAATGAAGGTCAAAGTTTACACATGTGCAGTACGCTATCAGAATAAGTTTTCCGAAAAGTGCGTTTACATGATATACATTTGGTTCGTTTTCGGAATTGAATCGGAAATTTCTAGGTGCTGTTTTCCGAAAACTGACCTAAGGAATATTCCGATACATTTTCCGAAAACTGTGTTTACATGACTTTTGATATCGGAATTCTTATGCTCACGTAAACGCACTGACTGTTACATGACAAGGAGTGTTTAGCTCTACAACCCTGAAGCTGAATGATTTTTTTTTTCAAATGTGCTTCTCTTGCAGCACTGCTTCTTAAATCTTTCAAGACATCAAGCAGGGCTTTCAGATGTGTTTTTAAACTAATGCACATCCCAGAGTTTAACCAAACAAGACACAAAACAATAGGCTTCCCTCCTGCAAGAGCTGGGACAAATGAACCAATGCATAACCAATGGGGGTGGGGTAAATCTCTACCAGTCTTTGCGGGCATCTGTGCAGAAACTGACTTTTTGGGGTAAAATGAAGAACAAATGCCCCACTGAGTCTTTCTGCATTGGTATTAAAAGGTCAGCACAGGTAGAGAATCTGCCTACCTGTTGTGAAAATAACTAGGTTTGGGTAATTAAAAAAAAAAGTCTTGCATTAAGTTAATCACATACATCACTTTACATTTATAATGTTAATTTGAGGATTTCTTAAGTTTCATTATAGTATTAAATATAGATGTTCATAAAAAAGATATATTTTTCACATTGGTAAGTTCCGCTTCAAAAAAGTTGCACGTTATTTTATCTTTTTATTAGGAAACAGTAACTTCATTGACAACATATTTTCTACTTTTTTTGTAAATTCTCAAATACATAATTGATAATCTGGTAGAAAAAGGAGACTCAAGTCAGTAACCCAAGTTTTCGGCTACCTGTTCCGACCTCTAGTTGCGATATTAGGGTTGGATGATAATTTTTAATCATCGGCTAAAAAAACTGACACACAACATTTTCACTCGGCAAGAGTTAGGCAACTTTATGTACAGATTGAGGTTACAGCTATGTAGTGGGCCTCCCATTGGAAGATGTCTTCCTGGTACTATATGGATCAATGAAATCTAGCAGTTTGTCATTAAAGACCTCCATCAAGAAAGAGAGACCAAGCATATTCCATTGACCCATCATAATGTCTTTCTTTTGAAGAAACACTATTAAAACAATATCAATAACACAATTATATTTGACTGTCTCCTTTTCTAGCTGTATTCCCAGAACTAACTTAATTGTGTTTTTTCCCCCCAAAGTGGTTGATTAGTAATATTTAGTAATCCAGCTGTTCTGCATTCATCCCATTACCTGTTGGAAAATAGTGCATTTAGACAAGAATTCCACAGGGCACTTTTACCCTGACCAATGGCCAATAAAACTGCCATTATTGCATGATGCTGAAGTACTGAAGTACTTTGTAAATTTAATGGACAGTTATAAAGCTTTCACTGGAGAGGTCCGGAGGCTGCCTTTTAGAGCTGCACTCTTTTGAATGTTAACAAAAGAAGTGTTTATTGTTGTTTTTTTGTTTGTTTTTTATAGTGCAATCATGGAACCAGCCAAAATCACAATGTTCAGAAAATGAAAAATTACCCTGAAGAGCGCTTCCTGCAACAGCAGCAGCAGCAGCAGCAGCAGATCGTTATACTTATCAAGAGGATACCACCCACCACGGCCATGGCAATGATCAGGGCCTCAAAGTTTACTGGAATAAAAGGCAGGAAAAATTAGTTAACATTGTAATTCAAAACAAATCAAAAGAACAAAATAAGTCTGAGAATACAAGTAATCTTGAACGATACCTTGAATCATTTAGGGTTTCTTTTTTTATTATTTCTATTTAACAATACACTCTAAGTAAATTTTACTTTGTGGCAACAAAACCCATACCCAATTCAATTAACCTGTAGCCATGCATCACTGATTATGATTTCCATTATATGAGAGTAGATGTTAAAACTTCATGCTGATTTGAACTCGGCTCTCGCCAAGATAAGCACCAACTAAGACGTAGCTTTACAGTAAACTAATGTGATCCATCTGAGTCTCCATCCATTTGCGTTTCCTTCCATATGATGATGCAGATATCCTTCTGCCTGGTGTTGATGGCTGAAGTGTAATGCTGGCTCCAGGGATCAGCTTATTTTGCCTCCCTAGTGCATTAGCACACAACGGCTGTGATGCTGGCTCCGGGGATCAACCACAGTGCGGTCTCCCCAGCGCATCAGCATGACAACCGTCTGGATTGAGCTAAGTAGGGTAGATCTCTGGGGTCTTCAAGTGGGCACCTTCCATCCTCAGTGTTTCGTCTACTAGCCCACGACACCTCAAAAGGGCTTGACGGTGATTCTGGCGTCCCAGCATTACCCCCCTCCGTCCCCCACTCAACTCAGCCCAGCTTACTTAACCGTACATCAGCGTTTCTTTCTTTCTACTGTGCTTGAGATCCCCAACCAGAATCTTTCCGTCTCAACCACAGCCAGTTGCTGCTCCTCTCTGCTGCTTCAGATAAGTTCTTCACCGTGCGACGCAACTCTTGGCCACTGAATCTGATGTCTCTGAGAAACCGGGTTGTAGAGTGTGCCACAAATCCTCAACAACCCACCTCCACTGGATAAACCCGGACTCTCCACCCTCGCTGTTCCGCTTCAGCGGCTAGTTGAGCATACCACAGTTTCTTCCTCTCATACGCCTGATCTACAGCATCCTCCCATGGCAGGTGAACAAGGCGTGCTGATCCAGACCACAAGACAATATCTGGTCGAAGGTTAGTGGTGGCAATCTTAGGTGGAAAAATAAGCCGTTGACCAACATCTGCCAGCATTTTCCAGTCTCTAGCAGCTTCCAGTTGTCCTGGGCGAGGCTTGGTTTTAACACCTTTTCTTGGCGGTTGCTCTCCTGGTTGGAGGAATGTTGTCTTTTGTATGTAATATTTTGATGGAACTGGTGGCAACTTATTGGTCATGTTACGCTTGTCTTCCAATGCTAAGGCCAAACATTGCAGCACCTGGTCATGGTGTCAAGTAAACCCTCCTTGGCTAAGAGCCACCTTACATCCTGTCAAAATGTGCCTTAATGTTGCAGTTGATGAACACAAAGGACCCTCTCCTACCCAGAGGTTTAGGTTCTGTGGTGATGGGAGAACATCATATGTTGAACTGAAGAGGAAACTGATCCTGCTCTGTTCCATTGACCATAGGTCTTGCCAGCCGATCTTGCGTTGTTCCACATTCTCCCATCTCATCCATTCTCCCTGCTTGGCCTGGAAAACGGCCTTTATACACCTCATCCTCTCCTCCTGCTTTTGCACCTTGTTGACTACCAGCTTCCTCCGTTGAGCTGGGGCTGCCTTGTGCCATGTAGGAGGAGCTGAACTGAGACCAAGACCCCCTCTTCCATGCTGAACTTGCCCCATGATATTTGACGCCCACTTTCTTCCAGTTTTCTACACAGGTGCTGCCTCCCTTACGCATTTGTCACGTGACTCTATTAATGTAATTTCCAGTCGGACCTTGGCGCACTTAAACTCCTCGGTTAGAGTGGAGACTGGTAGCTGCCGTATTCCTTTACCATAAAGTCCCACTCTGCTGAGGCAGAGTGGAACTCCCAACCATTTCCTGATGTATGAACTGATTAAAGCTTCCAGCTTCTCAACTGTTGTCAAAGAAACCTTGTCCACAGTCAGTGGCCACAGCAACCTCTGCAGTAGACCAAACTGAAAGCACCAGAGTTTTAGTTTGCCTGGTAAAGTGCTGCTGTCTATGCTCTTCAACCCTTCCACTGCTTGTTGTCTAACTTCTCCCACACAAACTGTGTCCTTTAGATCCCCGTTGTACCATCTTCCAAGACTTTTCACTGGCTTCTCAGACACTGTTGGTATTGCCTCACCATTAATGTAGAACATTTTATCTACTACTTTACCTTTAATTATAGAGATTCTCCTTAATTTAGTGGGCTTCAATTGCATTCGTGCCCATTCAATGTTATTGGTTAATTTGCCCAATAACCAATTAGTGCAGGCTACTGTTGTAGTCATGGTTGTCTTGTCATCCATGTATGCTCGAATTGGTGGTAGTCGCATTCCAGAAGCCAAGCCCTCCCCTCCCACTACCCATTTTGATACCCTAACGATTAGGCCTACTTCCATTGCCATGGTAAAAGCCAGTGGAGAAATGGTGCATCCTGCCATTATTCCAACTTCTAGGCATTGCCATGTAGTGCTGAATTCTGAAGTTGAAAAACTAAATTGCAAATCTCCAAAGTAGGCTTTCACTAAATGTGTTATTGTCATCATCAGTACACTGAAAAAATCAAATGCTGCCCAAAGAAGTTCATGTGGCACTGAACCATATGCATTAGCCAAATCCAAATAAAAATAAAAAGGTATGTTTTATTTTTATTATTTGCATTTGTATTATTTTAAAATGCTATTACTACTAATAATAAAAATAATAATAAAAATAAAAATAATAATAATAATAATAATAATAATAATAATAATAATAATAATAATAATAATAATAATTAGGCCAATACAAATTTGAATTTCTATTTAAAATTAAGAAATACAAAAAAATAAAATGACTTCATATATATATATATTGCACTGAAAACATATTTATACATTCAGTATAAATGTTTTCAGTGCAATGCTGCCACCACCTGTCTAGTTTTCTTACTGCAGAAATGACCACTCAAGAAGTCATAATACAAAAGCAATGCTATTCTCTGTTCATTCCAAAATATATTTTTGAATTTAAGAAAAATGAAGAACCTCCAACAGCTTTAAATTGCATATGTTTTACATTCATTGCACAAGTCATGCCTTTGGAGACAAATTTTGAAAACATAAAAGTGGAGCTCAAAAAAACATAATTGTTTGCAACATGCTTTGTTATTCTTGATTAGTATGTGCAATGAAAAGCCTAGACCAGGACTGTCCATTGAGTTTACCAATAAAACTCTTTTGATTTGAGTATCCCATCCCATTCAAGGTTCTTAATGGGCTTGGAAAAGACTACAAGGGTAATCAGTATTCTTTGGCAGAAGCAAGTTCAGTCAAACTACAGCAAAACATGTTGTGCTTAAATATCACACATGTTTAACAATCACAGATATAATGAAGCTGTTCGTTTTACAGTATGGCTAAACCTCTTTTTTAAATCTCTACACTTTTCAAAAAATATCTTTACACCTATTCAGCAATATAGTTTTGGTAAACTAAACTTATTTTATATTATAACTCCCTGGTCATGAGTATGGCTCTATGCACTTGACCTCTATATATGCTACATGAGTTGTGTGCAACGATTCAGCAACAATCATACATTGCAGAAGGATCTTAAGTGACTGCACAAGGGGCATGACAGTGCCCATGCAACCAGCTAGTTGTTTAATACAGAGGTGGAATCGACCACTGTATTCAGTCTGAAGATGAAGATGTGTGCAATCCACGAAGCCATTCTATAAATGTTGACCAGTCTATGTAGATACCAATTTTGCAATTACACTGACTTCAGTATGAATTTAGTAACTTCATACTCACCCCAACACACTCCCCATCGTGCATCAGACAGACGGCAGAGTTTGGATGGTGGAAGTACATTTCTGGCCGGATAATCCAGACAAGCATTGGTGGTGTAACACCATAGACACTGCAAGAAAGAAATATCCAAAAATTCAGTCAAAACATTGCAATGCAAAACCAATTTGGCCTATGCAGGCCTAACAGGTTTAGATCATTTAAATTAACATTGATCAACTACAGACAATTTTAGAAAGCTTCTATCTTGGGTTACTGAGACAATACATTATAAAACCCACAGAGAAGAGTATAAATAATACAAAAAAAAAAAATCGGTCTTGCTATCAACATTATGCAAATGACCATGATACCAGAAGTATACAATAGGAATTAACATTTAAATGTTTAGTCACAATTTGATAAGCGATTCACCAGACAAATGCAAAAATGTAAGTATGACATGGATGTCCAGAAAGACACCCCCACCTCGCCAGAATCGTATATTCTCAATAACTTAAACTAAATGTTATCTTTAAGCAGCTCTCCAGGCAGTGGTAGTATATATCCAGAACAAATATTGCATATTAATACCAACGTGTAAGATTACTCACTGAAACATTCTTTAGGCACTCTTCACAAGACCCAGTGATGGAAGAGCACGCTAAAATTTGAAACAAAAAAGAAAGAGCACATATAAATTGCTGTGTCCAACCATTTGTGCAATAAAATAAAATAGACAAATACAGTGGCTTCTGTTTCCGAGTCACTTCCTGTGCTGCAGTATTTAAGAGTAAGTAGCTTCAAATTCAATTCTCAGGCACTTGACAGCGAGTCCAGCACTATGACACGATATGACAATTGGCTCATCATATATCAATGGCAGGTAATTAGAAATGAAGAGCAGCTCCTGAAAGCAACACTTTCATATTGTAGTCTATATTACTATAATTTTGCACATCCCGACATGGATTAAAAAACTAAATAGAACAGTCCAAAAGATAAAAAGGGCGCATAGCCTGCACGTATTTTTTTTTAAACAAAATATCAAATGAATAGACTTTTTGTGTTCAGTGATTCAATTGCAGTGAAACAAGAAGCATCTGTGGCAAAAGTGTTTCGTATGCAGTTTAACATTAAGGAGAAGTTCCCAGTCAACAAAGATCATTCAAAACACATTCAAAAATACATCTGAAAGTTTTAATAAAGACCAGTGCTACCCTGCTATTGCCCCACCCCTAATTCCTTAAACTAAAGCTTCTGGTTATCAATTAATGATGAAGATCCTAGTTGGGCCTGTTTTTCTGGTTGGTCCCCACTTTATAGTAAACAATTGGTTATAGATTTTATTTATGAGATCATAATACTTACCAAAAAACCTTAAATGTATTACTTTAGGGGAATAGCTTTTTAGAGAAGTTAAACTGACTATTTCAAAAGTTATTAGAATCAGGGGATGTTCAGAGAATACCAACTGACTAACCAACGTTCTGTTTTTATGCAGGAAAACATTTTGACCTAAAATAATTCTGAGAAATCATCATCACACACCATATGCAATATCGCTGCTATATTTACTGTATTTTCAACCTGATTGCACCATTACCCCACTACACTACAATAATATAATACAACAATTGTGTTGTTCTGGTTACAAAGGTTCGTAACTGGAAGTGCTGAGTATTGCTGATCAGGTATGTTGTCATTCAAAAATTAAGTTAGCATTTCAGTTTTTGACATAATGTTTAAGTTTAGTCTCACACTTGATTATATGTAAAAACAATGGAGCACAAGTATGCAGATATCTTAATCTGATATTAATAATATTCTCGTCTCTCCTGGTGTTTTGCATATCTGCTGCCAACAAAGCAGTCCCTAAAATGACAGCAACTCAGCAGTCACATTTTAAAATATAAAATATAGTATTTACATTGGTGTGTAACCAAATTAAGTTCGAATTACGGCTTTTGAAGATGGGCTTCCTTCTTGAAATTACAGTATGATCTTCAACACAAACTTCACTGATTTCAGCTTGGTTAAATATTAATAATCGTCCATTCTTACGGTGTCGTGTTATTCGTGTTTATGTCGCAAAGACATGTGTAACTGTACCTTCAATACAAAATACATGCTGCAATTTTTAGAACAGTTTCTTAAAGTTAACACACACACTCACATTATATTATAAATGAAAAAGAAACACAGTTGAATCTCTTACCCTGATGTGGTAGAGGTGTAGTTGAACTCTCTCCGCATGAGACAGGAAGGCAGCAGATGCAGGCGAGGAGTAAGACAACTGAAGACAAAAGTTTTAGGAACTCCATTTTTGTATTTATTTTGAACTCAATCACATTGATCCAATTTACCTTTGTCTCAATAATACAAAGGCTAAAATATATGCATACGCACTCGGAATTGTTAATACCGTTAAATTAGTTGTTGTTTTGTTTTGTTTCGTTTTTCTATCAGCGATTTCCTGGCTGAGTGTTCTTATCCTTCTGACTTCTGCGCAAACTCAGTGCGCTATAAAAAATAGATCCGACGCAGTCTGAACAGTTCCTGTTATTTGCACTCTCAATACACCCACCCTCCTGCTTTGTTGACTTCTTCATTTTTCTTGACGTTCTTTCAGTTTTGTAAGTGCTGAACCCCAGATTTTTAAAGGGCTTGTGTAGAACCTGTCAAGTTTCTCTGCATTTTGTAGTTTTTCTACCACAATGCACCAATATTTATAGTAGGCGCCATCAGATTCTGCAAAGACAAAATGTGTTTTTTTATTTTGTTTATTTCTATTATATACTTATTTTTTTTAGTGTACAACATTTTACAGCTATTTCCCCTCATCTATCTCGCCCCATGCCATGGTGCCTAACTGAAACACTGCTGCAGCAGGGTGATCCTGGTTTCACTGATGGCTTTTTTTGGCAGGGGAGAACATCATTCGTTCTCTGCACTGCTCTCACTGAAAAATAAATACAGAAATGAATTCATACATAAACACATTGCCATGAGATTTACAGTCTGTATTTTATTTTACAACAATAAAAAATATATATTGTACAGATAATCTCATATATAAGCATTTCATTTCTATCATTATAAACATATTTGACAATCTTCATGTTTTTAATAGTTTCACAAATCAATGGATTGTGCATGTCCAATAAATAATTAATATCTCTTCTGTTCAAATCTAGTAAAAAGAAAGTTTTTTTTTTTTTTTTTAATATAGCATTTAAATATATAAAAATGTAAATATGGTAAATAGCAAACTTTAGCAACACTAAAATCGAAAGCAAGCAGTGTTGGGTCTTTATTTCTGGAAGTAGTGTTGCTGTCACAGCAGTGAACTCTGAACCTGCCTGTGAGAGCAGCATAAATAAAACAGCGTCAATTTCCAAAAAGTTTCTCTGCGATTTTTCTTCTGCCGTGCTGACACGCTACATTGGCGTCAGAGTGGGATGGAGATCGATCCAAGCAGCGTGAAGTAAGAGCCAACAGGAGACGTAGGGATGATCGGCGTGCTGGAGCGACTGCTCCAGAGTGAGAAGGAGGTCTGTGAGGCGGGAGGACCATCGGCCAGCAGTGGAGAGGGGTGCCTACCGGCGGCAGAGCGTACGGGGCCCGGCTGGGTCCCAAAGAGTGCCGCGCCAGAGAACCAGAACAGTGAGGGACGAGCGGAGTGTTGGGCAAGCCAGCCCAACAGTGGCGCTGTCATGATGGGATGGCAGACCGCGGAGCTGCCCAGTTTTGACGGCACCACTACCTGGGAGGTGTTTCATGTCCAACTGGTGGTGCTGGGCAAACTGTGCAGCTGGATCGAAGAGGACAAGGCCCAGCAGCTGAGAGGGGATGCCCAGATGGTGCTGCTGAAGGAGATGGGCCGTTACTGCACATTGGTTGCCGCCCTCCAACGCCAGTTTGGCAGTACTGGAGAACCAAATCTGCTGCGAGCCAGATTCCGGAGGCGAGAGTGGGCAGCGAGAGAGAGCCTGGCCTGGCTGGTGACAGACCTGGAGAGGGAAGTCCGGCGACTTTACTCTGATGCTGCAGCCCGAGAACAGGAGGAGCAAGCGTGGTTCCAGTTTGTTGAAGTCATGGGTTCGGGTGAACTCTGCAAGTACTTGTGCCTTGCGAAGCCCAAGTCCCTGCAATCCGCACTTCGACTCGCCCAGGAGTGGGAGGATGTGACCCAAGAAGAGAGCAGCGCTTGAACAAGAAGGAGGCGAAGTCGAACAGGGCACCACGCAACTGGCTGACATCCTGCGGAAGATCGTGGCAGTCCAGAAGGCCCAGTCCCATCAACCACCCACCACCTCTGCTGGGGATGCAGTCAACCAGGCCTCATCTGTGCTAATTGCCCCCAGCAGGAGCCACAACCCAGACCCAACCAGCCATCGGCAGGAAACGAGCGTGGGCCAATGTAACAGGGGAACCATCGCCCCACTCTTCCAACCCCAAATTGAATGCAGCACACACCGCATCAGCAATCGTTGGGAGAACCTGGAACCACGGCAAGTGCAAGCCCTTTTAAGGGCTCCTGCAAATGGTGCCAACTGAGAGTGAGGCACAGGAGAGGGAAATGAGGACAGTGGCAGCAGTTCCACGCCTGTTGAGGACGGAAGCTACCCTCAGCGAGGCGGTAGAGAGCGTGCACCTGCGCAACAGTGAGGGACTGGATGAACAGGAGAGCGGTCAAATCTGCACATTACTGCAAGAGTTTGAGCACCTCTTTGCAGTCAAGCTGGCTACCCCTGTTCAGACTCGGCAGCGGAGAAATCGGGGGTGATCGAGCTGTCCAACTGTCCGTGGGTCGCACTAGTGGTACTGGTCGGCAAGAAAGATGGGTTATATGGTTCTGTGTAGACTACCGCTGCCTAAACACCGTCACCAGAAGAGACTCATACCCACTGCCCCGCCTTGACGGGTCACAGGCAATTCAACTTGACATTCATTTTGTGCAACACCTTGGCCACTTTTAAACTGCTGATGGAGACCTATTGGTGCACGCCCCAACCTTTTCTGAGGCCCTGTTGAACCTGTGGTGGGTGTTGAAAAGGATTCAGGCTGCTGGACTGCGACTGAACCAGGGCAAGTGCCACCTTTTCAGACGTCAGACCACCTTCCTCGCCCACTGCATCAGCAAGGAAGGCATCACCACCGACCCTGAAAAGGTCTCCGCTGTGCAGCAGTGGCCCACCCCAGCAAGCATAAAACAGCTCTGCAGTTTCCTGGATCTCACATCTCTCTTGAGATGGAAGGAGGAGAACCACAGGCCCGACTGGGCAGAAGTAGCCCCCCTCTCCCAAGCTGTTAAAGGGTTGTGGTCACAGTGGGAAGCTTTGGAGCTCCTGGATGACATACTGCTCCAGCAATGGCAAGTTTCAGCCAGCAGCAAACAACGAATGCAGCTGGTGGTGCCTGCCTCACTCAGGTGCACAGTGCTCCAAGCTAACCATGGTGCACCTGGAGTGGGGCACTTCAGCATCACAAAGATGCTGGGGCACCTCCACGACCAGTACTACTGGGGAGGTTGCCACGGCGACGTGGAATCCCAGTGGCACTCCCCACCGGGACAGGGCACTCTGTTGCTGACCACCCCTCCACCAGGTCCAGCCTCACTGGGTGACGCGCTGTGGTTAGCAAGGAACCCTCTCCCTTCACCACCGGCATCACCGTGGGAAGCTTCAGAGCTCCTGGATGGCGTCCTGCTCCAGCGATGGCAAGTCCCTTTAACAGCTTGGGACAAAAAGAGCTAAGGTGAGGGCAATGTAACGTTCACTGTGTTGTACTGTCGCTCTAGCTTGATGTGATGTGATTGGCTGTCAGAATGTATTTTCTGATTGGGTCAAGTCAAAGGTAGGGCCAATAGCATGTGTGTGGGTTTCTGCACCCTCATTTGCATATAAGGGGGCAGGACCGAGGGAATAAAAATGGGTTGTGCCCACCAG
This sequence comes from Acipenser oxyrinchus oxyrinchus, assembly GCA_030684275.1. NCBI lineage: Eukaryota > Metazoa > Chordata > Actinopteri > Acipenseriformes > Acipenseridae > Acipenser > Acipenser oxyrinchus. Next base: position 12,872,517 of record CM060249.1, read on the forward strand.
TTTGGGTCTTTTTTCCTGGAATCAGTGTTGCTGACAGAGCTGTGAACTCTGAACCTGCCTGCGAGTGTGGTATAAATTGAAGAGCATCAATTACCAAAGAGTGTAGAATAAACTATGATGGGCTACTGTTTTCTTTTCTCTGCTGGCTAGTGGGAAAATGCATTTAACAGCCGAATTGGGGTAAAACCTGTTTAGACTGGACTTGTAGATCTGTTGATCTACCGATGCACTGGACATACCTGACCTAAGCACCACGTTACTGCATCCTCAGCTGATGCACTATCCTTGCACAAGTGCACTACTAATATTTCATTTCAACCGTTTAGCATTATTTTATTTTTTTAAACCTTTAGAATAAATATCTGAACATTTGAAAAGTATAATAACTGTGTGGAAAAAGTCAAATAATTTTAATTTGTATTACAAATCATTCATAAGATAATTAATGACATGACTCGAAGGCGATTCACACCCCCTGACTAGGCGGCAGTAGCACATGGAGTGAGGATTGTATCTGGTTGCCTACACACTTCTTTGTCAGCCAACGTTACTCTATTGTTTTGAGCCGCGGCTGCTCCTAGGACTATATAAAGAAGGATAGGACAGTCAATCCCGTGATGCAGTTCGGTGCTCAATTACAGGCGCCATTTGTGGAGCCCACTCAGTACTGAATACATTGCGGCAATGCTGTGTTGCAGCGCCAGGATATACCGGTATTTTTTAATAACAATACAAAATATCGTTAATATAAAGTGACTGGCTGTTATTTATGCGAATTAATGTTTGATTATGTCAAGAAACATTTTGCCAGGGCAAGCGTGAATACGTTAAAAGCATTGCGAGTACACTGTTAAAAAGTGCTCTACGGGCTCCAGAAATGCTCCGCTGTACTAACTCCGCCCACTTGTGACATCATTTTCCTAACCTTCTTTATATAGTCCTAGGGCTACTCCAGCGCAGGACCTCTTGAGAAGCTGCGCGGCTGTGCAGACATTTAAGCCCGTGGATGCGTGACCTGGTGACGTCTTTTCCGGCTGAGTTCACGCAGACGATGAATTTGGACAGGTTTTCCGCACAATCTGCGCAGACTTAGCAAAGTCTGCGTATCGTGAACGCACCCAATGATCTAAACGTGGTGGTGCAAGTGGAACTACGAAATACATTTGCAGGTTTGTTTTCAAGTACAGTTTCTGTTAGACAATGACAGAAAGACTTTTTTTTCTATAAGTAGGTTTCATTACAGTGGCAATGAACGCTCTGAACTCAGAATTTAAATTTTCTACGGCACAGATATTTATGTAAATAATTGACCCTGATTGAGACCGGTAGCAGTTTTTACAACTGAACGTTGTATTATTTATTTTGAAACCGAAACTTGTGTGTGTGTGTGCATTTTTTTTTTTTTAAGAAAGTCTTTTCATGGTAACCCATCCCATCCCACCTCACAAACACATATTCATTAAACCCCAAAGTAATTGAACCAGTCTGCTCAGCATACATTATTATTATTAGTTTATTTGGCAGGTGCCTTAATCCAAGGCCACAGGTGTTACAGGGCAATACAAGGTTACAGTGCAAAAACAATATTTACATAGTGTAATTTACAGTAAATGCAAATGCTACTAATACAATATATGACACATAAAAGTAACAACTTAAGATAGACAATTAGTTTCTACAAACAATTCCTTTTCAGTTGTTTAACATATTTACCCGGAACATCAAGAGGAATGTAGCTAGCACTTTTTGCAGGGATTGTACAAAACTATTAACATTACATAAGTTATTATATAAATGATATGTGCTACCAAGTTTTAAGTCTCCTCTCACTTTTTTTCCTAAGCAACTATGTCAGAGATTTCCACCAGCAACAACAACACAGAACCGAACAATACTAATGACAAAGGAACAGCAGCCATCAAGGCTCAGTAAGTAAACATGAACACAAGACCATCGTGCTTGTCGTTTAAGGGGTTACAGAACCCCCTGTAGTCTTTACATAAAACACGGTCAATTCTCCCTATTGCAACAATGCTTGCAGTTGTGTAAACAGGAAAACAAGCAGCGTTGTTGTAGCATGGAGTCATGAAGCATGGTTTAAGCAGTGGCGTGCTGTCAGGACTTTCAAGGTATTCTCTGCTGACCAGACAGTGCCAAGTAAACCGTCAGTCAAATGACATTACGCTGCCTCACTCACTTGCGTACAGTGTGCTTGCTTATACTATGAAACAAACAAAATTGCTCAAGCTCTGTCAAGTTGGATGGGGACCGTTGGTGAACAGCAATTTTCAAGTCTTGCCACAGATTCTTAATCGGATTGAGGTCTGGGCTTTGACTGGGCCATTCTAAGACATTCAGGTTCTTTTATTATTATTATTTATTTCTTAGCAGACGCCCTTATCCAGGGCTACTTACAATTGCAAGCAAATACATTTCAAGTGTTACAGTACAGGTAATACAATAAGAGCAAGATAAATACAATGACAAGTTCAAGCAAGTACAAGTGTGACAAAATACAATTCAATACAGCAGATAAGTGACAGTGATAGTTACATCAAGATATGATTAAATACCAAATACTACAGTTTAAACATATGGCAGGTTACAGTACTCTGAAGTACAGGATTAAATGCAGTAAAGTAGGGGCAGGTAAGAGTAAGTAAAGCAAATTTAAGGAAGGGTGAAAGTGTCCCAGGGGGAAACAGAGGAGTTCTACAGGTGCTGTCTGAAGAGGTGAGTCTTAAGGAGGCGCTGAATGTGGTCAGGGACTGGGCGGTCCTGACATCTGTAGGTAGGTCATTCCACCACTGCGGAGCGAGGGTGGAGAAGGAGCGGGCTCTGGAGGCAGGGGAGCGAGAGGAGGTAGAGCCAGTCTTCTAGTGCAGGCGGAGCGGAGAGGTCGAGTGGGGGTGTAGGGAGAGATGAGGGTCTGGAGGTAGCTGGGTGCAGTCTGGTCAAGGCATCTGTAGGCTAGTACAAGAGTCTTGAACTGGATGCGGGCGGTGATCGGTAGCCAGTGGAGTGAGCGGAGTAGTGGAGTTGCGTGGGAGAAGCGAGGCAGAGAGAACACCAGGCGGGCAGCAGAGTTCTGGATGAGCTGGAGCGGACGGGTGGCGGCCGCAGGGAGGCCAGCCAGGAGGGAGTTGCAGTAGTCTAGGGCGGAGAGTACCAAGGCCTGGACCAGGAGCTGGGTGGCGAAGTTGGTGAGGAAGGGTCGGATTCTTCGGATGTTGCTCAGGAAGAATCGGCAAGTGCGTGCCAGAGTGGAGATGTGCTGGGAATAAGAGAGGCAGGGGTCCAGGGTGACTCCGAGGTTCTTAGCGGAGGAAGAGGGAGAGAGTGTGGTAGATTCCAGAGGAACAGAGATAGAGAGATCAGAGGAGGGGGAGGAGGAGGGAAAGAAAAGGAGGTCAGATTTAGAGAGGTTAAGTTTGAGGTGATGCGAAAGTGCATCCAGGAGGAAATAGCAGACAGACAGGTAGAGATACGGGAGGAGATGGTGGAGTCAGAGGAGGGGAAGGAGAGGAAAATCTGAGCATCATCAGCATAGAAATGGTATGAGAAACCATAGGATGCGATGAGGGGGCCCAGGGAGCGGGTGTAGAGAGAGAACAGGAGAGGACCCAAGACTGACCCTTGGGGACTCCTGTTAAGAGAGGGTGAGGTGTGGAGGTTGCTCCACGCCAGGTTACCTGGTAAGTGCGGTTGGAGAGGTAGGAGGAGAACCAGGCCAGAGCAGTGCCAGAGACTCCCAGGTCAGCGAGAGAGGACAGTAGAATAGAGTGATCAACAGTGTCAAAGGCAGCAGAGAGGTCGAGGAGAATTAGGACAGAGGAGAGAGAGGCAGCTCGGGCAGACTTAAGTGAGTTGGTGACAGACAGGAGGGCGGTTTCAGTGGAGTGAGCAGAGCGGAAGCCAGATTGGAGAGGGTCGAGCAGAGAGTGGTTGGACAGGAAAGCAGAGAGCTGGCGGTGTACAGTCCGCCAAGGGTTTTGGAGAGGAAGGGTAGGAGGGAGACAGGACGGTAGCTCTGGAGGGAGGTGGGGTCGAGGGTAGGTTTTTGAGGATGGGAGTGATAGAGGCTTTTTGAAGGCAGAGGGAAAGAGACCAGAAAGTAGAGAGGTGTTGAGAAGGGAGGAGATGAAGGGAAGTAGAGCATGAGCAGCAGCTTGAAAGAGGTGAGTGGGGAGGGGGTCCAGGGCACACGTGGTGGGTTTGTGACCCTGGAGCAGGGAGGAGAGGTCAGAGTCTGAGAGGGGCGAGAAGGTGGAGAAGGAGGGTGAGTTAGTAGGGGATGCAGTGGGTGTAGGGGTTGGAGCAGGAGGAGGTGCGGGGAGGGAGAGGTGTTAAAGAGTTTATGGATATCTGAGATTTTAGAAGAGAAGAAGGAGGCAAAGTCATCAGGGAGATAGAGGAGGGAGGAGGAGGGGGGAGGGTTTAGGAGGGAGGAGAAGGTAGAGAATAGTTTACGTGGGTTGTTAGTGGAGGCTTGGATTACAGATTGGAAATAAGTACATTTAGCAGAGGAGAGAGTAGAGGAGAAGGAGGAGAGGAGAGTGCGGTAAAGGTCTAGGGCAGCAGGGAGTTTGGTTCTCTTCCATTTCTTTTCAGCAGATCGCAGTGTGATTCTTGCCGAGCGGAGTGCAGAAGAGAGCCAGGGATGGGGAGGGGAGGGGCGAGCAGGTCGGGAGGTGAGGGACAGAGGGAGTCGAGAGAGGAGGTGAGGGAGGAGAAGAGGGTGGAGGTAGCAGAGTCTACGGAGAGTTGTGAAAAGGAGTCGATAGGAGGGAGGTGAGAGAGAGCAGTGGAGGCAAGGACAGAGGGGGAGAGAGAGCGGAGGTTACGGCGAGAGGTGACAGTGGGAGTAGGAGGAGCAGGGAGAGGGGGAGAGACAGAGAAAAAGAGATGAAATAGTGATCGGAGAGGTCCAGGGGGTGACAGAGAGGGTGGAGGGGCAGCAGGCCCTGGAGAAGATGAGGTCCAGTTGACGGCCAGCTTTGTGGGTAGGAGGGGATGGAGAGAGACAGAAGTCGAAGGAGTGAAGGAGAGGGAGGAATCCAGCAGAGTGGCTGGGGTTGGAGAGATGGATGTTGAAGTCACCTAGCAGGACAGTTGGGGTAGACAGAGAGGGAGGGAGGAGAGTAGATAGTCAAGTTCATCCAGAAAGTGAGCGAGAGGCCCAGGGGGCGGTACAGTACAATGAGCAGGAGTTGACAGGGAGAGGTTAGTTGGACTGCGTGAAATTCAAAGGTATTGACAGAGAGTGAGGAGAGATCGGAGGGGACAGAAAAGAGTAAGGAGGGAGAGAGGAGAAGACCAGTCCCACCTCCCCGCCCAGTGAGACGCTGGGTATGGGACAGGACATAGAGAGAGGACAGGGCAGCAGGAGTTACAGTGTTATCAGGGGACAGCCAGGTTTCAGTGAGAGCAAGGAAATCGAGAGAGAGGTGGGAGGCAAAGGCAGAGATGAAATCAGCTTTGTTAGCAGAAGAGTGACAGTTCCAGAGTGCACCAGAGAGTGTGCAGGAGGGGGGAGAGGCAGAGGGATGAGGTTAGAGGGGTTGGATGAGCAGCAGCGAGAGAGGGCAGAGGACGGGACGAGAGGACAGAACAGGGATGTGAGAGACAGTCATAGGACAGACAAGACAAAAGGCACAGTAGGAGCAGTTTGTTTTTAAACCACTCCAGTGTAGCTTTGGCTGTGTGTTTAGAGTCATTGTCCTGCTGGATGGTGAACCTCCGCCCCAGTCCCAGGTCTCTTGCAGACTGAAACAGGTTTTCCTCTAGAATTTCCCTGTATTTGGCTCCATCCATCTTGCCCTCAATCCTGACCGGTTTCCCAGTCCCTGCCGATGAAAAGCATCCCCATAACATGATGCTGCCACCACCATGCTTCACCGTGGGGATGGTGTTCTCAGGGTGATGAGCAGTGTTGGCTTTGCGCCACACATAGCGTTTTGCGCTAAGGCCAAAAAGTTCAATTTTGGTCTCATCAGACCAGAGAACCTTTTTCCACATGTTTGCTGTGTCTCCCACATGCCTTTTGGCAAAATCCAAACAGGATTTGATGTTTTTTGTTTTCAGCAATGGCTTTCTTCTCGCCACTCTTCCATAAAGCCCAGCTTTGTGGAGCATCCGGGTTATAGTTGTCCCATGGACGGTTTCTCCCATCTCAGCTGTGGATCTCTCCAGCTCCTTCAGAGTTACCATTGGCCTCTTGGAAGCTTCTCTGACTAATGCCCTCCTTTCCTGGTCACTGAGTTTTGGTGGACGGCCTTCTCTAGGCAGAGTCGCGGTTGTGCCATATTCTTTCCATTTTTTAATAATGGATTTAACGGTGCTCCTGGGGATGTTCAAAGTTTGGGATATTTTTTATAACCCAACCCTGATTGGTGCTTCCCCAGAACTTTATCCCGGACTTGTTTTGATAGCTCCTTGGTCTTCATGATGCTGTTTGTTTAGATATGCTCTCAAACAAACTCTGGGGCCTTCCAGAAACAGGTGTATTTAATCTGAGATCATGTGACACTTTAATTGCAACAGGTGGACTCCATTCAACTAATTATGTGACTTCTGAAGGCAATTGGTTGCACCAGAGCTTATTTAGGGGTGTCACAGCAAAGGGTGTGAATACTTATGCAATCAAGACATTTCAGTTTTTTATTTGTAAATAATTTTGAAAAATATGTAGACTTTTTTACCCACTTCAACATTATGGACTATTTTGTGTAGATAAGTGACAAAATTCCTAATTAAATCCATTTTAATTCCAGGTTGTAACACTACAAAATGTGGAAAAGTCCAAGGGGGGTGAATACTTATGCAAGGCACTGTATACACCACAGATCCCCGAGCTGACACAGAAGGGAAAGGATATACTCGACACTTTCAGAATTAAAATTATGAAAGGTATCTATGGCTTACAGGTAGCTGTCACTTAAAAAATGGAGTGGAGGGGGGTGGGGGTTGCGACGACTCTGCTACCCCAGTCCATTTTGTCACGGCACGGCACGCTACTGGGTTTAAGACACTGTAGTTCTGATAAAGGGGATTCTGGGATTGTAAGATTGCAGTATGCCATACTGTACCTTCCCAATGACTGTAGCCATTAAGGGGTCAAGTAGAATGATTTTAATAGAAAATTGGTGAAACATTGGTATGCATAATTACACCAACGCATGAACATTTTGTGATGCAGTTGTTGCATTTTTGTCTTTGTTTCCTTTGAAAATGCAGTATTATGCAGTATAATGCTACTGAAATTCAATGTCTGACCTATACATAATATCTTATGTTTATAATAGGATATTCCAAATGTTTGCTTTAGGTTCCTCACAACTAGAGAGAAATTCCATGAGTTTGTAGATTCTGGAGGGAACGCTGCTGAGAAGAAGCCAGAGAGCAAGGAGCCAAAAGCGGATGGAGGTGATGATGCTGCAGAGGAGGAGACCGGGGATCTAGAGCCAAAAAGGATTAAGCTAGATGAAAACCTAGCAGGAAATGATAAAGAAAAAGGGAGGAGAGAAACAGCAGAAAAAGAAAGCAAAAGGACAAAACAAAGCTAGGCCTCACGTGAAACCAAACGCCTATGATGATAAACGACTCTGCCCCTCTGTAGTTCAGGTATGGAACTGAGTAATAATGAAAACTGGATTTTCTTCTTGTGACAAATCAGGGTGTAAAATTATTTAAGACCAAGTTTCACCAGAGCAGTATACTAGTCTCAAATTACCTGGGAAATCCACCCCAATACTTCAAAGTTCAAATATATGACAAAGACGTATCAATAACAGTATGTAACAACAGTGGTAAATTAGAGCAGTTTATTGAATACAGAATAGTTAGATAAATAAAGAAGGGATTCGGTTATGTAGTTCACAAAGTTACAGAATGTCATTGAGCAGTAAAAATACACAAAGGGTTAAATTAAACAGCGAATCAGAAATCAGTTAGTTTCATGTCTTGGAGTACCCCAGTCGGTGGTCTGAACCTGTTTATACTCATCACACCAGTTCCTTAGAAGTTGGTTGAGGATTAGGTCCTTTAACAATGGAGCAGCATGTTTTTTAAGACTTACAGAAACACTGCCAACATATTTGTAACCTAGTTACTTTTTTCAAGGTGAAGTACTTGTTTGGCGACCAATATACCATACACAGTTGCAAGTGAACATATTTTAATCTTTGCACTGTTCTAGACTCATTCCAGTGATCATCAAGTTCCACTGTTATCGGTAGTACTTTTTTGTTAACTAATGTTTTTAAATAAATAGATGGTAATAGCTCAAGGCAAATATTACAGAAAAACAATTCACTGTGGAAGTGCTTTAAAGTAGCTGATTCATAAATCATTCATTTATTTGTAGGAAGGGCTTCACAGACACTCAAGTCAATTCTAAGTCTTGTTTATTAAAGTAAGCAGCAATTACAGATACTAGGAAAATATTCAAGATCCTCTCCTAAATATGCGGGAGCAGGATGACCTAGGACAGCATTTCCCTACTTGTGCGAGAATATTCAAAGACTTTCTTTAACCCTAAATTTCCAACCGATAATACAGTTGCTGTGGTGATATTGTCCTCCGTAACCACATTCCAGAGATAACAACTTACAAAACGTATTCAAAAGTTAGGGAAAGTTTGTTGTATGCCTTAAAAATGAAGTTAATATATGTGTTTCTACATAGATCTGCAAGTATTAAATGTAAACTTCTCCCATTAACCTGAGGCTGTTCTACCTGGCACAGAAACATTAACCTGTTTTGTTCTGTTGCAAGCCTTATTTTGACTTTATTTTTCTCCATGTGGGGTCAAATAATGTTTTGAGCAACCCCCATTTGTCCACTTTAGCTGGAATAATTTATTTGTGTGTTGACCCACCAATTGTTATATAGAAGAAGGACTTAACTTCTGTCTAGTAATAAGTTGAATCTAATTAATCTTCTCGGAGAACACTATGATTAAACTAAATGTTTTTTTTTAATTTGAAGGAATGTGCTGCCAAATGCTTCTTTGGGGACAAATGCAAATATTTGCATGATATTCCTGCATACCTAAAGCTGAAGCCTACAGATGTGGGAAAAATATGCTACCTGTATGAGAACTTTGGAAAGTGCCAGTACGGTATCACCTGCAGGTTTGCAACAGCTCATATCGGAGAGAACTTCAAAAACCTGGTGAATGAGGAGCTAGTGAAGAACAGGGAGGGGGAGGTGATGGTTAAAAACGTCTTGAGCAAAGAGCTTAAACAAAGTTTGCAGAATAATAAGTTTGACTTTAAGGCATCTGATGTCTACCTAAGGCAGATGAGCAAAGGAAATAAGCATCGTAACGTAGGAAAGGAAGATACAGATCATCAGTCAGTACCTGAGAAAGTGAACGAGAAGTCCTGTACAGCAGAAGGACAGAACAGTTCAATAGGTGACCCCAAGGACACACTAAATTCAGAGACACAGCCTGTAGTGGACAGAGAAGCTGGACTTGGCGTTCCCTGTGCTTCTGAAGCAGGGAATATAAATTCTTCACTTGATTCCAAGTAGAATGTGGGAAAAATACCAGTGTGAAAACCCTGGATGTCGTGACAGATGAAGACATTGTCAAGCTCAGAGCTTGTGAAAAGAAGCAAGTAAGTCATGTTTACATTGTTAATGACTGGTAAGGGCAGTTTTGGTGAATATTGTTATTATTTTTTCTTATTCCAGAAAAGAACAATGCAAAACAGTGGTGACATAAAATAATAATAATAATAATAATAATAATAATAATAATAATAATAATAATAATAATAATAATAATCAAATGTAGTGCATGTTGAGTAGTGGAGATGATAAAAATGGAGACACAGTGTTTTGCAAGGTGATGTTTAGCCACATTTCTTTTTCATCAGTTAATGCTGTTATCTGTACAGCTTAGGGTGACTCATGATTCATGAAGACAGCAGTTTGTGTGCATCAGTGTTCTGATTATACATAACTGATCAAGTTTAGAGTTTTGATAGCACTATTCACATTACAAAGGATTGCTCAGGCAGCTGATCAGAATATGATATTGAGAGTAATGGCTATCAGTTCATTGAAGGTGTGCTTCAGCATCAGCAGTTATTGTTATGCTATCTATATAGTGAATTCGAGCATTAAATATATTTGTTTAATGTAACTTATTTGAAAGGATCACTTAACTGTTTTTTTGAAAATGCATATCAATAGCTCCTTTTATCCCTAAAATAAGCAATACATATATGTGTATATATTTTTTATTTTGAAATGTAATTTGTTTTGGCATTTTTAGGTGGACTTCAGAGATAAGCTTTTACCTTGCACCCTTAACAACGGTGAGTAAAAAGCAACACCGGTGTTAGGATTTACTGGGCCCTGGTGACCCCCCATACAAAAAAAAAAAACCTGCAGCACAACCTAAAGAAAACCTTTTGAAAATAAATACATCAGCAGAAAAATTTGAATCTGTCAAAAACATTTTTTTTTTTCCAACAAAACGTATTTGAACATTATTTTAAGATGACTGTGAACAAGACAGTAATCAATCAAGTAACAGTATATCCAAACACTTTAATACATCAATGATGTAACAAGATTAATCACAAAAACATATTAATAGGCATCATGGACTTCTAAATTTAATGTTATCAAGTACAAAAGTTAGTATGAAAACTTCATGCATCAAAACTTCGCCCACAATACAAATGCATTCAATACAACTCATAAGTGTGTGGGGAGGGGGGGAAACATTCTATGAACACACGTTCTTTTTAAATACTGAATTTTTTTTACCATCTGTTGATTACATCTTCCAGCAGAGCAATCACATGACCTTAACACTACACTCGCTTCATGCTCCGCCTCCAGATAGACCATTTGTTGGCTGTAATTTGCGGATCTGTGTTTTGATTGACAGTCTGCCAATACTACCTTGCTACGGTTTATTTTTCAAATCCCAGTAGAGTAGATGGCGCCTATATACAGTACTGTGCAAAAGTTTTAGGCAGGTGTGAAAAAATGCTGTAAAGTAAGAATGCTTTCAAAAATAGACATGTTAAAAGATTATATTTATCAATTAACTAAATGCAAAGTGAGTGAACAGAAGAAAAATGTAAATCAAATCCATATTTGGTGTGACCACCCTTTGACTTCAAAACAGCATCAATTCTTCTAGGTACACTTGCACAAAGTCAGAGATTTTTGTAGGCATATAGTCAGGTGTATGATTAAACAATTATATCAAACAGGTGCTAATGATCATCAATTCAATATGCAGGTTGAAACACAATCATTAACTGAAACAGAAACAGCTATGTAGGAGGAATAAAACTGGGTGAGAAACAGCCAAACTCAGCTAACAAGGTGAGGTTGCTGAAGACAGTTTAATGTCAAAGGTCATACACCATGGCAAGACTGAGCACAGCAACAAGACACAAGGTAGTTATACTGCATCAGCAAGGTCTCTCCCAGGCAGAAATTTCAAGGCAGACAGGGTTTCCAGATGTGCTGTCCAAGCTCTTTGAAGAAGCACAAAGAAACGGACAACGTTGAGGACCGTAGACGAGTGGTCGGCCAAGGAAACTTACTGCAGCAGATGAAAGACACATCATGCTTACTTCTTCTCAATCGGAAGATGTCCAGCAGTGCCATCAGCTCAGAACTGGCAGAAAACAGTGGGACCCCGGTACACCCATCTACTGTCCGGAGAAGTCTGGTCAGAAGTGGCCTTCATGGAAGACTTGTGCCAAAAAGCCACACCTCCAACGTGGAAACAAGGCCAAGCGACTCAACTATGCACGAAAACACAGGAACTGGGGTGCAGAAAAATGGCAGCAGGTGCTCTGGACTGATGAGTCAAAATTTGAAATATTTGGCTGTAGCAGAAGGCAGTTTGTTCAGCGAAGGGCTGGAGAGCTGCACACGAATGAGTGTCTGCAGGCAACAGTGAAGCATGGTGGAGGTTCCTTGCAAGTTTGGGGCTGCATTTCTGCAAATGGAGTTGGGGATTTGGTCAGAATTAATGGTCTCCTCAATGCTGAGAAGTACAGGCAGATACTTATCCATCATGCAATACCATCAGGGAGGCATCTGATTGGCCCCAAATTTATTCTGCAGCATGACAACGACCCCAAACATACAGCTTAAAGTCATTAAGAACTATCTTCAGCGTAAAGAAGAACAAGGAGTCCTGAAGTGATGGTATGGCCCCCACAGAGCCCTGATCTCAACATCATCGAGTCTGTCTGGGATTACATGAAGAGAGAGAAGCAACTGAGGCTGCCTAAATCTACAGAAGAACTGTGGTTAGTTCTCCAAGATGTTTGGGCCAACCTACCTGCCGAGTTCCTTCAAAAACTGTGTGCAAGTGTACCTAGAAGAATTGATGCTTGATGCTGTTTTGAAGGCAAAGGGTGGTCACACCAAATATGGATTTGATTTAGATTTTTCTTCTGTTCACTCACTTTGCATTTAGTTAATTGATAAATATAATCTATTAACATGTCTATTTTTGAAAGCATTCTTACTTTACAGCATTTTTTCACACCTGCCTAAAACTTTTGCACAGTACTGTATGTTTTACATTTAGTCATTAAAGTGGGCTCAGGGAAAAAAAATGGACTCAGGGCTGAGCCTCCCAAAGCCTGGCCCTGGGTGCAGTTGCATCCCTTTGCAATGCAATAGTACTGAAAAAAGTCTTTCTTTTATTATCATTAAAACAATAGTCATTTTAATTGTTGCAGCTGGAGGGATCGTTTCCTGACACCATTGTAACTTTTTGGTTAATGTGTGGTAATGCCCAAGTTTGAGAACTGGGTTAAAAACAGGTGGTCTGAGTACTGTACTTTCTTTTAGGTAATGGGGATACACTCTCCTATGAAGATGCAATGCGAGCCAGGGAGACCAGAGTTTCTGGAATTATGATTGCAAGGTAAACAGAATTTAGATTCTATATTTTAATCTATATTTTCTCTAAAAAAAATGTGTGTTCTGTGAAAACAAGAATAATCATTCTCCTGTCCAAGAAGATTTATTACTGTTTGTAAGCTATGATATCCATAATATTAACCCATGTTGCTCTGTTCATAATAGTGGAGATGGAAATGTTGTCATAGTTTAGATTTTCCTCTTTATTTGCATTAATCTTAATAAGATTTATTATGCTTTTTGGAGAAATAACTACCTGTAATCCAAGGATAACATTTTAAATATAAATATAATAGAGAGTTCCAAAGAGTCTGAGCCATGAAGCTAAACAAGCGTTCTCCAAGTGTGGTGGGCTTTTGCTTGGGGATAACAAGCAGGCCAGAGTCATGTTTGTTTTTTAAATGTTCTTTTCTGTACAAGACACTAAAACTATTAAAATGTGTTATTCTAGGATAGTCTTTTGTAAAGTTACATAGTGCTGAAAGAGTTACGAATAGCTAACAATTTAATCATGTATCACTGTGGCAAAGTGGTACGTGCAGGTGCAGGGGTAATGCAGTGCAGTAATGAAACACAGAGTTATAATCCAGTTTGAAAGAGTTTTTATTTGTATCCAGGTCTGGTGACCAAATAATAATCCCCGGCAATACACAACAATGTGTAGTGCACGGAGTAAATAACAACAGGGTTGCAGTCCCAAATAATAAGCACGAATATCCATCCCACAATATACTAACACGGTCACCAGTCCTGGGTGCGTGGTGTAGTGCTCGTGGTGGGTGATACAGTTTATTTCGTGACAGTGGTGAAGTGCTGTTCCGGCTTTGTCCTGGCCCAAGGCGACAGCTCCGGAATCGTGTTAGCTGTCTGGTGATTCACAAACAAGACAATTACTAACAGACAGAACAAACAAACAAAACACTCACAATGCTGTTCACAGTCCTTTTGGGGTCTCTCACCGTCCTTTTAGGTTTAAAACCCACAAACCAAGTGAAGGAAGCGATTACGATTCTCCGTCCCTCTTATATGCTGTCACACATGACCCCTTGGTAAACGAATGCAGCTGCCTTTACAATCTGCGGCTGCTACATTGTTTTCCTTCCGGGTCAATACGTTCTTGCAACAGAGTCTCGCTTCTTCCAGACTGACCGACTTCCCACCCGGGAAAGAAGTGTCAGGCCAGCCCGTCCAAAGAACTCAGTCCTCGCTGCTTAGCGCCCTCACAGGTCGGGAGGGAGATTTACAACCAAGATTCATTGTATTTCTGTCGCACACTGTCGTCTGCTTTATAACACAAATGTCCCGTGCTTTTACAGAGGTGCTCTAATTAAGCCTTGGATCTTCACTGAAATAAAAGAACAAAGGCACTGGGACATCTCATCCAATGAAAGACTTGACAACCTGAAAGATTTTACAAACTTTGGTTTGGCGCACTGGGGTTCGGACACTCGGGATGGAGAAGACCAGAAAGTTCATGCTTGAGTGGTTATCCTTCTTGTGCAGGTAAGCAGTGATTTATATAATGTAATGTTTCACCAAAACAATCAAAACTAGTGTGAAATTAACCAGCTGCTGATAGAGGTAATATTCTGTAATATTCATTTTGGGAGGGGGTTCTGTTCTATTCATTTTTTAGAGAAACTAAAATAAGATTACATTATTGGTGTTCAGTGCTTAACTCGTTTTTGAATCAATCTGTAAGAATTTTCCAAATGTTGTTTTTGTATTCCCCAAGGTATATTCCGGTGGGCTTGTTGGCTCGTGTTCCACAGAAGCTCAATGAAAAACCTCCGTTCTACCTAGGCAGGGATTACTTGGAATCACTGATGGCTAGGGATCTACCTAATTCGCGATTTCGCTGGATTTCATGAAATCGTGAAATTGAGGGGTCACCGCGAAATTCACCTCTTAGGGGCCAATGCATACAAACAAGTACGGAGAGGAAAGAAAAAAAAGAAACCGCGTTTAAATGAACTACTGCACAACGCAAGTGACGCAAACTACGTATCTTCCTTCTATAGATAGCCCATTCTTATTCCTTCGCCGTCCTGTGTGCATTGCACTTAAGCAAAAAACCATCAAAAAATGTCCACAAGTAACATTTACAAAAGAATTTCTCCAGAGCTGTTAACGTTCTTGTTTACTATTCAAATGACAAAGTTTTAATCAGCCTATCAGTGCGTCTTTACTGCTTTTATGTGACCTGTACTGTGCAGGAGGGGGCGGGACAAAGTTGGTGCTGCATTGTTGTTTTGATTTAGGTTGCTAAAATCTAGTTTTCAGCATTGGAGGTAAAATAGTACAAATTGACGACAAAGAAAGCAAACTATATTTCGGCTGATGATCGTTTCAAGATATTTCCCAAATAAACTACATGCAGACTGAGGTAATTGTTTTCCATATCTTAATGTGTATTTGGAGAAAATACGATCGATCGCTATTTAGCTTCAGAATCACACATTAAACAAAAGGCTACCACAGAGGCTGCTGAACAGAACGTAAAATAAACAGCTTTCAGAAACCAAACTGGAAAGTCAGCCCAGACAAACAGTTTTCCTGTCTGCAAGTTAAATCAGTAATACAACGATCCAGCACAGCCACCTCGCTTCAACCTGCTGCTTACAGTTGGAATTTTAGACCCGAATAGCCACGTACTAAAAAAATAAATTATTGGATGGGACAAATAACATGACAACAAACGTGCTGCATACATTGACTTCATTAAAGTATGCCAGATGCCCTTGTGTAACCGAGTTTTTGGGCTGTTTCTAATCGATTTCCACATCTGTATAACTTGGCAAAGCTTTGCTTTAACTTCCAACCAATTCAGTGGATCCAGACGTGCAGTCTCAATGTATGGGCAAGTCAACTGCAGGGGGATGCTGCATATTCGCCTTTAACAAATGCCAGCACTCTGTTTTAGTAAGGAAGCAAGTACCACTATTTTTAGGCTTTATAGTGTTCTGAAATACTGTCTACTTAGGTTTATTTAATGTTTAACCAGGTCCGCGAAATTTCCGCGAAATCCTAATTTTATTCCGCAACATACCCGTGAAAAATACGGAAATTTACCGCGATTTAAGTAGACCCCTACTGATGGCGAGTCATAATGTAGGGGACTGGATCAAAATCAGGTAAGAAACTAATTTTTATTCTGTTACTGAATTACATTTAGTCTTGGACCTCCTTTTAGAATTGGGCCAGATCAAATTAACAGTCGAATAACAACAGTAGAAAACCCAGTAGTAGTGACAGACATATGTTGCTTTTTTTACAACAGTGTATTTATTTACAGCAGTGGTCAGTATGTGTGTGTAATGTTTTTTTTTTTAAATCCTTAATTCAAGTAATTAACGTTTTCTTTTTTTTATTTTCTTTCTTACAGCGAAATGTTGCTGGGTCCAGTGCCTTCAAATTTTACGTTCTTGCCAAAACACAAAGCAAACGGTGCTTACTGCAAGATTGCTTCACAGTATTGCTTTGTTTCAGAAGTTTGTAGATTTTACAACCAACATTTTATTTTTGTCTGAAGCAATTACATTATTCAAGCTTTTTGACTGGAAAGGATCCTGAATGCAAGAGTGTATGTCATGTTTTCATTGATGTACTTGGACCACTGCAGTATTTATTATTTTTTCTTTTTTTTTTTTAAACAGTCAAATCGATCTTGCAACCCCCTTTATAAAAACACCTGGTCTTGAGTGAGCCTTTTGAAGCAGCTTTAGCTGTATATTAAAACTCAAAAAAATGATTAGGGGTATCCATCACAAATCTACTGGTCTTATTATGTACATGTATGTACATGTATGTATTCCTACACAGATTTGATGTGGGTGTGGGTGTGGGTGTGGGTGTGGGTGTGTGTGTATATATATATATATATATATATATATATATATATATATATATATATATATATATATATATATATACTTGCAAAAGTATTCAGACCCCTGACCAATTCTCTTATGTTACTGAATTACAAATGGTACATTGAAATTTCGTTCTGTTTGATATTATTTTTGATAGTTTATAAATTACTTGACCTTCGGTCTCGTAATTTATAATGTCACAGAAACCCTAGATGGAATTGTTTTCCTGTAACTCACTGAAGAGGCCCATCTATTTTTTCTAATACTGAAACCCATCTATTATTTTTATATATATATATATGTACACACACACAGAGTTGTAGTCAAAAGTTTACATACCCCAATGGAAATTTATAATTTCTAGAAATTTCTTGAAAACAAATATAAAAAATCTTTTGTAGCAAAAGTTTTGCTTTTGTGGATGAGGAAAAAAAAAGTTACAAGAAATAGAGGCCTAAAATTATTTATTTCAGCAATTTTTTTGCAAAACTCCAATAATGCTAATTCAAAAGTATTTATACCCTGACAAAGAAAATGAAATTAATAACTAGTTGAGGCACCTTTAGCAAAAATAACCTCTTTTAAACGATTAGGATATTTCTCAACTTGCTTTTGCCATGATTGATTGATTGATGATTTAGTGATTTTTGACCATTCTTCAACGCAAAATAGTTCCAGTTCATTCAAATTCCGAGGACTTCTCGTGCATAGCCTTCTTCAACTCATACCAAAGATTCTCAATCAGACTTAGATCGGAACTTTGACTAGGCCATTCCAGGCCCTTTATTTTATTCTTTAACCATTCTGAATTAGATTTTGATGTGTGCTTTGGATCGTTGTTGTGTTGGAACATCCAGTTGCGCTTTAAACCATGTTTTGTAGTGGAGGGTTTCAGATGATAGGCCAATGTCTTTTGGTATGCTATGGAATCCATTTTACCATGTATTGGAACGAAATTTCCTGTGCCATAAGAGGAAAAACAGCCCAATAGAAGGACATTACCACCTCCATGCTTGACATTAGGTATGTTCTTTTCTTTGTACGCCTCACCAGACTCTCCAAACATAACGACTGTCAGTATGACCAAATAGCTCGATTTTTGTTTTATCACTCCACAAAACCTTTGACCAGAACTCGTATCCATCATTCAAATGCCGTTTTGCAAACTTTAAGCAATTGGCCTTGTGACGTTTTCCTAAGAGTGGCTTTTTCCTTGGCCTGCGACCATTGAGACCTTCACCATCCAAAACTCGACCTATGTTTGAAATGGAAACCCCAGTCCCACTTGCAGTCAATTCACTTTGAATATCTTTGGCAGTCAATCTCAGATTGTTTTTAACCTTCCTCACAATTCTTCTACTTGTTCTTGGTGAAAGAACCTTCTTTCTTCCAGACCGAGTGAGCGTTGTGACAGTACCATGAGTCTTCTACTTCTTGATAATAGAAACAATAGTTGAAATTGGGATACTCAAATACTTGGAAATCTTCTTGTATCCATCTCCAGCTTTATGACAATAACTCATTTTCTGCCTAGTCTTCAGATGGCTCTTTACTTCATCTTGGGCCCCATTACCCAAACGGTTGTATAATGCCTGGTTTCACTGGGGTATAAAAATGAGGTCACACGCATATGAAATCCATTTGTCATCCATCACCATGGGGAAAGGCAAATAACTCACAAATGAAAAGAGACAAATGGTTGTTAACCTTCATAAATCAGGCAATGGGTACAAAACAATAGCTTAAAAACTAAATGTACAACTTACCACTATTAGGGCAATAATTAAGAAGTTCAAAACCACTGGAACAGTGGTAAACTTGCCTGGTATAGGATGCAAGTGTATCTTGCCCCCACACACAGTGAGGCACATGGTTCGGGAGGCAAAGGGAAATCCAAGGGCCACAGTTGGAGAATTACAGAACTTGGTTGCATCTTGGGGTCACCAAGTCTCCAAATCTACAATTAGACACCACCTCCATGCTAATAGGCTATTTGGAAGGGTTGCCAGTGTAGCACCCACAAGATTTAAGTAAAGTACTTACGTGTTTAATCCTGTGTAATATCTGGAAAATGCCTTTTTTTTTTGTGTAAACTAAAGTTCTGTAGTTTAGGAGGCAGCCTGTTGGTGGTGCCATTCGAGAGAGACTGATATAGATCTGCATTGTTATTTGCTCTTCAGAATGTCACTGACCACTGAAGCAGCAACACTGACTCTGTCTCTCTTAACTGATATATTCAGGTTAGTGTATGAGAGGTTTATTATATTCTTATAAGACAATAACTTTGTTAGGACTACTTCAAAGATATTAAACATCTTGTATTGTTTAATTATGCCTTACAAAGCTTATAAAAATATATATTAAATGCTGTGTAACCCGGAATATATCTCTCTCTCAGGACTACATGCCACGTGTTTAATGTGCAACGTGAATTAGAAATAATTCAAATGATATTGTATAAATTGTTACCAAAAATGAAAATTAAATGTTTGTCTCTGAAATGTACTAATGCAACACAACGTTTGTTTCTGTAACTACGCATTTTATTTTAAATTGTGAAATTAAACAGAATGTCACTGACCACTGAAGCAGCAACACTGACTCTGTCTCTCTTAACTGATATATTCAGAAAAAAATATATAAATCTGCCACGGGACTCGACGACGATACCGAGGACCTGTAACACCAGAAAAAAAGCCTTTATTGAGAGCAACCAACAAACGTAAGCGCATGGAGTTTGCTAAACGACATTGGCACTTCGATTCAAACTGGGTGCTATGGTCAGATGAGACAAAAATAGAGTTCTTTGGCCCGCACACCAACGGTGGGTTTGGTGTCAAAAGAATGATGCGTGTGCAGAAAAGAACCTCATACCTACTGTAAAATATGGTGGTGGTTCTTTGATGTTATGGGGCTGTTTTGCTTCCACTGGTCCTGGGGCCCTTGTTAAGGTCAATGGCATCATGAACTCTACCCAGTACCAGGACATTTTAGCCAAAAACCTGGTTGCCTCTGCCAGGAGGCTGAAACTTGGCCACAAGTGGATCTTCCACCAACACAATGACCCCAAGCACACATCAAAATCCACAAAGAAATGGTAATTGACCACAAAATCAACATTTTGCAATGGCCATCTCAGTCTCCGGACTTGAACCCCATTGAAAACCTGTTTCAATTGAAGAGGGCAGTCCATAAGCACAGACCGAAGGATATCAAGGATCTGGAAAGATTCTGTATGGAGGAATGGTCTAAGATCCCTCCCAATGTATTCTCCAATCTCATTAAACATTATAGAAAAAGACTCGGTGCCGTTATCCTTGCAAGGGGAGGGAGCACAAAGTACTGAAAACAAGGGTGCCAATAATTGTGACACAATTTTTAAAAAAAAAAAATTTATAATTTGAGAAATGTGTAATTTTGGTTGATTCCATTGAATCATTAATAAAGTCAAATATATTCCACATGTTGGAAAATTACAATATAGCTCAGTTCTGGTATTATTTATTTTATACAGTCTTTTTTGCTCATCTTTATTTATCAAGGGTGCTAATAATTTTGGAGGTGACTATGTTTTCCATAACTGTTGATGCAGTACTTTTTATTC
Organism: Acipenser oxyrinchus oxyrinchus; assembly: GCA_030684275.1. Classification (NCBI taxonomy): domain Eukaryota; kingdom Metazoa; phylum Chordata; class Actinopteri; order Acipenseriformes; family Acipenseridae; genus Acipenser; species Acipenser oxyrinchus. The sequence goes on from CM060249.1 coordinate 12,892,911, forward strand.
CCTCTGTATTTGTCTCCAATTCATACACATTTATTTCCACTTTTAACTCGAACTTAACTTGGCTGGAGTAACTGCTGTGACTCAAGATATCCTGGGCCTTGCCTCACAGTAAATGATGAGGGTAATAAGTCCCAATTTTTTTTATTTTTTTTTGTATTGATATACATATTGGGTGAAGACTGCAAGTGTACCATGCTCTCAAGAATTTGACTTAATTGAAATGTGACTCAGAAGGGCTAACTTCCCAGTTACTTTTCAGATGCATTATTTATCATATATTAGCCGCTAAGAACATTGCAGGTGTCAAGATATCAAACCCCTTTGAGAAGTAGTAAGGCAAGCGGGAATTATTAAAGAGTAGAAGACTGAGAATTGAAAGTTTCTTGATTCAAGAACATACTCACTGTTACTGAAGAGTTTGGCTAGAAAAGACGTGGGAGAATGAAGAAACTAACTGCTTTTAACAATCTGGGCTGACCCTGAAATCCATAAGCAGTCAATGGGTGCTCTCTGGAATATAGACATAGTATGTACAGCGAAAATAAAAATAGCAACAAACGTTCTTTCAATTGCAGCATCCATTGCTCGGGCACTTTTTTTCTCTGAACATAGTACTGTGACAGGTTTCTTTAAAACACAGCACAATACTGTCCCACAATCCCCCACTGACCTGGAAAAAGCACTGAAAAAGAAGCATAAGGTAGCCCAAGATGAGTGTTTTTCAGGGTCTGTGAAATCAGTGGTAGGATGTCCACATGTAGTGATAATCAGTGTCTGTAGCACCTTTTATTTAACTCAAGTAATTTCTACTTTCCCACACACCCATCAACTACTGCATTATATACGGCATTCAACTACACTGGAGTTGTCAATACAATCATTATTAAAATGTTGCTGAATATCGCTTGTTTTATCTTAATGTAGAGATCAATTAACTATATAACCAAGTTCAAAAGTACTCTGTAACACTAGAACTAATTATTTCTGCCGACAAAACATCTTGGTAATGAGTAGGAGGCTGTGTGGTCCAATGGTTAAAGAAAGGGGCTTGTAACCAGGAGGTCCCCGGCTCAAATCCCACCTCACTCACTGACTCATTGTGTGACCCTGAGCAAGTCACTTAACCTCACTGTGCTCCGTCTTTCGGGTGAGACGTAATTGTAAGTGACTTTGCAGCTGATGCATAGTTCACACACCCTAGTCTCTATAAGTCGCCTTGGATAAAGGCATCTGCTAAATAAACTAATAATAATAATAATAATAAGTGAACTATGGTGCCATTTCCTTCTGGTATATATAACTAGGAATTCCCTCAGATTCTCATGATCTGTAACCTTCACTTTAAGATTGTTGTAGTGTAAAAACTTGACCCCAATTTCCCTAGTTTTGTGGGTTTATCGTAACAGTCCTGGATACTACTTCAGCTACAAGTACAAGTTTTTATGGATAAAACAAACACACACACACTTAAGATCTGAACCAACTGAGTAAACAGATATCCTTACAGTAATTACTGTGCATATGACTGAACCACATTCTTCAGCTGCAATAGAGATTTGTTGAAAGACAAAGCATGCAGAGAATCTTACCTGTCCTGCCACTGCAGAAAAGTGGAATAACATTTTTACAGGGCCTAGTTTAGAATGTGTCTTTGCTTACATTCCAATCCAGTGGCGTGCTGCTGAAATTGACAGACTGAACTTTAGCTTCTATATAAAAAAGACTGTTGTGAAGAGGCCTAAACAAACTTCAAAATGAATCTGCGTCAAAGCATAATCTGTTGAAAATGAAAGTAAAGATCCGCCAAGTAAAATAATCCCTGAATTAATTTGTTTAATATTTTAAAAAAATGTAAGCATTGTATTGCTTATTATTTTAACAATATACTTGTGATATAAAGAGAATATTAAATGATCGTTCTTGGTATACGGTTGTTATTCACCTTAGAAGGATCATCAGTATCCTCTTTACAACCAAACATGATAAACAAGCGAGGTGCAAAGTAACCCATAACCTGATATTAAAAAAAAAAAAAAAAATGCAAACCTTGTATCTTGCTCATTATATCAATTGTCCAACAATATTTGGCTCCCATGCTTCAAACCCATGAAACTTTTTTCATCACCTAGGTTATAAAGTACATGCTTAACTAGTCACCAAAGAGAACAAACTTAAGTTGAGCAGGTGGCTTTAATATATGTTTTACTAGCAGAGACATTTCATTACATGTAAAAGAGCTGAATGGACCTACTTTTAGATGAAAAATGTACCAATTACCAGAACACAATGTCCATCTAGAACCATTTGCAGGGGAAGTATATAATAACTGGGTCTAAATGTTTATGCCTCATGCTTTCCAGAAATGTCTAAAGTAAGACCTCATCTAGAATATTGTGTTCAGTTCTGGGCACCTTGCTACAAAACGGATATTGCTGCTCTAGAAAGAGTGCAAAGAGTGACCAGAATTATTCCAGGTTTAAAAGGCATGTCATATGCAGACAGGCTAAAATAATTGAATCTATTCAGTCTTGAACAAAGACTACGCGGCGATCTGATTCAAGCATTCAAAATTCTAAAAGGTACTGACAATGTCCACCACAGGACTTTTTCGACCTGAAAACAGAAACAAGCACCAGGGTTCACAAGTGGAGATTAGATTAAGGGGCATTCAGAACAGAAAATAGAGGGCACTTTTTTTTACACAGAATTATGGGAGTTTGGAACCAACTCCCTAGTAATATTGTTGAAGCTGACACCCTGGGATCCTTCAAGATGTTGCTTGATGAGATTCTGGGATAAATAAGCTACTAAACTAAACAAGCAAGATGGGCCGAATGGCCTCCTCTCGTTTGTAACCTTTCTTATTTTCTTATCTATAGTCAAAAACTGTGTGTACTGTAGAAATGTAAGTACAGTGCACCAAATCAATTCATGGTGACATAGGAAACCTTGAAAAGTATGCTACACAATAATCTGCATTCATGGTTCGCCACACAATGGTACATGGCGCTTCAATAAATAAAAGGTGCGATCTCAGCCAGGTTACATTCTTTAAACAGAAGCATTTCATTAGGATTAGTTATGTCAAGTACTGCAGTCTGAGATTTGATGAACATGGAAGACTTATATCCTTGTGAAGTTAATATTTCCTATAGGTATATATATTTATATAACTAATAGTTAGGAATGTATACATATTGCTATATTCTGGTAGGAGTTTATTAAGAAACTTTAAATTGTATTTGAGCTTGTGTTACTGTATGCAGTAGTATTGGATGCATCACTTTTAAACCTGGAATTAGTCACCATGTCATTAGATTGTTAATCCAGTTTAATTGTTATAACAGAGTATTTAAATTATAACCATTTTCAACAGTAATTGTTTTTAAATTCACAGGCAACAAATTATTTGTTTTTAGTACATATAAGTAAAATAAAATGTTTATGTAAGAAAAAAATACATTTATCATTAGAAAAAACACAAAATGTAAATTTCATGCACACCTGTTACACAGTATAAAGTACTAATGCTGCGTGTATAAACATGGAATGTAAAAAAACCAGAATGTCATTGTTGATGTCTTCGGATTGCTCAGATACTCATTATACACTGGATAAACTGAAAGAAAAAAAAAAAAGAGATTTTGTTTTTGACAGTGAATATCAGACTTTTTAAAACCAAAAAATGTGTTTGACAGGCTGCATTTGTAACATTTAACATTATGTTTTAACAATGGCTTTGATATCTTGACCTTTGACATCACATCATTTGAAAGAAATTCTGAATAGAGCTGTTATATAATTTAAATGAGATTCATAATAACTTGCATATTATTAGCAACTAATAAAGGACAATGCATCTGGAAATACAGTACATGTGTAGGAGCACAGGAAAAGCATCATGCTACTTTCAAATCCCAGAGGTGGGACTGACTGGCAAAGAAGTTCAGAAATGTCTTCAGAAAACTTACATCATCATATGCAAAGCTGGCCACACCCCGCTGACTCTGATCCCTTCTTCTAAAAGCATCTGGAATGAAAAACACACATCTGTTATCTAAAAAATAGATCCAAATCACAATTGCTAGGTATAAATGACAATTCACGCACACATACCAGCTATGGCTTTTCCTACTGGTTTCACACAGTCCATTTACTGCTAAAAGCAGGCGATAATGTTAAAATATCTTGCATCAAATTACCTTTTTGTTAACTTTATCTTGTTCTGGTAGATTCTAAAAGTAGATTTAGGAACCCTTTCACTCTCACACCAGACACCTACAAATCACCTGAAGATCTGTAAAGCTGGGCTTGTGCAAACATTTTCATGACATCCTGTAATTGTTTTTGAAAATGCTTTTTTTTCTCCCATGCTCTGTCAAACTTAATTAGATTTCTCTTGCAAGTCTATCTTTGTAAAATAAAATGTAAATGAACGACTGCCTCTCAGTGCTAATGACACGAAGTAGAATTTACCTGGTCTCAGTTTTGCGATTTCTCTGAATACCATACCGAATCCTATCTAAACAGCAGTCTCTCGTTTCTTCCAGTTTTACATTAAGAAGTGTCAGATATGTAGTTCTCCCAAAACCAATAACTAATGCGGTTCTAAGTCATGTTCTTATGTTTTCTGTACAATGCAATACAGTGTACCCAGACATAAGAATTACTCTCCTTTACTTTAATAACGCTTGCCACACACCTGTTTAGATGGGAACTGAAGGCCTATAGTATGGGCATCTTCAGTACAAGCTTGCTATGCTATCTAGCCTGTGTGGACTATTTGCTTGCTTCTTCCAAACCCTTACAGTATCTAGGTCTCATACTAGGTAAGAGTAGGTAAGAAGCTAAGAAAGTCAATGAAGACAAAAATGAAAAACGTACCAGTCAGGGTCCTAAGTTTTATACAACAAGCCACATAGTCATCAAAAGCAATCATCCCGTGGGTGCTATATCGCTTTAGGATTACAACCAGAGCACTGGGATTTATATTGTAACCTACAGAAACAAAAAGTTATAGGAAAACAAGTATTAAAGCAATTGCAGCAAACAGAAAAATAAATACAAATCCATAAAGCCATTTTACACTTCCATTGACTACATAGTTCTTTAGCATTCAAGTATGTACAGTATTCACTGCAAGTACTCATGACTTCAAGGTAATGTTGCACTTTACTCTCATGAAGTGCGTTACCGCACTGCGACAGTCTCACGACAGGTAAATAGCTGGCCTTGGCTACCAATGTAACTCATACTGTATGTAACTGGCTAGACTCACTTACCCATGCTAGCGATCGACTGCCTCATTTCTTCAGGATCTACTGTGCCACTCCTATCCTTGTCCATAGTCATGAAGTGCTGTTTCCAGGCACTTAAAACAGCCCATAACTCCTTGAATTCATTGAAGCCCATTTTACAAGAGCAATCCCTCTTTGACATAATGTTAAGGAACACAGCACTAAAATGAAGGTGTGTCAGCCCTTTAAGGGTGATAGTCCCTTTTAAAGTGCCCTATCAATTATTGCAAAAATTATCTGTATTCCAGATTCAGTTATATTAGAGTCAATGTATTTGGCTTATTCTGAAATAGAATTAATAGCTTTATTTACTGCAAGCATCAGTGAAATACAGCATCAAATAACTTCTAAATGACACATTATTACATTATCTACTACCTGTATTAAGGTAGTAGAACATTTGGTTGGCAAGTAGGAAACAGCATACTGCTTATATAATATTGTGAGACATTTTCAAAACAGTGTGTTGGTAAGCAAATACCAACTGTAAAGGACTTTGAAACAAAACAGAACTAAAACAAACAAACAAAAAAAATCACAATTCTAACTAACATTATGCTTGGTTACGGATTTGCAACTTTCCATGCAATATAAAACATTGTTTATTATTTTGCTAATTTCTTTGTATTTACAGTAAAAACAATTGGAACACACTGTATGAGAAGATCAGATATGCTGGGTTTCTGTGTGTAAAAAATACTGGAAGTAGTAACAATCACAATGTTTATCATGAAATTCTGCATGGGTTTAACATTTGTTATAAATTATAAGTAGGGAATCCAATTTTCAAGTTTTAACTGATAAAAAACGGATAAAACACCCCTTATACAAAAATAAACAAATAATGAAATTGTTGTATAGCCAATAAATACTGGAAAAATTGTTACTCATTTCAAGATGACTTCACCCCTTTCCCTGCGAAAAAAATAAAATACCTACAAATTAAAAAGTAAATATAACAAATCCCAATGCAGTTGGGCAATGTCCCTCCTTCCTGACTTGTACCTCACATTGGTTCGTTCTGAATACTTTAAACCCACTCCAACTACTGACTGGCAGCAAATTCCTACATTTCTATTGGAGGATTGTAACACGCCATGAGATTTAAATGAAGATGTTCTTGCTTGCGAGATTTAAAGCTATATTACAGTACTATAGGTAGGATTTACATGCTCATGGAACTTAAAACAGAATTGCAAATTGTGGCAAAATGTATTAAGCTGCCTAAAAAAAAAGCAAAATCGAAAACAATAATTTCATACAGTACATAAAAAGTGAAAAATAAGCACAGAAAAATGACTAATAAAAAACAGAAAAGAAGTCCTAATTATAAGCCATATAAAAATGGGTTAATTGAAAGTGAAGGATACATCCAACATGCTGATCATCAGCCTGCAAGTCTCAATGTTGAATGCTGCAAATAAAAGATACAACAAAAAACATGATTAGGACTTACATTTACAGACACTCCCGGTTTCCAGTTTGAGCTATTCTGTTAAGGACCTTCCTTTGTAAAGATGTTTCTGCTGCACTAGCTCCCACAAAAGGAATCTTGTGAGGAGCACAAGGACATGTAGAAAATGATTGTTGATGGTTGTGCTTCAGGGAGGATGAATACACACTCTCCCACGAGACAAGGTTCAGCCTAAATGATTCTGCATGAAAGAAGAAACGCATTAACGTTTTAGCAGCTTACGTTTGTAGCTTCCAGAAATGTTTGACTGGGTAAGGCATCTTTGGAGCTCATCAGCATCTATTTGACCATCCTAGATGGAAAGGAAAAAAGAAAAGTAAAAAACAACTCTACTGTAGGTCAGTTTTTTTCATGTTACTCTGATGTTGTATTTACAGTCATAGTGGTTATTTATGTTGCTGCTTATTTTATTATTTATACAGTAGTAAATAAAGATAAATTAGGAAGACCAGCCTGTAGTGTAAAACTACTGATTAATTAGTGCTGCTAATTTACACTTCCAACTAAGATTTTGAGTCATGCAAGGGAAACAAATGACATCCTCCGCCACAGCAGTAAATTCAAAATGAGATCTATCAGTACGATGAAAAAGTAACAAGTTTCATGTCACTTTGATAAGCGATTCTCCATATATATGCAAACATTTAAGTGTGGCATACATACAGACGGATGGATGAATGGACAGACAGACATCTCCCTATGTCTCCAGAATCTGAGACTCTCAATAATTTAAACTAAGTAATATACCAAGTTTTGGGACAATTGGATAGATGGTTTTCCAGATATAGAGAAATCTGAAGTGTGACTTCTCTATAACCCCTTCACAGGGTATTTCATGGAACACATAAACATACAGGTACCTTCCTGTTTAAACCCATCCTTTGTTGTCGACAGTGCTTTATCCACCAAAGACAGTGTTAGGAACCCAGAACTGTGTTCAGTGTTATAATGCACCTGAAGAAGCTCAAACAATATGAAATGCTAAACTGAAATCGCAAGCCCTTTTCTAAATGTTACGCTTGAAATGTGCAATACTGTAAGTAACTAATTGTTGATTCGTTAAACAATATACCTGATCCGCACTCCCCTTCTCCTCACATCCACTTTTAGTAAGAAGATTCAAGAATGAATCAATCAAAAGATCAAGAGGTGACGTCACAGAAATGTTTTCATTTGCGAATAAAGCGCTTGTTGAGTTTAAAACTATAAATGACCATTACATTGATGAAAGCACAAGCCAAAGATTTGCAATCTTGACTTGACCACAGAGATAACCTTACCTGTCCTGCCACTGCAGAAAAATAAGGATAGAGAGGATCCTGTGCTTGACCAGGGAATCCTGCATAACCAGGGGCTCCAGGGGCACCGCCATACTGTAAAGCAAAGAAAAGAGACACCAGAATATTAATGAAACTGCACAAAAAAGGACTTATCGGACTGGAACAGAGGCTCTCCTGTGGAGTGACATTTGGTCAGATTAACAGACAGGCCCCCCCAGATGCACTGCACCTTCCACCCCTCTAAAGTAATTTGAATGCAAAACAGGCATCAGGTAATGTGTCAGGACATGGTCTAATAAAATTCACATGCTCTAAATTTGTAAAATGTCTTGAAAACATGTCCATTTGATCTATGCCGTGGCTGTTGTAACAGACATTACAGAACACATGTAAGGAACTGTATTTGCATTACAAACTAGGCATGTGAAAAGGCAAAGACATTTTGTCCACCAATCCCAGTAAAGTACCATGAGCTTTCTGAAAGCCGTTATCTAAGGCCAAATAATAAAAAAAAAAAAGTGGTTCAGGTTACCCGACCAACCCTATTTTTTCCACCCTACCCTAAATATTTTTTGCTGATAATGGGCTAAACTTTTCGCTATCAATCTGAACAACTGACCACTGTGTGCGGCCATGTTTTCGCTCATGCGATTTTCCGTAAGCCACGTAGCAAACAAGATCTTCAGTTCATATAAAATGCAGGGGTCTGAGCAGCACGGCTGCAGCGTATCGCCAAGTACTAAGTGTTTTGCACCACTGTTTGAAAAATGCGACCACATACCAGAAAAAAGAATTATAACCAGTGTTAGACTCCAGGGTGAAATGCCATTTTCACACTACATCTTCATTGTTATTTATCTTGAATACTAGCCTATTTTATTTCTCACCAATACTTAATCATTTAATGTTCCTGACGCATTTTTTCCTTGTACTGCGTCTGTATGTGCTCTCTGGCTAAACAGTAGCCTACTGAAATAGACAAGCGACATCGGGAACTGAAATTGACGTGGCCACTGGTTTTTACAGGGCGATTGCATTTTAGTTTTTTTAAAAGAATGTTATCACAACATGTGTGGATTCAGTTATGACATCTCTAAAATAAACTAAGTAAAAATTAGTACAATAGCTTACCTTGTTTTTTTTCCTTCCAAAACTGACAAACTAAACAACAGCACACAACAGGCACTGCCTCCCTCATCAATCCTGCGTTCCGAGCAAGATCTCTCGATTTGCTGAAAATAATTGTGAAAGCTTATAATACAAAACTAAAGTTGTTTAATATCGTATCAGGGTTTACAAATACACCACACACCTGTTTTTACTAGGCTATAATATAAAGCTTTTCATTCTTTATTTTATTGCATACATTTTGTTGTGTTAATTTTTTATTTTTAACTTGCTTTTTTTGTCTGATTTTAATGTCTTTCTTTTTTAAATTGTATAGCTTGTTTCTTATTCTGTGATCATTGATGTCTGTATGGTCTTTACATTTTTTATTGTAAAAAAACTTTGGGATACTATCAGATTCAGCCGAGTTATCGGCCATGTTTGAACTATCGCTATAACTTCAGCATTAAAGGTTAATGTGTCATTTATGAACATTTAAAATTACATTACAGTGGACTTAGGCAGCACCCTTTTTTCAGGGAAACCCTTTACTTTGTATTTCACCATTTAACACTAGAACCGCCGCTGTTATACTCATACCTAAAACCACTGCCGGCAGTCATTATGACGGTTACATTTTAAACACCATCAATATTAAAATGAAAGACAAAACTATCGGATACAACTCAAAAGTTTTATTGAAGCACATCATATCAAACATCTGCACAGCCGAAACACTGTATTTAAATAAGCAATTAAACATAAAAGGGTTTATTTTCTAACTTACCACATATAAAGCACTACTTCAACAAACGAAAAACTATAATAAAATAAACATTTCAAATGAAACTAGAGTGTAAACAGGTATGTGTACATCCAAAACTGTAAAAACGAAAGCCGTTTTTAATTTAAAATGAAAGTAACATGTTTTCTCTTGCGTGTGTGTGTGTCGGTGCAGCGCAGAATCCAGGTTGAGCTGCTGCAGCCTGATGATACTTTGTTGTTTTCTGATCGAAATGTTTCCGCCGAAGCGCTGTAACTGCACTTCTTGATTCTTTAGTGTAACTGTGTGCTGTGCTTTACCTTCTAAATTTTAAACATGGCGAATTCTAAACGTAGAATGACATTACAGTGGACTTATGCAGCACCCTTGTTTCAGGCAAACCATTAACTTTGTATTTCACCATTTAATTAATGTTAACTGCACTTCTTGATTCTTTAATGTAACTGTGTGCTGTGACTTTTGAATTTTAAACATGCCTAATTCTAAACGTAATCTATCTAGCTAATGTTAAAAATATTACAGTAATAGTGCTTGTTATTTTGCCTCTCGCCTCACTTTTCGCTTAATGTTAACTCTACGCCCCTGGGCGTTGACTCGGCAGAGTCTGGTATATGGTATGGAAAAAGGGCACAAGTGTTAGGCTAATATTGTCCATTTTTAATGCTTTCATTTTTATTTGCGCCCTGCAGTTTCAGAGTCTTTTTTTTTTTTTTCTACAGCTTAGCATGCAGCAATCCTATTTATTCGATTGACCGTATCCTATTAGTGTGTAGGCTATATTGTGGTCATTTTGAGGTCTTATTTGAAAGAACTGTCATTTTGAGAGATACCAAGCTTTTTCTATTTCGTGGACAGAATATCCTCCAGTTTAAAATAATCATTGTCTAATCCTAAACATTTTTAAACATTATACCTAACATTTAGTGTATGTAAAATAGCTGTTTTTCTTATTTATTTGAAATACATAAACATTTTTTTGGCAACAGTTAGGAGTGAATAGTTAGATTGTTTTCCAACAATCCATCATTAACATTTTTGAAAATCCAGTACTGCACCGAATATAGCCTTGCAGCCAAATAATATTTCTCAGAGAAAATCTACCCAACAGTGATATTGGCAGCATTTTCCAGTTCAGCATCTTCTACTATTAAAATTCTAATTATTATACTGATTATTGGTAACCTAAAACTTAGCTCCAATCTTCACATAATATAATGATTTACATGCAAATAAACAATTTTCCCATCCAACTAACAGTATGATTTTTCAAACAGGTAGGGAATATAATTGCAAGTTCCCTAACAATCCAATTATTATGTCAAGATTTTAACGTTCATGTAACTGCTGTCAGCTACTTTTGTACACGTCCAACTACTGAAACGTACAGAAATATCATTACAATAGCTCTTTCACACTATGCAGGAAATTAAATCACTGTGAACATTACTTTCAGAAACTCGCTCATATCCCTAACATGCCTATATGTAGACATTATTCTTGGAAATGTTTCTTTGTAATGGCTTATCCCACAAGGTTGAGATTAAATGTTGGGGCTATTTACAATGATGCATATTAAATATAGAACACAGTAAAACTTTGCAATCCAAACGCCTAGGGGAGAAGTGTCGCTGAAAATAGGAACAATTTATTCAATACCAGCAACAAAGTTAGTTCTGCCTGCAACGGAAGTGTTTTGCAGAATGCTTTAATTCAGCTCGGCAGGAAGTATTGTGCAGTGCCCAGTACTGTGCTGGGAAATCATGGGGGGGGGGGGGCACCAACTTATGGATGTTCAGATTTGCGATGTCTTACTGTGTATGACTACTAGTTCACTTTGACCCGGTTATTCCAACATTTTTTATTTGTCAAAATTGAAATGTGACATAGATTTGAGATATTAATGTTACTTGCAAATACATCATTGCAAAACATGTTTGTATAAGATAAACAAGGATGCACTCTGTGTCTAAACACAAGTAGCATAATAATATCAATACTCAGGGGTTAATAACAGAAAACTGGTACTGATGTTAAGCCTGACATGCAAAGTTCATGCAGTTCAATGTTAATTTGAAAATGCACAAAAAAAACCTCAACTTATATAGGAGTTTTAAAGCTAAAACTCTGACTTGTTAATTCATTGCCACATCTGTTTTAAGTTATTTTCTGCATTCCATCAAGTTTGAAATTATTGCAGATGTGTTATTTTTAATACGAGACTTCTTTCTTTTTTTCCCTCTACTACAAAAATTACTTTATTTACAACAGATGTTTTATGGCAAAACCAGTGATTTCACTCCTTAGAGCTACCTGCCTATAGCATAAAACAAGACAGGCGGAAAGTTTATTAATGAAGATGCACCCTCAAAATGAGACTGAGCCAGCTGTGAGGTGGAGAAAGGGGAGATAGTGGGAGAATGAAGCAAGACGACAGTGTAACTAATGAAAGTACAACAAGAGTTATCAACAATGTACTATAAAATAACACTTGCCACTTTTACCATGCTCACACTGCTTGTTTGGGAAATAAAAAAATTTAAAAAAATGCATCTACCTAGCCTATTTTTGTTTTCCTGCGTAACCTGAACCACACATATTTTTTTATTTGGCCGAAGTATGAAAAGAATAATACAGTGCTGTACACTTGTAAGACAGCATTGTGAGGTTGTTAGTTCATGCATTTTAAATGATGAACGCAGCTGGGTGGAAGCCACAATCATTTTTACAGCTATAACACTTTTCAGGAATAATGTGCATTCCAAAGAGACTCCAATGTTCATTCAAATAGTTTTTTTTTTTTTAATTAGCAGCAAAATTCTAATTGGAGCACAAACTTTGTATACAATGTACATTTTCATTTTATATTTTAACCAAAATATAACATATTCCCAACACATTCTGCGCCTGACATTGTAATGTTTAGATACTGTACATATGAAACAAAGCACAAATGAAAAGAGGGGAAAGACTTTACTATTTCTCAAAGTCCCCAACTATAATAGTGTTAGTTTCATTTTGATAAAATGAAACTAAAATGAAACTAATAACTGTTTTACTTTATTTCAACTGAAGCAGAGAATTAAAAAGAAAAAAAGTATGATAATAATGGTTAAAAATACTGTGTTTCCATATGCTATGATGTAAGCTAAATCAACGCACTGTATATATGTTTTGTTGCATAGCAACAATAATATGCCACTGACATTTTGTACTGCTATGGTTGGAAGCAAGCCAAAATAAAAACATTGTATCAGCCCCTACACAAACACTTCAAACACACCTTCACACATCTCATTTATTGTACTTGAACAGAAAACAAACTAGAATAGGATGAACACTAGGCCTGTTTAATTAATTAGACACTTCTTAATTGATTTTATTTTAAAATGACCTAGCCTATTGCTAATAAATTATCTAAATCTTCCCTTGCACAAATTACCCCAGCATATTTTAATGTTATAGCAATATTGAAAGTAAAAGGTATTCTTAATGCAGATATGCACTTTCTTAAAAATATGTTGCTGTTGCTTCCTGGTACCTATTTAGGCCTGCTTCCTGTTCAGGAAGTCAGATTAATTTCAAAAGTACACTGCAATCAGACCATGGAACCTACAGCACAGGAAGTGATAAGTTACAAGGAAGCAGCAGTTTATAACCTAGTTCAAAAATTCTCAGGTTAACATTTGCAGCTGGAAAGCAAGCTCAGAACTGTAACTGTAACAAATGTGGGTTTGTGTTAGCCAAGCATACAGTAGTACTCAAAAGAGGCCTAAGGAAGCAAAATAGTTGCAACCAGGCCCCCACAAATTTTCGAGAAATCACGTGTCAGAGTGTGAACTTTCTCCACCTACAAGGCAGTAGAAATGTCTGTGTTTTATCAGGAACTCTGGAAGGGAGGGGCTGTTAAAGGCGCAGACTACACACCTGCAGTTCTGGATCATTCAAAAGCTGCACAACACACATTACCTTTGTACCTTTCACACGGTGCAGCAACTAAACATGCCAGCAAGCAAGTCTGCTAATGGATTACTTGACTTTACAGCTTACAAAGGTGCTTCAAACAATTTGATAGTGAATTTTCCATTTTGTCTCTACTCCTCACAGAATAAGAGGTAATGATCTTAAGAACCTGGAATCCATTACAGTGCATCTACCATTGGAATTCTGGGTAACCCTTGAGAACGTGCTAGTTATTTTGCATTCCTTGAGCCTCACTTTGTCTTCCACAAAGCGTTATGTAGTTGCGGAATCAAGATTTCATTAAGACTGAGGCTGGAGAACGTGCAATTGAGTGGGTTGATTTTTTGCCTTAGAAAACAAGCAGATTTTCTTCCAGGTTCACCATGCTATTCCATTCTACCAGTTTTAAATGTATTTAACCTAGTCATAGGATGAGCCATTTTAATGATTTAGATGGAACGGTTGCAGTGGGTTCATTAAATCGTTTTCAGTATTTCAGTTATGATTTCAACAACAGTCAAAGGTTATATATATATATATATATATATATATATATATATATATATATATATATATAAACACATCATAGTCACCAGGCTAAATTTAGCCTCTTTATTTTTGACCCATTGGGTTTAAACGTCTACTAAGAAAAATGCACTCTCTTCCTTGATAAACCATGCACGGGAAATATATTAATATGTCTATCTTAATCTATAATCAATCATAACATGAAAAATACTAAAACTGGGATTTATAAAAAAAAAATGTAAGGTACATAAATGATCATTGGCTATGGAATAAACAAAACGTGAACGTTAATAATTCAGGAGTCATAAGGGACAAGACTGGCAGTTCACACAGCCATCCATCACTATGTTCTGTGTACTGTTTGACACTTGTGATTTGCACCAAAATGAGAAATTGAAAATGCATAAATAAGATATATCCAAATTGTCAGGAATATATATTATATATATATATATATATATATATATATATATATATATATATATATATATATATATATATATATATATATATAATGTGTGTGTGTGTTTCTCTCCGCCGAAAAATCATAATGTTGTCTAATCTCACTTCCTTTTTTCACTACGGTCCTACGACATAACTTCTGGTTGCAGACACAAAAACTAAAATATCACATAAATACCATAAACACTCAATTTATGAAATGACCTCAAAATGGAAAAATAGGAGGCTACGTCATGGCGTCATATTGGTTAATTGCTATTTACACACACAGAAAAACTCATCACTGCCTGAATACTGGTACTTACCCCTCCACCGTATCCAGCAGGTGCTCCAGGGTACCCAGGGTAAGACATTTTATACAGACAGTACAGTCCTTGATGTATCGCGTACAGAAAAACACCGATCACTACGTTTTACACAGGCAGGTGTGGCAACAGAAGGATCTGGACCAAACTACTATAGATAAGCGGGTGGCAATTTTATTAAGCATTATCGTTTACATTTTTTATAAGCAGACAAAATAGTTTACACAAAGCAACAATAGATTATACTATTAAATATAGTCGAATAACTGTACAGTTAGCTATATTGCTCTACGATAAATTACATTCATGTTTGGGTTTTGTTTTTTTACAATGGTACGACCTAGAATATTCTTCAATTGCTTCCGCACGTAACGAGAGTGCGTAGCATCCTGTCTCCACAGGTTGTCATGTTACAATTGTGCAATGCGCTGTTTCCAGAGAACAAAACAGTGGGATGGTGGGAGTTGAGTACCCTGTGCTATACACTCGTCGTCCACTGCGGTCCTTGTTTTGGTGACCAGACAGCATATTATTACAGCATATTTATTACAAAAATGTGCATAATTTATGTTACAGTTTTAAGACCTACGGTAGCAGGGCTGTCACATTCCCAGTATGTGATCTTGAACTTAAGAAATTGACATTCTTAGCACAGTGAAAGCTGCACAAGGTCGAGCAAGTTGATGAAAAAAAAAAACTTATTTATCTATCTATCTATATCTATATACACACACACACACACTATATATATATATAACTGATTCTTGAGAGTTGGGACAAAACAGACTTGCTAACTTTAAGTATAATTTATAATTTATTATAATAATACTTGCTTCAGACAGTTGTATTTAAGTTGTATATTAAAGTGTGCTGAGAACAGTAAATATTGAATGTTTACTGAAATAGTTTTTTTTGTGTGTGTGTTTTTGGGGTTTTTTAGACTAGGGGTTTATCTCCACCAGAAAAAACCTTGTCCGGGGTCAAAAACTGTACAATTAAAAGCATTTAAAAATACTTTATTGGTTTTAAAAAAGCTGTTTTTAGGAAAACAACAACCATTCAGTATATCTTCATTTTTACTAGCAATTTTCAAAAAATATATCGGACATATATATTATTTAAATAATTTCAGTGAAATAACCTTTTTTTAAATGTAAAGTGTCTGGACCATCTAAAACCTGCACACATAATTCCTTATAGAAAACCCAACTGTAAAACAAAGTTATTCTTCATTCTGAGCACCCTAAAGTCATCATGGAAGATGTCGAACTCAAGATCTGAAAGTGGAATTTCTACACCTCCATGGACCACATCCTACCATTCAACACAGGGAAGGTAGAAGAGGTGTGCTGGTTAAAGAGTAAGTAGCGGGGTTCCAAAAATATAGTGTTACACATCCCCACGTGTTGCTACAACTGTTTAAATCAGGGGTCTCCAACCCTGGTCCTGGAGAGCCCCAATCCTGCAGGTTTTAATGATTTCCATTACATGAGAGTAGGTGTTAAAACTTTATGCTGATATTGGACTCAGCTCTCGCCAAGATAAGCACCAACTAAGACGTAACTTTTTTTACAGTAAACTAATGTGATCCATCTGCGTTTCCTTCCATCTAATAATGTAGATATCCTTCTGCCTGGTGTTGATGGCTGAAGTGTAATGCTGGCTCCAGGGATCAGCCTATTTTGCCTCCCTGGCACATTAGCACACACAACGGCTGCAATACTGGCTCTAGGGATCAACCACAGTGCAGCCTCCCTAGCACATCAGCATGACAACCGTCTGGACTGAGCTGAGTAGGGTATTTCTCTGGGGTATTCAAGAGGGCACCTTCCATCCTTGGTGTTTCATCGACTAGCCAACGACACCTTAAGAGGGCTCGACAGTGATTCAGACGTCCCAGCATCACCCCCATCCATCCCCCACTCAGCTAAGCCCAGCTTACTTACCTTCCTTTACATCAACTTTGCTTTCTTTCTACGATGCTTGAGGTCCCCAACCAGAATCTTTTTGTCTCAACCAGAGCCAGTTGCTGCTCTTCTCTGCTGCTTCAAATAAGTTCTTCACTATGCATCGCAACTCTTGACCACTGAATCCAATGTCTCTGAGAAACCGGGTTGTGGAGTGTGCCACAAATCCTCGACAACCCACCTCCACTGGGTAAACCTGGACTCTCCATCCTCGCCGTTCCGCTTCAGCAGCCAGCTGAGCGTACCGAAGTTTCTTCCTTTCATACGCCTCATCCACAGTATCCTCCCATGGCACTGTTAACTTTACCAAGTGAACAAGGCATGCTGATCTAAACCACAAGACAATATCAGGTCGAAAGTTAGTGGTTGCAATCAAACGTGGGAAAATAAGCCGCTGTCCAACATCTGCCAGCATTTTCCAGTCTCTAGCAACTTCCAGTTTTGGTTTTAATACCTTTTCTTGTTGGTTGCTCCCCTGGATGGAGGAATGTTGTTCTTCAGGTGTCATATATTGTTGAAATTGGTAGCAACCTGTTGGTCATACTGCGCTTGTCTTCCAATGCTAAGGCCAAACATCGCAGCACCTGGTCATGACGCCAAGTAAACGTGCTTGGCTAAGACCCACCTTACATCCTGTCAAAATGTGTCTTAATGTAGCTGGCGATGAACACAAAGGACACCATGGATCCTCCCCTACCCATAGATTAAGGTTCTGTGGTGATGGGAGAACATCATATGTTGACCTGTTACGGAAATTGATCATGCTCTGTTCCATTGTCCATAGATCCCATCTCATCCATTCTGCCTCCTTGCCTGGGAAACTGCCTTTATGCAGCTCCTCCTCTCCTGCTTTTGCACCTAATTGACTACCAGCTTCCTCCTTGAGCTGGGTCTGCTTTGTGCCATGTAGGAGGAGGTACTTTATAAATCAGTTTGTTTATATATATATATATATATATATATATATATATATATATATATATATATATATATATATATATATTACACATGTATGTATTGTATAATTGCTTTGGCAACACCTGCTATTGTAAGTCATGCCAATAAAGCACCATTGAAAAATTGAGAGAGAGAGAGAGAGAGAAACCAGCATCACAATATAGCTTATTTTGTTTCACTTCCTAAACTTCAGTCGGCAACCGACAGGCTAAAAACACTCAAGCCGCTCCTGTTCATTATTCAACACCTGCATACAATCAGCCCAATAATTAGTCGGGATGCTCCATTTACTGGTCTGTTTCACTCTCTCTTACTCATCATTCCAAACTCCAAATGCTGCGTTCCCACTCCTGCACAGACAAACCCAAACCCCAGGATGGCCATCCCATTTGTAAAAACATGGGCTATTTATATTCAAGTTTGTATATTGATCAATATTCAATTGGTCGGTGCCCAATAAGGCAAATGAGTGGAGAAACGAGATACAATTCAATTATCAGACAACAAAGCGTACATTAAGAACATAAGAACAGAAGAACAGAAGAACATTTACAAACGAAAGGAGGGCATTCAGCCCATCTTGCTCGTTTGGTTGTGTTGAACTCTTGCATCCCTGCTGGGCAATCACATGCATGTGCAGTACTGCAGTTTATTTAGTGAATGCAGTGTATGTACTATAAATAATGTTATTATAACATAAGAACATAAGTTTACAAACGAGAGGAGGACATTCAGCCCATCTTGCTCGTTTGGTTGTTAGTAGCTTATTGATCTCAGAATCTCATCAAGCAGCTTCTTGAAAGATCCCAGGGTGTCAGCTTCAACAACATTACTGGGGAGTTGGTTCCAGACCCTCACAATTCTCTGTGTAAAAAACTGCCTCCTATTTTTGTTCTGAATGCCCCTTTATCTAAACTCCATTTGTTACCCCTGGTCCTTGTTTCTTTTTTCAGGTCGAAAAAGTCCCCTGGGTCGACATTGTCATAACTTTTAGAATTTTGAATGCTTGAATCAGATCACCGCGTAGTCTTCCTTGTTCAAGACTGAATAGATTCAATTCTTTTAGCTTGTCTGCATATGACAGGCCTTTTAAACCCGGGATAATTGTGGTCGCTCTTTTTTGCACTCTTTCTACAGCAGCAATATCCTTTTTGTAATGAGGTGACCAGAACTGAATACAATATTCAAGATGAGGTCTTACTAATGCATTGTAAAGTTTTAACATTACTTCCCTTGATTTAAATTCAACACTTTTCACAATATATCCGAGCATCTTGTTGGCCTTTTTTTATAGCTTCCCCACATTGTCTAGATGAAGACATTTCTGAGTCAACATAAACTCCTAGGTCTTTTTCATAGACTCCTTGTTTAATTTCAGTATCGATTAATCAAAATCAATAAATAAAATTATAAAAACAATAACATACAAGTGCAAAATAAATGTGAACAGGGCATTTTTAACCCTGTAACACCCTTGCCCACTTTTCCCGAACGTGTCCGCACGTTTAAAAAAAATTAATTAATTAAAATGAATAAAACAAATAGTGCCAAACCCATCACCAGCACCCACTGCTTCTCTATCCAGCACTCTACGAAAGAAATAAAACTTTAAGTTAATTTCAATAGTCATCACTATGCACTCTTAAATACATCTCTGCACAAGACATAATACAAAAGCACAGTCCAATATACAAAGACAGTTTTAAAATCTTCCGTCGCGGTTTCCCATCCCGGTATCCTGCAATCTTGCATAGGCCCTCCTCAGTTTCATTCCCCCTCCATTTCCTCGTCTCTTGGGGCAGCACCTAATACACAATAAATACAGCAAGACCCCATTCTGCCCCCATATAGTACCACATACATCCAAATATTAACTATTAACACCACCACTGTTTCGTTAAAGTGAGCCCCCACTTCCCCACGACAGAAACAAGTCTTGCAATTCTGGTCTCCCCTTTCTTCGGCCTTGCCCTGCCTTAGCTCTGGGTGTGGTTCTCCAGCCGCTTACATGTGCTGGGGAAGTGCGTTCTGTAAGGGCTCACCAACTACGACCAGCCAGCATCCTCAGCCTCACACACCACGCGCACCCATTTGAGCTGACAGCCAGGCTCTTCAGACCTGCGAAGGTAACCAGGGGAGTGGGCTCTCAACTGAGGCATTCTCCTCTGGCCTCAACCATCCCTCTCATTTCCCTTAAGGACTGGTCCCCCCGCTCAGCCTAGCCTTATCCCTTAGGGTCTCCACCTCTCCATGGTCTCTCCATGCCAGGCCGACTCTTCAAGTACAGGAGGGGTGGTATCTTCTTTTGCCTCTGCCACCGCATGCACACCCCACGGGAACACAAAAACAGTAACAGAGGTGTTAGAATAGCAACAAAACAATATACCGTATTAAAATTTTATATTGGGGACTGTTATACTGTTCCACATAAATCTGTTAAAATCTGAATCCTGCCAACTTAGACCAAAATGTAGCAGCGTACAGAAACAGCATCACACATGCCTTCAATATCACAAGATGTAGACCGACTACGCCAGTTCAGTGTGATAAGGCACAGAACAAATTATAGGAAACATCTAGGGGTGCGTTTTTGTGTTTTGACTGCAACAGAACCGGGTTAAGTGACCTTTGACCAAGAACCTGTGAATGTGACCGCAACGCAAGAATGGACCCGGTCATTAAAAATGTAGTTGCAGCAGTTATGAGTATTGATGAACCAACATGGTTATGTATATAACACTGACTAATGTCACAGATATGTTTGTCAGAAGTTCTATACCAATACATAATGCAAAATATATCTCTAGACGTCTCTAGACAAACATGTTAGACTGAATTGCTGTGTATACGGACTATAGGTAGTTCGCTCCAAGTGCTTTAATTGTAATTTTTTTTTGATGGGTAAGTAATTTAAATAAGTTTCTGTGGCAACCAGTAATTTGGAGCAGGGCCAGATTAACCTGTATGCAAATGACACTATAGCAGAACTGGGGCCCATGCGAGGTCGTCGGTTGTTTGTGACATTTTACAAAAACTGCATGTGGGTGGCCAAGCTTGCACAGACAGGAAGAGAGGCGCACAGAAGCTTGCTTTCAGTTTATTCTTTTCTTTTATGATGGCTAGGCATTCCTTCTCAATTACAGCATACATGGTCTTTTAGTCTCTCACGCAAGCAGCTACCAAATTCCCCACGCCCTCTACCTCCTGGGAAAGATCTGTCCCTAGTCCTACGTCAGAGGCATCAGTTTGCAGGATAAAATGTATGAATCATGCTCAATTTACGCATTCATTTATTTCAGTTTTAGGTTCAATTTAAAAACCTGTCCTGTCTCAAATGTGCACAGTATGCCTCTTTACATTTTAGAAACTTTCCTTTTTAATTAGGGGGTTGGAATTTTAGAAGAAAAAAAGGCAGGTAAAGGTAAATGTGTATAATGCAGGAGGCTGAAGGAAATTCAAATGTGGATGTCTGCAGCTAGTAAGAAAGGTTTAAGTCCATAGCGTTTGTTTCTCTCCCTTTATAGCTAACCACAAGTTTTAAACAAAAAAGAAGTAAAGGACAGTCAGAAAATTATTCCCTTTCTTATTAAACTAGATTGTTTTGTTCTGTTGAATGCAATGCAACTACTGGTCTGTAGAAGGGATCTATGAACAGGTTTGCTATATATATATATATATAGAGAGAGAGAGAGAGAGAGAGAGAGAGAGAGAGAGAGAGAGAGAGAGAGAGAGAGAGAGAGAGAGAGAGAGAGAGGTCTGAGAGAGAGAATGAGCTAAATCAATCCATTTTGTACTAAAAGAGATAATCCACTGCACTTATAAGTGCCAATTCCTTTCCATTTTTCTAAGAGCAATAAACTGAACTTTCAAGCGCCAAAGAAATACCTTTGCAGCATCTTCTTCATCCCACTGGGACCCATTACACACTGCCGCCACTATATATATATATGGTAAAACATACCAACAAAATATATTTGAACAATAACCTCCTGATTTCGCTAATGTAATCCTCCATCTAGAGGTAAAAGTTACAGTACATTTGTGTAGCTATTTTACATGGAACAGTTTCAAATATAATGACTTCTGGAAGAATTACTGCCGATAATCACTGAAGAGCGAGATCCTTAACAATGTAACCACCTTGCAGATTTGTCATATTGAATTAGTGATATTTTCCCTGCCCATGTTATGGCAGGTGTTACTTGTTTCATTTTTTTTGTCTAATATGTATTTATAGCCCTTTACCACAGGAGAAACATGTGGGTCTGGCTCATCCTGCCTGTCTGCATGAGATACAATTTAGTGAGCTGTGTTATCATACCCTGCTTGGGATGCATATTACAGCTATGTCACACATACAGTGATGCCCAAAAGAACTTACAACCTCCTACTGTATCTTTTAAAAACTCATATTTTCTTACAGTTCTTGCTTTATGTGATTTGATTTAGTTTTGCATTGAAAAGATAGGTGGCTGCCAATACTTTTGAGCAGCACTGTTTATAGAGAACCACTTCTCCAATTTTTATGAAACTAAGGACATTCTTTTAGACATTATTGTGAGAGTACAGTTTGTATCAGACCTGGGTTAAATATAGTTATAAATATGGTTTGTGAAAAGTAACTGTTATTTGAAAATAATTAAATACATATCACAGAAAGTAACTATTATTTGAAAATAATTAAATACAAATGGTAAATAATTGAAAATAATTAAATACAAATTGTAAATAATTGAAAATAATTAAATACAGATTGCAGAAAGTAACTATTATTTGAAAATAATTAAATACATATCACAGAAAGTAACCATTATTTGAAAATATTGAAATATGGTTTGTGGAAAGCAATTATTATTTGAAAATATTTAAATATGAGTAGTTGAAAATACATTGAAATACTTTAAACTCTTCATACATATGTAACTGTAACATACAACAGCCTAATTATTATCCAGGTATAGCCTTGTCCTTGTTAACCACTCAATTATCTTCTGGAAATGGCTCTATTTCAATTAGATTTAATTTGATCAATTAATTGAAATATTTGAATATTTTATTTCAGTGGGTAAATATTTGAAAACAATTAATTATCTTTAACCACTGGTTTAATGGCCTGTTTTGAAGTTATTGAATTGAACATGTTTAGCATTTTCCTCGTTAGAAATCCTCCTCAACCACAATTGCAAGACTTGGTACATAATTATACATGTAGGGTAATAATTAGGTTTTCGTTTTTGATTATTCATTAACTATTTGGGAATAGTTGACTATATTTTTATTTGTTTTTCAAATAACTTACATATATTTAAATATTTTCACCTAGTATTTGTTTTCTACAAAACAAAAATAAAAATATTTTTTCAAATAATATTTGACTTTGTGCAATTAATATTTGAATATTTAAAAACAAAATTGATTTATTCAAGCATATATATTTAAATATTTCAACTATTTGAAATAGTTGGTGTTTACAAATAAAATATCAAATACCGGTACAACTATATTTGTCCCAGGTCTGGTTTTGTATGTTAACTTTAATGTCCCTATGGCGGCTATAAATCATCATGGGGATATACATTTTCATGATATTGATAGCTCAAATTCTGAATTCACAGAGTAAGAACTTTTGTCACTGACATACATATTGTAAATCTGTTTGTGTTTGTGTACATTGAGGCTCACCACTTCCACCCACCTACCATTTATGAGTACTGAAGATGTACAGACAACCTTTGTTCCCAAGCTTGTGTCAAGCTAATCTCACCTGCCAAAAATAAGAAATGGATGTTACTAAACCACTGGACCGTGGAGCCAAGGGGCAGAAAGCCTGCCACATGACTGGCTGGGATGGCTGAAGTGCGATGATGCAAACTGCCCCCAGCTGCTTGTCCTCCATAGCCCTGAGGGAACGTAAAAGACAATGCAGTGCTCCTTGTAGGTCAAGATCAACAACTTTGAGCATTATTGACTATACACGTAGCTGCCAACACATTAGCTTAAAACTGCACACTCCCTTATATCTCATTTCTAATACCGGAGCGTTAAACTGCTAAACTGTAGTCTGTACGCTTTCAGCCCATATAAGAAAGACTGTTTACATTTGCTTTGATGACTTGACAATCTTTGGTCCCTGGGATAAAGATTTGAGGCTCATCTTTTCAGTCATTTACAATTCACTATTCCTGTGTCTTCTATATTTGTCATTGAAGTATAAAATTTAGCAGAATGATTCTGTAATTATGACTAGCTACCAACAACTAAATTATGTAACACCCACTCGTTCAGAGGGGCTACAAACAGAGGGGTTACTTTTAATATATACAGTAGTGCTACTAACAGAGGGGTTATTTTTAATATATACAGTAATCCGACTATGCCAGTTCAGTGCAATAAGCACAGAACAATATCAGATAATAATCACATTCTTTTTATTCAGATATAGAGCTAAAATACAGGGAACAGTGTCACCAAGAAAAACACACACAACAGATACAGATAAAATCAATGCGAACGTTTTTATGTGACAGCACAGTTAAGAGGAGCAACAACACGTTGTTCAATATCCAAGTGATCAATTACAGATTTTGCATTAACAGATCATCACAATTAAGATTTATCAAAATATTTATTTTAAATCACCAAAGTGCAAACTGCAATATTGCACTTTAGTAAGAGTACGGTTCGTTAACCAGGTGTAAATAGAGAATAATAATACAAACACTGACCATTAAACTTATAACACGCTGTCTGTGCAGCTCTGGGCAATCTGGTGGAAAAAAAAGTTTTTTTTAAAGGTACATTTTAAATTGTAGAGGATTTTCTAGAGTTTTTTCTTTTCCCCTGTCTGAAACCATTTTTTCCCCTCAGGTTTATACATAATGTGCAAGTCCTTCCTTTACTAAGATGGCAAATGCTCTGTGACATTGTGCCAGTTGACAGCTGTGACCGCTGATCTCTATAGAATTTCTCCAGACTTTAGATTTACTTTGACTGCCACAACATTATAAGATCACTTTATGTGCAACAGGTAATTGGGCCCCTAGGCCCTCAGAGAGTCTGTGCTGCATAGAATTTGAATGAGGGGTACAGGTGGGGCACTAACACTTGCTGCAGAGAACGTTCATTTAGTTGTAATGGCAGAGTGCTGTGCCAGTCAATATTTTGCAGAGAGTTAACTTGCCAGTATTGTTTTCAAGCTTGTTTTTGTGCCAATGATTTTACAATTTAGCTATAGTGTGCCAATGTAGTAGGCTAATTTAGGTTTAAGACAATTTATAGCATACCCGATCATTTAATATTCCTGAAGCACGTTTCAGTATTAATTGTATATGCTATCTGCCTAACAGTTCTAAGCATTTGACCAGAATATGCACATTATCATAAGAAATGTGCTTGACAATTGTATGCAATTGTCAGGTATACAATTAAATGTGCCTGTAATGTGCCTGACTTTGTCTCATGCCTCATAACGCCAAGAGGCATCCGTATATTCGACGTATATGGACGGCCTGTCGGGCCTCATTATATATATATATATATATATATATATATATATATATATATATATATATATATGTGTGTGTGTGTGTGTGTATATATATATATATATATATATATATATATATATATATATATATATCAGCTAAAATGGGGCCCTCATATGCCTGACTTTTTATAGGATGGAATGAAAATAAAGTTTTTCAAGAGTACAGAGAAAATACACCTATATATCTTAGATACATTGATGACAAGTTCGGTATCTCAATTAACACTAATGAAGAATGAAATGATTTATAATTTATAACAAAATACAAATATGCCCAGATAACTCATGGTACTGTTAGTCAGAAATCTAAAATAAAACCAGAACTCTTTAACTGTGACACATTTGCTACTTATTTGGCATTTAAAAGCATGATTTTTATAATACATGACTAATTAGTAGCTTCAAGGGTTTGCATTTGTCATGATAAATTACTTATTTTTACATGCATAATTAAAGTGAATGACATTCAAAATTAAACAGAATATGCAATATGAGTGTTTCTTACAATTGAGTGAATTTATACTCAGGTCAGGGTCTGGTTATTGTTACTGATATTACCAGTATAATTTGCCCATTTTGTTTTCTCACATACTGCAAAAGCACAGAATTCCAGGGTCCTGGTCCTATGGTTATTTATCTGCCTGGGTCTGTCCTAGTTTTTACTGTAGACTGTCGTCCCAATGTTCTCTACCTCACCTCCCAATTACATTATTATTATCACTAACGTAAAAAATATCAGAGGACCACTATAGGTAGTCTAACATAGCATAAGCTTTCTTACCTGTACAATACTGTACACTGTCTATGACACACTGTGATTTTTATATTGTAGTTTTCACTGCACATAAATTGTGGCTTTTTTTTTTTTTAGTTTTCTTTTAGTTTTAAGCCTATAAAAAGACATCAAATGAGTCTGTTCTGAAGGCAATGTACTGGCAAATTCCAGCCACTGGAGGGAGTCAAATACAAATATATAGTGCCTGTAGCTTGACTATGTACAATAAGTTACAGTCGCACGCAAAAGTATTTGGGCAGTTAAAAAAAAAAAAGAAAAACCACAAAGTGATTTCTACAATTTCTAATTGTTCTATTGAAAGATATAAATTAAAGTTGACATTCAGCTTTATAATAAAACACCAAATTATTACATAGCATGCATAAAATGAAAAATAACATGCAAAAACTAATTTCATACTTTGACAAAAGTATTTGAGCAATCAACATATTTCATATGAAACCCATTCATTGTTAATTATTGACAATGATCATGATTGAAAACCAGGACCTGATGATAATTATCGAATAAATAAATACATAATCATCAAGTGCTGAAAAATAAATTGGAAATGTGTTTCAAAAAAGCAACAAAAATGGTTAAAACTAAAGAGTACAACAATTATCTCAAAATGCCAGTGATAAAACTAAACAAAAAAAGGAGAAACTACCAGAAAAATATCAGAAAGACTTGGTTTACATGCAAAATTCTAATTTCAAGGGGGTTTAATGACCAGTGGTGGGAATTGCAACCAAAGGTTTTTCACAGAATTTAGAGCAATACTTACATTTTAGGACCCACATCCCCTACAGGGTAAAGGGTTAAGCTTAAGTTAAATAAAACTCCTCAGTTACCCCTCGTCTTGAAATTTGCCAGAAGTGAGTAGGGTGCTCCTAGTATTTTTTTTCTGAAAAGCCCTCTTCAGTACGAGTAGAACGAGGTGCTACACATGATGGTAGCATCTAAATTGCACCCAGGGTGATTTTTCTGGTCCCTTTCTCACTTGAGGTTGACCTTTGCAAGGTCACAGATTGAAGGGGACATTTAAAAAAAAAATGGCTATCATTTCTGAACTTGTCTGAAACCTCCAGGTGAATTTTTCTAGGAAAATCTGAGACGGACAGGCAACGGCACTGGTTGAGTTGACATGGAACGACCCCTTTTAAATCGTAATCTGTCTCAGTATTGGAAAGCTAGTGGATTAAACTATAAAGAACAAAAGTGTGAAGCAATGCTTTCACAGGCTACAGTAATCACGTAATTAAGCAATAACATATGACAGGGTGTGTGTTATCATGAGATATCACCACGCCTTTGGTGTGTTGTGAGGCATGAGACGAAGTACAGTTGCAGTTGGCATATTGATTTTGTTTACTGTGATGAGTCCGCCGTGTAGAAAGAAGTTCCGCACTGTTGTGTTATCACCAGATATCTAATGGCTACGGAGAAGGCCTCAGCCAATCAGAATCTAGTATTTTCGCCAATTGTTTCTATCCATTTAATAATGAAGAATATTACACAGGGAACACAACTTTGCCCAGTCACATTGAAACATCAATAATCCAGAGTTGATTGTATTTCCCTGTTTTGTATTAACTGAAGAACATTTCCATATTTCAGTGTAGAGAAAACTGGAACACTCCAATATGATCCTCTGAGTGAATTCAGCTATGTGTAGTTATGAGCCAAGAATATTCTACCCTTTTAGCTTGAAAGTCGTGACCTAATCAGGTGGAATAAAAGTAGTTTGGGTGAAAGATCATGCTGGGCCTGACATGTTTCTCTTCACCTGAAGTACTGCTAATTAAGTTGTGAATAAAATACCAACTTGTCAAGAATGACCCACTTTTTCATGTCCACAGATTGTCTTGAATTAAATAGAAATATTCATAGAAAAAATTGTAATATATGTCAATTAGGTATACAAGACTTAAGGCAGTGACACTGTGTAAATAAAGTTGTGTTCTGTTCAGGTCAATTGCACATTATGTCAGCAACAGATTACAAATATTTATAGGTGGTCTACAGTAGAGCTTGAAAAGATACAGGCAACTTGTTAACCATGGTTGTAAAATCCATGTATTTACCTCTTATTAGCATTAGCAGTATTACCTCTGTCCCTTTCTTTTGTTGATTTGCATTTCATGCTTAAATGTCATACAGATACAAAACCAAGCTACAGTACTTCTGTTCCGTAGCTTAGTTTTCCTTGAGAAAAGGGGGGCCAGTGATAAGGAAATAGATTAAAATCTTGGAAGACTACATTCCTCCCCTAGCACAACCCAGTTGCAGTTCAGAGAACATGTTATTATATTACAGATTTGAGGTGGATTTGATTTGATCTTGTAGCAGTGATATTTATTAACGATGCTATTTATTTTTCTTTTTTTTAAGTAACCATATTAAGGTAATGGCACCCAAATAGGAATTCATGTTCATAACTTTTATTAAATATTGTAACAGTGTACTTAAAATTAGTCAGCAAGTTCATTCTTTTAACAAAGAGTTTAAAATTCTGTGTCGATGAGCTAAAAAAAATGTTTTGTTTAAAAACGTATTTATGAAAATGGCTCAGCTGAACTAAGCTAATGTCACAGAGTCACCTTACTGTAACTATGGAACTGGCCTTTAATCCTTGCAAAGACAGTTATCCATTTTTCTGTCATGCCAGCCTGTTAGCCTGTACAACTCATCTCAGACCTCAGTTGTAGTTTCCTGATGTCAACTGACGTTTAAAAAGCAATGCACTCTTGTGGTTAGAGACAATGACTAAGAGCCTGGACATGCTGTGTTAAAATCCCAGCTCAGTCACCATCTCAACGTGTGTCAAGTCACATGACCATAACAACAACAACACAAGATAACACAATGCATCGGTGCTTTTAACTAGGGCAATTTGGATTAAAAAAAAAAAATCTTAAATAAATTTTCTTATATAGTTCAGATATGCCGGTAGTTAGAAATGAATTTGTTTGGCCCTATATATATATATATATATATATATATATATATATATATATATATATATATATATATATATATATATATATATATATATATATTCTAGCAACTCGCGTTTCCTGAAGTGGTGTCTTTCTGTTGTCAATTATTTGGCCTTAAACATGATTGAAACGTAGCTTCTTTTTTTTTCTTCTTACCTGATCCAAAGTAGTCCATGAGCATGTTGTCACCAAAATTATTAAAATTTGTTTATTTAGCAGACGCCTTTATCCAAGACGACTTACAGAGACTAGGGTGTGTGAACTATGCATCAGCTGCAGAGTCACTTACAATTACGTCTCACCTGAAAGACGGAGCATAAGGAGGTTAAGTGACTTGCTCAGGGTCACACAATGAGTCAGTGGCTGAGGTGGGATTTGAACTGGAGCCCTCCTGGTTACAAGCCCGTTTCTTTAACCACTGGACCACACAGCCTCCTGTAAAAAAGTAACTCCTATTTTCTGTTCTGAATGCCCCTTTATCTAATCTCCATTTGTGACACCTGATCCTTGTTTCTTTTTTCAGGTTAAAAAATCCTTTGGGTAGACATTGTCAATACCTTTTAGAATTCTGAATGCTTGAATCAGATTGCCGCATAGTCTTCTTTGTTAAAGACTGAATAGATTAAATTATTTTATCCTGTCTGCATATGACAAGCTTAAAATAATTCTGGTTGCTCTTCTTTGCACTCTTTCTAGAGCAGCAATATCCTTTTTGTAGCGAGGTGACCAGAACTGGGCACAATATTCTAGATGAGGGCTTACTAATACATTGTAAAGTTTTAACATTACTTCCCTTGATTCCCCACATTGTCTTGATTCCCCACATTGTCAAGACATTTCTGAGTCAACATAAACTCCTAGGTCTTTTTCATAGATTCCTTCTTCAATTTGAGTATCTCCCATATGGTATTTATAATGGACATTTGTATGGCCTGCATGCAGTACCTTACACTCTTCTGTATTAAATGTCATTTGCAATGTGTCTGCCCAGTTCTGAATGCTGTCTAGATCATTTTGAATGACCTTTGCTACTGCAACAGTGTTTGCCACTCCCCCTATTTTTGTGTCATCTGCAAATTTAACAAATTTGCTTACTATACCAGAATCTAAGTCATTAATGTAGATTAGGAATAGCAGAGGACCTAATACTGATCCCTGTGGTAGTCCACTGGTTATCTCGCTCCATTTTGATGTTTCTCCTCTAATCAGTACTTTCTGTTTTCTACATGTTAACCACTCCCTATTCCATGTGCATGCACTTCCTTGAATTTCCTAGACTTTGTCAAAAGCTTTCTGGAAATCGAAATAAACTATGTCATATGCTTTACAATTATCCATTGTCGATGTTGCATCCTCGAACAAATCTAACAGGTTAGTTAGACACGATCTCCCTTTCCTAAAACCATGCTGACTGTCTCCCAGGATACTGTTACCATATAGGTAGTTTTCCATTTTGGATCTTTTTATAGTTTCCATAAGTTTACATATAATACAAGTCAGGCTTTTTGGTCTGTAGTTACCTGGTTCAGTTTTGTGACGCATGCATAATATTTGAAAGGGGCCTATGCGGCTTGCTAACAAAGAGTAGGGTGCCAAGGTTGTTTTCTGCCATGTCCTGGAGTAAAAGTGAACCCTATCTGGAATTTCGACGTCCAGCTCCATTATCCAAAGATACATACACCAATCTCTGCACTTTCCTGATACTGCTTTAAATACATTTACTGTGGCACTATTTAAAAATCGAGCATGTGCAGTGGCTACAGTATTTGCTTGGAATGTGGATTGGCAGCAGTGGCGGCGTTTTCCCCCTGGGGGCCCCATGCAATACTTGATTCCGAGGCCTCTCCCTGTGCATACAACATAACAGCATCCACACAAATAAGACATGCTTTTCTGCTTACAAAACACACTACAAAATCTTAACATGTCATCACGTATTCCAAGCATCAAAATACAATAAATAAGAAATAAGAAAGTTTCCGTTTTGTGGACCGTGTGGATTAATTGTATCGCCACAAAAAGATTTTGTTCTGCCAAGTCTAGTCAGAACAGATTTCCAGTACTTCTGTTCCATCTAAATGAATTCCATGTTGGCATGATTAATAGTAGTATTGGTGCTCATTCCTACCTGTAGGTTGCGCCATGTTCCCATGTTCTGTGCGTGTGGCTTTGAATGTTCATGTTCTTTAAGAGTATGTGAAAGGCGCTACCAGGCTTTGAAGCCCTTCTTGTTTATATCACGTTTCCAAAGAGTGCACAGCAAAGCAAAACACTGCATCCGAAGAAGAATATACAAGCCACGCAGCCTACTAAAGAATTTTGTCATCATTCTTCATTTGCGTAGTAGTTGTCTTTTGTAAAAACGGCGTGCCACATCGTTCTGTGGAAATTCCATTTCCATATGCTTCGGACCTCTTTTTACAATTTCACAGCGTTGATCATTGCTTATATGATCTAGCCAAAGCGCCGGGTCATTAGATAACATGCTGATTGCTCTGCTAGCCACAGCATGATGTGAGACAGGGCCCTCCTCGGTTTCTACATCATCTGCAGGTGTTTCAGCGCGTGGTCCAGTAACATCCTCAGTAGCTGCAGCTAAAGACGCACTACCATTAGCATCTTCTGTATCGCCTGTCGCTCGCTGTGATGCAAAGAATGACGTTAGTTTAGGGTAAGTTACAATACGCTTTGCTTTTTCTTGTGAGTGTTTTCGCTTTTCACCGCTGCTGGGATAATTCCGCTTCATGTTTCTTTTTCACGATTACTCATTACATCTACTCGTTACATACGGGGGTTGTTTTTTAGATTGTACAATTAAATGCACTATGAAATTGAATAGGCCTATTCTATTACAAAAATAATCACAAAATGTAACCGGTCTATGTAATCATGTGTAAAAAAGGTATACCTTATTTATTTATTTTATTTGTTAATCTTAAACACATTTACAATCTCCAGCATAACCCCCCTCTGTTTTTTCGTAATAGTCTTGTCAGATCACGCGGCTGTCAGTAATTGTAATGTAATTTTTCTTTTTCACGATCCTACTCGTTACATTTGTGTTGTGTGTTGTGCTCTAGTCGGCAGCACTTGGCACCTGCAGAGTCCTTCCCCTGGCCCGAACTTCTCAAAAAGCGATATGCACTGCGCTTTGGCTTTCCCGCGTCACCAGTAACACGTAACTGTCACCTTTGATGTCTTGTCATATTTTGAATATGTGCATATTGTTCATAAAATGTAAAAAAAAAACAAAAAAAAACCAAAAAACGTCACCACACGGTAGGCATGCAGTTGTATGAGCTGCATGTCCCAAACACCCACTGATTGACAGTAATGGTAATCATTAAAAAAAAACAAAAAAAAAAAAACTCTATGCAGTTATTCTCGTGTTTGTCCAATATATTGCCTCATCTCATTATAGTAGTCAAAATACCTGATGCTTTTTACAGTTCTGTCATATATGCCCTTTCTTTTCCTGATGTGGCAAATGCTGCATACTCAACCAAAAAAAAAAAGGGTCATACAAAGACAGACCTTTGCATCACATAATATAGAGAAATGTCTTTCATCCATCATAGTTGATAGTTGGTTGACAGGTTCTTGATAGACTTACTACACTGAACATATGCATAGCTTCACCAAAGCAAACTATTTTCTACTTGTGAATCCACCTTTGCACACCTCAGCAAAGTCTTTGAAAGTGTCTGTGCTGTGCGAACAATGCTACTGTCAAGGCTGATAAGTTGAGAGGGACCAAGCTGACTTGGGTTCTGCATTCAGCTTTAATTACGTTCAGAAGGTTTTCTTTTTTTATGCCAATTGTCAGCACAGTGGACTCCTTATCCAGGCCCTGGTAGATAAGCAAAACCCAATTCCTCTTTTCTTGTGTTTTTTTTTGTTTGTTTCTAAAAGGAAACTGTTTTTATTGTCGAAGCGCTAGCATTATGACACATTTCCAATCCAGCCTGTTTTTTGCTGGGTGAGCATTGTGCAATTTAAGTGGCTGTGAATCTAACATGAAAGACATTTTAGGATCATCAGCAAAGAAAATAATGTATCAAAATGGCTCAGTGCTGCAGTATGTCTCAATAAATGAACATTTCTTTATAAACTTTCATTTAATATGCACCAAATTTAAGAAAAGTGGCTGCTTCATCAGTGTGAAAAGCAAGGGGCAGAGGGGGCTAAACATAAACTTAAAAGAAAACTGGTGAATCCAGCAGTCAAAGCAGTATGAGAAAGAGTAGCCTTGTATACATTTACATTGTAAACTGAAAGTACCATAGGTCCACTGTTAATTTATCTTTTCCCATCCACAGAGACACTCTGATATGCATTAACTGGTATAACCAAAATCAGTTGCTTGCTGCTCTCTTTAGAAAGGATGGATTTATGACTGGAGGCTGTTCTATGAAGCTTATTGAAGCCACTGCAAAACCTTTTTGTTACTCCCATATTGTCAGACAGGTATCCTGCATTGTAGTAGGATTAATGGACATTGGAGTTTTATTTAGCCGTTATAACCTTCTTGGTCACAGAAAGGACTTCCAGAGGTAAAGCTTACTCAAACCACAATGACAGCCACCACCGCACAAACTAGCTTCCCCATAACAGCTACAGCATTTAATTAAAAAGAAAAAAAAAACTCAAGTAATCTTAATAGAAAAATAAGTGGTACTACAGTGGTATTGAAATGGTTCCATATAAGGTGCCATTTTAATAACCGTGTAGCTATAATTATATTTTCATATCACAATTGTATGGATGGTATAGTTGCACTAACATGGTAACAAATAATAATTAAAAAAATAAATAAATAAAATAAGCATATTGCAACATTCCTCTGTAAATCCCCCAACTTGCCATAGATAGCAATAAGGGTCCTATACCACAACAATTTGGCTGACACACCACAATATGCTTTGCAGACCAGTGTGTGAAACACATTGTTCTAATGAATAATGGGTAACACAAATAATAGCATTGGTCTGGGTATGGAGACGTATATCAGGCGATATAATGAAATCTCAAAGATCCATCAAATGGAAATCACAGTGTTATACTTAACAGAATTGACAGGCTGTAAACAAAATCCATCTAAGTGAATAAATGTGATGTTAGTAGCCCTGAAGAGATGTCAAGAGCTGACAAACAAAAATCTCTGTTTCCAGAATTGAGCTGGAGAAAGTTATTGGACGCCATGTAGGAACTCAGACAAGCAGACAACACTGCAATAGCACTGCAATGAGAGGTAGGCCAAGACAGATCTGGGACATCTAGGTATCAGCTACCTTAGCCAATACTTCTAAATAATAAGCCTAACAATTGACAGAAGAGTTCTCACTTGCGAAATGCATACACTTAGATTTCATGTTGAACTGTTAGTTGTGAGTAATGAAGTGAAATCTTGTAAAGTACAGTATTGTAAAATACCTGGAGATAGGTCCAAATTATTTTTTTTAGAAGCTGTGTAAGGCCGTGACACTGTTGTGAAGTGTCTTAAAAATTTCACAAATTTGCAAAAGTTCCCAGAAGTTATTTGTAACATGTCTAGAACAAAAATAGAGGTACAGTAGCACGCAATGATAGTTATTTGGCTTGCTGCTGACATCTAGTGGTTTTGTCAGCAACTGTCTGGAAGTTAGATAAGGAAGTGTACTTCTGTCTCAGAGATAATATTGAATTAAGGAAGTGTACTGTCTCGTAAGATGATGATTATTCAATTTGTTCCTTGAATTGTAGACACATTTTGACCAATGGATCGATGTTAATTTTACCAAACTGGTACTGGCCTACCCTCTCCAGGCATTCCACACTTGGAACGTGCATTTCCAAAATCTAGAAAAGTATTGTACTATGATTTGATGACATCAAAATTCTAGAAAAATATAATTCCATTCTGGTTGTCAATAGTAGTTGCTGTAAACAGTCATTGACATGTGAATGTATTGAATCAATCTTGCTTTGACTGGAATATCCATAGATGCAGAGAATATTGCAAAAAGAAGCTACTATTCACCACTGGTTATCAAACTTTTCACGTGCTACTTCAGTGACTTCTGCTGTACAGGAATGATAAAACTAGTTGAACTTAGTTGAGAACATTACATTTCCTGATGAATTGCTGTTATTATTATTATTATTTGTTTATTTAACAGACACCTTTATCCAAGGCGACTTACAGAGACTAGGGTGTGTGAACTATGCATCAGCTGCAGAGTCACTTACAACTACGTATCACCCGAAAGACAGAGCACAAGGAGGTTAAGTGACTTGCTCAGGGTCACACAATGAGTCAGTGGCTGAGGTGGGATTTGAACCGGGGACCGCCTGGTTACAAGCCCTTTTCTTTAACCACTGGACCACACAGCCTCCTGTTTTCAGAAGGCAAAGCGTTAAGAGGAATGAAAGAAGTCATAACATTGAAGAGCTAGATCATGGAAAATAAACACAACTTACTGTAATTATCTGAAACTAGAATTGAATTGTGATGCTTCCACCTCTAAAGAAGAATGAAGAAGGAAACAATGACACTTGGGAAAACAATCTATGTTCAAGATCAGACTGTAAAATGAATGCTAACATACATTTAGAGATAACTGCAGCCAAAGCTGTCTTGTGACTCTTTCCTTAAAGCAGCTAACTATGGGAAAGAAAGACTAAAAATAAAACGTTTGAAGACAAAAATAAATAACATGTATGTAGCAGTAGAAGCGTGTATACACCAGAAAGAAAGCTATTGACCACAATACCAGGGAGATTTAAATTGTGATTTATTCAGCAAACAGGCACAAATAGAACAGTGTTTCAGTAATCAAAGCCTGTCTAACATAACATAAAATGTCATTTAGTCAGAAGTAAAAAAATAAAGTAGAGCTAAGTAGATACTTCCAGTGTAAACATTGTAAAAGACAACAGAGCAATGTGAGAAATTGGTGCACAAGGGTGTATAAAGTCGAAGTAAGATACAGGTGTTATGTTTTGTGATTGGTTTTAGATGCTTTTGGTACATACTCTGCAGTGTTCAGTTGTTTAAACTTTTGGGGATATATGGAGTTAAAAAACTGCATAAATAAATGAATTCTCAGTATTTATCTAACAAATGTTATAAATAATGTAATACACAATTTAACACTGAAATCCTGTTCCAATGCATTTATTAATAATGTACAAGGTATTGCAATTAAAAGGATTATCTTTAGCAATTTTTAATGAATCTTGACAGTTTCCTAATCTGCATTTAAAAAATTGTTTTGGGAGTCTGTCCTGTCACACTGCTGGTTTTGAATTTATCACGAAATATAATGTATTGAATGCATTTGGTGATCTGTTAAGAAATGTAGTTATGTCTATAGAACCCCAAAGTGCTGATTGTAATTAAAGAATAACATGTTGGGATCCCAGAATGGCTCATCCAGTTAAAACGCTGCCGCTGGGAGTGCAGGATGAGTTATAAAGCTTTGACGGCGCCAGTTCGCGTCTGGGCTGTGCAAAGAGGCAGAGCTTTGTTGGGGACTCCGAAGGGGACGTCACATTGGCTCTGTCGCTCCCAGGGTGAGGGATTGGAAACTGGCAGGAATTGCTTCTCCTCATTGCACAACAGCGAACCCAACTGGCCAGGCACCAAGCACATTCAGAGTGGATAATAAGCAGGGCTGATCTCTGTTATCCGTGATCGGTAGCCCGCCCACCTCTGCTCTGGATTGCTCAGTGTAAAAACGATTCTGTCCCTTGGTGCTCAATCGTTCCCCTGTATCAGTGGCCTCCGTGCTCTGGTGCTATGGTGCTTTGGCATCCTCGGTGTCTCGAGGCCTCAGCGCTTTGACATCTTTGAGGCTTTTAAGATCTGTGCATCGGTGCCCCGGTGCTCCATCACCTCGGTACCTTGGTGCCTCGAGTACTCAACGCCTTGGCGCTTCGACGTCTGCGGTGCTATAAAGCCCTGTGCAGCGGTGTCCTCAGTGCCTTCGGTGCCCTCGACCCCCAGAGCCCCAGAAATTCAGTGCTTTGACACCCTTGGTGTCCCAGGGCCTCGATGCCTCGGTGCATCAATGCCCTTGGTGCTTAAGTGCTCCTTGCACCAGTGCACTCGATGCCATATAGTCTTGATGCCTTTGTGCTTTGCCATATAGCCTTGACACCTCTGTGCTTCAGCCCTGTCGACGCTCTAGAGCTTCGACGCCTCGGTGCTTCAGCACCTTCAGTGCTCACATGCTCTATATATACGGTGGCTTTAGCGCTCCGGTGCATCAGTGCCCCTCAGTGCTCCAGAGCCTTAGGGCTGGTGCTTCGACACCTTAGGTGTCTGAAAGCCCCTGCTCCTACTACATCGGTGCTTCAGTGCACTCTGTGCTCAGTGCCCTAGAACCTCGGTGCCTCGGTACCTGAGAGACATAATGTCGGGCTTTCACCCCTGCACGTCCTGCAAGGTGACTCTTCCCCCACAGGAGAAGGTGTTCTACTCAAGATACTTTTTGGTGCCAAAAAAGGACGGTGGCCTCCGCCCCATCCTAGACCTGAGACATCTCAACGGGTTCTTGAGGGAGAAGAGGTTCCAGATGGTCACACATCGCCACATCCTCCACTCTGTCCGGCTGGGTTACTGGTTTACAACAGTGGACCTAAAGGACGTGTATTTCCACGTACCTATTCGTCTAGCACACAGGAAATATCTCTGCTTCGTCTTTCAGGGGAGTGACTTTGAGTTTTCAGTATTGCCATTCAGCCTCTCCTTAGCCCCCCACACGTTTTCAAAGTGCATGGATGCCATCCTAGCTCCCTTGCGGCTGCAAGGGATCAGGGTTATGAACTACCTGGATGACTGATTGGTCTGTTCCCAGTCGCAGGAAGGAGCAGTGGCCCACACAGCGATTGTGACGAAGCATCTGTTGAGGCTGGGCCTCACCCTCAACGATGCCAAGAGCTAATTAATACCGGTGCAAAGTACGGTCTACTCGGGTCTCCGGCTGGATTCCCTTACGACGCAAGGCTACCTGTCGGACGACAGAGTAGCTGCCATTTGCAACTGTCTGGCCCTGTTTCAACAAGGGTTCACAGTACAATTGGTGTTGTGTCAAAAACTTTTGGGTCTGATGGCTGCAGCTTCATCAGTCATCCAACTGGGGTTACTCCACATGCGCCCGATCCAAGCGTGGCTCAATGCCTTTCAGCTACACCCCGTGCGACAGACACCGCCGGCTGACCGTGTCTTGCCTATGCTGGGAAGCCCTACGCTGGTGGAGGCAAGCCCCTCACCTGAGCGAAGGAGTAAAGATGGGAGTGATACACAACCGTCAAGTGGTGATGACAGATACATCCAACTCTGGTTGGCGGGCGGTCTGGGCAGGCAGAGGAGTCTGCGGACCCTATTTGGGCCGCTGGACATCCCTGCACATAAATGCGCTGGAGCTGAGAGCGGTCCACCTCGCGTTTCAACATTTCCTTCCTGTGCTCCAGAATAGACATGTCCTTGTCCGCACAAACAACGCGTCAGTAGTGGCGTATGTGAACCACCAGGGAGGGCTTCGGTCCCCGAGGTTACACCGCACAGCCTTTCGGCGGTTGTTCTGGGCACAGAGGCATTTACTTTCCCTCCAGGCTGTCCATCTCCCAGGAGTGGTGAACTGGGCAGCTGACCTCCTCTCGGGGGAGGGTCCTCACCCGTCAGAATGGCGACTGCACCCTGAGGTGGTGCAGTGCATTTGGGAATGCCCAAGCCCAAGTCAATCTCTTTGCCACGGCAGAGACGACCCATTGCCCCCTGTGGTTCTCTCTCCACGGCTGCGGAGGTCCACTAGGCGTCAACACCCTAGCCCACTGTCACGAATAAATCTAAAACCTGTCTTCCCTTGTACAAGGTGCGATCACCTTTTTTGAGTGAAAGGTGTATGCAGCAGAGATAGATGTCTCTTTGATAGAAACAGTTTACTTTATTTGAAGTCTTTCCACTGATGATGGGAATGTAGAGATCAAAGCCCTGCTAACAAGATTTCATTTTTTGCAGGTATCACGCTTTTAAAGACACACCTGTGGTGGCTTTGACAAACTCACTGATGTGGAGACTGATGTCCTTCATACCTGTGATGTGAAAAGATGGCTACCTTATTCTGTTGTAGCCTTGACAGAACCACTCAGAGCTGAACCAGAGAGAGAAGTTGAATCCTGCTGGAGCAGGGCTGACTTGCTTGACATCAATGGGAGAATCTAAGATGTTAAAGTACCCTACTTATAAATGTATTATGCTATATTTTTTATGTTAGTTTGCAATAATATACTATAATGTGCCTTGATATTAATCCACTGTATTATTGTTTAAGAATATTTCTTTATGACCACTAACAATGTTATTAGTGGAATTGGATGTAGTCTGTGTAAAGTGGTTCTTTGGTAGAAACTTCTGCTAGGCATGTTGAAGTTTGGGGCCTCTCTCTTATCAAGAGGTAGGATCTCTAAAACGTACATGGAGCCTCCTTAGCATTCCAATCTGGTAAAATGAAGGCAATTGAAATGGAAATAACCCATATAGTGTAAGGACAGTTACAATTGAATTCAAAGAAATAATGGTTTGTGATTTTACTGTAAGATATGAACAATATGAAGTGTATCAGTAGAAAGTTTATAATAATTTGAAACTTAGAGAATATTGTGCAGAAATTAACTTAAAGTAAGAATGTTAGTCAAAATAGAATGGTACCAGTCTTTGTCAGGCATACCGCAAGCTTGCAAAAGAGAAGGTAATTAATCTTGGTAATCCTTATTCGTTTATCGTACCAGGCGGAGGGTAACGTTTGGGAGTCTGGAATCCAAGGTTTATATAATGACTTGGAACAAATGAGGGGGGCTATAGCATAGGACCATGGAATGCCATGCATCTGAGAAGATGATTATGAAAGAGTCTTCGATCAGTGATGGATGACCATGATAGAGAAGCAGGTGGTTCAGAATTTGCTTGAACAGGATTTTTGTAAAAAACAGAGAGATCACTTTTAGTTTAAAGCACAGAATAGCTAAAGTGAGACTGTTATATTTTGATTATATTCCTGATAGACTGAATTTAAGTGAGAATGCTTGAATATATAGTTGCCTGCTTAAGAAGTTTGCTATGAGTCTTCTACCACCCCTATCCAATATATTTTAGTCAATTGTTAAACCACATCTATGCATGTAACGAAGCCAACCAAATTAGGGGAATGTTTTCTGATGTTAAAAGGGACATCTATATATTTTTTGATTTAGGATTGGGATAATTACTCTGATATAGGTGTTATATATTAAATAATCACATCTTTCTTTGTATTTTTATATACTTGTACTGTATGCTGTGTTCAGGAACTCTCTGGTACTAAGAAAAAAACACAAGTTCAAAAGTTCACCTTACATATTTTGGAGATGTAGTAAAGGTGGATTAGGGGATGATGGCTAATTAATCTTATGAAGGGAGTTACCGGGTATGTGTTTTAAAAATGTTATTCACTTGAAGGATATGAGCTATTAAGGCTGATTAATGTTCATAACTTAATTGAGACTTATGACGCAAGAAGCGAGGCAAAAACTCTATAAAAACCGAGGTCAAATCTTAGTCAAGTATTGCTAACTACAAGTTGTGTGATCCATGCTCTGAAGATCTCTGGTCAAGCTGATTGCTGTTGGTGTCGTGTTCAGAAGTCTTTGCCTTTGAAGACAGTTCCTGTCCTTACCTTATATTCTACACTTCCATATATAATTTGGGAGGTAAGAACTATTTGGAATCTATATCTCTCCTATATTGATGCATTGCTATAAGGTATATGACTTATGTTATAGTCTATGAGAGTGTTATAATGGATGTTTTAGGACTTAG
This sequence comes from Acipenser oxyrinchus oxyrinchus, assembly GCA_030684275.1. Taxonomy (NCBI): domain Eukaryota; kingdom Metazoa; phylum Chordata; class Actinopteri; order Acipenseriformes; family Acipenseridae; genus Acipenser; species Acipenser oxyrinchus. The sequence continues at coordinate 12,934,194 of CM060249.1, forward strand.
TGGTGGGCGTCTTTAGTTTTAGGCATGCGTAGCCTTAGAGCAAAACATGTTGTAACCATAAATGTATTGAAGTATTAACGCTAACACCTGTTAAGGCACTGGACTGCCCAGATTGTCTGTCAGCTGGGATTCGACATAGTCTGTAACTACTCAATCCATTTTTAGTAGTTAATAAACCGACGGAGTACTAATACTGCTCCGATTCCTTAAAACTTCAAATCAAATGAGTCTGTGTGGATTTCTTGATTATTAAAAGTAATCTGGATACGTTGCAAGCCCAGTGCACGAACAATCCACTTACAGGAGTCCAAAACATCTTAATGTCCTCCTGAACGTCTCCCCTGAGTTTAAGAGTGGGCTTATATATATATATTGTAAGGCAGCGGGATGTGTGAGACAGCAGGGAGGGGGTTAAAACCTCCCTGAAGGGAAAAAATGCACCTTTTGTATTGTTTAATTGTTTTACTTTATTGTTTAATTATTTCTGTTAATTGTTTTATTATGGATCATTCCCTGCACCTGGTGCTTATTATTAAATTAGAGCCAGGTGCAGGGTATTTAATGGAAGCAGTCAGTCTGCTCAGGGCTGCTGAGTAGAAGGAAGCAGGAGAGGTGCTCTGCTTCCGAGCAGTCCTAGAAGTAAGTACTGTGTAAACCTGTGGGGTTTTTTGTTTGTATGCCAGGTAAACGGCTTAGCCGTCCTGCAAGTTAGTCAGGGAAATTACCTGTGTAGTAAGTGCTCCCAAATCGGAGTTAGGTGTTTGTTTGTTTTGTTTTGCTGTGTTTATTTTTGTGTTTATTAAAATATTAGCACAACCGCGCTTGAAAATCCATTTCTGTGTGCTGGGCGGTAATTTTTAAAGGGGCACGAACCGTGAGTGGTGCAATCATTTACAATATATATATATATATAAATAAAGAGGACGTGCAAACCTGACACCACGAGTGGCCCAAAGTGCTTTTGAATGCTTTCCCACCAAATACCGCTGCTCCCTGCCTTCCTTGAGAAGGTCAGGAGAGACAAGGCGACAGTTCTCCTGGTGGCCCCCAGGTGACCCAGGAGATTCTGGTTTTCAAACCTCTGCCAGCTGCTGTAGGGCCAGCCCTGGGAGATCCCGCTGCGCATGGATCTCCTCAGTCAGATGAAAGGCACCCTCTGGCACCCAGAATCGGGCAGACACCAACGGTGGGTCTGACCCCTGAACAGGATTGTCTGTCTGCCTTAGGGTTCTCAGATGCAGTCACCAGTAGACTGCAGAATGCTAGGGCCTCCTCCACAAGAGCGCTGTACGCCTAGAAGTGAAAGTATTTTCAAAATTTGTTCATGACCAGAGGTCATGACCCCATTTATTGCCCTATAGCAACTATTTTGCAGTTTCTGTAATAGAGGCGGCTAGATCCCCCTCTACATTGAAAGTGTACCTAACAGCCATATCTGCATGCCATGTCCCAATTGACTCAGTGTCCCTGACCCATTTTCTGAGGGGTGCTCGGTGGTAATGTCCTCCTAAGAAGGACGTCCTCCCCGAATGGAGTCTAGATGTGGTATTGGAGGCTCTCACTAAGGCCCCATTTGAGCCTATACATTCCATAGAGTTGAAATATCTCTCTACGAAGACAGCCTTTCTATTAGCCATCACCTCCGCTAAGCGGGTTAATGAGCTACAGGCTTTGTCAGTGCACAGTTCCTGTATGCATATTTGGGACAATGGAAACAGGGTATCGTTGCACACAAACCCTGCTTTCCTCCCTAAGGTGATTATGGCTTTTCACTTGAATCAATCAGTGGAACTAGAGGCTTTCCATCCCCCTCCCTTTGTGGAGGAGACAGACCGGAGATTGAATTCCCCCTGCCTGTTCGGGCATTGAGAGACTATGTGGATAGAACGAGAGCGCTGCGTCAGTCTGACCAGCTCTTCATCTGTCTTAGTAAAAGGACCTGAGGTCAAACCCTCTCTAAGAAGTGACTGTCCCACTGGATTGTGGACACGGTTTTGACTGCGTATACTAATTCTGGCCTACCCCCACCTGGGAGGATGGCCGCGCACTCTACCAAAAGTGTAGCTATGTCATGGGCCCTCTTTAGAGGACCTTCATTGACTGACATTTGTACTGCGGCTAGTTGGGCTACGGCGCATACATTCACCAGATTCTACCGACTAAAGGGGTGTTCACACCGAACGCGGCACGCATGCAGCCTGCTTGCGCGCCGCGCTGCAGTACTGATCACACCAAACGCGGCAGGGTAAAGTCAGTGGATGGTCCGTTGTTACGTCACGGCTGCAGGCACAGTGGCTTTTGGTTACCGAGCAACAAACAGTAAATGCCAGCGGGAAAACAAAGACACTGACAAGACAAAACTGAAGAGCGAAACATTAGAAATATTTTTTTATAAAACCTAAATGTAACCCCCACACCACCACAATCCCCCACTCCTTTTGTATTAATTTTGTTAAAAACTGTTAAAATATAAAATATGTACACCAAATAAAACGTTTTGCTTTATCTTTTAAAAGTTTGTCTGCAGTTAATTTATCCAAAATGTAGCACCACAATCACCCTGAACGACCTGATCCCCCCCCACAAGTTGCTTTTAATATATATATATATATATATATATATACATACACACACTCACACACACACACACACACACACACACACACACACACACACAATACTTCAAAGAATGCACAGCAAACAAACAAAAAAAATTGCGATCGCTCTGTTCTACCGGAGAAAGAAAAAAACTGTATGTAATTGTAAGATCGTTGTGGGTACATGACATCCTGAAGAAAAGAAAACAGTACGGCGAATACCACCGGCTGCTCCAGGTGAAGTGGCATGGCAGCACAGCATCGTTTATATAAATAAATACAGCAGGGCTTTTTAAGTTTACTATCCCATTTTTTACATTTTTACTTATGGGTCATTCCGTGTCAATACATCATTGTCACCCATAGGTCTCAGATTTTGATAAAACATTTTGCTTTATCTTTTAAAAGTTTGTCTGCAGTTAATTTATCCAAAAAAAAAAATGCTTACGTTATGTTATAGTAGCAGGTGCATAATTATTTTCAATGTGGAGTTCAGCACAAAAAATATATATTACCTCATTTATGTAATTATGTATATTTAATATTCACTCTGTAATCGTATATAATCGTAATTGTACACCCACAGACCACCATTCTACATCTTTTTTTATTAATCTCGGTAACTATTAATTGTTGTATTATACAACGCCGGGAAATCCGAAATTAAAACGAGCAGCTTTTCCTCCATTTTATTTTTTTATTTCTTCCTCGCAAAGGAACCTCCTACTTTTCCCTGATTGGCTGTTGGTAGGTTACGTCACGACGTGACTCGGCAAAAGTTGAAAATATTTTATCTCTTGCGCGCAGCTCTGCAGTGCCGCGTCCCTCTGCCGCTGCGCGTAACCGCCTTCATTGAAAACCATTGCTAGTGCCGCGCCGCATCCGGTGTGAACGCCCCTTTAATGTGGTAGATCCCTTTATGCCTTCATTAGGCACAAGGGTCCTTGAGGTTGCATGCTCATACCACCAACACTAGTTGGCGGTAGCGAGACGTCCCTCGTATACTGTTCCGCTCATACTCCCTCGCAATGGCTTTTGTATACCTTCCCGAAGGTATTGGTTGGTGGTCATCTTCAAATTGAAAGGGAATGATCCCTGAAAGAGAAGACGACCACCAAACCTTGTGAGGTTGCATCAGTCGCATTCGAGTTCTCTGTGTGGTGACTATTTATTACCTTGGTGAGGCAGGACCAAAGACGTCACTCCATGAAGAGGCCTATCGGCAGCTTTGATATAAAATGCTCAGTGAATCCCTGACCTGTGCAGGCATATCCCAAAGGTATTGGATGGTGGTCGTCTTCTCTTTCAGGGAACCGGGGTTACATCCGTATAGATTTGTAGTTAGGAGTGAAAGCAGAGAGAACTACTTTTGTAAAATGGAATTTGGCAAGTGATCTCGCAAGGTAGTTGCGCAGGCTGCAACGCAGTTAGTTTTGGAGAATTTGTGTTTACGCCAGTCGAGGATCAACAGCTTTTGGATCTTATTTTCTCTGTAGAAATGATTCATTATTTGGTTTTGTATCTGTTCTTTTATTTATGTTCTTGCTCACATATCCCTTACTAATATGCCATGACATATTACATTAGTAATATAGTTAGGACAGGTTATCGTGTTTGCCGGTTTCCTTGCAAGTTGGTTTATTTAATGTTTTTATATATAAATTACCTTTCAGAATGATTGTTTATCGATAGTTATTTAGGTAGATGATTTACTCTATAAAGTGATGTTCTAAGTCAGTCTTTTTTTGGCAGCCATTTTATGTCTGCACGGGTTTGATTTTTATTTGTAATTTACCATTTGAAGGGTAACTTTTTAAACCTGATTTTTAGTAATAATGCTTGTACAACAGACATTTTAGGTACAGGGTTGCTGTTTATTAGTCACGTTATAATGTTTGAGAAATAGATATTTATTTGCAGCTTATTTGTAGTATAATAACACTACCCTTATAAAAGCTGATCGTAATTTCGCAGTTTATCATCCTTCTCCTGTGCCGATACTATGCATTTACTGTCCGTTACTTTTTTTATTTTCCGGTCGAGAATGTGGCTTTACCATACTTTCTGATTTACCCTGCCTGACAGTGTAGACCCCAGACAGAGCAGGTGATCAGGGAGACAGGCCGAGCACCACAGGACATCTGGTGAGGCTCACCAATTCCCAAGCCTCATCCCCTCCAAAGAAAACAAGGCAGTGTTTCAGCAGTACAGCTTCTGGTCACTGACATCAGCAGGGCATGTCAAGAAGTCTTGTGCAGACGAAGTACCACTGCATACCATGTTTTGAATTCTGGCACACAACATAAAATAAAACTAAATTGTAACCCAACAGTGATGTATTTATTTATTGTTTTATTTATTTATGTATGCTTGCTGAAATCTATTTATTGCTTTTTACTATTGTATTTATTCACTATTATTAGTTTTATTTATAAATGCATTTATTTAAGTAGTATGTATGTATTTATTTATTCACTATTTGATTGATTTATTTAGTTATTTACCTATTTGACCTCAAGAGGTCAAAGCTCATTCCATTTATGGTCTAATTATTGGAGAACTCTTTTTATTTCTCCTCAGATTTTGACTTTTACATTAACACCAGCTCCTGGTGGCATTACATTTTGGTTGACAGAGGTCAATAGTTATTAAAGTCATAGGTATACACTTCATGGTGAACTGAATACATAAATAGTTATTGAAAAATATTTGTAATTTTACTTTGTAATTTTTTTGTAATTTCTGTGCCTTTTTAAACTCCAGCACATTCTGAATTATGGAAATAGTTACTGGAAAAGGGGTCTTCATATGGAGACAGATTACTATTGTTCTAAGCTTGATTTCTAAGATTTTAAATAATATATGGTATTATTGTGATTTGATAACATTGTAATGACTTATGACTCTTAAAAACAAGTGTGTGCTCCCGAGTGGCACATCCAGTAAAGGCGCTCCGAGTGAAATGCAGGATGCGCTCTATAGCCTGGACGTCGCCGGTTTGAGTCCAGGCTATTCCACTGCCGACCATGGACGGGAGCTACCAGGGGGTGGCACACAATTGGCCGGGGGGAGGGCTTAGGTCTGCCAGGGTGTCCTTGGCTCACCGCCCACCAGCGACCCCTGTGGTCTGGCTGGGCTCCTGCAGTCTTGCCTGTTAGCTGCCCAGATCTGCGTTGTCCTGCGACACTGTAGCTCTGAGGTGGCTGCATGGTTGGCCTGCAGCGTGGGGGTGGTAGCGGTGAGCTGAGCCTAAAAATAACTGGCTATTCCGAATTGGGGAGAAAATGATAAAAACAATTGGCGACTACTAAATAAAAAAATAAAAAAAACTATGTGCATTTTCTTTAAAAATCCACAAAAACCCAGCTTGAAAGGGTTAACATGGAAACAAAGTTATAACCTAACTATGGCAGTACTGTTGTGCTGCTATAATGTCTCACTTTGAATTTCCAGCTGTGGCACGGGATGTTACTGACATAAGTGTTTTACAATGAAATGCTAGGGGTGGAAATGAGAGCGTGGAGCTATGTGTTCAAGTTTATCTCACAATAAATGAACTTTTATAAAGAATAAACAAATCTAAAAATCAGTTTCTGCACTTTAAAAAAATAACTAAAATAACAAAGCAAAGACAAGTTTATTAAACAATACGATTTTCCTTTTTCTTTTCTTTTGTTTAAAATGAATTCATTTTTGTAATTGGATTTAAATAGAAAGCCCCAAGGAATGTTTGCTTGATGAGCCTCAATAGTACCATAATTACAAATACAGCAGTATAACAACCCTGGAAGAAATGGTGTATTTTTAATACTACCCTGGGGTATTGCAGCTCAGATTCTGTAAACTGGAACTCACTCCGTGTATGAGCTGCACATAGTTTTTTGGACTTTTCAGAAATACAGACATTTTGTACTTAAATCATATCTGGTTACAGTTTAAACAAGAAAAAGTGAAATAACAAAGCTCAGACAATAATGGTGCTGCTAGTTCATACTCAACAGATCCTAGGTTCAATAGAATTAAAATTGGCATGGACTGCCTTTTCTTGGATATGCTTGGAGTAAACCTAATTGCTGCTCTCAGCGCAACTCAAACAACACCAGATAACGCTTGTGAACAACCATAAGTGACAAATCCTGTATAGAAAATGGCACTTGAAAAGAAAATCATGAAGGATTGTATTCATGATGGTGAATACATCGTCAAGAACTGGAACTGAAACTGAATTAATATTGCAACATAACTTGTAATCACCTTAGAATATATCAAGGGCTGTTCTGAAACTGAATTAATATTGCAACATAACTTGTAATCACCTTGGAATATATCATAGATGATGGACTTGGGCTGTTCTACAGTTTATGTCAACTTACAAAAACACATATTCAAGACATGTACATGGTGGCTTTCAGCTAGAACTGCAAGAAATGATTAATACAGCAGCACCTGTAAATTATTACAGCTCGTTCCGAAATGGATCATTAAAGTGAACACTGGCTGATCTCATGTTTATAGAATTGTATTAACTATACATAAAACAAAATGCATTAAAACAAACCATTAGGAACTGAACCCAAGGAGGTAATGATATCAGTAGTGCGCACATTATTATTTGTTCCCTAAAGATTAATGTCTAGCACAGTGGCAGATGTGGTTAATGACTGTACAATACTATCATGCAGCTGGAATGAAAGATCATGCCTGTACCCATAAAGTTGAAAAACGTATTTATTTGTGATATAATGGTAGTAATTTTTTCCCCCACATATATACAGAATTCGATAAAAATGGTATCACACAGTTTTCATTATATATCTCAAAAATTACTCCACAGTCAAAATTACTAAATTTTTATTAGAAGGTAAAAACCAGGTTACACAATTAGATATAATGAGAAATATGTTTTTCTCCTGAAGTAATTTACTCTTTTGAGTAAAAGGCTTTGCCCGGTTGTAACAAACTAGCCTTGGAACAAACATGCATCAACATGCTAAATCTATATTTAAACAATTAGCGACTGTTGTGGCCTAAAATGGTACAAAAGTATAAAACAAGAGGTAAACATGAATGAAAATATTTTTCAGTTCTGTTGTAAAATGAATTAATGAATGTCTAAAAATGTCAGGAAAAAAACAAACCAAAAAAAGAGCAAGCTGAACAACAATCATGGCCATTAACCATAATCTCCTTCACTTCTTTCTGAGTTTCAAGAGCACCATTTAGACAGGGCATTGGGAGCAATAGCCTGTGGCTCCTAATCCCACAATCCACTAATGAAGCTTCCACCTATCACCAGCGGGAAAAGGCTTGCATGCTCTAGTTTATTCGGTTGCTATTATGTTAAAACACATTAATAAAAAGAAGCAGCATCAACACCTGTTTATCTATTGAAGTAAATACATCCTTAACCACAGTCCTTGCTGCAATGTTTACAACATGCTTACCATAAAACATGTAGAGCAAACAAATCAAAAAGTAGCGTATACTGTTACGATCCACTTAAATACTGTAATTTAAAAAACAGGCCGAACAGCTGTATTTTATTTTCACTAGCTGTAGATGAGGACAGTCAGAAGGCTCCAAGGCTGAACAGTGTCATGTTGATGACTTTTGTCATGAGGGACTGGAGATCTGACACGTCCAGAGTGTCACTGTGTGTGTTTAGTAATGCTCCACAAAGCAGCACCCTCAGTTAGCAGCATTTGTGAAGAGCTGATTTTAACTTGTGGTACCGCTGAGAATTTTTCAAACAAATCTGATATTCTTTTTTGGGACATTTTCAATAACCGTTCTACTCTATACAAGCTTCTAATGCATTCCAACACGCGTGAGATTGCAACCGTGCGATTTATCAAATATCCTGCTCCTGTTGTGACAGTCAGCGGTGATTGGTCTATTATCATTTGTGTTCAAAAGCAATGTAAAAGGTGGACACACAGCTCAAAGATTCACACAACTAGCAGGACTCATCATTGCACATTTAACCTTTATAATATTAAAGTCCCCCCTCGATATCTGAAATGTTGCCCCTGCTGAGTTCATCTGCACTTTATAAATCTTAAAATGTAGTTTCTTGAAACACAAACTGTCTAAAGAAATTGTTGTTGAGTCTCAAACTGTAAGAACAGCATGTTAATCAATCTGGATGCATTGCCTTATGGCAAATAACTTGCAAGGCTGTTTGTGCTGTTTGTGGGTGGTTCAGCATGTAGAGGGAATTGGACCCCAAGAGATTTTCATTTTAAACTCTGCCATCTAATATTATATTTGAAAATATACGAAAATATAAAAAGCCTGTGTAAAAAAGCAAATGTAAATACTTCATGAATGTGGTCTATTGCTATATATCTATACTAATATAAAGAGGGTAGCATAAACTAAATAACCAAGAAGCACCACCCAGTAACGTCGGTATCATTATTTATGGGTTTATGTTAGAAAGGATATAAATCATAATGAGTAATGTGTGGGATAGGTGGCTTAAAAACACAAAGGAAAAGACCCCCTCATAAAAGTTTAAATAATGATTGTGGTTTGGATTCTTTTGCTTCAGGATGCAGATTGTAGTTTTAGCTTTGGCCAGTAGGTGCCAGTAATTGCGTCTATAAGTTGAAGTTATATATGGCTCTTCAATAAGTTGTTGCATTATTAGTTTTATGGTGAATGCACTGGCAGAGAAACACTATAGTGAAACGAGATGCGACGAGATTAACTAAAAAGTAAAACTTTTGTTTATTTACAGGGAAAAACCTGAATAAATATGTTGTCACAGAAGTGGACTACCGTCTCCTTATTTAAACGTGCAACAAATGCTGTAAATAATAAACATTTCAGAATAATATACTATAAATGTAATGTAAATGAATAAGTGTAAATCAAATGTGTTTGCCTTTCACATAAATGTAACATATTAAACAGTAAAAAGTACTAAAATGTATTGATGCAAATGATGTACTCCAAACCACTAAGAGTATTTTCTTTGCAGGCACATGGTGACGTACATGATGGATTGTGTACTAATGTACTGTATGACATAAATATTGAAAGCCAGAAGCTTGAGTTATTTCCTATTTATATGTATCCATGACTAATTATACTCTGTAGACATTCATTTTAATTATACACTTTGCAAATAGCTGCAGTGTTAAAATGATTTAGTTATTTTTTCTCTCTTTTTTGTACTCACTTGAGAACAATTCATATTGATGACTATCAGAAATAACTTTACAGAATTAAAAAACATCAGAAGTGTATCACTGAAAAGTTACACAAATTGCATTAAATAGAAGTAGAGAACACAAATGTTTCATCCAGCTTATTACACTTAATAGAGTAACAGTATTTTAAAACTGGCAATGATAACGGATCCATAAAGGTTGTGGTTTCCATGGTGCTTCTAAACATGTGCTTCAGTCAGAGAAAAAGTTAGAAAGTACAAATTCATGACAATACTTCCACATGGCATTGGTAACAGGGCAGATATCATGCATTTATAAAGCAAGGGGTTGCCCACTTGTATCGTGTGGAGCATGTGCCGACTTCCTTTCCCAGCCTTGTCTGATCCTTGTGATGACTCTGTCCACACATGGAGTAATAAGGATGAGCTTGAGGACCAACACAATGCAGGGAACAATGAGTGAAAGCACATTGGCAGGGGGGAGATACCATCTGTAGCGAGACGCATACAGGAAGGCGTTCCAGTCATAGACAAGAGTATGAGCTGTGCACAGCAGGAGAGTGATGTGGCCAAGTTTGGACTGTGAAGAAAGAGTATTTTAGTAAGTCACCCACACAATATTTAATTAGACTACAATATACTATCCTTTAAGATGCAAATAAGAAGCAAATCAGTCAATTACTACTGCCCCATTCTTTTGAAAATAAATAGTAATTTTTATTTATAGTGTCCAATTATTTGACCTCCATGTTGAATGTCCAATTATGTTCTATCATCGCAGCAACTCCCCACAACAGATTAGAAGAATTTATTATAAGTGGGTGTCCTCTAATCCCATTACCAAGCCAATTGCCTCTTCTAGTGGCTCGACAGTGAATGTCAGTAAGTCTCCTGCAGGTAGAGGTAGCGCAGTCTCTGCCAATTTTACCTCCTAAATCCGTGGAAGACTCTGGGTTAATGTGACACCTCCTGTCAGATCCCCAGCCAATATCAACAACATGGCACAGCCAGGAAGCGAAGCTGACTATATGACTGCCCTGCCCACCACACGGTCATGGTTTTACTACAGTAGGTAAGCAACTCAGTGACCCCAATCTCATTCGTTTGAAACCTAGGTACCATTTAAAACCTTGTCAGAAAACTTAAGAAAACAAAGCTTGCACTGATGGCTTCCCTTTATTTATTAGTGCAATTAATACATACTCTGAATAGGATTTTTATAATCAAGAATTTTCAAACCATACCCTGATCCAGGTGTGGTCTATGGAGATGCAATTGTGGTACATTCATAGCAAAGTTAATGAAAAGGATCAAGAGAGAACAATATGTGGTGAGAAAAATAACAGGAAACAAGTACTTAATCTTGCTATTCTTAGAGGAAACCTGTATTTAACAAGTAGTACCTGAACGAAGCGAAATTCCCTCCAGTTGACCATGTTACTGACTGAAGGAAGAGATGTTATTCCCAATAGTACATAGAGACCGAATCCCAGAATCCCCAGGGAATAGAATGAATCATTACGCCAGGCCACGCTATTGTCAAACATCAGTGACTTGTTATCCTTGAGCTAAAAAAAAATGGTAACAGTATTTTAACTAAATTTGTTTCTATATAAATATCAGCAGGGGTTTAAATAATGCATATAAGAAACAAAGAATTTAAAATAAATAGGTCAGCCAGTGATACATTATTTATATTCTGATTTGTACAACGCTTACGGTAATTTCAGCCAATTGTGGCAGAGTCAGCTATTCATTTATTAAGCACCAACAACACATATCTATCCCAAACCATATAAATATACAGTACCCTGAACCAGACAGTTATACTACTATACAGTTATACTGAAACCTGCATCACGATTTAGTTAGATTCTATTTATGTGCCATTGCCATGGTTCAGTTTAAACACAGCATATCTCGGTTTCATTACTAAAGTTCCAAGTCAGCCACAGCTCTGCCTCCTTCAACCTAAGCTCGCAACATCTCTCCTTTCTAAATCTGCACAGCTAAGAGACATGAACTTTAATATCCACAGGGTTGAATAAATGAAATAATCAAGCAGCATCTCCCGGTAACTTCAGGAATAATTACACCTGACCAGCACAAGCACTCACCTTGCTGATGTTTACGAATGCTAGCCACGTGGAAATATTCTCAGGGTAACCAGGCGCTGCTAATTTATTATCCCCTTGTGTATTGAAGTTGAACTATTTACATGATTAAGATGATTACACTTGTGTATGACAGTATTACAGCAAAAGAGATCAATTCACTTTCCTTATAAAGCAGTGTACTTACCTGGGAAACTGTGTAAATGTATCTGTGGTGACTAACATAGTATCTTATTGGAATTACCAATGAGTACAGGACATGAAGAAAAGCCAAAGCCAAGGCCACCAGCCCGAGCTGCTTTCTGCAGAGCATCCACTTATCTAGCCAGTCAGGGAAACGCTTATATTTTGTGCCATTGTAAAGCTGCAAGATAGCTGCAATCACACCTGGCAGGTAGCACAAAGCCAGCATAATCAGAGACACAATTGGGAAAACACGGTTGGCAATAGAAACCACGATCATGAAAGAATGATCTTTTCCCTCAGTGACAAAGGTGTAGACTATTTCGGTGAGCACACAGTAGATAAAGAAAGCTGCAGTCAGCCCCATGGCAATGTACATGGGAAGTCTCCACAGAGGAAAGAGCTGCAGGGGGTAGTTTTCTAGTTCCTTGGCTGCCAGAAGAGAACCTTGGTCTAGAGCTGTGAGCCCGAGACTCCGTGCACTGTCCATGACCATTTGCTTTGATTCACAATTGTCTCCACAAACAAAAACCTGTAGGAGAAAGGGAATGTTGTACTGTATGATTAATACCAACAACAAAAATAAATAGAGCATATATAGGGGCACCTGTCTATAGTTATACAATGCCCTTAAGTATTGTATGGTTGAATGAATGCAGAATTATTACAATCGGTGTATTTGTTGCCCATTTTAAGTCAATACATTTAGATTCATTTTGAATAAGATTAAAAGTGGTTAAAACACAAACTGATGCAACAAATAAAAAGAAGAGTTTGCTCTTTTTCACATGAAAACCCATGAGAAATAAAGTCAAAATTTGAAAACGTGTTTTTTGTTTTTTTTTGTTTTGTTTTTTTATAATATAATATAGGGGATTTACACCTCTGAAAATGAAAACAGATGGTGGTGTCACCTTTTGTGAATTAGGAATCCTCAGTTGAGGTTCTGACAAATTCAGTGTTCAAAACTGTGACCAATGCACCAGTTGCTAGGGGCTTTCAGTTGTTGCCAGGGAATTCTAGATAATAAACTGAAAAGCTAATAAATAACCAACACTTCAGTGGGGCGAAAATAAACACATAAAAAATGCTACTGCTGCAGTTTGTGACCATTGGGAACTGCTTTCATTATTTATTATCTTCATATAAAGGTAAAATATCAGTACAAGTTCAGTACGACATGTAGAGAGAAAAGCATGAGGTAATTTCTGGTGGTAGCTTATCTAAGAAATGTGAACAAGCTGAAGGTCATAAACACTGGAGTGAGGGATACTTCTTCAACAGGTTATTGGTATAACACATGAACTGTTACCCATTTTGCTCTTTTATTATGTGTTATGCATTTACCCTTTTCTAAATAAAACTGCATTAAAAAAAGAACATATTCTAGTATGCTCATAATTTATCTAATTTTCATCAGCAGGTCAGAAATAGATCCGTACTGTATTTATTTTCTATGAATGATAAATGACAACAGTGGAACATGCTGCTCACCAAATATATTGATATCCCTGAACAAATAATTTTACCACCTTCAAAAGATTTTAAGAAACAATATCTGTATGGGAACCTTTGAAACACACGTGTGCTGCTAGTATGTAGGACATCACTTCATTTATAGCAATACAGTAGCTTGAGATAGAAGGGCCTCGTACAACTTTTTTGTTTTGTAGTGTGCCCAATTATTTTCCCCCTGATTTTTCCCTCACCACAGCAATTCCCCACACAGCTCAGGAGAACTGAAGGTTCAGTGGGTGTCCTCCGACCCACGACCAAGCCAGCTTCCTCTTTTACACCCAGGAACTCGAGAGCAGATGTCAGTGAACTAGCAGCCTCTGGAGGGCAAAGGCCAGCCCTACAGGTGCCCTCTTGAGCTCACTAGGCGCCTGGGCCTCATTCGAACTTGACAGTAAGTGTGTAAGTAGTAAGAATGTGCAATATCTGAGTGCTAGTTAATTTCCTCTTTATTGTAAAATCTAGCTTTAACTAATTCATATGTAATAAATCCAGTACCTTTCACTGTTTCAGGCTAACTGAGAATACAGGGAAGTTTGGTCCTCAGCACCAACAGTCAATGTGCTTCTCTGGATTATCAATACCATGTCAAGGATTGTATAATTTTTATGGTATTCAGTTTCTGGCCTCATGTACACCCACAGTATGTATGAAGTAATTCCATCACATCATGGTTTGACATGACAGACTGTAAACACAATGGTTTCTATTTTTAGTATTGCACTTTTACCAGTGGAATTCAATTTGTTATTGATAAGATCATTTAGGCAGCCAAGTATTGTACTGTAATGTCCGCATACAGATCATTGTATCATATTGAAAATATATAGAAATGACCTCATGTACAGTAGCATGATATGAGCCTGAATAACATGTGTAGCAAAAAAACTGGCCAATGTACTTAAACACTCATAAACGGAGTCTGGTTACAAAACAGTTTATGAGACAATACATGTATTATTGTGCTACTAGCAACTAAGAATGTGTTTACATTTATCTTTTCTCACATCTTCATTAACACATCAAATATCACTGTTGTGAAGCACATATGGCCATATTTTCAAAGCGTTTACCTCTTTAATTAACTCCTATTTTCTAAAAGATTTAAATTGAACAGTTATGTATAAAACTGAGAAACAAACTACTCAAGAGTAATTAAGATACCTTCAAGTACCTTTCTGGATGTTTTATACTAGTTTAGTAAAGCCAATAGGTGTTTTTATAATTAATTAAACATTAAACAACATTTAATTACAGACTGAAGCAAACTCTTTGAAAATATGCCCCTTTCTGTCCTACAGTTATCCTTACCTGCCTGCTTGCGTCCAGGCTACCGGACTGCAGTGCCCATGCAGAGACTGTGTTAAAGGCCTTCACCACATTGGCTTGAGGTAGCAGCTTGGCCAGGTACTCTGCATTGGATTCTGGGTACTGGTTCTTCCTGAGGTTATTGCTGATGTCCACCAGCACTTTTCCTGACAGTTCTTGGGAAAATGCTGACAGGAATTCATAGTTTTCTCGGTGCACTGCTATGAAAATTATCCTGGAAGTCTGTGCAGCTTCCAGGTGGCTAAGCACCTGTGCTCCTTTGGGAAGCAGGCTTGAGTTCTGGGGATTTCGACTCCCAAATACTACTGAATAGCCAGCTTGCAGCAATCTCAACCCCAGTGACCGGCCAAAGTCACCAGTACCAAAAATACACACTGTACCCAACGTGTTGTGAGCGTCGGGACCGAGTGGAGTCATATTAAAGCAATTATTCTCCATGTCTGCAAAACAGAAATATTGGATTACTGCTATAAAACAGTTACAGGTATAGATTACATTTGCATTAATCAGATGTTGTTTCGGAAACAGCGGTTACATGCAATTTAGTGTTAGTGTTATACCTGCCTACACTGGAGTTAATATACAGTATATATATATATATATATATATATATATATATATATATATATATATATATAATGTAACAGACCTATTTTAAAGGCCAACTGGATTTCAGTAGCGTAATTAGCTGCCACCACCTTTATTTGACCGGGAAGGTCCGGTTTAAGAGATCCCAAAAGACTCAGGAGGGTAAAAGCTCAAACAAGACACACTCTGTGAAATTCACAATTCAATACCCCACATCAAAATCAAATACTACCATTGTGTACAAACCAAAGAAAGAAACAATTTATGAGCTTTCACTAAAAGTCGGCTGCACTTAATTAAGGCTAAAAAGACCTATTAATACTGTTTGAACTTGCCTATACAATTAATAACAAATTACAGAACAAAATAAATCAGTTAAAAAGAATACATACACACTTAAAAAGAATGAATAATGGGAAAGCACTCTGCATATTCCATGCAATATATATATATATTTACATTAGTTTTTACAGCATTATAATTAGGGCTTCTAATTTGCGGTGCTTTACCCCGACTTTTCTACTCTCCTTTAAGAATTCAATTGATACCTGTTAAGCCATTCATGTATCTCAATCACAACTGAGAAATGTTTTAATAGTAAAATAGTAAAAATCCCATTTAGTTGTTTCATAGAAAAAACTGTTAAATGAAATACATTTTACTATTAGCGCATTTCTCAGTTGTGATTGAGATACACAAATGACTTAACAGGTATCCATTAAATTATTTTTATCAATTACATTTTTAAAAGAGAGTAGAAAAGTCGGCTGAAAACACAGAAAATCAGAAGCCCTAATTATAATACATATTCCTATCGTTTTACCCTGATTTATGTGGTTTAAATTGAACATTTTACATAATGTTAAAGCTTTATTTTAAGCTTCATTAACATTTAATGAGATTGCAACTACTCACTAACTACAATTTAAGTATTAAGTAAACATTAATTAATGATACATTCCAAAAAACAAAAAAACAGTTACATTTTTTTATTTGGTTTTATAGTGAATTTCTTTACCAGTGATAGATTTATTACAGTTCAATTTACAATTTTATTTATTTATTAGCAGACGCCCTTATCCAGGGCAACTTACAATTGTTACAAGATATCACATTATTTTTATATACAATTACCCATTTATACAGTTGGGTTTTTACTGGAGCAATCTAGGTAAAGTACCCTGCTCAAGGGTTAGGGTTAGGGCACAGCAGCAGTGTCACCCACCTAGGATTGAACCCATGACCCTCCGGTCAAGAGTCCAGAGCCCTAACCACTACTCCACACTGCTGCCCACTACTCCACACTGCTGCCTACCAATATCTACATGCAACATGCACAATAGATATCACATACACTATACATTTGGATACATAAATAATTAAATACATACAATAACACCATAATAAATCAATACAATATCCAGCCATATGGTACTGAGACTGATATAACTTTAACATACAATAAGTAACATTTAAATATGAATGGTATTAGAGAATGTATAACATAAAACAAGGACACTTACAGTCAGTTTGCAGAATTTGGATTATTGAAAGGATTACTGAATCCTAGAAGACCCTTGTTGTAAAGCTTTGACAGCACTCCCACTGCCTGAAGCAACTACTTCTGTTTCTTCAGCACTTTCTCTAATTTATACTCAGGTTTCAAAATGTTGTACCTCCAGACATTGGAGGTCAACTCCCTGCCTAGGGAAAATCCCAGCACTTGCTTACTGTATGTGTGTCCTACGTGTGCCAGTATAATTTTGGAGACATTCCAACAGAAATATTGCTCAATATCCAAAACTCTTCATGCTGTGTGCTAGCCATAAACATAACTCATGTGTTTTTATAGTTTCTTAACACCAGGATGTTTTGCAAATACTTGTAAAATACAGAATATGTGGTTATGTTAGGGATTCTGCAAGTATTAAAAAACTGGTAATGCGGTGTTTCTGTCAAAGATGCTGCATGACAACCACCTCTTTATTTGATCCTATATCTAATTAAACTTACATAGCCCACACTATAGCTGTTTTCGGTGTAACTAATTCCACATTCTTTGCATTTCTGTTACTGGTATGTATTCTGTATAAACACGGTTTTGCACATGAACATTTGTATAAGTAAAGCACTAAATGGGACAAAGTTTAAATGTGCAGTAGACGGCACAATCTGTTCAATACATTCATTTTCCACTTGCTAACGTTTTTGTGGGTATTTCTGAACTATTGATAAAGGGTTGTGAAGCCCTCTACACACTTATACTAAGTGGTGTCTTTATTAGATTCAGCACAAAGATTAAACATAATAAAATCACACTGAACATCATTCATTGAATTGTAAATAGGTATGGTACTAACTTATAAAATCTTGCTATAATTTGCACCAGAAATCAGTTTCTAAGCTTCACATCACAGTGTTTGTAATGTTTGATAGCCTGGAAGCGAGGTCAATTTGTTAATTCTGGGTATTATTTGCAAAAGAGATTGTTTAGCAGTTTGTTGAGGAAAGGCAGAAGTGTGGAGGCGAATCAGTGAAAGAAAGATTTATTATAAAAGAAAAAAAAAATATCCAAGATTGATCCCTAATCCACAAGGGACGCTGCCAAGCCTTATGGCAATCACAGTCAGCCTAAAAATCTAATTTCATAAATGCATGGCCACTCCACTACAGCATGTGGATAATGAAAAGAAAACATTGTATTGCAATTATGCATAATGTAGCTTTGGGTTATTGTTGTTGTTTTCTTCAGATCTGTGTTACACTTATGGTAAAATACATATATTTTAAATATATGGTAGAAAAGTATGATCCTTATATTTTTCATATATAGAAATTTTTTATATATTTAAAATATATGGGATATATTTAAAATATATTTTAGTCTGGTATCCATATATTTATTTTATATGTTGATAATATATGGTGCACCATATATTTTCATTAGTCTGTAATCCAAATAAATATATGGATTACAGACTGAAATATATTTTGGTGTCGCTTCCCCCGTGCCATGCTGCCCCTTTTGGCTTCGGCCTGTACACGATTACCTGAGCTGGGAACCAGGAGTACCTTGTTACCCAGCCTCCTAGCAGGCCGACCCCTACGGAACGTTAACTCTGTAGTTGCCAGAGCCTGCTGGATGGACAGGTTCCTCCTGTTCCCCCTGCTGGTGGGAGATTAACTTTTCAGTGCAGGGATTTCATCTACCCTATCACAAGATCCTATAAGCTAATCTTGTATTAAGAACAGTAGAGCAATGTGATCACGTAAGATTATGGGTAATTTATACAAACTAATAATACAAATAAAAAATAAAATTCCACGTAATGTACATACATTCTAATTTTCTATTTTGATGTGTGCATTTCAGCCAACCTTTTATTCCTTTCTTTTAACTTGGACTCAACACACTGTCCAAATTAATCAAAGCATTTGTCATTGAACTTGGGGAATTCAAAAGCACCGTTTTCATACTTTTCTGAAGGACTGAGATCGTGTTAACACGATCATACTGAAGTGGGCTTCTAGGACTGTGATTGTGTAAACACTATAAAAAAAGCACTTTGTTTTGATGACTTACAGTGCCACCGTACTTTGCAGTACAAGCTTGAAACACACAGCAATGGATAGGGGAGGGACTGACGTTCACTTCCTGATAGTTTGTTTTTTTCCGTGTCTAAAGGACGGAGACAGTTTACAGCAGCCCGGCAGAGACAAAAGCAGAAACAAAACATCACAGGAACTTGTTTAGAGCGATTTAAAAAAAGAAATGGGGAAACACTGTAAATCTGATGTATTTGACTTATAATTATATTAGAGCATTTATTCTGTCTCATGTGTTTTAATATATGTTTTCACAACATTTATAAATATCAAGAAACAAGTGGATATAATCAAATCAAATCAAATCGAATTTTATTTATAAAGTTCATGTCAAGCCATCCCAAGGCGCTTTTAACAAGATAAAGGACATTCGGAAGTACATTTAGTGCAATAAAAACAATATAATCAATAAAAACAGCAAGAGAAAACAACATTTTAAAACTAAAGCAAATAAAAGCAACAGATGAAGAACTCAAACCGAATAAATAGGAATTAAACTATATAAAAAAGAAATATTATAAAGATATAAAAGCCCTATTATAAAAGTATGTTTTTAATTTCTTTTTAAAAATTGCCAATGTAGGTGTGTCTCTCACTCTGCCTGGTAGAGCATTCCAGAGTTCAGGTGCCCTGTGACTGAATGCTCTACCACCTGTCCTTTGCTGTAAAATCACTGGGACAGATAGCAGCCATGCATATACTATTTCATGAACTAAATGTGTATTTCATGTCATTGTCTTGTAATTTGCCCAAACATCAATATTTTTCAACAAAACTTTCAGGAAGTATTGTAAGGTCCCTCAGGTGATAGAATAATGTATTTTTATACATGTATCTCTAAGCAGAATACATATAAAAAAATACTTAAAAAAGGACACCATTTCTAAGATGTTACTGTAAAAAAATAGATTTTTATTTAATTTTTTATAGGAAGAGAGTCAACTACAGCCAAAACGCCTGGTCCTGGGGGAGCATCCCACTGAAAAATGCTTGGTCCTGAAAGGGTTCAAACTGTTTCCTGTGTTGTCTACTGTAATAACAACTTGTTTTCAGTTATGAAGATGAACTCTGGCTGCAACACTATGTTTCCTTGGAGCTCAAGTACACTATGTCCTAATATCATTCCAAAAAGATTTTTATTCCCAACCATTAGTTGCCACATCTGTGTTGTGTTAGGATGTTGAAAATGTGCAACAGATGAGAAATTCCTCTACAGGTGCTGGGAAGTAATTGCCTCATTTCCCTTCTGTCAAGCCAATATTTTACTGGCTCAAAGACCTTCAAGTTTTTAACCAGGGAGATGTGACAACTGTGAATGGCTTACACATACTGGAAGCAGGCAATAGAATGTAGCTCTGCTGTGTTTAAAATGTGTCTTCTGTTTTTAAAGAAACAAATTTCAAAAAGGTTTCTATACCAAAAATATCAAGATCATACATTGCAATGTACCCTGTTATTTCAACCAGTATCAAAGAATAGCTCTTTGTATTTTTATTTTCATTCACAAGTAGAAATGGATGGCACAAAGCCATCAGAATTAATTCAAGTAATTTCAAATCTGGCTTGGCATGGCATGGCAATTTACTATTCTTTCATTTTCAAAGGAGAGTGAGAGTGTGTTTGCATGTGTGTCTCTGGATCAAAGCACATTAAGATAAAAACATATTTTATATGGACCATCAATACATGCTATTTTATGGATTTATGAATAAAAAATAGACCGGGTTATTATTACTGTATCAGTATAGGATTGTCTAAATAGTATGTTTCTACTTTTGCTGGAAATATAGCTGTTGCTTGGCCTACTGAAAAACTGACCATTCACAGTAGGTCAATTCAGTCTATTAATTGAGTCTTTAAATTGTTAGTTGTCCTCTTCTTTAATGACAATTCCAGGTAGTGAAGTTATTTGTATTTTAATGTCCTTTAAACAATCTTTTAGTCGTCTTCAAGTTTATTCATTATTGGGTGTTTTCTAGATGTTATTCAGAGCTTGCAGTACATGCTGCTTTCTTCTGACATTATTTAGGTGGGTATTTGCTGGATGGTATTAGCAGTGTTGCAGTCCAGTTATTAAAAGCAAGCTCCCTTTTCTCTGACTTATTCGTTCGTTTTTCAAGCTGTTGGTTAAAGATGTTACATGCTAGCTCCCTTTTTCTGACTTTGCTTGCTAGATGTTGATAGCAGGCTCCCTTTTCTCTGACTCCAAACTTTTCCAAACTTACAATATCTCTCATTGCACACAAGAACTATAATGAATTAGCCGCAAAATCTGGCAAGGATTGCTACACGTGCTGGAAGCACTAGCACAGTACTTGTTTGGGTGGAGGGGTTTTGTGTTACAAGACTGTTTTTGTTTAAAACTTTTATTTTGGCTCTGTGAGCTGTGTTTTTGTCTGCCTTTTTTATTTTATTTTTGTCTTTGAATAAAAACGCGCCCCAGCGCTTTCAACCTGCAAGTACCTGCCTCTGTGTCAGCTTCCTGGTCTGGGAAAGTCACTTCACAGCCGTCCTGTCACAGATGCTTTGCTGGCTTTCGTTAAGTAGCAGATGCCAAATCTGAACATTCTGAGCTTCTGCAATAGCAGACTGAGTACCACCATAATGGACGCTTTGGAGAGGTCGCTGTAGCTTCCATGAATAAACCCTTGCTTAAAGCCATAGCAAAAGAAATAGCTTGTCCTAAAAAAAGCCCATCTGTGTGAAAGCCAGAGCCAGAATCATTATTTCTATGATAAAAATAATTGATCAAATCTGATCACTGACAATGAAGTAAAAAAGGCAATGCGATGTGGAAATAGTTATTAGAATTATACCAGATGTGAATAACTTGCACATATGTTCCGCCAAGTGTTTTAATCAGTAGGACTGAATCTGGTGTTTTCATAAGGCATTAGCATCCCACTAATTACATTGAAGTCTTGGATTTGCTGGCATACTATTCCTTTAAGAAAATGGTACCTTGAACTTTTGCATTTATGTTGGGATTGTCTGTTTTATTAACACTGAAATAGAAGTTAATTACAGAGTTTACTATTGATCCTAATATAATAATCACTGTCCTATTATTACATATGAGAAGTTTGAGGTTCACTACCCTTTCCAATATATATTTGTAGATTAAATGAAATATTACAATTTTTAGTCAAGGAGAATGGGATTAATTTCATTGTTAGAGTTTTAGTTAAAAATAAATGACTGTGTTACTGTGGCAAGGTGGTTTGCAGTGCGCAGGTGTAGGGGTGATACAGTGCTCAAGACAACAACAAACAACAAAGTACTGGTGAAATGATGGTTTATTTATAATCCAAAGTCTGATAACAACAGTAAAGAATAATGAGAACTGGCAATACACAACGATGCGTATTGCTCAGTTAAATCCATGGGTTCAGTCCCGAAACAATAAACACGGTATTTAAACACACAAAGTTAATACAAACACGGTCACAAGTCCAAAGTGAGTGCTGTAGTGCTCGTGGTGAAAATTCAGTTTATCGTGAACAAGTGCAGTGTTGTCCGGGTTTAGTGCTGGCGTATAGCGACAGCTCCGGATCATGTTAGCTGACTAATAAGAACAAACAAGTAGATTTTAGACACGACAAAACTCCCAGGGGGCGGCCACAATTGGTCGAGCGTCGCCAGGGGGGAGGGAGGGTTAGGTCGGCCAGGGTGTCCTCGGCTCACCGCGCACCAGCGACCCCTGTAGTCTGGCCGGGCGTCTGCGGGCTTGCCTGTAAACTGCCCGAGAGCTGCGTTGTCCTCCGACGCTGTAGCTCTTGGGTGGCTGCATGGTGAGTCCGCAGTGTGAAAAAAAGCGGTCGGCTGACGGCACACGCTTCGGAGGAGAGCGTGTGTTCGGCTTCGCCTCCCGAGTCAGTGCAGGGGTGGTAGCGGTGAGCTGAGCCTAAAAATAATTGGCCATTTCCAAATTGGGGAGAAAATAATAATAATAATAAAAAAAATTGGCAACGACTAAATTTATTAAAAAAAAGAAACATCCAACTTAAAAACATCAAAACACCCTTTTAACCATTACACTTTTAAAATGAATAGTCTGCTTTGATTGTAGTAAATGCACACGTATTTTTTTCAAGCTGGCAGCAGACATTGAGGATCATTCTGGGTGCAGCAGAAAATGTAAAAAGTGTGTGTGTAACAACAAATAAACAGATACAAACTCACACAGGAAGCCTTCTCGCGCGCATTTGTTCTCAGCAGGGGATGTTGGGGAATGGAGTTCAAAATAAAAACAAGGGGAGGTTCTGCTTTTATTGGTTTTATAAAATAAATTCCAGTAACTTGAACATTAAATTTAGCAGGTATTTATCGGCAAAAATTGTGTTTTACCTAAAACTGGAACCCCTAGGTATATTTCGTCTTAGAGTCTTTATTCTCTTAATAATCTTCAGATTCTCAGCTGTTTAGAAAGGTATAATATGGTATACTTTCTGTGGATATTTGTCTTGATACACAAGTCGAAAGTCATGTTATATCAGTCAGACCTCAAACAGGTCGAATGTTCACCGGAGGGGAAGGGTTAAATAGGTTTGGTAATGACAGGTTATTAGATAATTGTAGCGTATGTTCATAGTGTAAGTGTCCGGTGGCTACCTGTAATGCAGTTGAGAGTGTATTTCTCATGCACTCTTTGCTGTGTCAGGCCCATAAGTGAAGATTTAAAAAGTGCTTTGTGAGAGGATTTCCGCTAGATCACAGAGAGCTGCCTTCGCAGATATGAGACCAAACGGATCAGCCTCCAAGGCTAGGAAGCAAGCATTACTCCCCCCAAGGGGAACCTAGAATTGGCAGAGAACTGCAAAATGAAAGAGAGTTAGAGTAGATTTGCCTGGGGGTCCCCTCTGGCTCACAGAGAACCTTCCTGGCGGAGGACG
Organism: Acipenser oxyrinchus oxyrinchus; assembly: GCA_030684275.1. Taxonomy (NCBI): domain Eukaryota; kingdom Metazoa; phylum Chordata; class Actinopteri; order Acipenseriformes; family Acipenseridae; genus Acipenser; species Acipenser oxyrinchus. Next base: position 12,958,195 of record CM060249.1, read on the forward strand.
GGGCCAGTGCATCCTCTAAGGTTGGGAAGTGAGCTTCACTTGCCCCCAAAAGAGGATCCCTTCCCACCCTGGTGGGAGGAAACCTCTGGTGGTACCATCGAAGAGATGGTCCCCACTCCGGGCATACTAGCAATACTCTGTTGGGCAAAAGAGATATCATGGAGAGAGGAACGAACACGAGTCTCCACTGCAGTGGAAGACCTTTTGACATTCACTTTGGCTGCTGAGGTTGCTGAACCTATAGGGAAGGAATAGGTTGTCTTTTGTGAGGACAAGTAATACAGAATGCAGTCCTGGTTGAAGGGGAGACCAGCTGGACGCAGAGGAGAGGGCGAAAGGAGCAAGAGCAGCGGCCGTGTAGACTTGGGTGGAGGTGAGGAGATTGCGCAGGGATATATAAAAAAAATAAAAAATAAATCGGCAGGTACTTATCATCACTTATTTTCAGAACCATGAAACAGGTAAAAATCGGTTTTAAAAAAAGTGTGGCGATGTTTAGGTATTTTATTTTTGAAGCTTACTGTATAAACTTTACTATAAAAATAGTGTGGTGATGTTCAGAGTATTTTAATTTTGAAGCTTACTGTATAAACTTTACTATAAAAAAGTGCGGTGATGTTTAGAGTGTTTAATTTTTGAAGCTTACTGTATAAACGTTATTATAAAAAGTGTGGTGATGTTTATAGTATTTTATTTTTGAAGCATGTGATTATTTTTGAATGCTTTGTATTACTTTTAAAATCAAGGAAGACGTCTAAAGGAAAGTCAGCTGATCATATCATCATAAACAATGTACTGTGCTAATCTGTTTTATTTAATCTATAAATAATTTACTGTACAATACCTAAACATTGAAATAAGCAGTTGTTATCTAGAATTCCCTTGGCAGCTTTAACCTGTCTTCTTCCAAAATTGCTATTAATTCATAACTTAATTTGTTTTCAATGCTATAGTCTGCCATACTAAATAATTCCCCAGACACTCATTACAGTATGTTGTATAAATCCACATTAATCTGTGTCCCTTTTATTGCCTTTTCCTTAGGCCCACCCTTCACTTAAATTGAACTACTATCCCAAGTCTAGGGTTCCTTCAACACTCTACCCATCGGAAACACATTGACACTTTGACATTTATTCCAATCAGAAACCAAAGATGTTATAGACTACAGAAATGCAATTCCTTTACAGCCTCAGTAACTCCATCCAGGCTTGCAATAAAGTTTGCCTACCCTCCTGGGGCTCCTTCTTGACCCAAGGAAACACTTTGAAAGCCATGAAATTGGATAAAGTCCCAGTGCTCCAGAGAAACGGGGTCAGTGATGGAAGCTTCAGAACTGGGGAGATTATAGCCTCTTATTCTATCTTGTCATATTGAAGCAAATAAAGAACTGTAGCTGAGGGTTTTTTTAACTTGATTATCTCCAGAATATGTCAGCTGCAGGTTTATAGATAGTCTAGTGTAGTCATTTTCAATATCTTCACCCCCCCCCAAAAAAATGTAAGCTTTTAAAAAGTTTATTGGGCAAATGAAAAATAAATCTAAAATCTAGATATATTTTATTGTATTTCAAATATAGTTAACGTGTTATAGGAAATGTATATGGTACATACACAGTTTTGACATGTATCCATAGTGTCTTTATTTAAAAATATATATTATTATTAGGTCTGTTCCGATTAGAAGATTAATCGGACTGATTAATCAACTAAAGAGTTATCAGGGGGGAGCCCTTTTAAACTCACACATAACCCACAGGTTAGACTAAATTAAGGTATAGACATTTGATATATAATGTCTGCATTGATAAATTAGCAGAATAATCAACTTAACATCTCAGTAGCTATATATATTGATCTCTTTAAATGTGATTTTTTTAAAAAAAATTTAGAGTTCCCAATTATTTTACCCCCCTTAGAATGTCCAATCATTTTTTACCCTCACCACAGCAATTCCCAAAAGCTCAGTAGAACCGAAGGTTCATTGGGTGTCCTCCTATTCCACGACAAAGGCAGCTTCTTCTTACATCCAGGAACTCGAGAGCGGATATCAGTGAGCTACTGGCCTTTAGAGGACAAAGGCCAGCCATGCCACTAGGCACCTGGTCAGTGAGGTCCACTGTAGTGCGATGAGGAGAAACAGTCCCTGGCAGTTGTGCCTCCCTAACTGCCAATTGCACGCCTTCTAGTGGAACCTGCACTCTCCTGACTGTATGCCGTGGTTTACATGCAGTTCAGAAACTCCAAATTCTCTCTCCGTTGTCATGAGAATGTGATGTTGCACCCACATATCATGCACATTATTCACCCTTTGAATATCATGTATTTGTTTGTGTGTTTGTTATTGATGTATCATTACCGTCACTGTTCACGTATTTCAAGATTACAGACGGTACAGCACTGTATAGACATGAGTTATTTGAACAAAGAATTATAAGTAAATGCAAGCAGAGAGAATTAGTAGGACTTAAGAGCATCTTTGAAGATTTGCTGTAGGTGCCCCTGAAACGGTTGGAGATCACAGTGATCCTGGAGTATGCATGGGACCTAAAAAAATGAAGTTAAAACTCCAAAAGCATCAGCAGGCTTTAAGGCTTTCTAAAAGCAAAACCTCTTCAATCAACACACAAAAGCATGTCAGCTGTGTGCCACCTGACACTGATGACTAGTTCTTCCTGTAAGAATATTCCAATAAGTTTCATAGATTTCCCAGTACTGTATATTCTTACTTTTTTGTCAGAGTGCAAATGATTGCAACAAATTGGACATTTTCTTTTTTATATACCATTATGCTATTTTTTAAATCAGTACATATGTACTGTACAAACTAGTCTTCAAAATCCTACAAAACTAATAAAAAACTGTAACCCTTTGATTGTTGGTATATCAGACCCATTTTGTTTATGTAAGTATTTATTAAACCAGGAACAAACCCTTTGAGATTTTCTTTATAATTCCCAAGAGAATCCTGGAAGAAAGCTTACATTCACAGTATTGTAAGATATATAATGTGCAATGCATCTTCCACAACTGACTTAAAATTCAATAGCATCCAATGTACAGTAACTCACATTGTACTGTATATGTGGCAAGGATGTAACAAAAAGTTGCTCAATCATGTGTGTAATTAATGGGATGCAGGGTATAAAAAATATCTTTTAAATGATGATAAACACGTTTTCAAGAAGAACATGAGCCTTGATTTCATTGGGGTATACATACTGCATGTTATACCTTTTAAAAACTGTGCTGTAAGTACGTAAAGTCTGACTATCTATTAACAAACTATTTAAATCTACTGTTTTGTGAATTATTGTATTAGTGTGTGCAAGTTACACACATTTAATTGTAATATTTTGAAGGCTTGTCCTTTTTTATCTTAGGGACTGTAACAGGGGACTCCCTCCCATGATCAATGAAGACTGACTGATGACTGACATGGATGCGTGATCGCTGCGTGATTGACAGGAGACCACGACTAGAAGGTTGGGATTGACACGCCAGGCAGGCACGCAAGGTTTATTTACATATGAACATACAGGAACCGCATGTGACACTACCAGCAATGAACAAAAAGCAAAATAAACACTGCACAAAAACTATCAAACAAAAGGTACCATGAAGACGGCTCATGCTACTTAGCTAACAAATGGAGGTCCCACTTACACACCTGTCTGCTATACTGGGTCTACTATCCCGAAACTAACTACCTGTCCCTCAGGCAGTTCACCCAACTCCAACCTCGGATATACACACGATCGCCGTTAGAGGTGGTCGCTTCGTTTCCTGAACCCAGTCATTCAGCAGCACAGATGGACCGATACTTCAGCAGCAGCAGTGCTCTGACCACTGTGGCTTTACAGCAGCCTTGATCTGATGCAATCGGGACCCTTTTATTCCTGGCGCTCTGCTGCACCACACCAACCTGCTGATTAGGAGCTTGCAGCTGGTAAACACACACGCTGCTCATTCCCGCAATTAAACACAGCAGGCAGTCTGCTACACATAGAGCATCAGGTTCCCCATTAAAACCAATCCTGTTCTTATTTATACAATCACAGAAGCCCTCTTCTCATGTGCAGGGCTCCAGTCCTACTACATTCCCTCCTCAGAATGTTACCTTTAGGGTTCATTCGATAATCCACTCCGTATTAACGCACAAGAATATTATTTACACAAATACATTATTTACATGAGTGGGAGGGAGGGAGGGAATGTTGGGGCTCAGCTGGCCTCTGCTACTCACCAGACAACCTGCTCCTGCTAGCCGACACCAGTGTTAGCTCTTTCTTTCCTCGGCTTCTGTTCTGTGCGGGGGGCGCTCGTACATCCCTCTTGGTGACCCCTGTGCTTCTATACGGTGATCCCAGCTCACCTTCAGGCCTACCCCACAAACCCAGTGTCTCATTTGTCCTTCTCACACTCCGGGCTTGCTCTCAAACACCTGGCAGTGGTGTCCCTATGCACCCCAGCAATGGCGGTGTCCATTTTTAGCACTTCGGCTGTGCCCATTCCCATGCTCTAAAACCCCAACCCCAATAATCTCCCGGCCGCTGGTGGTCTTGGCTGCGTGGAGGGTAGCACGGCTGGCGGTACCATGCTTGGTGGCAACGTGCGCAATACCGCTCCCTTCCGCAGCATACAGCTGTTGTCCTCGCTGGTCTTTGGACCAGTAGCTCCCTCTTTGGATCACGAAACGGCAGTTCCTCCCACTCTTGCCTTCAGGGATGGCAACTCCTCCAAATAGCAGTCACTTACATTCTTATCCATCAAGAGGTGTATTAAAGATGATTTTCCAGCTCTTAGCCACTGCATTTGCCAAAGACCTTGGAACTGTTTTTTCCCTTCAAGGTAATATCTTGATTTATAGCCAAGTTTTACTCATACAAATGAGAGAAGATTAAAATATGTTTGGGCTTGACTATCATGGCTATCAATATCATTGATTTTTTCCCCATTTTGTCCGGTCCGGTTTTAATGTTGCCCATCAGTTCAATACGCAATTTCCTATGTGGGTGCACTTACTGGGCTCCTGACAGACATCTTAAACTCATGGATGGGTAGTTAAAAAATACTTCCTGCTCAATGATCTGTAACAAAAAGTTTCCTCCATTCCACTAATTAGTAAGAACAGTTTGAAATGTTGATTGCACAACTGGCAGTTTTCTGCCGTTGGATGTTTAAGATGCTCCATTTTACTGAGAATGACAATCAAGATTACCTGAGCCAATATCCAATATCGCCCTTAATGTTGCTACATTGTGCTTTAGATTTATGAGAACTCCACATTGATAGCATCCCAATGCGCAAGCTAAAACCCAGCCAACAAGAATCACTACAGTAAATAATCCACTGATTTCCAAGATATCTTTGAGCATAAATATTGTATTGAAACGCTCTTTGAAATTATGCAATAACATAATATATAGTTGAAGCCCATATTTCATGGTTAATTAACTAATATCTCTGAGTGATACAATTCTGACTGAATGAGCAGAGGCCTCAAACACACAGCTTTATAACTGCATATAGTTAATGAATTATGCAAAATGTGCTTTAACGCCCCCCATGAGCCTTTTGTATTGCATTATTGTTTTTCCCGATGACAGTCTATGTTTGCTAGACAAGCTACAGCATGTGTGGAATTAACACAAGCTAAATTACTTAATTCCAGGCATGTATTACACAGATAAGATATCACCCAACCAATACTACCAGCCACTAGGAGCTGGGTCGTGAGCACAGGTTCTGTTGTATATAGCCATCACCAATTCAATGATAGATGTTTCAGTAAAACTGTACTTCCCTGTTCCCTGAACAACAGTGAATATTCCTTTAGGACTGCAATCTCCAGTGGACCAGATGTCTTGCAGATGTTTACAGAGCCAACTTTATGATGTCTGTTCCCAAAACACCTTCAGGTGTTGGTTTATAAGGTTTTGCTGCTGCCCACATTTCTGATTGCAAGCTCACTTTATCATTAAAGCTACCTACCTTCACAGTTCACAGCTACAGTAAATCATCTTTGGTTGCATCTTCATATCTAATGTTATTTTTAAAAATGAAGTGAGAAGCAGGGCAGTGCCCAATAGCAGTATACAAAAAACATTGTTTGCAAAATGGATAAATAGACTACAGTGATATGAGAGTAATTTGAAATAGAAAATGGCCTAGCCCACACCTACTGCAATGCATTAAAGCAAAATATGCTAGCAAGAGAAGGGGGATGCAGAGTACCTCGGTATCTGTTTCTAATTGTCCCCATTGGGTGTGTTGGATTGTTACATATTCATGTTCTCCTGGGTCACTGTAGCAGTAGGAAAGGTCTTTTTTTTCCCACAGTTAATGACATCTGCATATTTCTTCTTTTTTTAATAAACAAAAAAAAACTAGCTGATAAATTATATATAATGCTGCAAATGTCTCATACAAGAATGTTATTAAAGCAATATTCCCTTCATATAGGAAGAGACAGCAATCCCACATTGACTCACACATTCTATCAATGGTTATTTGAAGTAAGACTCTCTCAGTGTTGAAAGTAAAGCTGTTGTTTCAGCAGCAAATGGTGTAAATGCACGTGTAGCCTCAGTCTGAAATATATTCATGTAATCAGATAAATGAATAACGTAAAGTAGCAACATAAATTGCCAATGATACATATTAAACAAAGATGTTAAAGTAATTAGTAAGACTGTTGTTTTTCTAAAATGATTGGTTGAAACTCTCCACATGGTATGGTAAGGCTAGAAAATAAATTAAAACTGTTTTGCTATATTGTTCTCACGTAAAATGTTTTAGAAGAATGCACATTTACAATAATCATATTTGGTACTATGCTAGGTTAAAGAAAGTTCAAGATAGGTGTATATGCAAGGTGTGAGAACTAAGATGTTTAGAGATGTTAATTGCTATACACCAGTATGGTATGTTGTGACAGTAACATTGATAAAGGACCATGTTAAAGCCTTGCATTGCTTTATAACAGATTTTCACTCTTTACTTTGTCTTTAACTCTTTTCTATAATAGTCATGCACCCAAGCCTTTGGTCAAAGCGCATCTCCATTCATTATCCCTGCACTTATTTTCAGCGCTTGTTTTTTGTGTTCGTTTGTTTTACGTTTTTTTGTCCTGTTCTGCTGGAAAAAAATAAACCTTAGATTTCAAATCAAAATTGTCAAAAAACGTTAAAACATCACATGTTTTTTTTTTGTTTGTTCGTTTTAGGTGCTTTACCTCGGAGTTCAGTTCAGCGATTCTGAAAATGATTTAGATATTCTAGGTGGTGTTTCCTGAAAATTCCCTATCAAAATGTTCCAAAATTTTTCATGAAAACTGTATTTAAATGCAACTAAGATTACTGTGTGCATGTTACTGTAATGTATCACTGTAGCAGGAAAAGCATTACGGCCCAAGCTGTTACCGGCATGAGATGAGACTCAGAGACAGAGAGCTGCAGTTGAAGCTCTGTTGTGATTAACACCAAACAAGCAAAAACACAGGAACAACATAAACAAGTTACAGGGACCAACATAAAGGGTTAAACAAGAACACAAGCCACACCCCAGAAACACTCTTTCCCTCCAGGCTGGGCATTCATCTTCACTGATAGTTTGATAGTTCTCCAAACTCTCTCCTCCTAAACAGGATTTGGTTCCCTTTAAATAGCATGTGGCTGAGGTTTGATTGATCATCAGTTATTCCCTCAGCATCCCTGCCACATTCCCTATGGATTCTGGCAGGGATGGAATTAAACCCATCCCTGCCAAATTTTTATTTAAAATAATACATCTTTATTTACACAGAGATACACACACACACACACACACACACACACACACACACACACACACACACACACACTGCCTTGCCTCAGTGATTATGTGAACTTCCGCTGCCTACTGTCTCCTTGGATACCTTTATATAGGAGGCTGTGTGGTCCAATGGTTAAAGAAAAGGGCTTGTAACCAGGAGGTCCCCGGTTCAAATCCCACCTCAGCCACTGACTCATTGTGTGACCCTGAGCAAGTCACTTAACCTCTTTGTGCTCCGTCTTTCGGGTGAGACGTAATTGTAAGTGGCTCTGCAGCTGATGCATAGTTCACACACCCTAGTCTCTGTAAGTCACCTTGGATAAAGGCTTCTGCTAAATAAACAAATAATAATAATCTCAAAGTAAATATCCTGGTAAAACATGTATAATAAATAAATAAAGATTCAAAAGGGAAACTACAAAAAATGCATACTTGTTATGGTCATGTTTTTCTTCTTTAGACTGATTTGATGTGCTAAAAAAAGCAGGGAAGCTGAGAGCTCAAGCAATTACTTAAACATAATTCATTGCTCATATCAGTTAGTTCAGTTTAAGGTATTATGGCTGGCTCTCTCAGCTGCTTTTCATTATAATAATTTACCACCTCACCCGTAATTAAAAATCTGAATTCTTTTAAAACAAGGATTTCACATATGTAAGGAATATTGATGATTTTTTAATAATTTAGCTTGCACGTTCACGGATGATAAAGAAATGAATGTACCTTGTAAGCACTTTCTTTGAAAAGCAATTAATGATCATCTGCAAAATGTCATAATATTAGTAGTCAATTTTTAAAGCTGGGTAGATTTTTTGACATATTCATTATATTAGTGAATAAACTAAATACTCCACATTAGTTGTACAACAATCAGAAACGTAAATACTGCCACTTTATTATTACATTCTACACGTAAGAAGCATTAAAAAAAACATTGATTTAAGTTAATACATTTTAAGTAGTTTTCCTATAAAATAATTAAAATAGTGGGATACAGCTTTATTTTTTCTTATTTAAACATTTATATAAAAATGTAGAATTTTATTTTCAGAAAAAGTGCCAAACTTATGCAATTGATTTATTAATATAACGAAACAAAACTACTAAGGTAGTGGTGAATCTGCTATTAAGAGAATCAAACTAGTTTTTCTTCCTTGTGTGTTTGTCTCTGTATAGAGTTGTATTAAGAGCATTGCTGCTTGTATGCCAACAGTTTTAACTCGCTTGTGATTATGCAACCCAGGCTTAGTCCACTACACTTTTTTTAGACCTTAAGGAGTGACGACACAGTTGTTGTTAAGAAGTTTTTGGAGGTGTTTTGCCATGTCATATGCTGAAATATTACAGTAACATTGTCATATAATTTATGGAACAGAATTTCTTTTTTTTTATTGTATGTTATGTATTGTGAACTATTTGTTCGTTGTTTGGTGTGGTAGCCAACTTGCAGTATGAAAGACAACACGTGAGAATGGAGAATTGCAATGAAAAGGAGCAGGTTTTATTATTAAAATTATTCACAGAATAATTAATACTTTTCATAAAAGAAAATAAACAAAACAAAACCTTCCCACTTGGGCGCTAACTAAACTTTTCTTCTGGGGCCCTGACTCAGCCATGCTTGAGCTACTCTCAGAGCAAGTAAAAAAGAAACTTCAGAGACATAGTCAAGTCCAGGATTTACAGTCTAACCAGGCTGCAGGGTGTGTTCCGTTTGCAGTGCTGTACCGCAGGTTCGCCAGGTGAGTACCACTTGAATAGTTACATTTTGTAATCCACTTCGGTTGTCTGCTAACCGTGTTGTAATCCACAGGTGTAAGGTAAGATTTCCGGGTTTTTGTTCTCTCCCCAGAGCCGGTGTTGTCCCGTTGCTGGGCCGTTTGGAACAAGTAAGGATAACTTGAAATTCAAATTACACAGTCCTGGTTAGACTATAGCTCATAGCCTTTTCTTTCTGGCAGGTGATAGTGCACTCTACTGGCAGATGTTGACTGCTGCACCCAACCCAATTCACAATGGCCTGGCTGGCGTCTATAGTACACGACTTAAATAAAGCAATTAAACAGTCTGTCGTGTTTCTTTTGCCTTCTCAGCTTTAACAGTTGCAAACGGCTCACACACTAAACAAACCTGCATTAAACCCAGTGTCCATAGACCATAAAATAATTAACACAGTCCTTCAGTTTTATACCTTTGTTTACTCCAAAGCCCATCCAACCTAACAGCGGTTGCTCCTTTATGTTGCATATACAGTTCGTGCTGGTGCTGCAAGTATACTTTTGTTCTTTAACTGTACTTTATATTCCTCCACTGTACACACACAGTATTTAATGGTAGACGTATAAAAACCCCAGCAGTACTCGCCTTGTTTTTAGAGTCCATTCACACAGGCTCCTCTGAACTTGGAATGATTAAAGACAGTCTCACTCGCAACCACCTCCACGCTGTTGTTTTCTTGAGTTCGGTCCTTTTCCCCACCATTTAAACACCGTTCTTCGTATGTCTTTTACTTATCTCTACTTTTATTGCTCTGCTGTTGTCTCCTGCTTGATTTTTTTGAGGATGCAACATTGACAGTGGATAATTGTCAATAGATTTCCAGAAAGCTTTTGACAAAGTCCTGCATAAAAGATTAATTCTCAAACTGAACGCAGTAGGGATTCAAGGAAATGCATGCACATGGATTAGGGAGTGGTTAACATGTAGAAAACAGAAAGTACTGATTAGAGGAGAAACCTCAAAATGGAGCGAGGTAACCAGTGGTGTACCGTAGGGATCAGTATTAGGTCCTCTGCTATTCCTAATCTGCATTAATGACTTAGATTCTGGTATAGTAAGCAAACTTGTTAAATTTGCAGACGACACAAAAATAGGAGGAGTGGGAAACACTGTTGCAGCAGCAAAGGTCATTCAAAATGATCTAGACAGCATTCAGAACTGGGCAGACACATGGCAAATGACATTAATAGAGAAAAGTGTAAAGTATTGCACGCAGGTAATACAAATGTGCATTATAAATACCATATGGGAGATACTGAAATTGAAGAAAGGATCTATGAAAAAGACCTAGGAGTTTATGTTGACTCAAAAATGTCTTCATCTAGACAATGTGGGAAGCTATAAAAAAGGCCAACAAGATGCTCGGATATATTGTGAGAAGTGTTGAATTTAAATCAAGGGAAGTAATGTTAAAACTTTACAATGCATTAGTAAGACCTCATCTAGAATATTGTGTTCAGTTCTGGTCATCTCATTACAAAAAGGATATTGCTGCTCACAGAGAATTGTAAGTGTATGGAACCAACTCTCCAGTAATGTTGTTGAAGCTGACACCCCGGGATCCTTCATGAAGCTGCTTGATGAGATTCTGGGATCAATAAGCTGCTAACAACCAAAAGAGCAAGATGGGCTGAATGGCCTCCTCTCGTTTGTAAACTTTCTTATGTTCTTATATTCTTATGATGTTGCTAATACAGGATAATCAAAATGTTTTACCAATTTTACATCTCTGAAATTCTCTGATGACTGTCCTGGAAATTGCTAAATTTGTAGCTAGTTGCTTTTGACAACAAATCTCGCCAAGTCAGCCCTTAAAGTCACTAGATTGGCGAGAAATTCGCTAAATTGGCAACACTGAAGGCGCAGAAAAAAGATTTCCGCGTGGCTTATTATTAGTCCATTTTCATAACACGCTATTTACAGAACTAACAAGCGTATAATTTTCTTTTTATTACAGAGGCAAGGCATCAGTTTCCCTACGTCCTGATGCCTTCCTCGTGCATTCAAAGCTGACCGTTTGTTACAGTATATAGAGTTATTTCTTTAAGTACAGGCATTTTAATTGGTAGTAAACACAAAGCATGTTTCAAAAATAGTAATAGGTGGTAAGTAAAAAAACAAAGTTAAGAATAATGAAATTGAATGCATAAAAGTATATACAATGAATGGCTGCCAACTTTAATACCTCTGCAAAAACCATTCACTCAAAGGACCAATAAAACAGGAAATTAATCTTTTATTAATCATGTATGTAAACAATTACAACATTATTTTTCATTACAATTCATACTTAGAATAAATATGGGGACAAACATATTGGAAATTTAAATAAAAAGCACAAATTGTAGCTGTGTATTCAAACTCCACTGCCTTTAAAAATAGGTGTTATCAAGCTGCAGCTTTTCTTAACTTCACTTACATTTCTTATTAAATGTTATACTTTGAGCATTGTAAAGGTACCAATACATTTGTGTTAACCAAATTAAATGGAAAGTCCAGTTGCTGGACAGAGCATATTAGCAGTCTCAGTTGAAAACAAAAAATATTTTACAAAAAAGCAATCATCAGGTCTGTTGTAGACGCAGTAACATTATACATTTGCAAAACCATAACCTAGATGTTATGTAAAAAACAATGAGCAACAACCTATTTAAAACCAGAATACATTTAACCAGAATAGCATTTAAACACATTTAAAACCATACATATTTAAAAAAAAGAAGAAAAAAACTCCAGTTCATAAGAAATTAATACAATCCAAGTATTTTCACCCCGGTGGTCACTGCCGACGTTCTGACTAAAGTATGCCAGTTGGTTTCTGAGAATACAAGTGTTAGACAAAACAAAAATAAATATATATTAAACAATAAAATAATCTATCTATCTATATTTGTGGGTGCTACACTATATTTACAGTATAACCGAATTTGTACATTAATAAAATATGATAACACAATAGGCTACGCTGTTCTAAAATAGTTGACAAAAAAAACATAATGTTTTACCGTTTAATATTTACGTACTGTTATACAAATGGCACACCTTTTAGAAATTACATTCTCCTGTCCTGTTCCTCTGCTGGTTAGTTAAAATATTCCCCCGAATGTTTTTTCACCAGGAAACATTTTATAAATTAAATTTCATTGTATTTATTTTTTAACCTACCTTTCAATTTTGCCACTTCATCCTCAGTAAAATGTATGCCATTTTCACCTAACTGTGCTATCAGGTTATCTGTTGACAATAAATGCAAGTCTGGCATTTTCACGAAATTCAACCACCAAAAAAAGCCTCTTAACTTCAACTGTTCTTGTTCGCGCTGTACAAAAATCATGTGCGCACGTGCAGATTCATTTTCTCCTTTCTGTGACGTTAGCAAGAACCTTATTTGTAGAACACATTTGTACCTTTGACTTATATTTTTAAATGTTGTACCTTTTTATCAATTGAAAAGAACAAAAAAGTACCAGTAAAGAGAATATGGTACTTGTTTGTTCTTTGGGGAACATAAAAGTACTCCAGTTGTACCCTTTGTTCTAACAATGTACTTGATTTGATTAAATGAGTACACAACAAAATATGAAAGCTGAACATTAATTTCAACAAAGAACAAGTTTTAATGAAAAAAAAATATTGTAGCCTACTTCAACATTAAGATCATTGCTGCAGTAATGCCACTTGCCCGGTGTGGAAGGGTAAGGAATTCACGGACACAGGAGACAGAAATTTGTAGTCCTAAACACCACTCGGGTGCACTATTTATTATGCACCAGCAGGTGGCACTATAGGTCCGCCGTTCCCAGATACCAGATAACTAAGAACGACCAACTAGACACTCGCAGGTGCCTAAACAAATAATAATCAAAAACAGAAGGTACAAAGAAAAAGAGAAAACACTTTCAATCAAAACTACAAAATAAACTTGCTGAACTTGCAGGGTTTCCCTGACCCTCGCTAGCCGTATGGCCTGGGTCTCAGTCCTACACTCTACCGTTCCCGCTGCCTATTCTCATACACTGTTGGGGGTCTGCCCAAGGGTTCCCCGCTCTCTATATTATTATTTTCTTCTCTTTGGTTTTTCTGTTTTATTTCTCTGTCCGTTCACGGTATCTTAGAGCAGCGCTTCCGCTAGCTCGTTGTCCCCAATTTGCTTATGCCCAATCGTTGTGTTTTACTGAACTGTAGAATCTTAGAACTGATTGTAGCAATTTTAATATTATATTATGGTTTATTGTGAAGGCTGGTATTGCTTTGAGGTGTACCCCGGAAATGATATATTAATTGTAACATTAAACTGACATGGTTGATTCACATGGGAGTAAAAAGACACAGGACGCCTGACGCCAATTTAAATTTTACAGAAGCTCCCGATAAAATAATCAGAGGACCTCTGAGTGGCGCAGATGACTGACATTGTCCACTATTGCCCTCCTGCCCAACAGCACTGATGCTTTTTAAAGAAAATAATTACCAGTAGGCAGGACTCTAACCATTTCTGTGGCTTATCAAAGTCTGCCTATAAAGCAGTCTGAATACCTATCACACTCTGAAGCGAGTGTAAACATCTGTGTCATCAGCACATGCATAAATATTGCTGATGTGACAAAGTAACTGCATGTCATTAATAAAGATGCTGAATTTATCTGGAAAGCAGGAAAACATGCTGATCTGTTAACCTCAGCTGAAGAGTACTGCAAGGAACAGGTCTTTTGCAGAACCAAACCTAACAAATCCAGCTATTATAAAAGCTTATGTCCAAATCGTTTAGAATACTCAGATTAAATGAGTAATCGGCACACCCCTGCTTTTGGCCTTGAGTGTGCATCATCCTGACATGCGAGGAAAACATCCTCCAGTTTGTAAGCTTACCTGTAATTCTGACTGGTTACTTGCTCCTGGAACTTGAGAATGCTGACTGATTATAGGACTGTCGGATAAAAGACTTTATTGATGTTTTTGCCACTATTTCTCTAGTGACTTTACTTGATCAAATACATATGCACTACAGAGCAATTACAATTTTATCCCAATAAAATCAAATATAAAATCTGTTTATTTTATTAGAGCCTTGTGGTTCACTGATTACTGCACATCCCCATGTGCTATTAATCCTGTCATCATTGTTTAATAATAGATCTTGGTATCACCAGTCATCTCTGAAACCCCTGCACATATGAAATGGGGCAGGGTAAATCCCTGCTGTTTAAAATGTCTTGTGTTTATTATTTAAAAGAAATGTATTGTTTATGTTTATTACTGAGTAATCACATAAATTTACTTTTATTTGCATAAATATTACTTATTTTGCATGCAAGATGCTCCACGAACGTGGTTGAGAGCAATATCAGTTGATGGAAACCTGGCTTCTCTGTGCGTACTGCTTCCCAGACAGTCGCTGGAGGAGCGGAGAACAAGGTAGATTTAAAAAAAAATAAAAATAAATAAACATAACCAAACATACAGATGCGTAAAGTGCTTTATTTCAAATGTTCAATACCTGTTTTTCCGGCATAATTTAAAGTCTGATAGATTGTGCCGTGGTGTTATTTATGACGAGTAAGCTTGTTGGTTGGCAGTGAATTAGACTGATTTTTTGTTATTTTTTTTATCATAATCGTCCTCTTGGGGATTTTTTTTATAATAGGCATAGTACTGTCTGCTTATTATTATTATTATTATTATTATTATTATTATTATTATTATTATTATTATTATTTATTTCTTAGCAGACGCCCTTATCCAGGGCGACTTACAATTGTAAGCAAATACATTTCAAGTGTTACAGTACAGGTAATACAATAAGAGCAAGATAAATACAATGACAAGTTCAAGCAAGTACAAGTGTGACAAAATACAATTCAATACAGCAGATAAGTGACAGTGATAGTTACATCAAGATATGATTAAATACCAAATACTACAGTTTAAACATATGGCAGGTTACAGTACCCTGAAGTACAGGAGTAAATGCAGTAAAGTAGGGGGCAGGTAAGAGTAAGTAAAGCAAATTTAAGGAAGGGTGAAAGTGTCCCAGGGGGGAAACAGAGGAGTTCTACAGGTGCTGTCTGAAGAGGTGAGTCTTAAGGAGGCGCCGGAATGTGGTACATCTGTAGGTAGGTCATTCCACCACTGCGGAGCGAGGGTGGAGAAGGAGCGGGCTCTGGAGGCAGGGGAGCGTAGAGGAGGTAGAGCCAGTCTTCTAGTGCCGGCGGAGCGGAGAGGTCGAGTGGGGGTGTAGGGAGAGATGAGGGTCTGGAGGTAGCTGGGTGCAGTCTGGTCAAGGCATCTGTAGGCTAGTACAAGAGTCTTGAACTGGATGCGGGCGGTGATCGGTAGCCAGTGGAGTGAGCGGAGTAGTGGAGTTGCGTGGGAGAAGCGAGGCAGAGAGAACACCAGGCGGGCAGCAGAGTTCTGGATGAGCTGGAGCGACGGGTGGCGGCCGCAGGGAGGCCAGCCAGGAGGGAGTTGCAGTAGTCTAGGCGGGAGAGTACCAAGGCCTGGACCAGGAGCTGGGTGGCGTAGTTGGTGAGGAAGGGTCGGATTCTTCGGATGTTGCTCAGGAAGAATCGGCAAGTGCGTGCCAGAGTGGAGATGTGCTGGGAATAAGAGAGGCAGGGGGTCCAGGGTGACTCCGAGGTTCTTAGCGGAGGAAGAGGGAGAGAGTGTGGTAGATTCCAGAGGAACAGAGATAGAGAGATCAGAGGAGGGGGAGGAGGAGGGAAAGAAAAGGAGGTCAGATTTAGAGAGGTTAAGTTTGAGGTGATGCGAAGTGCATCCAGGAGGAAATAGCAGACAGACAGGTAGAGATACGGGAGGAGATGGTGGAGTCAGAGGAGGGAAGGAGAGGAAAATCTGAGCATCATCAGCATAGAAATGTTATGAGAAACCATAGGATGCGATGAGGGGCCCAGGGAGCGGGTGTAGAGAGAGAACAGGAGAGGACCCAAGACTGACCCTTGGGGGACTCCTGTTAAGAGAGGGTGAGGTGTGGAGGTTGCTCCACGCCAGGTTACCTGGTAAGTGCGGTTGGAGAGGTAGGAGGAGAACCAGGCCAGAGCAGTGCCAGAGACTCCCAGGTCAGCGAGAGAGGACAGTAGAATAGAGAGATCAACAGTGTCAAAGGCAGCAGAGAGGTCGAGGAGAATTAGGACAGAGGAGAGAGAGGCAGCTTTAAAGTCGCTGCCTATATTTTATGCATCCCCAATTTTTGGGGCCACCAGCCGCTACTGCTCGGCACAGCCCTAATATTGTAGGGGTTCCATCATTTAAAGTGGTTCACTAGTGCAGACATTAAGCAGTTAAAAAAAAATGTACTTGAAGCATGCAGGGATCTTTGCAGTGGATTGTCACACATAATAAATACTACAGGCTACAAAATGGATTGGTGTTGGATTTGATAAATGCCTCATTTAATTGCTCACATTGTTTTTCAATACTGCACAGAACTTAAGTATAGCCCTAGGTTAATTAGAAAAAAAAACTGTCTCATTATTATTTTCACAAAACTTGCTTTACAAAAAGGCAAGTAAGCCCAGAAGCCTGTATTTCATGTGTTTATTCATGTTTTACATTATTGTACCGTGCTATTGTTAGAAAGGATGTCAAGAACTCTTTAATTGTGTATTATCACATGCATACTACACGCATTATAGTCTTAATATTTAGCTACTTTTTGTTTGTTTTTTCCACTTAGAACAAAAATATTTAGCGCAATGTTTTCTTGTATTTTTTTCTATTTATCCAACAAAAGAGATATATTTATTTAAAGAGAGCTACATTTATTACACTGTACATTTAAATGTATGAGTTCCAAGATATCATGGGGTAAATTTGACCTTTTGAGTCTTATCTTACAATTTATCCAATTGTGTAATACTGTACTGTAGGTCTCAGTTTTATATCAGAAATGATGAATGCCTAGCCTATACTATAATAGCCTATGTACATTACTTCTGAAAGAAACATTCTTTCTGACAGTAATAATCTAATGCTGATTATTCCACACTGACTCAATTCATGTCATTATGGGAAAGCCTGCGTTGCAGTTTTAATTATCCCACACAGTACAGGTTATAGTTAGTATATAACAAATGCTCCTAAATATTTAAATGCTTACCTTAAAAGCAGTAACTGCTATAATATTTCATTTTTTTATGGCCACCTTTTAAAGACATTCTATTTTCACCATCGAATGAAAAAACAAAACAAAAAATAAATAAATAAATGTGAAAATAGCAACAGACAAGTGAAATGTCCGCTTCTTGAACTGGACAGAGCGATCTTTAGCAGAAATCATGTGATGTGACATGTGATCCCTGGAGCACTATAAAGCTGTGGGAGCAGCACATTTGCAATCTGAGATATCAGAGTTGGTCATCAGAGTGTATAAGCAGATGGTTAGAGAGATTTGTCACATTTGAAATATGTTTAAGTGGATTAACATCCCTTGTGTAGTCTATGCTATGTTGTGTCCAGGCTGTACTGACTATTAGGTACAAGTCCATAAAGTGGCTTGGCAGTGTTTCACTAAAACTTTGTAACAAAAAGTTCAGCAGTCAAAGTCTGGCTTAAAACTCATAGCACTTAGATAAGAATAATTTAAGTCTATCTCTAATTTAGTTGTCTGGCCAAACTAAGTATATGTTATTGGATGAATTATTATCCATTTTTATGAATCAGTGATTTTTAAAGTTAATGTTACCCCAATTTTTTTGCACCCAACTGAAATTAAATGTAACTCAAATGTCGTCTCACTCCTACAACCGAATTTCCTGAATATCAACTGGTTACCTCCACTTTTACTGTCATGCCAAGCGGTTCTTTTCATCCACTGAACATAAGCAACTGATGTTCCTAAGCTACTGCACCAGTCAAGGGCTCAGTCTGGACTCGTGGGCCATCTGACCAGCATGGCTTGTCTTATGCTTCGATATGTCTGTATCCCAAGCTGGCAACTCACCATTACCAGGATTCAAGCCAGCTCCTGATCACATGACTCACAACATAGTACTGCATTTACCAGATAAGCCACTGGGGATCCCATATTACTCTCTTCTGTCAATTATCGCATGATTTTGTGGTAACTGAGCTAGAAAGCTAAAAAAAAAAAAAAAAAAAATTAAAAGAAGATTAATCGCACTCACACAAATTCTACACACTGTTACATTTGTTGTGTTTCTGGTATGAAGAACAGTCAATAAGATACATACATTATTTGGTAAAATACTGCAGTTCACCATTGTTTATTTTATGGTCTAGTTTACTTCTTACAAATATTGACTGGGGTTCAGTTTTATAGTGGAAATCTAATAACCAGAAGCATAGACATTGGACTCCAGGCTGAGGGCTTAATTGCTTAATGGATGGTGTTTTTCAACCCAAGGGGAACAGTTTTCCACTGTAAGGTGACGTTGCAATAGCTCTTAACCGCGACGGTGACTATTGACCGTCTAAAGGTTTAATAATATATACTCACATGTCACTCAAATTCTTCACATGAAACAGCAGCAGATGGCAATGCAAGAATACTGCAGCTTCTACAGTGCATGCTGCTGTAGAGACAAAGAAAGATCTGCACCATCTGAATTAGTGTAGGGATTTAAGAAAAGCCAGGTTTGGGATGTGGATAATAAAGATAATAAAGAAGATCAGAGAGCGTGCTTGGGAGTCCTGAATATATTTTATAGACTTCAAACAAGATTATCATTTGATCCAGAGAAAGGAAATATGGAAATGGAATTAATAATACAGGCTATTAAAAACACTTTATATCTGCTGAAGGGTTTGTATAATGCGACAACACTGTAGCACTGTAGGATGTAATGGTAGAAAAGAGCTGAAAGTCAGTTGAGATTCTCTTGAGTGATCTAGGACCACATCATCAGATAAGTGATTTGAAGAAAATTTACAGGTTATGCTTGGCTATGCACATAAACACACAATTATAACCATGGACCCAACCATGAAAGCAGTTAATCTATGCCACAATCAGGCTCCCATAAACACAGATTATGAAGAGATGACTTTATGACCAGAAGAAAGGATGGTGGTGCACATATGGAGAGAAAAATGAGACTGATTCTAGATGCTGCCTCTTGCAAATGACAGCCATAAAAAGACAACCAAATGGTAATTTGTAACTGCCCAATTTGTTCTGGCTATTCAATAACATGGCAGAATGTTTTTGAAAGCCCTAAAGGGCATTTATAGATAAAACCATTTGATCATGTTTGGTTCTGAGTTCTGGTGTTCAATATGAAGATGTTTTTGTTTTGTTTTTCTCTCTTAATGGCTGCTGTCCCACTAAAGGAAAGGAATGTGATATGGTAGCAAAATGTTTAACATCCAAAGAAAACAGCCATGAATAAAGTAGGGGTGAATCAGGGCAGATGATTCTAACAGACTGCACTGAATGAATTTAACTGAATTTGCACATCCTAAAAAGTTTGCACAGTTTATTTGCCAATAGCCAACCCTAGGGATCCTGCAGGGGCAGTGGCTTAGAGTGAGGCTTCTAATATAACACACTCCATTGCATTCAACACACTTTTTGTAATGCATTTGTTGAATTACATGCTCCTATCGGTAATGCACACTGTTTCAGCCACCCTAGTGTATATTCTTTATATACTGTACAACAAGTCAGGAGGCGACTAAAAATCTGATCAAGTTCCCAGTTTGTAACACACTGTGGAGTGTACGGTGGCCCTGAAGTGCAAAACACAAGCAAATAAAAAAATACTGACAAACAAAAAAATGTGTATCTGCAATTAAAAAAAAGCTTACTTGCAATTAAAAAAACGTCTGCAAATACAAAAACAAACCCTGCATCTTAAAATGTGTGTACAAACACAAAAAAACGCTTACATCTTAAAATGTGTGTACAAACACAAAAAAACACCTGCATCTTAAAATGTGTGTACAAACACAAAAAAAACACCTGCATCTTAAAATGTGTACAAACACAAAAAACACTGCATCTTAAAATGTGTGTACAAACACAAAAACACCTGCATCTTAAAATGTGTGTACAAACACAAAAACACCTGCATCTTAAAATGTGTGTACAAACACAAAAACACCTGCATCTTAAAATGTGTGTACAAACACAAAAACACCTGCATCTTAAAATGTGTGTACAAACACAAAAACACCTGCATCTTAAAATGTGTGTACAAACACAAAAACACCTGCATCTTAAAATGTGCGTACAAACACAAAAAAACACCTGCATCTTAAAATGTGTGTACAAACACAAAAAAACACCTGCATCTTAAAATGTGTGTACAAACACAAAAAAACGCCTACATCTTAAAATGTGTGTACAAACACAAAAACGCTTACATCTTAAAATGTGTGTACAAACACAAAAAAAACACCTGCATCTTAAAATGTGTGTACAAACACAAAAAAACGCCTGCTAAAATGTGTGTACAAACACAAAAAAACACCTGCATCCTGCATGTTGTGTCAGAAATTATTGGGTCTGATGACCGCAGCTGTATCAGCCATCGAGCTGGGCTTATTCCACACACGCTGGCTGCAAGCGTGGCTCAATGTGTTTCATTTACACCCGAAGCGAGACACATACCATCGGCTGACAGTGTCCGGACGGACAACACATCAGTGGTGGCGTATGTTAACCACCAGCATGGCCTTCAGTCCCCAGGGTTGCATGGCATTGCCTTCTGGCTCTTGATTTGGGCTCAAAGATTTGATTTGGGCCTGCTGTCCCCATGGGCGACACATCTTCCTGGAGTGGCGAACTGGGCAGCGGACCACCTCTCGAGGGAGGGTATGAATCCGCAAAGTAGTGGCTCTACCCTCAGGTCGTGGAGCACATTTGGGAACGGTGTGGGAATGCGCAGGTCGATCTCTTCACCTCAGAGTTATATATAATACCTATAAATTATATATAGGGCACACTGCACCCTGTGGTACTCCCTCAACCGCTTAGGCGGTCCACTCTGTGTCGATGCCCTAGCCCACGAGTGTCCCAGGATGCTCTACGCGTTCCTGCCGATACTGCTGCTCCCGGCCTTCCTAGAAAAGGTTCGGAAAGAGAAGTTGAAGTATCTATCTATGAAGACAGCCTTCCTCTTGGCTATCACCTCCGCAAAGCAGTTCAGTATTTTTTGGTGGTCGTCTTTGAATTGAAAGGGAACGTTAGGTTACTTACCGTAACCCTGGTTCCCTCAAAGAGAAGACGACCATCAACCAGCGAGGTCGCATCGGTCGCCCTCACGTGTTCAATGCAAAAAAGGAACATGGCTTCTGTGGGTTGACTGTTTAATCCCTCGGTAGGCGGGACCGACATCACCCCAGGAAGGGGCCTATCGGCAGCTACATCATGAAGACGAAGGAACATTCAAAGCAAATCCACAATAAGGTTCTGCTCAAAAAAAAAAAAAGCACAAATCAGGGGTATGATATAAGAACATTTCCAAGGCATTGAATATCCCCCGGAGCACAGTAAAGTCCATTGTTAAGAAATGGAGAGAATATGGCACAACTGTGAATCTGTCTAGAACAGGCCGTCTTCAAAAACTGAGTATCCGGGCGAGAAGGGCACTAGTCAGGGAGGCCACCAAGAGGCCTATGGCAACTCTAAAGGAGTTACAGTCTTCCATGGCTGAGCTGGGAGATGTCATTAATAGCTCAGGTGCTTCACAAAACTGGCCTTTATGGGAGAATGGCAAAAAGAAAGCCATTGTTGAAAAAAACTCACATCAAATTTCGGCTAGAGTTTGCCAGAAGGCATGTGGGAGTCTCTGAGACCAAGTGGAAGAAGATTCTATGGCCTGATGAGACCAAAATAGAGCTTTTTGGCCTCAATGCTAAGTGCTATGTTGGGCGCAAGCCTAACACCGCACATCATCCTGAGAACACCATCCCTACCGTGAAGCATGGTGGTGGCAGCATCATGCTATGGGGATGCTTCTCTGCGTCAGGGCCTGGAAAGCTTGTGAAGATAGAGGGCAAAATGGATGCAGCAAAGTACAGAGAAATCCTGGAGGAAAACCTGCTGAAGTCTGCAAGAGACCTGGGACTTGGGAGAAGATTTATCTTTCAGCAGGACAATGACCCCAAACATACAGCCAAAGCCACACTGGAGTGGCTTAAAAACAAAGCCCGGACCGCAATCCAATTGAGAATATGTGGAAAGAGTTGAAAATTGCTGTTCACCAAAGGTCCCCATCCAACTTGACGGAGCTTGAGCAATTTTGCAAAGAAGAATGGGCAAAAATTGCAGTGTCCAGATGTACAAAGCTGGTAGAGACTTATCCAAATAGACTCATGGCTGTAATTGCTGCCAAAGGTGCCTCTACCAAATATTGACTCAAGGGGGTGAATACTTATGCAATCAATTATTTTCTGTTTTGTATTTGTAATTAATTTAGTAACAATTTGTAGATTTTATTTTTCACTTTGACATTATGGACTTTTTTTGTGTTGATCAGTGGCAAAAACTCCAAATTAAATCCATTTTGATTCCATGTTGTAACACAATAAAATGTGGAAAAGTTCAAGGGGTGTGAATACTTTTGAGAGCCACTGTATATCACTATCGCAGGACAGTATTATATAAACTTTTTTTTTTGTGCCACCCTGTGGCAGTCTGGCTCGCAGTGGTGAATTGTGATGACGTCACGGACCAGGAAGTAACTGAATCAAAACAGTGGATGGGCGGGTGAAGCTGAATGCTATGGCACTCAGCGTATTTATTAATAATTAAACAAAAACAAAAGATTTAAACAGAACACAAAACAAAAAGGCACAATGGCCAAACAAACAGAAACAAGTATATTTTTTAAATATAGCAATTGTTCTTTTTCCGTTCTTTTTCCTCGCTCTTTCTCTCCGCTCTCCCGTACTCTCCTCTCTATACTCCACCAACGCAGAATGGACAGCTGCAGGTTCTTATACTCTGGCCGAGGGGTTAACTAGCTGTTAATTATCTTATTACCCCTTGGCCACAGTCTGCACGCGTTTGGTAAGGATGCATGACTGTCAGCTAGTTAAATAATCAGTAGCTGATCAGTCATGCATCCTCACGAGGTTTTAAAATATAAATAATAAAAGACGTATGCGTTTTCACTGCGCCACAAACAAAACACAAATGATAATAAATAGGGGCGGGACACTCCGCCACACACCCATTATTTGGCTCCCTAGACAGCCGTCTATGTTGCTTATCCCTAACGCCAGGACAGCTTGCCTATTACGTGAGTTCCAGCTTGACTACACCACTGACTATAAAAGCAATAGATATGGAAGACAACATCACCTGGGAGCAGAAAATCTGCCTCTCGGAGGAAGGTCGTCCCTGTGTGATGTCATTAGTCTTTTATCAAATCTGCCTCAGAGGCAAACATTTTTTCATGGAACTGGGAACATCCACATTTTGCATCTGTTACAGTACATAGAGAAATATTATTATAGCCACCCACCTGGGGGACTGAATGACAATGCTTGAATCTGATAGTGACTTTAAATTTAGAATTAAGTTAAAGGTTTGGGGTTAAATTGTGATTTAAGGGAAATATTAGATTTATGTGTAGATGCTCCTATATGGCTGATGTACCTGGTGAGTCTGGATAAATCATTTAACATGCACTTTTAATATGTAGTACATTTCTGCCTGCTACTGTCTTTCTTTGCATCCTTATTGACCCATTTTTCATAAACTCTACCTACATGCAGTAGCTCTATATTTCAGCTCTTGAAGAATGGAGACTGTCTAATCTTAAACCATATTTAATTGTTTATGTTTTAATATTGCAAAAGTGCAAAATGTGAACTCATAAATGAAAAATAATCAGCAGTAGTAAAGTCTGACCTAGATATCTGAAGCATTTGGAAATGAAACATAACAGTACTTGACAGAGATTTATGAAATATTGTTTAAAACCCGCACTCCATCTAGCTGAGTAAAATGCGTATAGACAAAAGCAATTTTATTCAACCCTCAAATTACTTTGGCCACGGTAGGGTATAAATTATCCTCCATCAATGCTGGCAGTACAGTATGTGGTCTGTTTAGATAAAGTATTTCTTTGACATTTATTACAAAATTATACCTTTTTTAGATCAAGATGCATGGGACTGTTACATAGGAAAGGCTTTAGGCAATTTAGCATGGTTTCCAATTACTTCAAAATTATTATATTCATACCATATTATTTAGTTCTTGTTGCAATTTTAACAAGTGTGCTAGAAATACTTTATAGTCCTTTATTGGGACAGAAACATTAAAATAATATGTTCATGATATTTGGGTGCTTTTACATCATTATGGAGCTCTGAAGTCTTGGGATCATAGAGATGAATTAGTTATACAAATCCTTTACAAGCTTCTGTTTTAACTTCTGTCTGTTCCAACAGCAGCCATTCATTTCAATCCGAGCACCACCAATGCTGCAGGAGGAGCATGTAAACAATGTGGCAGACATCTGTTTGTGGTACTATCTGGGCATTCTACGATTTGACTGGCGAAAGACAACATTGGTTTATTGGAGTTCACAAAAAACTTTTTCAGCTTAGTGCAATAACCTTTTCACTTCCTTTTTTGTTAACTTATTCAGCTTTTTGATGCATTCATTACAATTAGTTTTTAAGTTTTCAGAGCATTTTGTTAATGCACAACACACAAACCTGGTATTTTTATTTTTGTTTTCCACTGTTCTTGTTCTAAATTTCTTGAATGCAACTGTTCATTTTAAGAATTATTTTTATGCAACAGTACTCACCATCACAACTGTTGCATGAAAACTGGGTTTACTGTATTGTACTGGTGTTAATGCAGCACCTCTCTGTACTGAAGCATTTGTATATTAGCTGACAAGGGCTCAGCTGATATCCTATCATGTCTTTCTTCCTAAAGGCGTACAGCCTCTATACATGAACCCCCAATATCTCTGACCTGGGTACATATTTTTATGATATTTTCGTGCATATTATGTACTATACATCTCCTTACAGTACGATAATATGACTGAATGATAATACCAGAAAATAATCGTAATATTTTTTAATAAAGTAACAGGCACAAATATAGTATTAGATGCTGGATCACACCGGTTGCCGGCTTATTTTGAAATCCCTGCACAGGCGTATCTTTGTGCTGGAGATTAACACACTTTATAAAACGGATTGTTAGAATGCTGCATGCTGATTGGTCATTCAGGGTTCCAAGCCGTTACAATATCCAGCACAATGCCACAATTAGGAACTACTTAGATACAAAGGCAAATCACTGCACTTGTGCTAACCACGTATCACTGCACCACCAAAATCAAAGAAAACTCCTGTCAAAATACCTGCTGTCATGGAAGATACTGAAGACATCAAGGTGCCTTGTCATATCTTCCAGTTTATAGTAATTTGCACTACGAACCAGTTTGCTATTTTAAACAAGTTTAAACAACGTTTTTTTGGTATTTTATTTTGTAGTACATACCAGTCATTTTCTGTAACTTCGGTCAGATCCAGTTGTCAGATATTCAGTTTTATTTTCTTCCATTTAGTTGGTATCAGCCGTCGTTTTGTGAAACTGACTCTTCATTCATTTTTAACGGTGGATATTTTTTATATTTTTCGACAGTATTTACATTACTACACGCGATGTCATAACCATCCGACTCTCGCCTTTCTTCACTGTCTCTCTTCTCTTTTACCGCACACTCACTCTCTTTACAGGTACAAAAATGTTACATTGACGTGCTAGAAAAAAACTTGAAATTAAATTAATACCACAAAACAAAGTAATTGGGCTGTTAAATGCTTAAATGACTGGCTTTCTAAAAAATTTAAAAAAAATACTTTAAATTAATTACTTAATAATTAATAATCTTCATCCCAACAAAGCACCTTAAACTCTTGCGCTGTTTGGTATACGCTAGAGACAATGGGAGTGAATTTCCGAGCAACAATGTTACGGAGAATATGCAGGAAGCACTCACACATAAACAATTAAGCATATATATATATAGCTTTTGCTGAAACAAACAAACAGAAAAATTATTTACCTGAATATTATTTTTAGTTCATAGGGACTATTTTCTGTTGTGGAAGGTAATACACAATATCCACCACCAAATGTGTTGGTGCTTAGATGCAAAGCTGTAGTGAGTACATTTTTTTAACCATTTATCTCCAGTTAAGAAAAGCTGATAATGAAAGTCGTCAAGTCAGATAGGCAACGGTGGTTATTTCTTTTAAGTGTAATTAGGCAAAATTGACTGAAAAGAGATAAGCTGCAGTGGCAGTAAAAAGAATTCTAGAAAGATACAGTAAATGTGTTTGACTGGGGTTTAACTGGCTTTTGCTTGCACTGTCTGTGTGGTGTACTGTATATCAAGTGAAAAGAAAAAAGAAGAAACAGTAAATGGCTGGTACATATAATTGGAAGGTGCTGTGGGTGGTTGGGGATGCCACTGTGAATAGATGTGCACACATCCCTGAAACAGCAATCAGTAAGGAATTCAAAGAATCTGCACAGTGCACTCGTAAAATAATAACAACACATAATAATAAATCAAAGACAGATTCTGACAGTCCCGTCTTTTTGTTAATCCTGCTCCCTGCCATAGCTGCAGGGGTTTGTTTAAACATATGCAAACAGCATCCCAAAAGTTATCCTAATTTGGATAGATGCCCTAGCAGATTTCTTTTGAAAATGTTAACTGTTTGAAGATGACAATTCTTGTGAATATGATGTTATGTGAATCAAAACACTCGGTAGACTATCGTTTTTTTTTTTTTTTTTTTTTTTTTTTTTAAAGAATGGAGTTTATTAGACATGGAAATATATATGAAAAACTATTTGACACTGGGTGGTGTTATTGTTACTCAATCAATGTTTTGCACTTTATGATCTAAAGCTTGTACCTTCATAAATGCATGTTGTACATTCGTTTTTCATTGTGAACAATGATCATCTTTGAACTGGAAATAAAAGGTTTAGGATCAGTGTACAGTATGTCTGGAAAATGGGACAACTTGTTTTCAGGGAAAATTGGTGGTATCAACAAAATTATGGAAATAACAAATGATTTGCAGCAGATTAGGGTTTGGGATTTTATTGCCCATTTTTGCTCACTCAGACCAGAGCGCTCACGGGAATATTTTTTTAATCCCGCTCGCGTCCTGCCCCACAAAACCCACACCCACTCCCACCCGCTCCCGCATTCTTTCTTGGATTTATATGCGCAATAACCTTATAACCTACAATCCAGCAACAGAGAAATATTTAAAACATGCTGATTCTTAGCCCAAATGCAAATATCTTACCCATGTGTGGAAAGGATAGCTTGTGGGTGACATCAGAACAGGA
The DNA here is from genome assembly GCA_030684275.1 of Acipenser oxyrinchus oxyrinchus. Lineage (NCBI taxonomy): Eukaryota > Metazoa > Chordata > Actinopteri > Acipenseriformes > Acipenseridae > Acipenser > Acipenser oxyrinchus. The sequence continues at coordinate 12,986,122 of CM060249.1, forward strand.
AATACACAAACACAGTTCTGGGTATGAAACGCTGGTGCGCAGATTTATTAAACAAAAAGGCTAACAAAACAAAACACTTTTCAAATAAAAAGACACAATAGCCAACACAGACAGATAATAAACACACACAGTAAACCAACACAAAACAAGTAACGTGCTGGTTAGTAGCAATTGCTTTCTATAATATTTACTTTCACTCACGGCTCATTCTACACAAGTTTAGCATGGATGTAGAATTTTAACCCCATCCATGCTGTAAAATAAAACAACATAGGGGCTCCCAAATGGCGCATCCGGTAAAGGCGGTCTGCGTGGAATGCAGGATGCACCATATAGCCTGGAGGTCACCAGTTCGAGTTCAGGCTATTCCACTGCCGACCGTGGACGAGAGCCCCCAAGGGGCAGGGCACAATTGGCATAGTGTTGCCTGGGTGGGGAGGGCCTAGGTCGGCCAGGGTGTCCTCGGCTCACCACGCACTAGTGACCACTGTAGACTGGCTGGGCGCCTGCGGGATTGCCTGTAAGCTGCCCAGGGCTGCGTTGTCCTCCGACATTGTAGCTCTGGGTTGGCTGCATGGCAGGCCTGCAGAGTGAAAAGACACGGTAAACCCAATATTCTCTTTAAAACCATTAACCAAATCCTGCATCCAGCCGCTGATAAATGCATCTCCCGTTTATCCTCCTCTCTTACCTGTCATGATTTCTCCTCTTTCTTCCAGAACAAAATTGACACCATCTATTCTACGCTCTCCTGCCACAAACCCAGTATAGTACTCGACCACATTGAATCCCCTCCGTTTACCCCTTCTGCTCTCTCCTCCTTCTCACCTCTCTCCATTACTGATATCTCCAGCATACTGCTGAAATCAACTACTGCCACGTGTCTCTTGGACCCCTGGATGACAAATCTTGTCCGTCTCTATGCCTCTGATCTTGCTGCTTCCATTATGCACACTCTTAACCTGTCCCTGGACTCAGGCTCAGTTCCTGCTGCCCTCAAGGTTGCCCTAGTAACGCCGGTGCTCAAAAACCCCTCCCTCAACCGGGCTGTCTCATTTAATTTCTGTCCTATATCCAATCTTCCTTTTCTCTCCAAAACTCTTGAAAGGGCTGTAGCCAGCCTGCTGATGAAACATCTCACTGATAACAATTTGCTTGAATCTCTGCAGTCTGGCTTCCGGCCGCATCAGAGTTCTGAAACTGCTCTGCACTGGATTGTAAATGATCTCCTGCTTAATGCTGATGCTGCTGCTCCCTCTGTCCTTGTCCTCCTGACCTAACTGCTGCTTTTGACAACATAGACTGTAGCATTCTTCTTGACCGCCTTCAGAAGTATGCTGGGATCTCTGGAACCTGTCTCTCCTGGCTGTCCTCTTACCTATCTGGATGCATGCAGTCTGTTTTCTATGGTGGAAGCAGTGCTGACGCAAACTCGGTCACTTGCAGTGTCCCTCAAGGGTCAGTTCTTGGGCCTCTTCTCTCCAACATCGATATGCTTTCCTTGGGTCACCTCATCCTCAAACAGAGCTTCGTGTTTCATACCTATGCAGATGACACCCAGCTCTACCTAAAACTAGACCCTGGATGTCCCTCTGCTATGGTCCGGCTTTCAGCTTGCATCCAAGACATCAAGGCCTGGATGTCTGCCAATTTTCTTCAGCTCAGCACTAACGAATCTGAACTTCTTCTAGTAGGATCGAAAACTCAACTCAAGAATCTCAATATTGCTGCCTTGAACCTCGGAAAGTGTCTGATGCTGCCTTCCTGCACTTTGCAGCTCTCTCTCTATGGTGCTCTTCCGTCACCGACTGCAGCTGGTTCAAAATGCCGCTGCTAGGATCCTTACCAGATGTAAAAAACATGATCACATTACCCCCTGTCTTGCCCAGCTGCACTGGCTACCTGTAAAGTTCAGAATTACTTTTAAAATTCTCCTGCTTGCCTACAAGGCCCTTCATCACACAGGTCCAGAGTATCTCTCCGTACTGCTGACCCGCTATGTCCCTGCACACAAGCTGAGGTCCTCTGACTCTGGCTTGCTTGTTATACTCAAGCAAAAGTGCACCACACTCAGAGAGCGCTCTTTTAGCGTCATGGCCACGACTCTCTGGAACTCTCTCCCAGCTTTAGTGCTTGTAGCTCCCACAGTCGCTCGCTTCAAATCAACTCTCAAGACCCACTTGTTCTCTCTTGCTTTCAATGCTCTTTAAGCCTGATATCTGTTATTAGCTGTTGTCTAAATTGCTATTTCAGGTTTTTCACTCCATCTTATTCATATGATTCTGTATGACACATGCATCCACAATGTTTAGAATTCACATCCTAACCTTGTATTTAGAGAGATCCCTGGCTGGATGTGGAGTCTGGTCACATGGCATGCAGAGAGAGCTGACCATGTTGTTATTATGGTGTCTCACGGGTGTTTCTAAAACCACAGAGCCGATTTCTGGAGGTCGGGGAAACAAGGAGACGGCGAGTGAACAACCATGGGATCTGTGAACAACCGAATTACCCCTCGAGAACAGCATGAAAGATCGGAGGATTGAAAACAAAGAAGATTGTTGTTGTAAATATTGTGTGTGAACACAACGCACTGTGTGCTTCACTAAAACTCTTGAGACTTGTGTTATTTCTTCCATCACGCACCCCTCCCTCGAGGACACGCTTGCAGTGCAGGTAATAAGGTGATTTGGATTAATGGGGTTCGAAGTAACGGGCTCTCTCACTATCCCTTGCTGAAGCAGATCCTGTATGATGCCTCGTACAGCTTCTACTGCTTCAGCCTTGACTGGATACTGACGTTGGGGGGTGTGGTTCTCCTTCCACTGCGATTTCCACACCCCTTGCCTTCCCACAGTCATTGCTGTGGCACGCCCATACATGCAGATACTTTTCAGCTACCCGTTGTACTTCTGGACTCAGCTCACTTACATGAAACAACTTCAGAGTCGCTCGTTGCCTGCGCCTTCCACACTAGTCATTTTCATCTGACCTTTTGACGTAAAACAATGCTACTGAATTACATAGTTCTCCAATTTTCAGCTGCACCTGTTTTGTTTTATATGCAAGTTGCGTTCTTCCTACAACGCCTTCAATAATCACATAGCCAGAAGTAAGAGGAACTTATACATCAGTTATAGAGACACTGGCTCCAGTATCCACTAGCATTTCACACTGCTGCTGGGGTCCTTTTCCCTCAGCATCACCTCTCTCAGCCCAGCAAGTTCCTTTTGCATGTCCTCTATGAACACAATTAGAGCATTGCTTGGCCCCACTTTGGCCACCCTTTGGCTTACCGCCCAGGTGTTGCCATTAACTCAGCGTGTCTTCTGTATTGCCCTGTCAATCCCTCGCACCAACACTCCTATTTCATTTCCAATCTTATTTATGGTTCAATCATCACATTAATCTAATTATCATCACCTCTCCTGTGTATGCCGATACTGAAAAAGCAAACTCACAAGATGCTCCATAAAACATTCATTGTGATAAACATAAAACATATTGTATCCTAATGTGCCAAGGGTTCTGACACCAACGCGTATATTCTAAACCACACCATACGTACTTGTAGCTCTGATACTCCTTACTCTGTGCACCCAACTCGCTGTGACTCTGCATCCTGTTGCTGCAGAGTTGAAATCTTTGTAGATCATTCTAGCAATGAGATTGATTGTGTAACTTCTTATTCCCATAACATCCATGCCTGAACAGTTACCTTCCTCATTTTTTATTTTTCAATCAGTGATTCATATTGTAACAGATGCCAATGTGTAATTTAACACTAGAAGGACCGGAGATATACTCATACCTAGAAGTCCTGCAGCAGCCTTTCTGACGGCTGTATTCAAAACACTGTAAATAGTATAACGAAAGGAGAAACAGTCGGATGTAATTAGTTGTTTTGTTTTTTTATTGAGTATATCACAAACATCTGAACATATATATATATATATATATATATATACAGTATATATATATATATATATATATATATATATATATATATATATATATATATATATACATTTATTTTACAAATCAAAACAAGAAAATGTAAATAAATAAACATCTGAACAGACATTGGTTTACAAAATACATTTTTAACTTTTCAACAACAACCGGTTTATTATCAGATGAGCAAAAGCAACTGAACAACGTAGATAAATAAACTTAGAAAAAAAACATTTTACAGAAGCGCACAGCACAAGAAGTTATAAAAAAAAAGTCTAATTTATTTTTCTTTTTTTCGACAAAAGGGTATTCCTTTACCTTGAGTCTAAGGCTGTTCAAAATCAACACAGATAATGCACTTCTCCATGTTGTCTTTCTGCACAGGGAACAGCTGTCCGAAGTTTTATTTTTATTGCACTTGCCAACCTGCATTGGCGTCTCTTGCGGCTCTCAGCGGGGTTGCCAGCTTCAGCTGTGGGTACAAGCTTGGCAGTCTCCCTCTGTTCCAAATGCTTCTTGTGAAGGTCCTGTGCTAACTGTAAAATATATTCTCTCCTTGGTAAATTCTTCTCCGTGCATTGTTTGTAAACTACCCAGGAGTTCCTGAACAGGCCACCAGCAGGAGCCAGCTTTCACGGAATACTTCCGTGCTATCTGATCCAAAACATCAACTCCATATTTTGTTGCGTTGTAAAACTCCACAGTCTCTGGTATTTATTTTCACTAGTCCTGATGCTAATTGACTGACCAAAGCAGCGCAGCTGGCAAGCAGGCGCCAGCCTCAAAAGGCTGATTGAAAACAATAGACTGTCAGTCATTCACACAGGCAGAGAGTAGAGACTAATCTGATTACAGCTAAACACATTGTGGCCTGGTAAATAAAAATAATAAAGCAGAATACCGTTCTGTATAATCAAAATACAATTGTTTTTTGTGTGGCCGTCAATGTGACTGCTCCCGGGGCTTTTAGGTATAATGTAATATATCTCCTTTATTTCTGCACTCCCGCATTTCATGCTTTGTGAGAATATTTAATACATACGGACAGAAAGGTACACAAAAGCACAGCCCCATACAGTATGTGTAACACGACTAGAGAAAATTACATTTTAAAACCAAAAACCGCCAAAATGACCGCTGCGGGGCTTCTCTTGTTAAAACGTACTATCCTAATTTATGCAACAACCCCAGAATAAAACCACGTCTGGCTTCACTCCTGATGATTATAGAATTACCAGTACATTTCAATAACACATTTACATTTTCCTTAAATGGTTTTAAACAGAATTACCTTTACGCAAAATTAGTTTTAATAGTGTTCCAGATGTACAGATCTCCAAAAACATTTGTTTTCTTTCTAAAAGTTTATTCCAACACAGTCTGTATAACAGCGACCTTCACATTCTCTCTGTCTCTCTGTCTCTCTCTCTCTCTTTCTCTCTCGCTCTCTCTGCTGACTTCACCCCTGTCTCCTAGTACCAAGTTGTTCAGCTAAACAGCAATCTTAACAAAAAACAGCTATTTCCCCCTGTATCTTGCCACTGCTTGTAATATCATTTAAACATTATTCAAATTCCTTTGGTTTTACAATTAAATATCCGAAGAAGTAATTTTATTCAATTGGCAGTTGTTACTCACTAGATTCCTTTCTAAAGGAACAAAGCCTTCCTATGCCCAAATAAGGTCATGCTCTTTTTCATTGAATCTGCAAGGCAGTGAGGCATAGACCCTGCACAGTAAGGCATAGACCCTGCACAGCCTGACACTTTCCATAGCTCTTAATAGGCTATCTATTCATTTTTCAAACTTGATTCCAAATTAATTATCTTTTTCTGACAATCTATCACTTGTTGTCTTTGCGTTGCATTTTCCTTACGCATTTCCAGTTGCCATGTGGCAGACAATTGCCCTTCAACCAAAGTAGTACTTATAATTGCTTCTAACAGCTTGTCTTGCTCTCTCAAACCTTTATTCTCAACAGACAATTACTTACAATTTTCCTTTCTAAAATCATATCGCGTTTGTAACTCCTCGACAGTTTGTCACATCACTCGCACAACATTAGCTTGTTTAACTTGATTTTTTTCTTTCTCGTTTCTGTCTATGCATTACTGCCCTATTGTGATAACAGGTTCACTGCTATTCTGCACATAGACCCCCTTTTTACCACGTTTTACAATAAGCTATGCTCCACGTTCTCGTCATTCTCATTTTTGTCCTTTGACATCCTGGAGTTGATCAGACTCCCTTTTTCCCCAGACAATGTACCCAACACCATACAAAACAAAACAAAACTACACTTAGACACACACACGCAAAACTCTTGAATAAGCCTTACGCAATACTCCACCTCTACATACCATAATTACACATGCCTGTTCCAATTGGGCTTTCTTTTATTTCACAAACCATTCTCTCTGCTCTGCATGACTCAGATTACTTGACCAACCGTCTCTCCATCTTTGCCTTTAATTGCAGAGTTTTCTCCATCATGTACTTGTGTATCCCGTTTTCAACCATTTTGCTACTCTGTTGTCTCTACTTCATTTTTTTCTACAAATATATTGCTCCAATATTATTCTAAGAAAGCTAAAAGCACTCCTTCTCTGGACATTTTAATGTAACGAACCTCACATTAAAATGCATGTATGTACACTTATTGGCTTTAACTGGAGTTTATCGTCTGATTACTCCTTATCAGTTTCACCTTGTGTGAACTGTTACACTACAGGCTTATCCTAATGCCGTATTAGATTAAGTGCCCTATCTATAGTTTTGCTCCTTCGTACCTTAAATTTACACGTTTGTTGGTGCACTCATGGGTATTAACTAGGGTTTTATGCCAATACCCTCATCCGGCCCACATTTTGGTGGCAGTTATTATAACATGTTTATCCTATTACCTGATGGTGACAGCGAAACAAATTCAAACTAACTTCAAAAGATCCTTACGTACAACACAGTCCCCTTTATTGAGCTAGGTTGGTTATTGAGTTCGAAAAGCGGTATGCTCAAGGCCGAGTGCAGTCCGTTCTCAATCCAACACTATACTTAATAAGAGTCTAATTAGTCAATGATTAATTGGTTCGGTTGGTATGCTCAAAGCCGAATAACGTTACCAATTCATTGATCACCTTAGACACTCAATACATATACAAACATATATTACAAACAATATGAATATTCCAGCTACTTCATATCCTTACAACACATACGTATTTAGTGCAGCAGTCAAAGAGGAGACCTCTCTACCCCACCATGATCTCCGTACCCCGTACTGATGAACCTCAGTACCCTGTACTTATGATCTGATATCTGTACCCCGTACTGATGAACCTCAGTACCCCGCACTTATGATCCTCACTATGATCTCCGTACCCTGTACTGATGAACCTCAGTACCCCGTACTTATGATCCTCACTATGATCTCCGTACCCCGTACTGATGAACCTCAGTACCCCGTACTTATGATCCTCACTATGATCTCTGTACCCCGTACTGATGAACCTCAGGTACCCCGACTTATGATCCTCACTATGATCTCCGTACCCCGTACTTATGATCTGATCTCTGTACCCTGTACTGATGAACCTCAGTTCCCCGTACTTATGATCCTCACTATGATCTCTGTACCCCGTACTGATGAACCTCAGTACCCCGCACTTATGATCCTCACTATGATCTCCGTACCCCGTACTTATGATCTGATCTGTCTACCCCGTACTGATGAACCTCAGTACCCCATACTTATGATCCTCACTATGATCTCCGTACCCCGTACTGATGAACCTCAGTACCCCGCACTTATGATCCTCACTATGATCTCCGTACCCTGTACTTATGATCCTCACTATGATCTCCGTACCCCGTACTGATGAACCTCAGTACCCCGCACTTATGATCCTCACTATGATCTCCGTACCCTGTACTTATGATCCTCACTATGATCTCCGTACCCCGTACTGATGAACCTCAGTACCCCGTACTTATGATCCTCACTATGATCTCCGTACCCCGTACTGATGAACCTCAGTACCCTGTACTTATGATCCTCACTATGATCTCCGTACCCTGTACTGATGAACCTCAGTACCCCGTACTTATGATCCTCACTATGATCTCCGTACCCTGTACTGATGAACCTCAGTACCCCGTACTTATGATCCTCACTATGATCTCCTCCGCACTCACTGATACCTTATGATCCTCACTATGATCTCACTCTATCCTCGTCACTGATGAACCTCAGTACCCCGCACTTATGATCCTCACTGATGATCACCTCAGTACCCTGTACTTATGATCCTCACTATGATCTCTGTACCCGTACTGATGAACCTCAGTACACCGCACTTATGATCCTCACTATGATCTCCGTACATCTGTACTGACAAAACCTCAGTACCCGCACTTATGATCTGATCTCCGCACTACTGATGAACCTCAGTACCCCGTGACTTATGATCCTCACTATGATCTCTGTACCCCGCACTGATGAACCTCAGTACCCCGCACTTATGATCCTCACTATGATCTCCTGCACCCTGTACTTATGATCCTCACTATGATCTCCGTACTCTGCACTGATGAACCTCAGTACCCCGTACTTATGATCCTCACTATGATCTCCGTACCCCATACTTATGATCTGATCTCTCTACCCCGTACTGATGAACCTCAGTACCCCGTACTTATGATCCTCACTATGATCTCCGTACCCCGTACTGATGAACCTCAGTACCCTGTACTTATGATCCTCACTATGATCTCTGTAGCCCGTACTGATGAACCTCTGTACCCCGTACATATGATCCTCACTATGATCTCCGTACCCCGTACTGACAAACCTCAGTACCCCGTACTTATGATCTGATCTCTGTACCCCGTACTGATGAACCTCAGTACCCCGTACTTATGATCTGATCTCCGTACCCCGTACTGATGAACCTCAGTACCCCGTACTTATGATCCTCACTATGATCTCTGTACCCCATACTGATGAACCTCAGTACACCGTACTTATGATCCTCACTATGATCTCCGTACCCTGTACTGACAAACCTCAGTACACCGTACTTATGATCTGATCTCCGTACCCCGTACTGATGAACCTCAGTACCCCGTACTTATGATCCTCACTATGATCTCTGTACCTGCACTGACCTAATCTCAGTACCCCGCACTTATGATCCTCACTATGATCTCCGTACCCCATACTTATGATCCTCACTATGATCTCCTGCACTGCACTGACAAACCTCAGTACCCCGTACTTATGATCTGATCTCCTGCACTCTGCATCGATGAACCTCAGTACCCCGTACTTATGATCCTCACTATGATCTCCATACCCCGTACTGATGAACCTCAGTACCCCGTACTTATGATCCTCACTATGATCTCTGTAGCCCGTACTGATGAACCTCAGTACCCCGTACATATGATCCTCACTATGATCTCCGTACCTCGCACTGACAAACCTCAGTACCCCGTACTTATGATCTGATCTCTGTACCCGCACTGATGAACCTCAGTACCCCGTGACTTATGATCTGATCTCCGTACTCGCACTGATGAACCTCAGTACCCCGTACTTATGATCTGATCTCCGCACTCGCACTGATGAACCTCAGTACCCCGCACTTGTGATCCTCACTATGATCTCCGTACCCCATACTGATGAACCTCAGTACACCGTACTTATGATCCTCACTATGATCTCCGTACCCTGTACTGACAAACCTCAGTACACCGTACTTATGATCTGATCACTGTACCCCGTACTGACAAATCTCAGTACCTCGCACTTATGATCCTCACTATAATCTCAGTACCCCGTACTTATGATCCTCTATGGTCAATTGACGCAACAAAAACAAACCAACTATCATACAACTCAAGGGAAGTCTTGCATTTAATTAGGCAATGCAACACAGTCAAAAGATGGTCTGTCTCACCCTTGTAGTACTGTGCAAACGCACATCACAAGGACCAGAAACATCTCAGACCGCAGTGCTGTATCCTGCCGATTACGCCAAATTATAGGGACCAAATTTTAAATAAAGATTCTCAGAGGGTTGCTACGAAGCAGCAGTTTTATTAAGCAGAATTTCTGGAGAGACAACACGTCACAGGCAGTCTGCTAATACTTCTCTGACACGTAATTACAAGGTACAGCTTTTTAAAGTAATGCACAAACAAGACAAAATAGTGTGTGCATGCAGCAGAACATATATTCATCTTGAAAGGAAACAAAGTATCACAAGATGTTCTCGGCACACAGCCAAAGTGTGATGTCCTTGTAAAGCGCTGACTTACCTATCCATATTTCAACATAGCTTACACAGACATACTCAAGCATTTTCATACTACTTGTTTAACTAAAACTTATTTTAATCCTTCAAGTGGTACCCCAAATATGATCAATTTTCTGCCAATGCGGAATGACTGGCTATGAAATTTCTCTTCATTTTATCCTCAAGGATACCACTGCTAAGGACGGCACTACATTGAACATTGTACCAGTGTTAGCAGTCAGCGCTTAAAAAAATCTTATATCTGTTTTGGGTAAAATAGAGAACAAATGCTCCTGTCAGTCATACAGCATTGGTTGTAAATTAATCATACTGTATTTAGGGCACCACTGAACTTCTGAGATGGATTGTTCAGTAAAACCCTTAAAGTGGAGACAGTTATCTATTGAGGAATACTAAGATATTTATTGTGCAGCAAGCAGTCTAAGTGAGGTTATCAGGCAAGGAACACCCCTGCTTTCCTATAAAAAGGAGAACATCATGGGGATACCATTCTACTTGTGAGGTTTGTATTTTTTTTCTATCACATTTGTTTTATATTATTTAATTAATACAATTAGTTTCAGTACTGTATCTAAAAGAAACACATTTATTTAGAGTGATGGGCATTAGAAAAGATTAGTCTATGTAGAAAACATGAAACATGCGCCTAGTGAGCTCAGAGGCGGACACCTGCAGGGCTGGCCTTTGTCCCCCAGAGGCTGTTAGCTCGCTGATATCTGCTCTCGAGTTCTTGGGTGAAAAATTAAGCTGGCTTGGATGTGGGATGTGGGATGTGGGATACATCTTTTCACATGAAGAGGCTAGACTCCCACCGAAGCATGTGAGCGGACCGGTCTAAAATCTTGCTCATTGCTCAATCATATTTGAATCCGCTCAGCTCCACAGATTTTAATTCCACAGTTTGCTCCACTCCGCCACTTTTAATTCCCCAGTCTGCGCCGCTGCTTTTAATTCTATGGCCTGCTCCTCTGCCGATAATATGGATTTACCTGGCTTGATTGTGGAGTCTCTCGCATTTTTCTCTCTTCCTCTCCCGTTTCTGCTCAGCGTTTTTTATTAAATAAAAAAATTAAATATTTAAACAAAACACAAAACAATTGTTATTTTCTTCTAAATTATCTTTTACCTCCTGTCTCCACTGCAGGTCTGTTATATTCTGTCCAAGGGGTTAACTAGCTATTAATGGTCTTATTACTCCTCGACCAAAGTCTGCACGGGTTTACTAAGTCTGTGTGACTGCCAGCCAGATAAACAATCAGTAGCTGACAGTCACACATTCTTATAAGGTAATTAAAATAATACAAAACAATAATGGCCGGCTGGCTAAACAATAATAAAAAAAACACGGCTTTTCGCCATCATATATATTTACAGAAATCATAATACAAATACAAAATAATACAATAAATCATAATAATTGTGCACAATATATACATAGGGGTGGGGCTCGGCTCCCCATCACATATGTCCCCCCTTGTGCGCAGCACACATGGCCTCAAAGGTCACCTCCCCCCTTAAAAACCCAGCAGTCCAGGTCAAAGTCTTGGGCCAGGAAGGGAGGCTCACTGGGCGCATGGCTGGCAATGTTGTGAGCACCCCTGCTGGCAGTGGCAAGGCTAACAGTGGCAATGCTGTCAGCGGAGAAGCTAACAGCTCCCAGTTTGAATCCTCCAGCCTGGGCAATCCTGGCAGCGGAAATGCTGCCAACGGCGAGGCTGTCAGCAGACGTGCCGACAGTGCCTAGGCTGGCTCCTCCAACCCCAGCAAATCCCCGGAGGGCAGCAGCAAATGACCTCCAGAGCAGGCATTTCCCAGCAATAGCGCAAGGGCATCACCAGGCGATGGCAAACAGGCATCCCCTGGCGATGACGAACAGGCATCCCTAGGCGATGGGGAACAGGCATCCCCAGACGTTGCAGGCTGGGCAGCCCCAGGCATTGCAGGCTCGGCAGCCCCAGGCATTGCATGCTCGGCAGCCCCAGGCTGTGCGGGCACGGCAGCTCCAGGCAGTGCGGGACAGGCAACCCCAGGCGGTGTGGGCCTAAACAGCTGCAGCTCCTCTCCCTCTGGTGGTGGAGGCAGCTCCATCTCCTCTGGTGGTAGAGGTGGGAGTGGCAGGTAGTCCTCCCACGGCAGTGGAGGTGGGAGCAGCAGGTAGTCCTCCTCTAGCGGTGGAGGAGGCAGCGGCAGACAGTCTCCCACTGGCAGTGAAGGTGGGAGCAGCGGGTAGTCTCCCCCTGGCGGTGGAGGCGAGAGCATCAAGTAGTCTCCCTCCATCATCAGGGTCTGATGCGGTTCTCCCTCAGTCGCGGGGAACTGTTGCGGCTCTCCTTTGCTCGCTGGGGACTGATGTGGCTCTCCTTCGCTCGCTGGGGACTGATGCGGCTCTCCTTCGCTCGCTGGGGACTGGTGCAGCTCTCCTTCGCTCACTGGGGACAGCAGGACTTATCCTTCTCGCGCTGGAGACAGCAGGGTTTCTCCCTCTCACGCTGTAGTCCTTATCCCACTACCGCAGGGCCTGGATCACTATGGGGATGAACTGGTACTCCTGCCCATGATTTTCTTTTACCCATCCCCACAGTTTACCGGCCATATCTGCCACTTCCATTTTTAATTATTTATTTTTAAAAAAAACACTCCTCTTGAACAACAACAAAAAAAAGGAATAAACTGCACCCGCAGTATCCCTAGTCTGACACTTGAGGCGCTTGTCGTCCCGGGTTGTGACACCAACTGTGACAGGATGTGACGTCAGACCAGGGAAATTAAACCACAACAAGGGATGGCGGGGCAAAACAGAGATGCTACGGCGCTCAGTGTTTTTATTAAATAACAAAATTTAATATTTAAACAAAACACAAAATACTTAACAAAACAAAAAGGCATGAGGGCCAAAATAAACAAACAGACGGACAAAAATCAATAACAAGTATTGTGCTGGTTTAATAACCAGCATGCTTAGCAATTGTTATTTTCTTCTAAATGATCTCCATTCTCGTTCTCCACTTGCGAACTTTCTTTCCCTGTGCAGCCAAACTACAGGTCTTTTATATTCTGGCCAAGGGGTTAACTAGCTATTAATTATCTTATTACCTCTCAGCCAAAGTCTGCACGGGTTTTACTACAGTGGGAGGCAGATTGTGGTCACCCGACACCACAAATACAGTTTTTATATTTAAATTTAAAAAAAAAACTGAAAGATAATAAGCATTCTATTAGCCAGAGGCCATAGCAAATCCCAGAGGGTCAGCAACAAACGACCCCTGCCGGTGACCACCGGTTGGAGTTGGTCTCCTCACCCCTCCCCTCTGTAGCCGGCGCTCCTTCTCTTGGGTTCCGCCCCAGAATTTCACAACAAAGCCCCGGTTTTATCATTAAATCTGATTTGAAGTATTTTTAATGATATCTTTTTTATAGTACACAAATACAAATGTTCTCATGTGATGTACCTGGTAAAAAAAAAATGGATTAATTGATTGACTGACAGAAATACAACTTTCTTTTTTTTTTTTGGTTATAAATCTGTGATTTGGATTTAAAAAAAAAAAAAAACATATAACAGTTTGGTAATAAATAAATGTTAGTATTAGACATGGTTCAAAAAGCATATATTGCAATATATGCAATTCAATTCATGCATGGCCTCAGTTAATTATATTTATTAAAAATCAATAATAAAAAAGAGAGAAAATACAGTAGGCAGGATTCAAACCCAAAGTTATGGGTTTGGGTTACAATGGTTACATGAATGGCTTTTTTAGAATGTCTTCCTGTGGCAAAGTGCCCCCTGTGTGTATTTTGTGCTATGGGTTGTGTTTTAATGTTGGTGTATAGTCATTGGTACACAGGATATAAACGGGTCTGTGTTTCACGTGTATTTAAAAATGTAGATTTGTATTTAGGCACGAGGATGGCACAAATCACTTCACGTGCTGGTTAAAATGTAATGTGTGGTCACGGGAGTACACTTAATTAATTCACGTGCAGTTGTACCGAGACTCCAATTGAATGATTGATTAGCAATCGAGTCTCGGTACAACTGCATAAAAACAGCATGTTTTCACTCACTCGAGGTTGTGTGTTCGGTGAGTGGAGAACGGGATAGGAGACGGAGGTAATTGTGATAAGTGTAAGGAAAATAGAAGCTCACCGTGTTTGTCTGTGTAGTCCGTTTTGTTTGTCTGTTTATTTTAGCTACCAGTGCCGTGTCCTGTGTTTTGTGTTACAACCTCTTTATTTTGCTGTTCTGGTTAATTATTAAATGCTGAGCGATAACGCTGATAACGCGCCAGCTCCACCAAACTCCACCACTCTGTCGTTTATTTCCTGGTTCTGGTCTGACGTCATACACGCCAACTTGTCACACGTGGTGTCAGAACCGGGATCTACAGCGCCTCCAGGACTCAGGCCAGAGCAGGAACCGCAATTTGTTGTTTAAAAAAAACAAAAAAAAAAAACAACAACAAACAACAACAACAACAAAAAAAAAAAAAATGGAAGGCTGGAACTGGAGAGATGGCTGCCAGGATCTGGAGGTCCTCCTCGGTGGTCTAGAGGACCAAGGCTGGTGCATTGCCTGTGGGGAGTTCGGGCACCCGGTGGTGCGCTGCCCCTACCAAGAGGGAGAGGAGGAACTGGCCCAGGAGAGGAAGGTGAGGAGGAGGCAGAGAAGGGGAAAGGGGAAGAGGAAGGCAGAGTGTCCACCGCCCAAGTCTCCACCAGCAGAGGAAGAATGCCTGCTGGTTTTGCCTCCACAGCCCAAGTGGGAGGAGTCCGAACGTCCTACGCCTGAGTGGGAGGAGCCCGAACGCCCTACGCCTGAGTGGGAGGAGCCCGAACGTCCCACGCCTGAGTGGGAGGAGCCCGAACGCCCCACGCCTGAATGGGAGGAGTCGGTGCGTCCACAGCCCAAGAGGGAGGAGTCGGTGCGCCCACAGCCCAAAAGGGAGGAGTCGGTGCGCCCACAGCCCAAGAGGGAGGAGTCGGGTGCGCCCACGGCCCAAAAGGGGAAGGTAGAGCGTCCACAGGACCAGTCTCCACCAGCAGAGGGTGAATTCCTGCTGGTTCCACCTCCATTGCCATGGGAGGACTGCTTGCAGCTCCCACCTCCACCAGCAGAGGGTGAATTCCTGCTGGTCCCGCCTTCGCCACCTCCATCGGCAGGAGCAGAGCAGCAGGAGCTGTCTCTGCCTCCGCCACCTCCACCGCCAGGAGCAGAGCAGCAGGAGCTGCCTCTGCCTCCTTCACCAGCAGAGGGTGAATGCCTGCTGGGTCCCTGTCCACCAGCAGAGGGTGAATGCCTGCTGGGTCCCTGTCCACCAGCAGAGGGTGAATGCCTGCTGGTATCACTTCCCCCACCGTCACGAGGAGAGGAGCAGGAGCTGCCTCTCCCTTCACCAGAAAACCAGGACTAGATGTTGGAGCGGTCCTCAGCAGCCCTGCATAGGCTGCTGAGGAAAGCATGGGGAAGAACCGCCCGGCCGCAGTGGCCGAGAAGAGGGCCAAAACCCGCACCCCAGCTTGTCCTGACTCCCTGCCTCGCCGCCGAGGATGCCTGCCTCGCCGCCTCGAGGATGCCTGTCTCGCCGCCCAGGATGCCTGCCTCGCCGCCCGAGGATGCCTGCATCGCCCGCCCGAGGATGCCTGCCTCACTTCGCCCGAGGATGCTTGCCTTGCATCGCCTGGGGCTGCCAGTTGCTCTGCATCGCCTGGGTGGCCAGCCGCCCGCATCGCCTGGGGTTGCCAGCTGCCCTCATCGCCTGGGGTGGCCAGCCGCCCGCATCGCCTGGGGTTGCCAGCCACTCCGCATCGCCGGGTTGCCAGCCGCCCGCATCGCCTGGGGTTGCCAGCCGCCCGCAACGCCTGGGCTGCCTGTCGCCTCCGCGACGCCTGGGGCTGCCTGTCGCTCCACACCGGGTACAGGGTACGAGGGAGAAGTGGAGCTCCCGCTGCCGCTTCTATGGCCAGGGGCTCCCTCCCGAAGTTCGCCTCCTGAGGGTCCGCTGCTGCCGCCGCCTCCCGAGGGTCCGCTGCTGCTGCCGCCGCCTCCCGAGGGTCCGCTGCTGCTGCCGCCGCCTCCCGAGGGTCCACTGCTGCTGCCGCCGCCTGGGGTCGCCAGGGATCCTGCTTCGCCTGGGGTCGCCGAGGGTCCTGCTTCGCCTGGGGTCGCTACACTGTGGCCAGAACCCCATGAAGGGGAGCTGCCGCCATGAAGAAAGGGGGAGGTCAGGAGACCAGCTCCCAGCCGCATTTCCGCGGCAGGAAACACGGTGGCCAGAGCCCCACGGAGGGGAGCTGGCGGCCACGGCGAGGGGAGGTCAGGAGACCAGCTCCCCTCGCAGCAGTTTCGCTGCCGAGATCGTGATGGTCGGAGCCCCACGGAGGGGAAATGCCGGCCATGAAGAAGGGGAGGTCAGGAGACCAGCTTCCCCAGCCGCACTTTCAGCGGCAGGATAGTGTGTGGCGGAGCCCCGGAAGAGGGAGCTGATAGCCACGAAGAAGTGGGGAGTGGAGGACATTCCACCATGGCCACCCCCAGAAACACCTTGCTTCTCCCTCTTCCGGGACTTTAAGACTGAGGGGGAGGTGGCCATTGAGGCCATGTGTGTTTTGCACAAGGGGGTATATGTGGCAAAGTGCCCCCTGTGTGTATTTTGTGTTATGGGTTGTGTTTTAATGTTGGTGTATAGTCATTGGTACACGGGATATAAACGGGTCTGTGTTTCACGTGTATTTAAAAATGTAGATTTGTATTTAGGCACGAGGATGGCACAAATCACTTCACGTGCTGGTTAAAATGTAATGTGTGGTCACGGAGTAGACTTAATTATTATCGTGCAGTTGTACCGAGACTCCAATTGAATGATTGATTAGCAATCGAGTCTCGTACAACTGCATAAAAACAGCATGTTTTCACTCACTCGAGGTTGTGTGTTCGGTGAGTGGAGAACGGGATAGGAGACGGAGGTAATAAGTGTAAGGAAAATAGAAGCTCACCGTGTTTGTCTGTGTAGTCCGTTTTGTTTGTCTGTTTATTTTAGCTACCAGTGCCGTGTCCTGTGTTTTGTGTTACAACCTCTTTATTTTGCTGTTCTGGTTAATTATTAAATGCTGAGCGCGATAACGCGCTCAGCTCCACCAAACTCTACCTCTCTGTCGTTTATTTCCTGGCTCTGGTCTGACGTCACACACGCCAACTTGTCACACTTCCCTAAAATGCTTTTATTTTTGGTTTATATTTGCACACATGTTATGCTCTCTATTAGACTTTGATCGGCTTCAATAAGAACCTGAATTAATATTGAAGCGCATTTTGTATGATCTTTGCTTTATGTTTTGTTTTTTAGTAAGTGCAACAGGTGTACCAATAAAGTACTACTCAAACGTTATAACCTGGGGATGCTTCTTTCCTTGCCTTCATCAACACAGAGAATATAATAAAATCTGAAGTCGTGCAATAGCTTTTAGTGCCATGACAGAATTAACTTCTTTAGCTGAAATCTTTTCTCTTATTAGGCAGGATTCTGTAAAGCCCAGAAAAGGCTTATGCCATTAAACTCACTGAGGAGAAGAAGAGGAGACAGGCACAAATTATCTAATTATCTGAAGCTGGGCAATAAATAACTGGAGAAAAGTGCTTATGGATTTTTTGGGATTCCACTAGGTTGGTGGAAGAGATCCTAGAGACCCATGGAAATGCAGAGCTTTGTAACTGCAGTTAATCAAGGCAGTTAGTCATACCAAACAAGTTTCTATGGAGCAAGCATTAGGGGGCCTGATTAGAATTTTCCTGTTAACTACCTGTTACACTTCACTGGCTTTGCATTTCCATCTTTGCCTCACATTTATACTTACAACAGTTATTTATAAGGATGAATGTTACAGATGTTTGGTTAGACATATTAGCTAACCTTTATTTCAAGTCAGTATTGCTTATTTCCAGCAAGCCTGTTAGGTGAAATATTAATTCTCAATACTTTTATTAAAAAGCTTGTTTCTCAGAGTTGTAAGAAATACTCATACATCTTTTAAAAGTTACAACTCCTAACAGGCTTTTACCGACTGAAAATGTCAGGCACATGCTGAACAGAAATGTGTTCTATCAAACAAAGGAAGGCCTCTTAACACGTCTTAAATCGCATACTTAATAACCACCACCTTTTACACCTAATTGCTGTTGATGACAACGTGTACTCATGTACTCATACCCCTTTTCCACCTGCACACCCGAGCCACGCCGGTGCAGAGTCGAGCCAGCTTAAGTTGCTTTTACACTACAGAAAGGCGAGCCGAGCTGAGAGACATCATGCATGATGAATGTACCGAGACGCAAGTTGATTATGCATTGAGCAGTGTTTAAAGTGGTTTGAAAAAGGTGCTGGTATGCACAACATTTTTTAAAAATCGGCGTGGGTTGGATGATTTTACCACATTCAGCCAGAGCTACGGATTGTGTGTCATTTTTTAATGCCATCTACAATATGTTAAGGTTTTTTAAAGAGTCTGTTAGTGTTTTAATGTTATATGTACAACAAAAACATAACATTGTCAATTGCTTTTAGATTAAAATAATAGTTTTTATTACCGTCTTAAAAATGAAACGCTATATATTTTGTCTTCAATAATAAGAACGAAACATTTGTAAATGGTTGTTTGAGTAGCCTGCTACAGCACTGCCCCTTTATTAAAAAAATAAATAAATAAACCAGAGTTGAAAGGTCACAGCACACACCTCTGCGGTGTTCATGAAACGGGGGTCAGAAAGCTGAGAAAAAAAGACTAAAAAACAGATAAACCTCTTGTTTATCTACAGTTTGCAGGAAATAAAAAAGTATGTCCAACGGCACTCGGAAGTTTTTTTTTTTTTTTAGTCATATTTAGTTTTGGAGAAAATATTTGTTTTCAAGAGACTACATGGGTACACCGCATTGTGTGAAAAAAAAGTTTGAGATAAGCGAGCTCTGTGTGTACATGAAGATCATAACCGGGAGTTTACAGTAACATACGATCTGTATTCATCAGGTAGATAGCAAGTGTTGTGCATGTATGTCTGCGTGTCAAATGGGAAGACACTTAACTTTCAACAGTGAAAACTACAGTGAAGAAAGACTTTTAAATATTTATAACGTATTCCCATATATTTTTCATTTTGACATCAAGAGGAACACGAAACTCAGCTCCAGAAGACGTAAGACAAAAAAAGCCTGGTTATTTATTTCTTTTTTTCTCATGCTTGCTGTTTCAAACTATTTGCATGCAGTATGAACTGCTGAAGAAAAATCCCCTTTTTTTAAAAATGCTTGAGACTGCGGCTGAATCCCAATCCATGAGTTACAGGGCAGCAGTGTGGAGTAGTGGTTAGGGCTCTGGACTCTTGACCGGAGGGTTGTGGGTTCAATCCCACATAGGGGACACTGCTGCTGTACCCTTGAGCAAGGTACTTTACCTAGATTGCTCTAGTAAAAACCCAACTGTATAAATGGGTAATTGTATGTAAACATAATGTGAAAAAAAAAAATGTAATTGTATGTAAAAATAATGTGATATCTTGTAAGTCGCCCTGGATAAGGGCGTCTGCTAATAAATA
The DNA here is from genome assembly GCA_030684275.1 of Acipenser oxyrinchus oxyrinchus. Lineage (NCBI taxonomy): Eukaryota > Metazoa > Chordata > Actinopteri > Acipenseriformes > Acipenseridae > Acipenser > Acipenser oxyrinchus. The sequence continues at coordinate 13,005,979 of CM060249.1, forward strand.
ATAATTTATTTTAAACTATCCGAAATTTGTGAATACATTTTCTCGTTTCGAACTTTTGACTCCAGTGCTTGCATCTCGTATCATCCCAAGCCTTCACTTTCCTCTCGTCTGCATTGATGTCAGCCATATTTTCTCACTTTTTCTTGGAGTGACACTTGAGCATGATGATGAAATGCAGTAACCCCGCCCACAGCCTGCTTCGGCCCAAGCCAGATTCAGATATGTTGCAAGGCTGGAGTTTCACGGCGCGGGTTGGCTCGGGTCAGGTATCTTGGAGCCTGGAGCCCTCACGGCTCGGGTGTGCAGGTGGAAAAGGGGTATTTGTTTGGAGTTCTGTTGTTTAGAAGTTGCTCTTGAATTTAAAATGTGGGCAAGTTAACAGGGGAAACCAATTATGTGGTACTTGAAGGAAGCAGGGTACTGACACTTGTATGTCATAAACTTTAATTAAATAAGAACAGAGTATCACTTGAGTTACAGTACATTTGTTTTATGAGATGGCACTAATTGAAGGACTTATGTTGAATGCATTGCTGGTTTAATAATCATGTATATTTTAAATTGGGGTGAGTGGCAACAATATAAAAAAATCCAAGTACCGTTTTAAATGGTTATTGTGGTGGTTACATTTAAACAATTCCACAGTATATGACTTTTCAAAATCGATTGGTTGAAGATTAATTTAAAATCCAAACAGTTAGGGTCTAACTATTATCAACATTTTTGGAAGAATTTTAACTTTAACACATGTTTCAAGGGGCATGAGCTGGGGGGTGTAAGGATAGGGAAGCAGAAGCAGAAAGGAGCAGTTAGTAGGATAGAAAGTGGTCACTGACTGAGGGCGACGATGCCGACACATCTCAGGGGCGAAGGACCCAGCGACCGAAAACACAAACGAGAGTTATGACTGGGAGCCCCTCGGGAGGAAGTCAGTCTCGATAGACCGGGACACGAAAGGAGAGAGAGAGAGAGAGAGAGAGAGGTACCCAGCATCTGAGACTTCTGTAAAGGGGTGCTCGTTAAACCCCCGATTGGCCGAGACTTCACACTGCCTGGGACCTGACATAAGGACAAAGCAGGAAAATAGATACTAATTAACAGGAAATTAGAAGCCCCCAGCTCCAGACCCCCTAAACCATGCAAGCTAACATTTTTTGGAATTACTCCAAATAGATTGTTTCATAATTGGCATCCAAACAAACTTAGCAGTCATTGACATGAACAGTGAGCACAGTCAATGCCAGCACAGTGCTCCCTAGCAGCCATCCCCTAAGTGTTACCTGAGAAATAGGATGCTGTACTGGTATTGAAAACACAATCTATCCTTGTAAAATACATGTTATTCTCTCACTCAAAATGAAGTAAAATAAAAATAAAACAAGACGCAGGCATAACAATGAAATTCTACCAGAAAACAATGAGAGACAATGAAATGAGATCCAGACTTATAACAGTGGTACTGTAGCAACAGTTTAGCTCTTTTAACACTGCAGAACTGGAAGAGGTCTTGGAAATATAACTTCACTCAAAGCAGTAGACAAGTCCTGGGCGGGAGCAGGCGAACGTAATATTGTCATTTTCACCACGGTGTGTGCGTAAGGTTATGACAGCTTGGCCAGAATTACAGAAAAGAGTTTGATCAATTTAGTAGATCTATCCATTAACAATGATCCACGGAGGGACATTGTTATTAAAATGTTATTATTTTCTTTTGAGTGCATGTTTTAGAACATTTGAATTTTGATGTAAACTGCTATACTATCTCCTCAAGTTAAAACAACACCCACACCTTCTGCTTGTACTGTACTTTGTTTACCTTCTGAGAAAATGAGCAGCTGACCAATAACATTTAGGAATTGTTTTTTATCCCTTTAAAACATTACTAAATTATTATTTTTAGTCAGCTGGTTCATCAAGTAAATAATATAATGACTGAAGTGTTAACTAATAACTACAAACAACTCCTGGTTTGATTTAATTGGAAATCTAAAAGCGTGAGCTGTAAATACCAGGTTGGTCACTTCAAAGTAAATGAACTGAAGAAGTGAATAATATGGTGACAAATGTATATCAAAATACATTAAACAGCTATTTGGTCCACTGAGACTTTTTCCATTTTCTGCTAACAAATTAGATTTTCTATATGCACAAATGCTATTTTAAGTGGGATATAGCTCAATTATTTTGTCATATTGCACATCAAAAAGGTTGCCTTTCCTCCATTTTGGCATATCACTTTGAAGGTTAATTGGGGTATGTTTCTGACACACTACATTCTGGAAAATGCCTTTTATATGCGCCTAGGCTCATTGTGCATGGGTTTCCCATTTTATATTTTCTCTAGTTTTCCTGCATCTATCTGGTGAACTAGAGACTTAAGTTTAATTGCCATGCTTTTATCTTTCTCATCTATTCTTTAAATGTTTCAATATTTTCTGTTAACATTGTTATATAGCATGTGTGTTGCATTTACAGCACTATTTTTCCCTTTCACAATCATTCTTTGATATTATTATTATTTATTATTTATTTATTTAGCAGACACATTTATCCAAGGCAATTTACAAAGATGACATTATTCCATTATGAAAAAAGAAAAAAAAAAAACAGCTATGGATTCGCCATACAGATAGATAATGATTTCTAGCATGTACAGAAAACTGTAAAGGCTACAGAGAAAGAAAGAGATTGTGTTGAGAGGCAAAGTAAGGTCCCAACTAGCAGACGCAATATGTGGGAGGCTGAAGTTAGATCCAAGTTCGTTATTCGTTTTTCAAATTTTGAATAATGGAAAACTTTTCCGTTTTCAACTCATATAATGGAAAGCATACTAGTTACAAATGAAATGACAAATGCCACTGGGATGAGAAAGGCATTTAAAAACAGGTTCCATTTGTGACAGAGAGCAGGAGAGAGACTGAGCCAGGGAGCAAGAGTGGCAGCGTTGCATACAGCAGTTCAGCGACCAAGCAAGTGAAGCAGCAATGCTGTGCCAGCAGACCCAGAGGGGTGAAAGTTGAGTCCAAGGGAGAGCTGGCTGCAGACCCGAAGGAATAATTGGAACTTGTTGTCTGTGGTGACTTTTCCCCTCCCACATTAATATCTGTTAACAAAGTGAAAACTCTTGGCACAGCGATACCAGATCTCACTGGTTTGGTGGCAGCTCAAATATGCTACACAGACCCAAAACATAGCAGCCTTAGTTTTTTAGATTGATGACATCTTTTTATTTCCTTTTTCAACTTTTCAGTCTAAAAAAACAATGGTATATACCTCCTTTTTCAACTTTTGATCAAAGACAAACTGGCCCATTTTCCTTTTCAACTTTGGATTAGTAGCTGGTTCATTTCCCCCTTTTATAGGCCCCCCTATTATAACTGTTAAATAGTTTATCTCTTTTTGTTTTACAGCTTTTGAAAATTGAAAAAAGAATAATGAACCAGTTTAATTTATCATTGTTTGTTTTTAAAATTGAATAACGAAAAATGAAACTCCTAAAAAAAACTCCTAATACGAACTGCAAAACAGGCAGCCAGGGAATGGAATGACTACAAATATCAGGACATGCTTTAAAATGTATTTCATATCTGCAACTGTCACTGTTTTCTTTCATATACCAGTGCCCACTTGGAGATAACGGTGTCACTGTATGAGTTCTGAATATTAAGTTCCAGGAACTTGACATTATTATCTCACAATGAGCAGTGGTAGATGTGAAAGAAAAAAGCAACAGTTTCAGATATGACAGCAAAAGTAATACAAAAAATGTGTGTGACTGATTGTTTGGAGAAGTTTGGGGAAAAAACTGAAGTGACCCAGGTGATCAATGGACTTGAGACTGTACTAAGATGTGAATTACAGAGATTATATATATATATATATAGATATATATATATATAATATACACACACACACACACACACCTACAGTAAGTTAGGCTAAATATAAATGATACTTTTGCCATGTTTTTTATATAATTTAAAAGTAGGCTATTCTAAACAGAAATTATCACTAGATACATGTGATGGGATCAGTTATTGTTCCACCATTAGTAGGGGTTCCTTAAATGAACTTATCTTGGAAGGGTGAGTGGAGAAAGGTCTTGGTCCCCACCCTCAACACTATTCGTCCCTCTTTACTCTATCAGTCGCTTCACTATAGACCTGTGGGTATGTGCCTGTCCTGTGCATACTTCTAATCATGCCAATACAACTTCAGGCAGGACTCAGGATTTAGTTACATGGTGGCTACCTGAGTTAACAGTGATAGTAAATAGCAAATATGAATCAGGAAACCCCTCTCTCCCAACTCTTACAGAGCAGGTGAGACACCCCTACTCCTAGATATAAATAATTACAGACCTATAACACTTCTATTCATGAACACTTACACAAAAGTATACATTTCAAATTACTAGTATGGTTTATTTTATTTTCGGATAACAGAAAAGAAAAATAAGGTTAGGCAGATTATTGAGTATCTTCACCACAGTACTCATATTTCTGTAAAACTCTCAATCAATATTTGATAAAAATAGCAGTGAGAATTTCTTGCACTGTTCAGTATATCATTACTTTAAATCATCAACTTAATTATGATTGATCTTGACACTATAGTTTTCAGAACCTCCGTTTAACTGATGGATACTAGCATGTACAATAACCCTTATTTACATTATAGTTAAGTATTTAATTGTATTAATTAAATGAAACTCAGAATTCAATCGAGTTGATCTTCTAAATTGTTAAACCAGTATTTCAACATAAAAAAACACAAGTTCAGTTTAGTTACGATCCTGATGTCTTCAATATCAACGTTTCCCACTCAGGATCCAACAAACGTCTGGGAGGATGTCACTGGGCTGGCAGGGTGTCTGGGCGATGTCACTGGGCTGGCAGGGTGTCTGGGAGGATGTCACTGGGCTGGCAGGGTAATGACAAGTCTGGTGATGCACTGCAGCTCCTTTAACAATCGCCCCAACAGAACTAGCTTTTCTCCTCGCGATGGCAAGTACTGGACTCCTGTAATCCCCTTCTGGCTGGCACAACTCTTAACAGGCGCAGCCCCTCCCTACCCCTCAATCAAAGTCTAGAGTTCTTTATCTCCATATGTCACAATGTCCCCTGCACGTATCACATTAGACACATTATTAACCTCACCCAGAATTTAACTTTCGTTTTCTGCTTTTAAAGCACAGTTCAGGTTCTCGGTACAATAAATCTTTACAAATTTTCCAGTTGGCACGTCACTTAATATAACGCTTTTGTTTTCGTATTCGATGTACTATGTAAACAAATTACATTGTTTTTAGTGCGCCGTACGCATTAGTTCGTTTAACTGCACTTTTCTTTCTCAGCTCTGGGTGGCTGCATGGTGAGTCTGCAGTGTGAAAAAAAACGGTCGACTGACGGCACACGCTTCGGAGGACAGTGTGTGCTCGTCTTCGCCGCTCCTGAGTCAGGGTGGGGGTGGTAGCGGTGAGCTGAGCTAAACAAAAAATAATTGGACACTATTAAATTGGGGAGAAAACAACAAAAAACAAACTGCAGACTACTAAAAAAAAGTGTAGTATACAAAAACAACAATACGCACTTTAAACAAGTTTCTGAAATGGCACCAGTTTTTCCTTTTTTAAAAAGAAACTGAACTTGTAATTTGTTAAGTAGCACATGTTTTAATAACGTTCACTCAATCCTCCCTGTCTCTCTGCTGAACAGTCCCCTTTCTTAGTCACATGACATTCTGTTTGGCTAGAGCGCGCAGCTTTCAGTAAATTAATTGACCTGGGGAACTATCAATCAGCGCAGTGTGACAACCTATCTTGAAGCTTTGGTTATTTCTGGGGCCACATACATTTTTAAGTCTCAAAATAGGGTCGTGCAGGAAAAAAAAAATTTGGGAACCTCTCCACTAAGCTAGTAAGAATACATACCCAGTCCTTTTGGCTCCTCGACTATTTACCTTTTTTTGTCAGTTCTGCTGAGAAAACGTCATTCAAATTATAATTTTCTTACCAAATACAAAATGATAAATCACTTCGACTTATTTATTGATTTGAGCAGTACAGAGCATTATCCCAACCAGGTATTTCATTGTTTAATTGAAACTACTGTAGGTGCTGAATTAAGTAATCAAGGGCCTGGTTGGAACAAAGTACTGGATTAGAATAGGCCAGGGGTCCACAACTCCACAACAGGGGTCCTTGAGGGCTATTCCACATCAGAAACAATTAGTAGATTAATATCTGAGTAGAGGTTGATCAGTTAAGTAAAATGGGTGTGGTTGTAACTAGGGGTGTGTCTTATTTTCCGAGTAATTACCTTTAAGGAATTTGAAGTTAGGTATTGATTAAATGGAATAAAACATGTAAATTACTCAAATGTGACACCTTGGTTTCTCTTGTTTACACAATTAAGTATTAATCAACCAATCAATCAATCTTTATTTCTTATATAGCACCTTACATAAATTGCCTCAAAGTGCCTGTGGCAAAGTGGTTGCTGATTATGTACAGGTGCAGCGGTGATGCAATGCAGGAATAAACAGATAGAGATTTGTAATCCGGTATGGAAAAATATACGTTATATTTTAGTTATAATCCAGGTCTGGTGACCAAATAATAAACTCTGGTTATACACAGCGATGCGTAAAACACAGAGAACAGTAACAGGGATTGCAGCCCTAAACAATAAACACAGTATCTCTCCCACAATATACAACCACGGTCACCAGTCCTGGGTGCGTGCTGTAGTGCTCGTGGTGGGTGATACAGTTTAAAGAGTGACAAATAGTGCAGTGCTGTTCCGGGTTCAGTGCTGGCTCTTAGCGACAGCTCTGGAACGTGTTAGCCGTCTATAAACACACAAGTAACAATTATAGACAAGACAAACAAACAAACACTCACGATACTCTTAATACACAGTGCACGGGTCCTTCTGGGTCTATTTCGAAACCAAAAGCGAAGGAAAAGATTTACAATTCTCCAGCCCCTTTTATGCGATTATGCATGACCCCTTGGTAAACGATTGCAGCTGATTCTATTGCCTGCAGCTGCTACCTCGTTTACCTTCCAGGTCAATACGTTCCCGCACCGGAGTCTCGTCTTTTTCCAGGCTGATTGACTTCCCGACCCAGGGAATGAACTGTCAGGACAACCTGTCCAAAGCCTTTCCCTTTCGCTACTTAGTACCCTCATAGGTCGAGAGGATGATTTACAACTAGAACTCATTATATTTCTGTCACAGTGCCTTACAGATAAAAATAACAAAAAAGGTATAATATATTAAACAATTTTGAGAAATAATAAAAGATAAGATGATAAAATACCCCTTTAAATTACATACATTAAAATAATAAAAATGGCTTTTTAATCTTACTTCAAGAAGCAGTGACAAAATGTACATCATTTATAAAAAAATAAAATAGTAGAAACATTATCATAAATGTCCCTTTTAAAATTAAAATAAAAACATTTTTAATCTTACTTTACATGCAGTGAGACATGGTGCCTCCCATACAAATCGTGGCAGATAATTTCACCACTTAGCGCTCTGCCACCCGCCTTCTTTGTATCCATGGCATACTGAGCAAACTTTCTTCCTGTGATCTAAGACAGCGACTAGGGACATATGGGGTCAGCAAATCTGTAAGATATAGAGTAGGGGAGCAAGGCCATTTAAAGCTTTATAAGTTAGAAGCAGAACCTTAAATTTAACCCTGAACTGCACAGGAAGCCAATGTAAGGCTGCTAACACAAGGGGAATGTGTTTATGCTTCTTTGTTCTTGTTAAAAATCTGGCAGCAGCATTTTGCACAAGCTGCAATTGAGATAAAGCTTGAAATACCAGAGAAAAGAGCATTGCACTAATCAATCCTAGATGTTACAGAAAGAAAACATCTTAGTACAGGTACTGTAAAACAAACAGGTTCTTCAGAAATACCCTGTAACATGTAGTATTCTGCTAGTCTATAGGGACATCCAATGTTTTGCTTCACAAATGCAGCCTCTTATTTGTGAATTCCTTTTTCCCAGACAGACTATTAGTTTTAGAATCTTTAGAAAGGTCAGCGAGTCTCTGGAGTGATTACTTTCCCTATTTGACATTTTGTGACCATTTCATGAATATCAGAATTGGTAAGATATAGGAACTGCTTTTAGTTAAAATCTGCATGCATTTCACCTACTGTAGAACAAGAAAATATTGCTTGCAATGCTACTAAATTACACTTATTGTAATTATGAAGAAACAAAACTACAAAATCATGCAGTATTTGCATTTAGATTGCAAAAATATTTCATTCCTATCAATAGGGAGAAATTACAGTCTTTTCCTCGAGCACTCGTGCTATAGGAACAGTGCATAAAAACTCTACATATCCATACCACAGGAATAGACAAATCTAAGTCATTTTACAGCAGCAAAGTACAGTTCAGAATAAAACTAACACAGAGACCGGAGCTGCAGCCATAGAGCCTGCGCTAACCCGATTCACCATCTTACAGCACAGCACAGCACAGCACGGCACAACAAAGCACCACCAGCAATTCATGGACACTTGCACCAAGAGCACAGTTTTGTGCATGGAGGAATTGTGGTTACTGGAGTGTCTTGATTTGTTTTGTTTGTTTTGTTTGTGACTGCAACCTGCCGTGTTGTGCTTCCCCTATACCATTGCTGGTATAGAGGCGACCTGCTTTATTTTTGAGAAGTTTATTTTTGTTATTGAATTAAATAAACACAGACAGTTTTTGGAGATAAACTCTGGTCTGGATATTGCATTTATTACACCCCTTTGCACATCCTGTTCACAGTATTCTTGGGACATGCAGTAATGCAAATAAGGTAATCAATATTATTTTTGTTTTAAATCCCTAATAATGCACTTATTTTCAAATTATGTTTTAGCCCTTTTGATTGTTTCCCCATGATAACATTGTATTATGCTGCAAGATAATTTCAATATTGTAATGTTCACAGAAATGTGTGTAAAAAAGACACCTGGAATCAAAAAGGCAAACAATCAGTGACAGCAGTTAATTAATTAATATTCTTAATCTTATGCAAAACCAAAAGTAAATTCTTAACAGTTAGGATTTCACAAGTCGTTTTTTGTTCAGACCTATAGGCAATTTGACTCTTGAAAGTTGTATACCAAGCTCAGTGAAAACATCCATTCAAAACTGACCAACAAACCGATAGTATCACACTGTATAAGAAACAGCAAATATGGGAATTGTAATAACCTCCTTCTAACAGCTAATAAGGTAATAATCCTGACATCAGTATAAGACACATATTTGCCTCTTGGCTGGAGAGCTTGCTCATAGTAATGCAAAACACATAAAATATACATTTCTTTACCCCTGATTTTCTTCCCAATTTTTAGAAGTCCAGTTACCTGCAACTAAGTTTATTCCTTAATGAAATGTCCTCATTTGTACTTGCTTCATAATAAGGTCCTAGGCATTTCCTGACTCTGTTACTGTGTGTAATAGAGATGCTCAAAATTAAGTCATTTTCTAACTGCAACATTAGAATTTTGCATATGTATTTACCATATGATAATAATGTGCAAAATTTTCAAATAGAAAGTGCTATTAAGACTGAAGGCAATTTATTACTGTGCAAATGATCACAATGTCTTTGCGGTAAGCATTTTCTGAGCCACTCCACTGGCTCCCGATCACCGCTCGCATCCAGTTCAAGACTCTTGTACTCGCCTACAGATGCCTTGACCAGACTGCACTCAGCTACCTCCAGACCCTCATCTCTCCCTACACCCCCACTCGACCTCTCCGCTCCTCCTGCACTAGAAGACTGGCTCTACCTCCTCTACGTTCCTCTGCCTCCAGAGCCCGCTCCTTCTCCACCCTCGCCCCGCAGTGGTGGAATGATCTCCCTACAGATGTCAGGACTGCCCAGTCCCTGACCACCTTCCGGCGCCTCCTCAAGACTCACCTCTTCAGACAGCACCTGTAGAACTCTTCTTTTCCCTCTGGACACTTATCACTCTTCCTTAAATGTGCTTTACTTGCTCTTATCTGCCCCCTATTTTACTGCGTTTAATCCTGTACTTTAGAGTACTGTAATCTGTCACAACTGTTATTTAATCTGTAGTATTTTGTATTTAATTTACTGATGCAACTATCACTGACACTGTTATCTGCTCCGTTATTGAATCGCATTTTGTCATATAATTGTACTTGCTAGAACCAAAGTCATTGCATTTTTATCTTAATTGTATTATTACTTGTACTGTGATTCTTGAATGTATTTTTGTTTACGACTGTAAGTCGCCCTGGATAAGGGCGTCTGCTAAGAAATAAATAATAATGATAATAATTTTAGACCAAATCATGCTTGAGTGATTTGGGACTACTGTGCCTTTTTCTTCTATTGTTTTAAAATCACTGCTAAGAGATGAATACAAGGTTCAAAGACTCCATTAGGATAAAGTACTTTTAACAAAGACTCAGTGAACCATGCCTACTACATAATATATTAAACCAATGACCTGAGGATGTGCCCATAGTATAAATCAAATGCATGCATATTGGCCTTAAATTTGTCTTATAGCGGCGTTCTACTGCATTTAAAAGTACATGCTATTATAGAATTTAATTCAATGCCAGTGCTCTGATAACACGCCCTTTTTTGTATATCAGTTTCACATCTGGGCAGATCTGCTTCTGAGGCAGTTCTATCTTGAAAGCAGATTTAACTCTGGGACATGCCTTCATAAGTAGGATTTGGTCCATTATGGAAAGACAGTCGTCTTTGTACCATGGTAATATATATAAAGTTAAAGAAGAACTGCAGAGTGAAACAAGGTGACATTTTTTTGCTAAGAAGCTTTGTTAAACCTAATTTTTACTGTTCAATCTTTTTCAAGTTACTGTTTTTTGTAATAGTATACCCACAAAATTGGATGATTGTTTCAGCATAAAATATAGAATATTTACCCTACAGAGCATTAATTAAGAACAAACACAAGTAGCACCAAATGGCAGAACCAATTCCAGTGGGGCATATCTGCCCAATGCTGTACAGTACCTATAATTCCAACATGCAGATGCTAGAGCAGTGGTTCTGAAACTTTTTTGGGCTGCGCCCCCCTTCCTCTTGTCTGTGGTACTTGATGCCCCCCCCCCAGTCCGCCCAGTTTGAGAACAGCTGTGCTAGTGAATGCTTTTCACGTTTTGTCATCAAACATTGCTGATCTCAGTTATCACAGTGAAACCAGCAGCTACGAGACTTTCAGAAAGTAAATGCTCACTATAACAGGGCAATGCTTGGTGCTAAGAGGTTGAAACAATTTGTATTAATTTATGTGTAAGGGGTACAGGTGTGGACATACTTCACTCGTCCGGTGGACGTTTTATTTATTCACACTAATTCACTCTCCTACGGGAGAGTAAATAACAACACAAAACAAAATACAGTGGACAAAAAAAAGTAAAAAGTTAACGTTTGCCAAAGACAAGAGCCGACCGCCAAGCACTGAGTTCTTATTCCACCCATTACAGTCCGTCTCTCGGCTGGTGTGTTCCGTCAGTCCTCCTGATCATGGGAGAAAACAATAACAGATTATCAGATACTCTTGCCGGTGGCTCATGGTGGCTCATCTCGCTACTTGGCTTTTTCCCTACTCGACCAACCGATTCACCCCATCAATCCGTTCTTAGCCACTCATTAACCACCCAGCTGCCCCTTTATTTTGGCCATTTCCATGTTAAAAATGCTATTTTTTATTTTTTTTTGTGCAGATTTTTCATTTTTAGCCCTCAAATAAGAAATTTGGACAGTTTTAAAAACAATGTTTGCCTTATTTTTTTAAATACACACTTTTTTATTGTTATTATGAAAAGTGGAAATATATTATTTCAGTACAACTTAAATAACAAAATAACAATAATATGTTTACAATTGTAGCATTATAAGTATAAATAACATTTTTTTTACAATGGCAGCATTATAATAACATTATAATACTTGTGCAGGTATATCACTTTTTAGAAATCATTTTTTGTGTGATAGATTTCAATGCAGATGCACTTCAAACCTTCGTCAAAGCTAATGTCTTTATCTAGCACATATACATCAGAAAACTTGTGTGGCAAATTTTCAATCACGTCATATACAGTGTCTTTACCAGTTTCAGGCACGGGTGTATAACGCTGTTATATGAATTATTATCTGTGAAGTGTCGGTACAATAAATAAATAGGGACCAATCCTGACAAGACTTCCTTACAACTTGCAACACCAACAAATAAAAAAAATAAAAAACTTGTTTTATTCTCTGTAGATACACAAGCATCCATTTTTCACTCACAGCTGTATATATACAGATGACCCGGTCTGTCAAGCACATTTCTTCAGGACTGCTGCCATCTGCCAGAGAGAATCAAAACTGCAGACAACTTTACTCTATTGTCAACTTATTTCTTAAACGAAGCACGTTAAAAACACGTGTTAAACTTTGCAGATGCACATACAAGCACCTGCATGCTATTCTCACAGGAGTGACACAGGAGGGACTCGTTTACAAATCGCTTAACCAAGGACTTGATGAGGAGAAAACCCAAAGCACCTGTATAGCTGCCCTTATCATGATGGCCGCCTCAACCCGACTCTAAATCTATTGTCAGCTCCATCTCGATAAGGGTATCTTGTTAGCCTCCCTCTCTGTTAGGAAGCCACACTTTACCCCTTTTACACACCTTCACCCCCCCCCACCCCACCCCACCCCATCCCCTCAGAGTGTAGCCATAGTGACACTCGAACCCTCCTGCCCCTTCCTCCTCTCGAGAAAAATCAACATTGGCATGCTGCCTACCTGACTGATGTTCAACTCGAAAAGAGAATGGCTGCAGGGCAAGATACCAACATGTCACCCAGACAATGGTGTCCTTCATCGTGTTCAACATATCACCCGGGCGCAGGTGTCAGTTTACTTTCCTGTGTGGGAAGAAGTAAAAGCACTCGTTGACCAGGTTGAAATACCCTAATGTGAGCATTCTGGTTGTAATGCCACTGCTGTGTATGTTGTGCCGCTTTCAAATTTTATGGGCCAATTTACAAACCAATTCCAGACAATCACATAGCTCAAATACATATTTAACTGCATTTTGTGCTCTGGTTTGGTTTGATTCCCACCCTTTTCTTACCAGGTCAAGAATGCCACAGGGTTGTCACCCATATAGTAACTCAAACAGGGAGAACCCCAGAGAGGACTGTGGCACTTCTCTTACTGCAAAGATTAAGTGGGGAAGCAACTTGACCAATTTTTTGTATATTTTTCTGCAAATTGGCATAACATTTGTTTTAGGGTCTGGTTAAAACGTTCATCTAAACCATTAGTCTGGGGGTGATAAACTGACGTCTTGAGTGAATGGAACTTGAGCAACTGGCAAATTTGCTGACTAGACATAAAAGCAGTTTCTTGGTCAGTGAGAATTTCCCTAGGTGACCTCACTCGAGAAAACAGCTTTACCAACTCATTGGCCACTGTCTGTGCACTAATATTTCGCAATGGAGCAGCTTCAAGATATCAAATTGCATAGTCTACTATTATTAGAATAAAATGATATCCTGAAGCTGTGCCATGCAGAGGACCCACAATATTCATCCAGATTCTCTCAAAGGGAGTATAAATGATAGATAACAGAACTAGAGGTGCTGGTTTAACACTTTTAGGGGTTGTTAATTAGCACATTGAACACAATGCAACATATTTCCGTATATCACAAACAATACCGGCCAATAAAATCTGGCCAGTATTCGTTCCTCTGTCTTCTCTCTGCTGAGGTAAGGGCTAACTGGAGCACCTCAGTTCGAACCAAGTTTTGGAACCTATAACTGCTGCACACCCTGCCCTGTTGTAGAAGCCCATGACACCCTGTACAACAGCTGGGTTTGTTCAGCGAAACATCGCTCAAGGATGGGGCCCCCATCACCTGGAACGTGCTGGCAGCATCCTGGTATGCAGCTAACTGGACTGTGTCTTCCAAGGTATTCGGCTGATGGTGACGGACCCATTCTCGGGCGGTCACTGGCAAGACTTGCAGGAACTGCTCCATGATGACAGAGTCAGAGAGTTGGTGGGCTATGTGTTTCTCGATTTCCAACCATCGATGGCAGAGGTGTTTCAGCCACTGGACGACTACCCTTGGCCGAGTTCCTTCTGGAATAGAATACCTTCAGAACCATTGCCAATAGGTTTCCAGGTTAATGCCCAGCAGGTGAAGTATAGTGGTTTTTACAGTCTCGTAATCCTGGGCTACGTGGACTTCCAGAGCCTGATGCAGCCTGTGCCTCCGCTGTCAGACAGGGGGCTAATTTTATTGCCCAGTCAGACTGGGGCCTCTGGGCAGCCGCAGTGATGTGCCGCCAGTACCCTCGCCATCGCCTCTTCTGGGTTGGGAGGGTGGGTGACTGCCATCTTCTCTGCTAGCTTGGACAAGAAACCAGTCTACTGCAACTGTCACTGACTCTCCTGCGCGTCTCACCTGCACTCCTCCTCCTGCAGGAACTAGAAAAATCTCTCTACATAGTGATGTACCGCAAGGGGGGCGTTATAATCCCACCCTGACACCATGTGTAAGCGGTGCAGGGGTGGAGATAAAGAGAGATGGCGAAGTCCAGGTAGTCCTTCAATTGTCCAGTGTTTTATTTATTCACACTAATTCACTCTGCTACAGGAGTGCTGAATGCAAGAAATAGTTAAATAATATCACATAATGCGATATCTACTTTTGTTTGAGTGAAGGTAAAAGGAAAAAAACCTTCAGCAGCTTCCCCTCCAGGCCTAAAAAACAAAATTCTATAGCATAATTACCGTAAAACTTTACAATATTTGTCAGCAGCCCCGGCGCCTATTGGAGACCAGCGACTATTTGAGACTCAGTGTTTATTATGTAAGATCACTAGCATCTGCAAATACTTCAGATGGAATCATGCACACAACCTTATAGAAATGACATAAGTAAATTACAACATTCCAGCAACGTCATTAAAGGTTGTGTCAGTGGGTGATAACAGTTTGTATCGTACACCCCCAAGTGTATATATATATACATCCAATTTCTTGCATATGCAAAGAACACATTTATAGTGCACAAAAATATTAATATTAAATAGTTTCTTTATTGTATATTTTTAAAAAGACATAGCGATCTACCAGTTTCAGCATAGCACATCAAATTCACTCAGGAGTTATATATTAGTTCCAATTAACAAGTCAAAAACAGTTTTTCAAACCACAGCAATCACATTAACTTAATTAATGCATATACAAACATTTATCAATCATCCATAATTAATCACAAATTATCAGCTCCTGGTCATCAATACAATTTCACAATTAAACCACTAAAATTATAAAGTGTTATTACATAGATTAATCTATTGGAAAGAAACAGATAGAAATGCATTATTGAGAGTTTCCATCCTAGAAATTGTATTAACAGTATTCCATACAGACAATTAAGAATATGAAAAAAAGTTGAAATAATGAAAAAACGTTTTTTAGAATGTGGCTATGATGTTTCTAACATAAATAGAGCAATTAATCCTGCAGCTATTAAACCAAGATCTGAGGTACTTAATTCTGATTTAAATGTTAAACAGATTGAAGAGTCACCAATCTTTATGACTGATTTTTGAACACAAGCTGAAGATGTGAGGAGAATTATATTAAAACATGTGAATGTCTTACAGAGTGATCACACTTTAAAACAATTTGTGGAGACTCCTCCAAGAATAGGGTTTAGACGGGCTCGTAGTCTAAGAGATCAATTGGCTCATAGTGATTTAAAAACAGTATCACAAAGTACATGGCTTGGCGGTCAGCCCAAAGGGAATTACAAATGTGGCAATTGTGCCGTGTGTGGCAATACTGTCAACTCTGATTCATTGTGTCATCCTGTGACAGAAGTGAAAGGAGTCCCTCTTGTAAATCACCCTCCCGACTACTGGCAGCGCTGTGCAGGAAGGACCGAGACCGAGTAGAAAGGCTGAGTCATGGTTGGGGCAGAAGCCGCAGTGGTAGTGGCCATATTAACTTGGGGCAGGAGCTCATTGTCGAGCCCCATTATTGTAATCAGCTGTGTTGCGCTTGACGATTGGCTGAGGTAGGGCGGTGCACTGATTGGAGGGGTGGGGCTTGGCACTATTTAGGCTGTGGGGTTCTGCCATTCGGTCTCCCTATCCTAGACTGAGACGGTCGTGCTGCGTGAGCACTGTGAGTTTGTTTGTTGTGCTTATACCCAGATTGAGGATTCCCAGGCTGGCTGCCTCCGAGCCCGGACTTTCCCCTGTGATCCTTGGCATCTCCAGGAACTACTTATCCTGCTTGGGAGAGGGAGCCCAAGCTGTGTGAGATACCGCGTTGCACTGTTTTCTGTGGACTATTTGTTTTCATTGCAAGCCTCTGCTTACCATAGCTGATAACATAGGCAGTTTTCTTTCACTGCAACTGTGTGGAAACCCACTGCTTGGGATTTTTGACTTTTGTGTGTACTGTAAATAAAATCCAACCCCAACAACATGCTTCCTGTCTCCATCACTTCCGGGTCACGTCACTTACTCCCATAACCCACCACACATCCCCACAGTGGAAAACGGTATCAAATAAAACAGTTTATTAATTGCAATACAACGTTTGTTTTAGATCTGCTAGCGTGTCCATGTGGAAAATCTTACGTGGGGAGGACAAAAAGAACATTAAAACAGAGAATTAAAGAACATGAAGCAGCCATTAGAACTAAAAATATGGATAACGCTATGGCGAGACATTACATAGAAGCCGGACACGGCTCACCATCTAAATTGCGTTTCTTGGGGATAGAGAAGGTTAATTGTCCAAAGCAAGGTGGTGATCACTTAAACATACTTCTACAACGAGAAAAACACCATCAATCGGGCTCTCCACACAGCAGCAGCCCCAAAGAGACTGTCTTTCTTTAAATATCCTGCACCTGGCTCTAATTTATAATAATTGCCAGATGCAGGTGATAATTAACAATAAAACAATTAACCAAAATACACATTTTTAGGCAGGGAGGATTGTACCCCCCCCTGCTGTGTTTATATATATATATATATATATATATATATATATATATATATATATATATATATATATATATATATAGTAGCGTTATAGGTTACTATCAACTGAGATCAGGTTTATTTCCTCACGCTAAGGACTGTTGGCCAAGCCCACGCCAAAAGAAAACAACAAAAAACTATATCTAACCACTCGCTCTTTCCTATCATACAGCAACAGCCACTCCGCAACAAGCTGTATAGCCCATACACTAGCACACTGTTTGTTTATCTGGTTCGTCACAGCACAACACAGCTTCTCTTAGTACAACGTTTCTCCCACTCAACATGGAGGACCCTGTGGCCACTATTTATATCTCCATCCCCATGATCCCCTCCCCTCCAATCACTGCACCCCTGCTGTTCCCGCGTCAGACTAACCTCCGACCCCAGGAACTACCACAGCCCCTGAAGATGGGTGGAGTCACAGGGAGCCTCAACTACCATCCCACCCACACACACTCCTTCCCCCATTTACCCCCAAACACACCGGCAGACACACACATACTCACGCACCTGACTATGATCCCCAAAAGATCCCCCCCCCGATTCCCCTAATGGTGTGGGCGGTCTCACAATACACAAAAATGAGAAACAGGTACCTGATGAAGACACGGTAGTGTCAAAACGCGTTGTTTGTTTTTATAATCATGTTTTTAAATTAATAGAGATTTTTTTGAAAAAAATTAATGGCAGGCGTTAAATAATACTCCTTTTGATGACAAGAGTGCGAACATGAATGTCTGTATAATTACAATTCTTGAATAACAACAAGTTTACTGCACTGTGTTTACTTTTCTTTTTAAACAGCTGAAGAAGGGTTTTTGCCCGAAACATCCTGAAAATAAAATTTTTTGTAATCTTTTAAACTTTTTGTGTACATCTTTTAAAAAACTTTCTTTCATATGCCTTCAATTTTGTACACTGCAGTTTTATGTACTGTATATGTATTTTAAATATGTATATATAGTTTTCTTTTAAATACAATATATATATATATATATATATATATATATATATATATATATATATATATATATATATATATATATATATATATATATATATATTGTAATGAGACTCGCACCACTCACGGTTCTTTGCCCCTTTAAAAATTGACCCAGACACAGGAAATGGATTTTTAACACGCTATATTTTTAATAAACACAAAAACAAAACAAAACACAAAATACCTAACTCTTGTTCGAGCACTAACTAATACACAAACGGGAACCTAAACTAACCCACAGGACGGCTAAGCCGTTTACCTGCCCAACAACAAAACACTCCGTTCTGTAAACTTACACTTTTTCTGTAAACGTTCACGACTGCTTGGAAGCAGAGCACCCCTTCCGCCTCCTTCTCCTCAGCAGCCCTGAGCAGACTGACTGCTTCTCTTTTATACCCTGCACCTGGCTCTAATTTAATAATAATCACCAGGTGCAGGGGATAATTAAGCAATAAAACAATTAACAAATTAAATTAAACCATAAAGCGGAACAATTAAATTAAAACAAATGTGCATTCGCAGGGAGGATTAACCCCCTCCCTGCTGTGTTACTATATATATATATATATATATATATATATATATATATATATATATATATATATATATATATATATATATATACTGTATATATATAGGTAAACAAGGAATTGTAAAACGTTGGAAAATGAACAAGCAGAAGAACAAATCTGTATTGCAAAGCTCAATTACATCTAACACTGTTAATAACAATAATAATAATAATAATAATAATAATAATAATAATAATAATAATAATAATAATAAAAACAGTAAAATCCACTAGACAGCCCTGTAAATATCGGAACACAAGCGTGTATTAAGGTAGGCTTGCAGCCCAATAAAAACAAACATGGCTTTAAAATTAATAAAAGCAGTAAGTATCACCTTTATTAACACATATTATACTTATTGTTCACCCTCAAAATGTGAACATTGGTAAGCATGGACAATCAATGAAAAATTAACCAGCACCTGCAAGCATTGGAAAAATAGGTGTTGAACTTGTGGGAAAGATGGACTTTAGATCTGCAAGCAAAAAAAAACATGACATGGACAATGTTATCAACACTTGTTCCCAAGTTTCAAGCACCAAGAATAAGAAATAGCTGTGGCAGATCCTTCAGCAGAAGAAGTAAGCACATTACTACATTTTCTAGATGTGTCAGAAAGCCAGTCAGTCATTTTGTCACTTACCCCTGGATATTCTGCACTTCATGAAGACTTCCCATCAGTACTGAGTGATTTATTTAACCCAGATGCCATTGAGAGGAATTTAGCAGAACTCCAAAGTCTTTGCAAAAACGTTGAAATCACTCTTACACCAAAACAGGCTGAGTGTGTCGAAAGATCTACTCATGACCAAGCTAACTCAAAAACATGGCAGCGTTTCAGAGCAGTGAGAGTAACAGCCTCCAAGATGAAAAGTGCTTGCAAGAGTAACCCAGAACAACTATCACAGAGTCTTGTTCAGACAATCTGCTATCCAGAGCAGACACAGTTTAGCTCAGCAGCACACTGGGTATGTGCTCACGAGGCAAGGGATGCCTATGTCCAAAAAAAGTCTGATGAACATGAAAACTTCGAAATATCTAAGGCCGGATTTGTGATAAACCCGGATTATCCACACATTGGTGCTTCGCCGGATGGATTTGTGAAGTGTGACTGCTGTGGACGGGTGCCTAGAAGTAAAGGGCCCTTACTGCATACGTAATGACACTCTTGAAAATTACAAGGGGGCAAATTCGTGCTTGGAAAACAACAACTTTCAACAACTTTCACTGCGAAGGGACCATGCTCATTACTATCAAGTCCAAACTCAGTTACTTGTATGCAATCGTGATTATGTTGATTTTGTTGTTTGGACAAAGAATGACATTCACATTGAGCACATTGAGAGAGATGAGAGAATGTGGAAGGATATCGTTGACCATGCTACTGAATTCTTCAACAGGCTGTCTTTTCTGAGCTGGTTGGCAAATTCTACTCTAAGACGTGCATTGACCTAACACCCGGATCAAGCAATACAAATAAATGAGGACTCCTGGTGCTACTGCAGGAAATCAGAAGGAGAAGGTGATATGATTGCACGTGACAACCCCGAGTGCCCTCTCTTGTGGTACCACCTGATTTGTATCGGTGTGAAGAGGGTTCCAAAGGGAAATTGGTATTGCCCTGAATGCAAGAAACTACCTGCATTAAAGAGAAAACGAGGATAAGAACTGGGGAACAGATCAATTGCATGAACTGAATTAGGGACAATTAAAACAACAACAGAAAAACAACCAAATGTAAAGTTTAAATTATAAAAAAATAGGGAGCTGTTAACTTTTTTTAACTTCTTACTCCAGCGTGTTTATTTTAAGGATATAATAAATTAAGGTATTGAAAGACTTATATGAAGGTCTTAATTAAAAAAATACTGGTGGCTTGCGCTTTCAATAGTACACAAATGTGGTTTCTTAATAGATGTAGTCTCTTTATAGGTCTCTTAAGCAGGTTTGACTGTATATGTACATAGCACAGAGTTTAATGTATTACTTTATTACTTTTTTGGATTTCTATACTTGTACAAAATTAGTACACATTTTGTAATACAATATGTGAGATCTGGCAGTTCTTGCTAACTGGAAATTTGTTGTCATAAGAACATAAGAAAGTTTACAAACGAGAGGAGGCCATTCAGCCCATCTTGCTCGTTTGGTTGTTAGTAGCTTATTGATCCCAGAATCTCATCAAGCAGCTTCTTGAAGGATCCCAGGGTGTCAGCTTCAACAACATTACTGGGGAGTTGGTATAATACTTAATAAATGGATTAATTTCATCTTTTGAATAAAGACTGTATTAGTGTACTAGGGTATTATGCACAAAAGTATCAAACATTGCATTTTTTATTCAATTTATAAAAACAATTTCACTACAATTGAATGCATTTCTGATAGACCGTTTCATTTATGCAATATATCACAGGAAGTTAGTTTAAAAAATAAATATTTGTTACCTGGCACAGCAAAAGTAATAAAAAAGTATGTACAGTCGCAGACAAAATGATTGTCAATGTTATTCACTAATCTATATTAAACTATAGTTATTTAGCAATGATAAAAGTTTATTGAACGATTAAATTGATTGAACATGCAATTATCCTAGCAAGTACTAAATCAGAGTTAAGATGGGGTGTGCCAACACTTATGTTTTTTAGTGGCAGGCATAAGTATTGGCACTCATCATAATAATTTACCTGCAATGTTTACTGATACTGGCTAGGATCACTGAGTGTTCAATAAACTTTAAAAACATACCATTTCTTAAGTAAGTATAGTTTAATATACCATTTGTTTTATTCATGAGAAAGGCACAACAGATGGACTGAGGTTAGTAACAACACACAAACACAAGAGTGTGCTTTGTAATATATGGTATTTGTTCTGCACTGCCCCTATTACACGTTTAACGTGTTTACAGGAGTTAGCAATGGTGTTCTCAATATCTCTTCCACATAACCAGTCTTTCCCTCTAGTGATAGCTGGAATTTATAATTGAGCACCGACACTGAGGGTCGCTCAATAAATATTTCAAAACAATCCATTATAACAGCCACAAGGGTACCAAAATGAATTCTAAAACACGTGGACATTGTTTTTCGCAGCTGTTCCCTTTCTGGCCATAAGTGGTGAGGTTTGCACATATAATACATCCATAACTGACAGAAATATTTTAGACACTGTACCCACTTGAAGCGATATGACAAGTCCTGTACAGATGCATCTAAACAGAGTCTGATAAGGGTCAAAAATAACATCTGAAATTTTGACAAAGCACTCCTCCCATTGTGAGTAATGCTTGCAGACACAAAGTTAAACAATGCTAATATTGCAACACAGTTTGGGAGGCCAGTGTAATATTTCACTTTCTCATTGTCTCCTTCAAAAAACCTTTCAGTAAATGGTGCATTCTGTCTAGCCTCCTCTTTAAGGTTGATGTTTTCTCAACTGGCCGTACAGAGTCTGGATGAATTGTAGCAGTGTGCATGCCCTTAAAACCAAGATTAGGCAGATTTCAGTCGGGATGTCTTCAGATTTTAAGATTCAACATGTTGAATCTTTTTCAGACACAGTTTCATTCAGATGCGATAAGTCTGTCTGTGTGCGGCAGTTGCCGACCAAGACTGACTGAGACCGATTAGTCACAAGGGTGTTAACCAATGGTGAAGCAGGTTTAAGTGACGTAGCTTGTCATGTAACTTGTCATATAAGATGGCGGAATATTGACAGCTTTAGTTCCACAGCTAAAAATACATTAGTCTTGAATTGCTCTGAGTGTCCCAAATTAAAAAATACCAGATATGTGCACATAGTTTTTTAGGCGTTTACTAATCAAAGGTAAATGATCAATTTACCTTTTTATTATCAATCTACTGGCAGCCTATATTTTTTTACTGCACTAAAACAGAAGTAACCGATGCGTCGATCTCTAATAGGCCAAAAATCACAAGCCACTAGATCCACACACTGAGAAAAAAACACCAAAGTCAAATAAAAATCAACAGGTTGGATTTTATTTACCACAGGCTAAAGTGTAGTAGACAAACTATAAAAAAGGTCAAACACTGCCTGAAACGTTTGCACGGTGTAAATGGTCAATAGTTAAATTAATAGGTTAAGCGCTTCTTTTGGTTGCCTTGCAGCGCTGTCTCCGCTGTCTAATCAGCATACGATGCCATGCATAATATGAGGGTCGCTATGTTGGGCTAAGTTAATACAAAAATGTGTACAGGGCAGTATTAATTAAATTTGGCATACATAGTAATCACCAGTATCTAGTTGTGTTCAGTAATTCAGACTTAGCAGTGTGCGACACCCAGTCGGGAAAAACTCAATTGTGACTGAGCACAACTGATCGCAGAATCTGTGCATACTTAGATGAGATGAGTCGGGACGGCTTGAGTCGTGCTGTGTGCGGCGGGCTTTAGGCTTCGGACTGCATATCTGATATAGATGTACTAGTTAGCTCAGTCTGACCTTCCTGATTTGCATACTGTGGTAACTGATTTTCAGTTTCGGCAGACTCCTGTATAGGCAAGTTCTTAACTAACAACTCCTGGTCTGAAGACTCTGCTAAAGGCATCTCCTGATCGTAACTGTCTTCAGGACCCTCGTCTTCTTCAGAATTATCAAATGAAAGCTTGAGGAGGGCACACTCATCTTGTGTTTTTCTATTCTCCCTTTCCTTTGTTCGGATGTACCTAGAGACTGCTGCTCTTGTCTCACTTTATTATGACCAAGATTGACAGTGGCTACCCAGTCTGGATTCAGTTCATCATATAGGTCTGCAGGCTTTCCTTAATAAAAAAAGCCAAAATCAGCCTTTCACGACAATACATGTATACTACGACTATGACTACGATTACGACTACGACTACTACGACTACTACTACTAATAATAATAATAATAAAACCCCACAAAGAATACATTTATGCTGGGTTATATTGTACTACAATGGTACAGGTTAAAAACTAAAGTCAAGTGCTTTGTCACTTTAAAGTCTGGTTATCACATCTTAGGAAAAAATAATAAATAGTGTTAAACAATAGAGCCATGTTATTCACAATGTTTATGGTCTAATAGTTACAAAATCAGTGATGATCATGTTATTGTTTGCTATTATTCCTTCTGCACCAGAGGAAACAAAGCATTAATACTGTTTTTTTATTATTTGGACAAGGCCCTACTCTGCATTGTTGTAACTCATCAGTAAATCCCAAGTATTAACTTATTTTCTTCTGGAACAGGACATTTAAAATAGCTACTATTCAGTAAAATGATCAAAGTCACATGCCTAAAATGAAATGTTGTGAACATACTCTTGAGGACAAGTAGCTACACTCCTTCATGTCTAATCTTTGTTGCGTTAAGTCTTTTGTTTTTCTCGCTTAATTAATTACCCTCGGCAACCGATAGAATGAAACGTTGTCCTGTCCGTGCCTACTGTAACAACCAATAATTATACAAGTGTTAACCATTGTTGATTAAAGCAAAGTAAACTTTATTTAACACCTGAAACCGGGCCTAAATTGCTGTCAAGTAAGTACAGAAATACGGTTTGCCTGCCCACCAGCTCGAGGCACACAATAAGGATCATGTGACTTGAAACTTCAAACGAAAACGCTCTATTGCAAAACAACCGCATAAAATACTGTGTTAATACAAAAAAAAATGCAACCCTGTAAATATCAAAAAATAAGTTCATACTATTGTCCACAACACACTCAAAAATGCCTCAAACTGTTTTTAAGATTTAACAGTAAAATCAATACAAGTACCAGTTTTATCACAAAATCAAAGTAACTCATTGATAAATAAGAACGCTGGAAAAGGAGCAAAATACGAATATTCATTGCAAGACTCAAATGCACGAAATATTGTTAATACAAACAAAACCTAAAAAAAACAAGTACAAATACACTAAAAAGCAACCCTGTTTATATCAGAAAACAAGCTTGTATTTGGCTTACTTTCAGCACACTCAAGAAAGCTTCAACTGGTTTTAAAATGAATAACAACTTAATTGACTCTTGGACCGCTACCAGAATGTGTTAGTACTCACTGACCTGTTCACCAAATTTGCCTGGTCAATTCCCACCCGGGATCAGACAGCCCTTACAACTGCCCGAGCATTATGGTATAATGTAATTCAGTCTTTTGGTGTCCTGAACGATTCAATTCCAATCAGGGTGCTAACTTTGAATCTCTCCTCATCCAGGAACTCTGTAACCTGTATGGGTGCTGGAAGAGCTGTACCACAGCCTATCACCCCCAGGAAAACGGAGGTTGTGAACGCTTTAATCAAACTCTGTTGAATTTACTAGCTACCCTGGAAGATGATAAACAGGAGAGATGGCATGAACACCTACCCGAACTGTTGCACGCGTACAATAACTCTAACCATGCTTCTACTGGATATGCTCCCTTCTTTTTAATGTTTGGTCACCACACCTGCTTACCGGTCGACATGATTTCAGGTGCAAATATCCCGACCCCCACCATGAGTATGGATGAATGGGTGGGGTACCACCAAGCTAAACTTGCCTTTGCCTACTAAATAACTAACAGCCACTTAAGTAAGGCAGCAGTTAGAATGCAAACTACCTATGACAGGAAGTCTAAAAAGGCACCCTTGCTCCAAGGTGAGCAAATATTAATTTCTGACAGCCATAGAAGGGGGAAAGGAAAACTAGCTAGGTGTGCCTTCCTTACCTGATAGCCCAGCATACCCCCCTGTTTCTGAACCTATGTTCCCTGTAGCTTTGGGGTACTATGGTGTCCAGCCAGTACATCCCCAGAATCAAATAGACCCTGCACCCATCGAGGAGCCTAGACGCTCTCAGAGAGAGAACCATGGCAGACCTCCAGTCCGGTATGGAGATTAAGAATTAAATAGAAAATAGTCTTGGGACAAGAACAGATTAGTGGGGGAGAGTGTCACAAAGTGACTAATGTTCTAATGCTGCTGACATTTTTATTTTGTATATATATATATATGATTTCATTTATTCACTGAAGAGGTGTGTGTTTTTTTTGAGTTATGTATATATTTTTTTCTATCACATATGATTTATTGATTAGCACTTTATATTGTGTGTGTGTGTTTTCACTTGTGTAGAATTATTTTGAAATGATTTGATTATTTTTCACGTGCACTATTTGAGTTTGTTGGCAGCGGTAGCATTCCTATTTTGGCCAGTGAAACTACACACCGACAGACTATCTGTGTAATTACAGATATGCAGCGGCGATCGCCTTAAATGGGAGGAATTGGACAAGTAAAAGAGAAAAAAGAGAGAAAAAAACAAGAAAGAAAGAGAAGGGAACGAGACAGGAAAGAGAGAACAAGAAGACAGAAAACGTGAAGCTGAGTGGAACTTGGGATCGGATATAGCAGAGTACTGCAGGACGCTGGAAAGAAAAACAAGGAAAAAGAAAGAAGCATGCCTGTTGAACTAAACTATCACAGCGGCTGTGTAAACTGCGAGCTAAGTATCATTTTCTTTTAGGTTACTTCAATCACCTTAAGTAAACTCTACCATTCATGTAAAATAATATCTGCTGCTTGTATGCGTTTTTACAGTAGAACGTAAAAAGCCTATTATCTTTAAAGTACTTTACCAAATGTGTGCAAAGATGTAATTATTGCCTGGAATTGTATGGTATACGGATTTGCTTTCCAATCTTTTGCTGTTAGCCAGGTTTTGTATGTAGTATTTTTACTTTTTAACCGTTTAGATAAAGTTAACTGTGTTGTGATTTTAGATATCTGTGTGCACATTTTAGTCAGGGTTGTTTAAAGTATTTTGTCCGCCTATTGAACTGCACGTTAGTGTTTGTTTTACTGTCCATAACTACGGGGGTGTACCCGACCTGTCAATTGCTTGTTTTCATTTCAGTTATTACGAATTTTCCCAGCCTGTATCCACGTTGGACAAGACGTTAATATCCTTCATGCAATTTGAAACTGATTATCAAGACAACCTAAATAAAGACTGTTTGGACTCGGCTGCCTGTGTATCCCAGACGGAGACACTAGAATTAATCGTCCTAGATATTTTAAATGCTTGTTGTGAATCCTGCAACTTTTTTGTTTTTGTTGTGCTTCTTTTAACATTTGTGTAAAATAAAACCTTGTAATTGTACTCTCTTTGACTGTGTGTCTCAATCCTGACTCGTGGTGGATTTTAGTGGTGTGGCTCCCCTACAGAAATACTATAGAACCTGTGTAAGCCTACTGTATGGTTAATCTATTGACATTTAGAGACAGTAAAGGTTTATATAATAGATTATTTAGTTCTCTGTACGTGTAACTCCCGTTCTGGCGTAATCTGGCTACATTATATACTTACCCTTTCCTTGCCGTGCCTGTGCACGCACAAGAGTGCCGCGCCACATAATCAAACATCACAGGCAGCAGAGACACAGTGTCGATACCTACAGGCCCGAAGCAAACACAATTCACGGTGGATCTGATTATTCAAATGTGCTAGAGCTAGACCACTCAAATACATTGATTCAATACTCAGATTTCGGCTAAATTGGCATCCATAACAAAAAAAAAACAAAACAAAAAAAACAAACCTCTTCATATTATATATACAACAACGTTCCTCACAGACTATCAATACGCAAAACTTGTTATAACTTTTGCTCCCAAAAATACCACAAAACATTGCACAACAAACAGCTACAACTGCAATTTCTCAGACAAAAGCCCTTCAAAACGAGCTGCAACACGCCACACTTCTACAGATTATAAACTAAAACCCATGCATTTAAAAATAACACCTGTCCATTTTTGCAGTACAAATCATTTCCATGGGCAGACAACTTGAGTGGTCTCCAATTTACTTGAATTCTCCAAAAACTCGAGTTAATGGACAAATCGATTTGGTGAAAACGGAGGTGTTTCCATGAGTTTCCAAGTTATCATGTGAGTTGGCAGAAAATTCTACTGATTTTCCCCAGAAATACTTGCGCTTTAAATGTTAAAACATGAAGCAGCTGTAGACAGTATTTGTTCACGCAGTACATATACCTGTGATAGACTGGTGTGCAAAATGTTTGACCATTTACTAGAAACACTGATTACAAGCAGTGTTTGGAAAGACTAACTTTGTAAAGTATTAATGTAATGTGATCCTATGATACATTACCAACTGTGAACTATTTATTTTCTTTTTATGAAATCCTGATGTGTGTGGCTGCTTTTGCATTCGGCTACGCCCCGTGGCCTTGATGCTTCCTGACGGCGCATCGGATATGCATCACAGGTCACATTTCACAGTCCTGAATTTTATGTAATTCAAGGAGAAGTAACACTATGACTACATTTTTGGTTCCTACAAAGCAGGGTTTTCTTGGGAGGTATGGGTTTCTTGGTGTCCTGGGAGCCATCGATTGCACACATATGCAGCTACTACATCACAAATGTGTATTCAAACCACCCTGGCTCTGCTCATAACTCGTTTATCCTCGCCAATTCACAGGTGGCAGCTGTGTTTCAGCAGGATGACAGTCTGAGAGACTGATTTATATGGGACAATGGGTATCCACTGAAGTGGTGGCTACTGACTGCTGCTCAACCCCACGATCCCTGCCAAACAGAGGTATAACCATACCTTTAAATATGCTCGTACTGTAATTGAGCGAACATTTGGAGTCCTCAAAATGCGATTCTGATGTTTGGACAGTACACTGCTCAGGTTACCAATATTATCCTGTCTGGTTATGTTTTACATAACATAGCTCTAGAGGAAAGATTACAGGTTTTGAAGGAAGCAGATGCTGAACTTGAAGCCTCAGTGGTGGATGTTGCAGATGCAGCAAGTGCCAGGCAGGTCAGACAAAGCCAAATACAAAGCCTTTTTTTATTTTGGAAGTATTCACTCTCCACCTCCAGGCTGCTAAAAAAAACAGTATTTGTAGCCTTGCTTGAGGGGCTTGGTCATCCTCCTCACTTGGGCTTCTGGACATTTTTAATTTTTTTGATCTTTTGTCTGCTTTCTTCTTTTGTTTGGGTTTCAAAATGCCATCTATTCGCTGTCGCAGACACGCAGGTGCTCTTAAAGAGAATGTTGTATCATTATTGGCTGTAACCTTACTCTCCCCCACTGTGCTTTGATTGGCTGGGTGCATGATTCGCTATTTGATGTGCATTAACCCACCAGTGAGACCTGACTTCTGAATCACGTTTTCATGCAGTATCATGGCGGTTCGCTAACGCTGTCATTTTTGCCCAAGCGAAAGCGGCTGAGCACATAATTGCTAAATAGGACCTATAGAGTCATAATTCTTGAGACTGTTATTTGTGAAACATAAGTCATTTGAACAGACACAGCACTTTTCAAATGATGAACAATAAAAAGAAAAAAGAAGATACAACCCTCAAGATTAAGTTGGTAAAAACAATAGAGTGTTGTGGCTTTTCAAAGCGTAGTTTCAGTAAAATAAAATCTAGTACTTGTTCCTGAGCGACAGAGAATAAGCTGCAGGTTCAAATACGCTTGTAAGGTTTGATTTCTTCTTAATAATAATCAGACAGTCTTCTTCAGGTAAGGTTTAATCAAAGAGTTTTATTTAGGAACAAACAGATCATAAAGTAGTACAGGATACGACAGCAACAGCAATGGCACTGCAAGTAAACTCAGAGGCTTCACAGGATGGAATATGAGCAACAGAGCTGCAAATAAACACACAGGTCTCGGCAGGTGGATTCTGAGTCCTGAAATACCTGTTACAAGCTCTAATATACCTATCAAGTGCCTACCCACTGGGTGGAACTCCACCTAATTTCACCAATGAACAGAGTTGGCCCCCCTTTAAAGAAGGTCTGTTAGTAGGTGTTTTGTGCCGCTTACCTAAATTTATAGGGCGTCACTTTTAGCAGAAGTAAGTGGTTTTGGAACCAGTTTTAGCTGGTTTGACTGTGGTTTGTACATATGACCAAAACAGCTTTTTAAGCAAAAACAACTCATGTGAAAACAAGGGGTATTATCATCCACCCGAGGTCACAGCTGCACAAAGTCACGTATCATGATTCCCAGGCATGGGTGTATTTCAGGCGACGTGCAAAGCTAAAGAGCTACATGGTCAGGGCAACACCAGGCAAGAGTTTGAAAGGCCTACACATTTAACAGCTGAATTGGCGTAAAATGTTAAGATGAATATTGTTATCTGTCAGGATACGCTAGTAAGATTATATTACTGCTGGGGGCTTGAGGTTGTAAAAAGAGATATTTTTTCACAGTTTTTCTTTGTATTAATCTGTTAAAAAGCAAAGTTAGGTTAAGCATATCCTACTGATCCAACTGGAGTTCCTTCAGCATTACAAACAGAGAAGGCATTAAAATACGTGCACATTATTTGACTAATTTGCATACCATACCGTGCACACTACACGTATTGTGAGTGATAATTTAATGTGCACGATAATGCCAGAGACTTGTGATATCAAAAGCCCCAGCTCTTTTGGGCAGTAGCTTATTGTGAAGGTGGAGGTGGCTTACATTGATCGAAAATGAGCGATCAACAGACACAGCACTCAGCAGGGGACAGGCAGAGGCAATGTGAAGTGAAACTGCACTGCTTACCTTGTAATTTTAACATATTCCATATTTGTTGTTTAGTTATTTACTTATCAGCTATATTCATCTATATCAACAAAATACTGTAAAGCTACTGTATAAATATTTGCGGCCAAAATATTTGGCGAAATAAAACCTAATTATTATTAGAAGCTCTTATTATTTTGACTGACTCATATATTAAAACAACTGGGGATTTCTGTGGGCGGCACTCTATTATACAACTATGGCCAAACATTTTGCAGCAGAAATGCTGATCAGACCCCCGTATTTTTCAACATGCCAAGCAGTACCACAGTACCACAGTTCACAAATTGGGAGAAAACAGGTGTAATCACGACTGGAACAGAAGCAGCACATAACTGTAAAGCCCGGGCAGGTCCGACAGCAGCTTGAACGTTGTGGGGGGGTATCCACTTTTTTAGGGCGGGCTCATTTTGGAAAAGATAAATCTATTAGCTGGTATTCTCTACTATTTTACTTCACTGTGATGACAATAAACAAATAAAAAAATAAAATAATCACATGACAGCACAATATTATGAACTATCCACACAGCACGAATTACCACAGCTCTATCCGGAAAAGTTTATTTTTTTTTCTTATAAATTATTATTATTACTGCATTAGCAGCAACGGGGTGTCTGAGCAACAATACTTGAAACGAATACAATCATACAGTGAGCAGGCCCTCGACCGAGATTGCAATAAACAGCTTCCCACACACACCACATTACTGTAAAGTAACGAATGTACATAATGCTTACTTTCAACTGACTGTTCAATACTGAATATAAAAAGCAGACGCTCGTGTAAACAATGCGACAAGGCGGCCCTAGGAAGGGTTTTCCAAACACCAGAAGCAACTAGACATTTTTAAATTATTATTATTATTATTGTGCTTTGCTTTAATTTGATTTGTTTAATAATTTCTCATAGTTGTTTTTTTTATTTAAGCGATAGTGCCCGTCGACGATGGCTCTACGTGTGATAGCGACCGCGACGGGAGTTGAGTTCCGTCGAAAATGAGGGCACTAACAAAAGTCAAGGTCAACTATCACACGGTAGAGCCATCATCGAGAGGGCACTATCACTATTATAAAATTATTTTACCATTGCTTTTTTCAAAAAAAACCCCACCTTAAAACCTAAATTTTGTACTGATTCGTCGGGTACCTTTCCACTGAGTAAAGACGTTCTAAGAAAATAGTCCCGATTATTATTATTATGTCTCAATCCTAAATGCAAGGTAATGCAAAACATTTGGCCATAGCTGTATATGTATTATGGGTTTTAACCGATTAATGATTAATTTAGCGTCCGCCTAATGTTAAATATCCCGCTGGCGACCTTTAACTCTTTTTACTCGAGGCACTGTGAGACAGCCCACACGCCATAGGAAAGAGGAGATTGACGAGGTCCTGCCTGTGTATTTCCGGTAGATGACCATATTAGGAGCTAGCCTGAGTCCTGTGCAGTGCTGCCAAGTCTCACGAGAAAAAAGAGCGGCACTGCCTTTCAAAACAAGCCCAACTCATTTCAGAGGGCGGGGAGTGGGGGTGTTTATACAAATTACATATTTGTTTTTTTAACGACGTGCATATACATTAAACCGTCAATCACCACCATTCCTACAACAATTTTTAACTGCTGTCAGGTCACCTATTACAAAAAAACAAAACAAAAACGAGACTCTCAATGAAAACAAGCCCAATTCCGCAACTGTGCTACTGTGTGGATGTGTATGTGTGGGCGGGTCATGTGAGTAGTCCAGATCCAATGAGAAACTATCAGCCCCCATAGTTGCTAAAGAGTTAAAAAAATTAAAAAAAAGTAAAAAAAAAGTAAAAATGTCTACTGGCACCAAATTTCTAATGTTACTGGCGCTATATGAGGGAACCCAAATTTGCACCTCTGAGCGTTTTCCGCGCATGTAACGAACACATGAAATCTCACGGCAGTCCGGTTGAGTGCAGGCCCCCTACACGGTGGGGGCCCTAGGGGGGCGCTTCACTCGCGGTAATTAAACAACACTATCAATGAAGCAAAGATTTAACGCTTAATTTACAGATTAATTTCTTTCAGTTAAGGGTCAATTTTACAAACGTGTCCTGTCTTAAAGTGTCTATGGGATTATGGGGCAAGTTGGTTTTAGATTTACCTTCGTCCATCAGCGTGCTGCTTAATTGCAGTTGAGCCTATGGCCAAACACAGACGCTTGCCAAAAGCGGGACAAGAATAACATTTTACTAAACTTGCGTTGACACCGGAACATGTTACCTAAAAAGAGGGCTGTCCTGGGAAAATCGGGAGGGTTGGTAGCATTACTACTACCAGTACAGTACTACTAAGGCTACGACTACTAATAATAGTAATCATATTGTAATAATTTTTGAATATTTTTAATATTGTATTTTCTATTGTAATATTTGTAAGTCGCCTTGGATAAAGGTGACAGCTAAATTAATAAATAATAATAATAAATAATAATTATAATTTATTTCTTAGCAGACGCCCTTATCCAGGGCGACTTAGTCGTAAACAAATACATTTCAAGAATCACAGTACAAGTAATAATACAATTAAGAGCAAGATAAATACAATGACTTTGGTTCTAGCAAGTACAAGTATGACAAAATACAATTCAATAATGGAGCAGATAACAGTGTCAGTGATAGTTGCATCAGGATATAATTAAATACAAAATACTTCAGATTAAATAACACTTGACAGATTACAGTAATCTAAAGTACAGGATTAAATGCAGTAAAATAGGGGGCAGATAAGAGCAAGTAAAGTAAGTAATAATAATAATGTCTTCTAAGTTAATGAAAATTAATTCTGTGTTATAATTAAATGTAATTCTGGATTTTAAGTCATATATTTCCTCATAGATACCTTTTAAAATAGTGTTTATACATTTCTGAATGTAGTAAACAGTTACCAAGACAGTAGATTTCAATGTAAAACTGAAGCTGAGGGAGGGACTGGAGCTTTTTTTGTCTGCATTGGCTGGTCTGCAGAATGACAGTAGTTACTGTCTTGGTATGATGATGATTGATTGGAAACTGATTTGCAGCCACATTCCCCACAATCAGTCAGTCACCCAACCTACTGTTTTAAAGAGGGGTGCACCTCAATAGCAAAGGGCAGCAGGTAGGAACCAGGTACACACAGAAACGGCTCAGTGTGTTTTGACACTTGCAGAAAATAACTTGATTATAGGATTTTACAAACCCAAATTTAGAAAATACCGGGACTGAGAACATGTATTGATCAAGAGAATAATTCTTAATCACAGCTCAGCTCTAATACTGATCGTTTAAAAGTACAATATTGCAGTTTGCACTGTGACTTTTTCGATAAATCCCAATTATGATGGAAAGTCTATAATTAACCACTTGTATATTTTAACAATGTGTTGTTGCTCCTTTTAATCGTGCTGTCCAATAAAAAACGCTCTAATTGCTTTTATATGTATCTTTTGACTTTTTTTTCTTGGCGATTGGTTCCCGTATTTTAATTCTGTATCCGAATAAAAACAACCTCTTCATGTATTTTATATTCGGTGCTTTATCACACTGAACTGACATAGTCGGACTACATATTAAAAATATAACCCTGTGTTTTGTAGTCGCTGACCGAGCGGGTGTTACAAAAGGGAAGGAAGGCAGAGGCTTCCAGTTACTTATTCAATTTGCGTTATTGGCCATCTTGCAATCTGTGCCATGTTTACCCGCTGTTTTTGTAGGCCATTTAAATCAGTTTTGGGCCGGGATAAATACACATGTGAGACATTGAGGGGCTCCCTGTCTGTGAGAATCAACTTTGAAATAAGTGGCCTAAAGCGATTTAACCCCTGAAATACCCCAGTTAATTATTCAATTTCTGTTACATTTGCGGTATGCAAATAAGAAGCTGGAATGCGAATAAGAAGTTGAGCGAATAAGAAGCCAACTTCAGCACCGTGTAAATATGTATATTAAACATTACCTGGTATTATTAAACTAGCAGTAAATAGTGTGAGATACATATCTAAACGCTAAACTGAAAATGTACTCATTAAAACACAATTTGCATTTATCTGCAAGGTAGCCCTGACTACGCCACCGAGAGAATTGCACACTCAGAATTAAAGTTCTTTTTTTTCGGAGGGCAAATCAGGGAAGAGAGTAACCAGGACACAGTTGTTGTCAATTAAAATAATGTTTTATTGCACAGAATTAAGAATTAGCAGCAGATCATTACCATAGCACGTAAGTGTTTTGTACAAAAAAACTAAAAACTAAACGGGTTTCGTTTAAAATCACAGTAAAAATCCGAAAATAAAAACAACCGGTTTAAAAACAAACACAAAACGCCAGTGCGTGCACAGGAGGGAACATCGATAAACACTATTCCTAACAACAACAACAACAACAACAACAAGTACTAGGTTTACCATTTATTTTCGTTCTGTCTCCGGTCCCCTCTCCTACACAGACAGACAGACAAACGATGGATGGCCATCCTGGAAAACTAAAATCAAGGGGTATTTATAGTCAGGTGCGTAATTTCAATTGCCGGGTCATTCATTAATTAGCTGAGTGGGGAAGGAACAATGAAGTGCTGTAAAATAATCAAAGTGCCTGATCAAAGAAAACGAGCAGAAATCAAATATACAAATAATAAATAGAAAGTGCCAAATAAAAATGTGAAATAACGGGTCATTTCGACCCCGGCGTTACACATTGTAACTGTATTACTGATTTATAACTGAACTGCTCTAGAGAGTGATGTTACGTAACTCAGTGCTTGCCTGCACAGTGGAGGAGTTATATGAAAGTACAAGCGTCACTTCAGTGTGTTACTTTGGCAGCTTCCAACTTTCAGCAATATCAGTTCATGTTCCTGTTTGTAGAATCGGAAAAGTACGGAAACGTCCTAGAGACAATTAAAAAATAAAAATAAAAGTATCTCCTACGAGATATATATATATATATATATATATATATATATATATATATATATATATATATATATATATATATATATATATATATAATACATAATACTGTATTATTAAGTAATAGGAACATGAACAGTTGGAGGACCAAGCATTTTGGAATTACCGGCAAGTCCATCTATTATGTGCACACTTATGGGCCTTCCCAAGGGTTTAACACCATGGACAAAACCCAACTAGTGACGCATAGTAACACATACATCCAATAACTAAACCGTTAGAGGCAGCACACAATGTGAATTTCATATATTTAAACATCATTTAAACGTGTTTATACTTTGTTATGCTGTCAATAAATTAATAATTTAGCATTGGTTCTTTGTTGTTAATTACGGAAAATGTCAATCAATCACGTCTTTAATTTATCTTTGGAGTGAATGTTGATTGATCATTCCGCGAGAGAAAAATAAATGGCAGCTATAGTAATTCATTATACGATAAAAAGTCTAGCTGGAACAGAGGAGCAGTTGTTACTGTATTGGCAATCGCTATTGTTGATCTTAATGTTATATTACAGTTTATGACTGAATGATACATGCAGAGGGTGCAACCTTTCAATATTTTACCGACGGCTATATATTTCACTGAAAAAAAACAACAACTAAACAAAAACTAAAAACTAAACGAAGAAAATGATATTATATATAGGAGCATCTGCTGAGCAGCGGAGTCTCGGCAGATGAAACAGCGTTCTGATGATTCAGCTGCTTTAGTTCCAGCGCGGGTCACAAGCTTCTTAGCCTGCTCTTGGTTCTAAGAACGAAACTCGCACGATTCCGAGAAGAGTGGCAGTGAGATCAAAGTGATTGCTTTCTATTTCCTGCATTGTATTCCCTATTTTGGAACGGGATTGATCGCTCTCAAGACAACTGGGGAGACGAGAGAGAGAGAGAGAGAGAGAGAGAGAGAGAGAGAGAGAGAGAGAGAGAGAGAGAGAGAGAGAGAGAGAGAGAGAGATTCTAATACATGCCAGAATCCAAGACCAAACCAAGTTTAATTTGGCCAAGTATAGCCTGTTTGTGATCTTTTGCCTGTAGGTGCCTCTGGGGGCAGTTAGTTGTGTCTACAAACCATTTGCCATTGTTGCACCTCCCTAGCAATGCAGTACATTTGATATTGTTCATTAAATATCTCAATATATTGCCACCACAGCCGAGTCGGTGGTGCCTGCAGGGTGATAGGCAGTTGAGTAAAAGAAGTGAATTACAAAGTCAAGTGCCACTGACTGCGCGGTTATTTTCTTTTGTTTAATATTCCCTGACTGCGCGCAGTGCTGCTGAGACTCGACAGTGCGAGCGTCAATAATGTATGGATGCTAAGAGAGTGGTTTCTGGAAGAACAATACAGCTGTGGACAGTATTTGGCAAATGCAGAGATTTGCAAGGACTGTATCGTTAAATGATGTTAGTGGACAAGCAGTCGCAGTAGCGGTCTTCGGTGAAATATAAAGGAGTAAAAAAGCCAGGTGTTTTCTGTGAGGAGGATTCATGCTCGCTCTGCTGTGTACAGCTGCTGCTGATTCCCCCCTGGCCGGTGAGTAACCCTCTCTCTTGCCGAATCTCTACATATGGGAGACACTGGACCGTATGGCGTGCTATTACCTTGTCATCAGCTCCACGCATCTCAGCAATGGCCATTTCCGAAGCATTAAGGGAGTTTTCAGGGGGCCCCTCTGCAAGACTACAGGGACTGAAGTACCGGTAATGTAATTCTTCTTTTATCGCTTTACCCTCGTTTACTGCATGCACACAATACCCCTTTCCAGTGCAGAGCGAAGCACAGTAATGTTGTGAAAGTTATTTCAGATATCTACTGTATTGTGGTATTTATTTTAGTGTTACAGTGATTGAAAAGCATTGTCCTACAAATACTGTCAATCACAGAACTCAGCGCTGCACAGTGTGGCATTGTAAATAAAAGTTACAAGCAGAAACATTTCATTGTTCGACTTTGTGTATCACAGGTATGACTGTCACAGCAGTGAACGCAGTAACACTCCATTTTTAAACTTTTTTTTTTGCCACTTCTGAATGAAAGTACGGTACGGTTGCCCATTAATAGCCTGAGTTATAGTCTTTCTATTAAGAATATAAGAATATATCTTTTAGATTTTGAAAAGAGAACGAGAATGAAGTAAAGAATTGATGGATTGTTATGTTCTGTAACAAGGGACGAATTCTAGTCTGACCCCAGTTATTGTTTCTGCCTGCAATGATCTATTCATTTATTGACAGTCGAAACATCTCCTTTTGATACTTTAATATAATAATACATAGTTTAATAACTAGAAATGTTACGTGACCAGTATGTTAAGAAATTCACTATATTTATTTTGTTGGTCCCTCTGTTGTATATTTGTATAGCCATTTTTGCAGTTAATCATGAAACACGTTTTCTTTCTTAACGAGGTTATTGTTTTAAAAAATACAGTACCCGTACATTATTTGCATTTTTTAGCCATATGTAGAATGGCTGCTGACATTTAAATTTTCAAAGGTTATTAATATTCAATATTATTATGATATCTCGCGTGTATTCATATTTTTTTTATTTAAACATCACATCATTTTTCACTTTGTACTTTTTCCCAAACTGCAAATTCTGTGATAACATTTTTATTGCGCATAACTGCAGTACAGACCAATTAAATGTGTTAAAAGCATTATGGTCATAGAAATATAGAAGGTTATTTAAAATATGTGATTTTATTATCAGTTGCACAGCATACTTTCTATATGTCACAGCTTCGCTATTCTGACAAAAGGACAAGCTGTAATTACTTTATTTATTAAAGTCCATTAAATTCCAACATTCTCACAGGACAAATTAATGATGCACATGGGTTTGTATTTGATAATTCTGGACATTTACAGTAACATCAAACTATAGATTTCTTTATTTAGCTGGTAAATATTGTCAGCAGCACTTTTCTAGGTTACATAGTTTGGACTTTATTATTTAATACCCATGGTTGCATGATTCTATATTTGAAATACTCTATTCATTGAGCATGAAATGCAATAAGAATTGGTGTATGTGCTTTCATCATTGGTAACACTGTTGAACGTTTAAACACCTTTATGAAATTTCATGGCTATATAAGCAAGACTAACACAAATTGGCCGCCTTTGTGGTGTTAATTGACCAGAATTATTTGAAATTGAATTTCTATGTCATTTTATAGATAGCATTGTGTTACATAGTCTTTGGTTGAGTTTCTGGTGGATTTTGCTTTCAGACATTTGTAGCTGTTCTAAATTGTAAGACGTTTTTTATACCGCACATCGAATTAACTTAGGAGGGTGCATAAATCCTTTCTTATTCCAAATCCACAGAAAACTTATATGGTGGCATTTTTCATACTGTATGTAGCTTTGGCTGTGGTGTAAAAGTAACCAGAAAATGTTTTCAGAGATGACCACTAACTGTATAGAACTCATTAACATCTCACAAATTCCAGTAATTCTAGATCATTTACTATCATCTTCAATTTAAAATGAGTTTGCAGAATTGATTGCCAGTTTATGCTGGGAATTTGATATGAGGGGTTACAACATGTTGCTTCTTCCCAAATAGCATGCAATAGACTGCAGGGCTAAAATGAGGCTGCAAAAATGAAATGTAATTGCAGATGCGAGTACCATAGAGCAAAGGGACTGCATGTGTATTTATTCTATTTCAGATATTTACTATTTACTGTGTGTACATATATATATATATATATATATATATATATATATATATATATATATATATATATATATATATATATATGGATATAATAGAGCATTGGTACAATACACAATGTTTCAGGAAAAAAAGACTTGACAATCACAGTTAAGAGAACAAAACCTGTCCCCCCCCCATCACAAAACGTCCTTACCCACCAGCAGAGGGCTCTTACCACCAGCAAGTTGGCTTTGTGTGGACCCTCACATAGAAATATAAATAACTATCTGGCTCCAGCAGTCGTATCATTTACTGTATTTGCTAGCTGAAAAACCTTTGGCACACGACTCTCTGTCATTTGAATTCAGCATGCTGAGTTCTGATAGCTGCCTTTAACTGATAAAGATTCTGTGTTCTTGCTAATACTATTGTACAGAAATCCATTAAATCCTTTCTTCCAGCGTGCAGGTTCTTATGAGTTTTGAAAAATATATATAAATAGATCATTCAGTCTGATACATGTTTTTTTTTTTTTTTAAGAAGTTTAATCTTCTTACTGA
Source organism: Acipenser oxyrinchus oxyrinchus (assembly GCA_030684275.1). Lineage (NCBI taxonomy): Eukaryota > Metazoa > Chordata > Actinopteri > Acipenseriformes > Acipenseridae > Acipenser > Acipenser oxyrinchus. The sequence continues at coordinate 13,045,484 of CM060249.1, forward strand.
TTCTCAAAACATCGTAAGCCTTTGGTACCAGATAAGAAAATATAAAAGGTCTTTTTGATGTAGCTGGAATCTGGATTATTTTTATTGATTTAAGGATAACTGTGTGACAATTATTTTATTTATCATACAAGCAGGTTCAATATTACTGTGATATCTGAAAAGCAAGTTCATACAAATAAGCTGAAATGTACCGGCGCATGCCCAATGAAGCGTTGTGTAAGCTATATTACCTCTGTGTGGAAACACACTAGTCTGTGTGACAAACATGGTCCGTCTAATTTTCCATAAGGAAGGAACTTGTACCTGCTTTTGTTTTGTCTAGTAGACATCACACTGTACATGTTTCACACACTGTACATGTTTCCTTTGCATGCTGTATTTTGATGTATTATTATGATTAATGTTGCATTCAATAAATAAAAAAAAAACAAAAAAACACGTTTGTTCTGTGTAAGTGGTTGCGGGGAAAAGAAAACCCAAGACGGAGTTGTTCTCATTTCCAACTAATGAAAGGACCTACCCACAATTATAGCAGCACTGTTATTTCAATATATGTCCCCAAAGTCTTAGATAGAGCTCCAGCTGATTCGGAATGTTTGCGTATCAAATAAACTAGCAAATGAGATTCAGAAACAATGCATTTCCTTTCGGAATGAGGTCTTTGAGGATGATCCAACCTAAAAAAATAAATAGTCTGTCAGTTTGTTTTGTTTGTCTATTTATTTTGGCCGCAAGTGCCGAGTGCTGTTTTTGTTTAAAACCTTTTTATTTTGTTCATTATTAAACCGCGCAACAGCGCAATTCACATTTCACTTCGCAGTACTGTGTGTTTCTTCCAGGTCTGACGTCACCACTACAGCCTGCTTGTCACAATGCAACAATGAATCATAATAATACATCAAAATACAACATGCGAAGGAAACATGTACAGTGTTAAAGATGTACAGTGTGAAACATGTACAGTGTGAAAGATGTACAGTGTGAAACATGTACAGTGTGAAAGATGTCTACTACACAAAACAAAAGCAGGTACAAGTTCCTTCCTTATGGAAAATTAGATGGACCATGTTTGTCACACAGACTAGTGTGTTTCCACACGGAGGTAATATAGCTTATACAACGCTTCATTGGGCATGTGCCGGTACCTTTCAGAGTACATGTGAGGGTACATGCGGAAGTCATGTTTTTTTGGCTCAGAAGAAATGCTTGAGAACAGTGATTTTGGACATAGCAGTGTGGCATTATGCAAATGTTTGGACGCATACAGATTATTATACAATGATCGAATACATTCGGAACAGCAAGGTGGGATAGTTTATGTTTTATCTTTCATGTAGTGCTGATGTACCCTTTAATGTTTACCAAAAAAACATAATTATTGTTAAATGAGGACACCAAGAGATAATTGTGTCAGCCTGGTCAGTTTAGTTAATGGGTTGTTCTAATCAATACCAATATTATATGTTCTCTTAACAGTGCATTACCCACGATGCTTTACAGAGAAGCTTCATTATGTTCACGTCAATAGCCATGCACTACCTGTAATGATATTCACTTCACACAGAAGAGGTCTGTCAGATGTAGGTGAGAAAAAACTGCAGTAATCAGTATTACATGTGTTTTGTGCATATTTACTGATGCATACAGCTCATAGAGAAGGCAAGCAGGCTACCTTGTGAAGTGTGAGGAGTGTCACCTTTTCCTTTATTAGGCAGACATCATCAGTCCTCCTGATAGTTTGGCCTTACAGCAAAGCACTGTTATTGAAATACTTACATTTATAAGTCAGCTCTAAAACTATCTAATTAGAACTGGCAGTATTCATTATTTGTTGAATACCCGAAATACCAGTGTGTGTGTGTGTGTGTGTGTGTGTGTGTGTGTGTGTGTGTGTGTGTGTGTGTGTGCGTGTGTGTGTGTGTGTGTGTGTGTGTGTGTGTGTGTGTGTGTGTGTGTGTGTGTGTGTGTGTGTGTGTGTGTGTGTGTGTGTGTGTCAGTGTGTGTGTGTGTGTGTGTGTGTGTGTGTGTGTGTGTGTGTGTGCGTGTGTGTGTGTGTGTGTGTGCGTTGTGTGTGTGTGTGTGTGTGCGTGTGTGTGTTGTATTGCTTTTAGGACCAGATGTATTTCTAGTATTTCTTTGAACATAGGACTAAACTGTTTTTTTTTTTTACCTTAAGGGCCCTCAACAGTTCTAGCATTCCTGTGTAAATATTCTAAGAATGCCACCAAAACAGAACTTTTTAAAAGGCTACTGCTTTTTTGTCAGTCTGCATGTTCTACTTGCAAAGCTAATCTTGAAAGCTCTGTACTTCATTTGGGATCTTGTGTCACAAATAGGTCTCCTGACTGCTGGGCCTTGCTGGAATTGTCTTTAAGCAGCTCCACTGGGACCATTTCCCAGCAGCCATAAACCGATGGTTATCATATGAAATGTAGAGCGCAACATACATACTTAATCATCTCTTCCATTTAATTTATTTCCCCTCTGCTCCATTTACATTAAACTGAAGGTTTTAAAAAAAGTAAAAACACAAAAAAAACAGTTTAGTTTATTACTAGTTTATTGAACATCATCAGGGAAACTTAAAATAATAATGTGTCAGATGTCATGTTTCATTCCAAACAGTCAAACTGCAGTCAGATTACTGCCTGTGCAGGTACAAGAAATACATTTGATACACTGCCTGGCCACGTTATCAGGGCCTGTCTTCCCAATTGCATCTGGCAAGGTCTGCAAGGACAGTCGTGTTAGTAGCCTGTTGCAAGACGCTGACCATCAGGGTGTTTGAGGAATGGCAGGTAAAGTGGCTGCTAACATTTAATAAAAAAAGGTTAGAATTATCCATCGAGACACCTCCCAGTCCCTTTTGGAGGCTGTAAAGCAAAATAACATTCTCTTTGTTTAAAAGTCAGCTATACAGTATTTTCAGATCACATATAGTGGACACTGCTCACTGGAGTTTATTCTACAGTCTGGAAATTTAGGAATAGGTGATGTAGATGGATACCACATGATAACACTATCTAGGTGATGTGGAGTTTATAGTCACCAAGTTAAACTCAGTTTGGCTTCCTCCTGTTTCTTGAGAACAGAAGGTTTATTTAGTTCCTCTGCACTAACCTCTCTTTGAAAACTATTTCTCATAATTTTCAAAACCATTTTAGGTTTATGTTTCTCATTTGTGACATTAATGGTTATCAATAGTAGCACTTTGCTGAAGTCAGCTGGTGCACTTGTTACAGGAACATTGATAGACAAAAACAGGTTTAAAATAAAATCCAGCATACTTTCTGGATTCCATGACTTGAAAGCATGCTGTTCGAAGAGTTTTGTCTTGATCTTCATGGTGACTTATTGAAAGACCATGAATTATCAAGAAAATAAAACAAATCAGTCTCAAAATGCACATGATCCTTTTGCTAGTACTCATTAGCTCTGGTCTGATTGTTATGTGTCTAGTATCTGAATCAACTGCTGTTTTCAAGTATTAAATTATGTTTTTTTGAAACATTGACCTGATTCATGCCTTGAATGCATTTTGCATTTTAATCAGTTAATGAAATCATGACTGTTATGCCTGAGGGGACAAAAACAACTTTGAACTAGTGCCAACAAAAGAGAGACCTTTATTACTAGCGTTTGTTATCTCTAAATTATCTGTACTTTTGAAATTAGGTTTTATTTAAAATGGTCTTAAAAGTCTACTAGAGTACAACCTTTAAAGCCAATCCCTGTTACTAAGAGTATAACTAACTGATCACAGTAAGAAAATATCTTTGCCTTTGGTCGACTATTGTATTGTGGACTTGGCCTTATTGTTCAGCTTGCTAACTGATTCTCATTGCATCTGCAGCTGATACTACATGCTGAACTACACTAAGATTACATTTTAATTATGCTGATTCTATCCTAATAGTGGCTTTCAAGAAGAACCAAAACAAAAAAAAACCCCAAGCAAACAAACACTTTGATGACAAAATTTGTTGTCTCTGGTAATGTGTTGCATACTGTCACTCAGTGGTCCAGGTAAGCTGTGTACCTGCTGTTTTTACGCATTAAAAGAACAAAATACGCACTAAATTTAAATTGAATGTCAGGATTAAAAAAAAAAATGAAGAAACAACATTTTAATTTATAAATGCTATGGCAGGAGGGAACTTCTTTCTGCATTGCACGGTCACCAATTTCTGTTCTTATTGTGTTATCTTCAAAAGGACCAAAACTATTAAAAACTAAGATGCAACATGTTGTGCAGAAGTGGGCAATAGCTGTTTATATTCCCAGGAATTCATGGTAAGATTGGATGGAAGTTTCCTGCTCTATCGATGCTCACTTAAGTTTGAAATGCAGCCTTTTAGAATGGTCATCCTCAGCACTCCAGATAAGGTTTTGGGTCTGGGAGTAACTTACCCTCTAATTTTAACACTGAGAGAGTAAAATGTATTTTCAGGGGGTAAAATGCAACTTTACCTTGAAGTGATGAGTAATCTCGCTAAACCCTGTACAGTCTTTAATGGTAATGGGGTAGGCATTAAAGCCTTCCATTTTAACTGTAATATGACTTTGAAATACTGTACAACCACACGTGTTCTGAGGTTCTTTATCTGCTCAGCGTATCACACTGACTCTGCAAATAAATTACGTTACTTATATTTTAACATTACATTCTTAAATTCAGTGAACATGTTTAAACTTCAATATAAAGCCATGCATATAAATAAAATAAGGAAATGTATTAATATGTTATAAAACAGTTTAATGTTATTATCACCTTTTTTTAGCAGTTGCCTCTGATGATGGTTCCAGTTGGATTTGTAGCTGGACTGGGATTTTACACTTCAACCTGTGTAGCTTTGACTTTTTCTTATTCTGACTGTGATTGGCTGCAAAGACAACAGGACTAGCCAGAGATTGGATAATGTTGTTGGGTTGTTTTTTCTTGTGTAGTTTCCTAGCAATTGAAGCCATTGCATTCTGTGAGATGTAGTTGTTAGTGGAAGTTTTAGGGGAGGCAGACAAGCTGTGCATCAAAAATGCTATGCGTATATATACGGCAGGTATGCAGCTTATCTGGACCGCTGGTCATCCTTATTGAACTAGCAATGGTTACAACACGTCCTGGAACAAAAAAAAAAAAAAAAGCAAAAAACACAATCAGACACTTGTGCAGGACCCATGTAGACAAATTCAAGAGCTTCACTGATTTGTAAAGTGTGAAATGGAAATTGATTTTTTTTTTTGGATATAGACTTCTCTGGCATTGATGTGGAGAAGCCTGCATTTCAATGTAATATGGAACTTGGTATTGCCACCATCACTAAATGCATTGGAGTCCAATACCACATACAGAAATATATTATATTAATGCAACTTAGTTTAGTTTAAAAATGTTCATGGTGTGTGTAAAAAAGAACAAGCTGGAATAAAATAGGTTAAATGAGACACATTTTACGGTTTGAAAATTAAAAGTTGTTCTGATGGATTGCATTTGTAACATGTTCTCACTCTAAAATTCTTTAAACATACAGGACTTTTCACCAACTTCTAGAGGGCCAGTACTTGAGCCTATGCTTAATATTTTAAAATGTCCACTTCTATGTACTCACAATGTACTCTATACAGATTGATTCAGCTAAATATGCATACTTCAGGCTAGAGGTACAAACTAAGCCTGCTCAGAACACTGCTAAATTGTATTTTCAGCATGCACTACTGGTACCTCCTGAGACTTATTCAAGTGCATCTGTCTGTGTGCGATGATGGTTCTTACATTATATCTGTACCATCTTTATTGTCTTTAGTTATTAACATACACATTTTATTTTTTTAAACTGTTTCAGGGAACTGTTTAAGAGGCTGTGGTCAATTCATGGGAATTGTGAATGTTTTTGTTTTATTCCCCCTAAAGCTAATTTTGGCCCTTTTTTTACTTTGAAGTAGAAAACCTGGCTTTCTGGGGGCACATGTAAAAAAGCAGAGAAGTTTTAATTGGACCTGCGTTGTGCTTACCTAAGAACACTTGTGCCAAGGATACGGCAACAGTTGTCTCTTTTATTCATTTTTTGGAGGTCATTATATTAAATTGAGAGAGGAATTACATCAACATGTCATGCAGGTGTTCTCTGATTCATTGTTAGGCAATTTAATACATTCAGGGCTAGGTCTGCCTAATTATTTCTGAAGGAAAAAGAGTTCTGTCACTGTTGTATTGATATTGGATTAATATTTGAAAGTAAGCACCCTTGTTTCAAGGACTGTGCTAATTAAAAAAACAACAGTTTTGCTAAATATTTGAGGGGGCGTTGTTAAGAACATGTTTCGGTTTTCACCAGTTTTCAGATCCATTGAATATAAATTTTTTGGCTGAAAAACAGTGCACTCTTTGTGGGATACACTGAATATAGAATATTAAAATATATCATCCTCTTGCTTAACCACTCACCCCCCTATAGTATCATTAATTCTCATGGGAGATTTTATTTTAAGACTATTTAAGTTTAATAGTTTTACTAGTAAAACATTGAGATATATAAATTACTTTGAGACGATTACACTCAAGGAATTTATTTGTAAATAAATTACTAAGCTGCAGTTAAAGAATGGAGCACAGCTTTAATATTGTAGCGTTGTGTGGAAATGATGGCGGCCGGGACTCAACATTGGGTAGGTTAAACGTGCTGCTTTACCAGCTAGTGGTACAGCTACAGCTGAGCAGCGTGTGTCAAACAGACTGTGACAAATAAGAAAAGAAAAGAAAAGAAAGTCCAAAGCACACTGTTTTGGCCGTGTACTACAGCCAACTACATGCAGTCTCTGGATCCTTTTAGTCCTGTTTCTCTTTTGCTCTACTTGGCTGTTTCTTCTCTCTGTTCTTCTTACTGCAGCTTGTATATATATATGAGATAATTAATCCATGCTTTTTCATATTGGGAGACAAACTCTCTTCAGAGGAGATGGCCATAGTAAGAGAAAGCACTGTCACCCATAGACTTCAAGGAACAACAGGGATGAAGAGGAAGCTGCCATCTGAGGATATCAAGGCAAGGTACAGGCAAAGTACAGGGGCTCTGAACCAAGAACAATTGCATAAGTTAGGAGGAGGAGGCGATGGTTTCTAAAAAAAATTTCCCCGAAGACAGCTAAATGCCAGTGAAGTTTGAGATGTGCTGCTATGATGTAGTATGTGGTATACATAATGTAATATGGCAAAATGTATTTAAGATGTGCTTTTATTGTGGAAATTATAACCTACAAAGAAATAATTACAACAGTGAATTTGGAAATGGGCCTAGATCTTGTTAATCCTCATTATGTCAGAATTGTCCATGAAGTCTGTCTAACTTTCCCCTACTCCACCCCCCCCACCCCCACTTTTGTTTCTAATAGTTCCTGTTGCAATATCAATTAAGAAGCTAAGTTAGTCCTGTTTTATTTTCCTACCCCTTTTGTAGATACCACATCTTAATATTGCTCACCACCTTATTCTAACTTGGCTTTTTGTACATAACATGTTTTTGGTCAGGTATGCTTATACAAAGACAGTTATTAGTACTGTAGGACAAGTTCTTGAAACAGTCTTACATGCGAACAACAAACTTGTTGTATTTTAAGAGATTCAGGTCCCCCTTGTGAAGTTTGGTTGTGAAGAATTTATTGTGGTAGCATATGTATATAGGTTTGAGCCTTTGGGAATTTTCAAGGATCTGTTTGAACATAAGAAGGTTGGGAGGAGGTGTTCACAAACGGTTGTGTGTGCAACTGGAGTACATTGAATAATGTTAGTCCAGAGGTTTTTACAACCTGCTCCCGACCCGGACCCGCTACTACAGTATCCGACCCTACCCCGCAACCCACTGCAGCACTGTCTTCTTACCCGCGACCCGACCCGCTTTAATAAGACCTGCAACCTGACCCGAACCCGCAAGTGTTTATCCTTCACCTACTGCCTGCACCGACTGTCACGCTGTCACATTCACACACAGATATCTCTACCATTCTCCACAGACTGAGTTTATACAGCGTGGTAGCTTTCCGTAGTGGTCTGGATATATTTTAACATAGTAACATATTAACTATTTCTACTTACTCAAAATACCTGTCTATTCCTTTCATGCACCACTTGAAAGGGAGCTACTCCTGTGCTTTCACAGAGACGTACCAGTTTTGTGGCTGTCGTACATAAAAACATAATGACAGGTTTTACAAGCAACGAATCCAGTCACATGTTCATTATTTTAATTCGCTACGATTCCAAAAGAATTCCACACTTCTGATTTACCTCTCAAACTATTATCCACTACATGATATAAACCCGGCGCTATCTTTTGATTCACCTCGTCCACAGACATTTTTAATATCACCAAGCAGACGTGATAAAAGGATCTTGCGACGTATCAAACAAGCGGCAATACAAACCGAGAACACTGCTTAGTCAGCTGACTCCTCCCTAATCGCCTCCTGCTTTAGTGCAGGAAATACATTGACCTTCTAATATGGGAAAGGGTTACAGACGAGTACGCTGAAAGACCAGAAAACGTTTTTGGTGATTCAAATTCAGGCCTGAACTTGACCCGAAAATGATATTTTCTGACCCGCACCCGAACTGAAAACCGTGAAAAAAGTTCACATTCCGACCCGAACCCAACCCGCTTTGTGGGTCACACGCGGGCAGGCACCCGACCCGATGCAGGACTCTAATGTTAGTACAATATAGCAGGACCATCGATTCTAAAAGCTTGTATTAAAGCATGGTTTGGCACAGGCAAGCGGGCAAAACACTGAGAAGTAGGATAAAAAAAAAAAAAAAAACATGTAAAATGATATGCATGGGTAAAACTAAGGGTCTTCAGCGGTGTTGGCTTCAATATAGGCTACACTTGCACTTTATACACACCACTAACTTACAACACAACTACTCAAACTTGTTACCATTCAGACTTGTTTGTTATATTTTATTTTTACAGTTTACATGAATCAGTTCATTTTGCAGGATCCATATGTATTCCCAGGTATTGGAACGTGTTTTATTTTGACCACATTTCAGTGTGTATGCTATTGTTTATAAAAATAAACACTGCTGTTGTGTTTACAAAAACAACAGGAATGCTTTACATATTCAGAATCAACCAGGCTCAATAAAGCTAATCCCTGCAGAGAAGAGAAATGCACTTTGGGAGCAGTATCCTAGCTGATTAATGATCCAAGACATTAATATAGATGAAAACAATCTTTATGTTAATCGTATTCAGAGATTGCAACTTTATATAGAGCATGGGAGGCTCCAACTGTAATGTTGGGTTTATTATTGCAATTATTTTTCCTGCGGAGGAAATGGCGCCCAGGGGTTGCAGCAGACAGAGCCAATTCCTTTATACTTTTTCAGCAATTCTTACTAGCCACCAACACATATTGGGACAGATGAAGAGATAGAGAATAACCCCTTGCTTACTTGGTATCTCTGAATAGACAACTGTGCTCTCTTAAAAGATGCAGTATTCAAACGGTTCCATTGAGAAACCCTTCCCATAAGTTCCCCACAACAACATATATAGACAGTTTTTGTTCATTCTTCTTATATTTAGGCAGTGTCAGTACAATTTTCATGATCACTAATACCGATTGTCCATATAGCCATCACTGTGTCAACAGTCTGTCGTCCGTTACCACTAACGATATTAACTTAGATATGTGATGAGTGGCCATCTGTTTGCACATTATCTGTGAATTTTGTTTTTACAAACCACTTGGATGAGAAAGCTTTGAGACATTGTGGTTTTTAAAAACAGTTAAATGCCCAAAAAGAGAACCCTTGATATCTTTGTAATTGTGTACATCTAGACATATCTGTAAATCTAGTAATATCTGTAAATCTAGTAATATCTGTAAATCTAGTAGGTAACTATAGCAATTTATGTATGCAGTGTCAGAATAAAACAAGAAGGCAGTTTGCATGTGAAGTGTGAGCTGTAATGTATTCTGGGGAAACAAAGATTTTGAAATATTTTTGGCAAAAAGAAGAGAAAAGAAAATGAACAAGAGTGTGAAGTATAACAGCATCCCCTCTCAGTATATGGAGGCATTTGTTATATTCCAGTTTTGCCTTGCCTGAACTCTATATTTCACAAAGCCTTTTAAAATAGTATCTCAAGAAGACTATTCCAGGACCTCTGTCATCACAGAGAGGATGTTGATCCATTTAAGGGATAAGGACAGTTTGTTCCTGAGATCCATTTTCATTGACAGCACTTTCATGTGTCAAAAAGTTCAGAATAACTAACTTGAACAGCTTTTGATTCCTGAGTTTTTTTTTAAAAACTTTAAAACTTTCAGGACTCAGGAGGTTTGTACTTAGAAGGGACATAAGAAAAGACCATTCATTCACGAAGCATCGACTTTGACTTTTGACTTTGAATCTTGAGTTATTTCTATATTGTTTTTTAAAACAGACTCAAAATGTATGTGTGTGTATAGCAGGGTTTCCAGTGAGCCACAACAGATCCTATGCAGACCAATGCAGTGCTCCTGCAAAATTGAGGCTGGGAATAGAGGCCATTCGCTTGAGAGCATTACAGTTAATCTGAAAAGGACTGCAGCAGTTGGGCATTTCATCAGTATTAATAATCAGGCATAATTGTTGATACATTTCAAAAGATGCAGAAATAAAACAATGTTTTATTCACATATTCTCTCAAATATTTAATATTATGGTTGCGTAAGTAGCTAAAAAACAAAGCTTCTGTTCCTATAAAAAAAAAATCACTAATTGGCTTGTGTGCAAATTATCATCGGAGGAAAAAAAACCTCTCAAATCTAGGACCTGAAAACAAATGCATCTTGGATTTATATGAAGTGAAAATTAATAACATTGATATATTATATGCTGTTGCTTTTGATTAATGTATACTCAGAGATGCTGTATTTTACAGAGTAGATTTTAGTGTACCTGCAATGAATTGACCCAGCGAATTCTCTACTCATCAAACTGAATGGAAAGGCAAGGGCTGGACACGAACCGGTTCAAAGACGAGCCATTCAACTAAAGACAAGCTATGTAGTCCAGAGGTTTGTACATGTCAAATCAATATTATGAACTCATCAACTGCATGGGGGAGATCCATTGCATACTGTATGTATTGCTTTTCATTGCAGTGCACTGGATAGTTCCTTCCCAACACAGAGCTACATACAGTAACAAATTCGGATTTCTGCAAGGAACAAAAACTTAGCTGGTCAAGTGCCCAACAGACCTAACACCATATTACTAAATTTTTTGTCTATGAAATGTGGATGCAGCAATACAATACATTCCTCCTATCCTGACCTTGAACAGTTTTTGGTGACCTTACTTCATGTGAGATACTGAATACAAGTAGTTAGCTGTACAGTAAATGACATTTCCATTTAGCTTTGGCTTGATTCCTTGACTAGCTTGTTCAATAGGCATCATGAAGGAACAGGAAAATCCTCCAAATCCTTTTTTTTTAAGTTTTTAAAAACAGAATACTCAGAACAGATCAGGTATAATTGCATTTTAGCAGTTTGATGAGGCAACACAACTAACCAGGCATTTGATTTACAGTACATTTGTAGATGATTAAAAGCCAATGAAATTATATTTTATTAACAAGATTGAACAATCCTAGTTTATGCTTCATGGCACAGCGATGGCTAGAGGTTTTGCACTGCATCATCTACTGAATAAGAGGTCCAACCAATGCAGATTTGTTTTTGAAGCAACCTAATACCATTATCATTATTCAATGCACAGCTGAGTGGTTGTGCAAATCTGTACAGTACAATCCCAATGTCATAATGGCTTCAGTGAGAATGCAATTCATTTCAGTCAATGACCTCCCTGTCTTTTCCTAGCTGTCTATATGTAGTTTAGTTTATTTCTACATTTTTGTGAATGCAAGGTTTATTGAACTTTATTTTGATTAAACCAAAATTTGTGGGTTTTAATGTTTGATAGTAAGGACCATACAGAAAAAAGTAGGAACTTTTGGTGGGATACTGATAAGTGCAATGGATGCTTTCTCAAATATGGTTTATTATAGTCTTGTCACAGAATTACAAGTGGGCCTAGTCTTGTACCAAAACAAGAGAAACCGCATTGTTAAAATAGTCCAGCATAGCTGATTTCTATTAGCCAACCTAAAGGTTAATGGGAGAGAACTAAATAATTAAAAACGCATTCATAAGCAGCTAATTACAAGAATAATTTATGTCAAATTGTTATAATTTAGGGGTGAAAGTGTTCAAACAGTTCTCTTCTGTACTTTAAAATTTAAAACCGATTAAGTTAGAAAAGTGTATGTGACTGGTATAAAATGATAATACTTTAATCCTATTGATAATTAATGAAAAACCTAAGATAACGTTAAAAATATTAGGTGACAGAGACTCAAGCTTTTTACAATTATTTTTGCACATCTTCTGGGAAATTGGCTTCATGGTGTTGACTAGTAACTATTTACTATCTTCTGTGTAGAATATAAACCCGCTTGGATTCTCATTTCTAAACCAGGTCACCACTATAGACCCTAATAAAATGGAATGTTTTTTTTTTTATAAAAGAGTTTTATATATATATATATATATATATATATATATATATATATACAGTACTGTGCAAAAGTTTTAGGCAGTTGTGAAAAAATGCTGTAAAGTAAGAATGCTTTCAAAAATAGACATGTTAATAAATTATATTTATCAATTAACTAAATGCAAAGTGAGTGAACAGAAGAAAAATCTAAATCAAATCCATATATATATATACAGTACTGTGCAAAAGTTTTAGGCAGGTGTGAAAAAATGCTGTAAAGTAAGAATGCTTTCAAAAATAGACATGTTAATAGATTATATTTATCAATTAACTAAATGCAAAGTGAGTGAACAGAAGAAAAATCTAAATCAAATCCATATTTGGTGTGACCACCCTTTGCCTTCAAAACAGCATCAAGCATCAATTCTTCTAGATATACTTGCACACAGTTTTTGAAGGAACTCGGCAGGTAGGTTGGCCCAAACATCTTGGAGAACTAACCACAGTTCTTCTGTGGATTTAGGCAGCCTCAGTTGCGTCTCTCTCTTCATGTAATCCCAGACAGACTCGATGATGTTGAGATCAGGGCTCTGTGGGGGCCATACCATCACTTCCAGGACTCCTTCTTCTTCTTTACGCTGAAGATAGTTCTTAATGACTTTCACTGTATGTATGGGGTCGTTGTCATGCTGCAGAATAAATTTGGGGCCAATCAGATGCCTCCCTGATGGTATTGCATGATGGATAAGTATCTGCCTGTACTTCTCAGCATTGAGGAGACCATTAATTCTGACCAAATCCCCAACTCCATTTGCAGAAATGCAGCCCCAAACTTGCAAGGAACCTCCACCATGCTTCACTGTTGCCTGCAGACACTCATTTGTGTACACTCTCCAGCCCTTCGCGAACAAACTGCCTTCTGCTACAGCCAAATATTTCAAATTTTGACTCATCAGTCCAGAGCACCTGCTGCCATTTTTCTGCACCCCAGTTCCTGTGTTTTCGTGCATAGTTGAGTCGCTTGGCCTTGTTTCCACGTCGGAGGTATGGCTTTTTGGCCGCAAGTCTTCCATGAAGGCCACTTCTGACCAGACTTCTCCGGACAGTAGATAGGTGTACTAGGGTCCCACTGTTTTCTGCCAGTTCTGAGCTGATGGCACTGCTGGACATCTTCCGATTGCGAAGGGAAGTAAGCATGATGTGTCTTTCATCTGCTGCAGTAAGTTTCCTTGGCCGACCACTGCGTCTCACGGTCCTCAACGTTGCCCGTTTCTTTGTGCTTCTTCAAAAGAGCTTGGACAGCACATCTGGAAACCCCTGTCTGCCTTGAAATTTCTGCCTGGGAGAGACCTTGCTGATGCAGTATAACTACCTTGTGTCTTGTTGCTGTGCTCAGTCTTGCCATGGTGTATGACTTTTGACAGTAAACTGTCTTCAGCAACCTCACCTTGTTAGCTGAGTTTGGCTGTTCCTCACCCAGTTTTATTCCTCCTACACAGCTGATCCTGTTTCAGTTAATGATTGTGTTTCAACCTACATATTGAATTGATGAACATTAGCACCTGTTTGGTATAATTGTTTAATCATACACCTGACTATATGCCTACAAAATCCCTGACTTTGTGCAAATGTACCTAGAAGAATTGATGCTGTTTTGAAGGCAAAGGGTTGTCACACCAAATATGGATTTGATTTAGATTTTTTCTTCTGTTCACTCTCTTTGCATTTAGTTAATTGATAAATATAATCTATTAACATGTCTATTTTTGAAAGCATTCTTACTTTACAGCATTTTTTCACACCTGCCTAAAACTTTTGCACAGTACTGTATATATATATATATATATATATATATATATATATATATATATATATATATATATATATATATATATATATATATATATATATATATATATATATATATATATATATATATATATATATATATATATATATATATATATATATATATATATATATATATATATATATATATATTCTGAACATGGCAAAAAACCTAACTGGGAATACATAGAGCCTCATTGAAGATTAAGTTACTATTTGAGTTGGGCTTCTATACTGCACATGCATTACAGGGAGACAGTGTGATTGCTCATACAACCTAATGCACTGGAGTATCATTCAGACTCCTGAGTTCACATCCCTGTCCCTGCCTGTCACTATAATATCTGAATCTGAGTCATGTGCACTGAGCAAAAAGGGGTTAGTGGTGCGGTAAGTGGCATTAGATGAAATTGTGTATTTTGGTCTTTGTGTTATGAATTAGTGGCTAATGTTGACTAAACACTTGTATTTAACATGTTTTCTTGAATAATCTTATGTTGTGTAGGGTGCCAATACTTTTGTTTGTGACTGTATATGCCTAAAAGGCAGCAGTGGCAGTATAGCCAAGTGGAGGATAAATACTGTATATTATTATTTGTTTATTTAGCGGACACCTTTATCCAAGGCGACTTACAGAGACTAGGGTGTGTGAATTATGCATCAGCTGCAGAGTCACATACAACTACGTCTCACCTGAAAGACAGAGCACAAGGAGGTCAAGTGACTTGCTCAGGGTCACACAATGAGTCAGTGGCTGAGGTGGGATTTGAACCGGGGACCTCCTGGTTATAAACCCATTTCTTTAACCACTGGACCACACAGTCTCCCTATACTAGAATCTCAGCTGATCCAAGGCGGTGCCATAAATAAATGATATTCACCCCCACCACATTTGATTGTAAATCCTGGATAAATAACATTCCTACTTTAAAAGGTTGCTGCTGAAGCTTGACTTACACCACCCTCTCTCTCTCTCTCTTTACTATTATTGTAATGATCCTGCCGCAGTTTTCAGCGCACTTTTACTCAGTTCCTGAGATTTATGCTTGATGGCGGTGAGATCATTTTCTCATCATTTGTTATTGCTTCCTGTAAATCCACAGAAATGTAATAAAGGGTTGCCATTATTTATGTCTCAATAATTACTTTAGATGGTGGTTAATGGACTTTAGGAAGCCTTTCTTTTTGTTTGACTATTTACTGGAACTACACCTACAGGGTACTTAACAAAAAAAGCATAGCTTTTTGCAATAGTGTGGGGTCACAAAGACACTTCATTGATTAAAGATAACATTCATGCAGAAGTTGAGGACTAGGTACTACCTCCAAGTATAAATGTACAGTATAGTATATCAATACATCTTTAATTGTATTACCATTCATAAATTATACACTTTCCATCTCTGGATCAATGTATGGTTCTACAGGGCAAAAAAACAACTGTCTGGCAATTTGTTCACAACATCATTCTCCTTGCTCTGCTTTTCTGCCTTTCTGTGCATCTCATTTACAGGTGAGAACATTTCTAGGGTAGAACAGCACAGACAATGAATTTGTGCTTGAAGCAAAAAATATCTTCATCTTTTTTTTCCTGGACACCCATGCCATGTGTTAGGAGGGGGAGTACCCAATATTTACAAAGCTAGTGGACCAGGCAGGTTTTCTTCTGAATAAAAATATAATTGGATAAAAAATAATTTTATTGTAAGGAAGTCTTATGATCATATATACTGTAATTTATTACTCATAAGACTTACATTTTAGATTCTCTCCTGTGCAATGTTAATAGCTTTCTTTAAATCTCAGCTGGCTGAGTTTAAAGTTGGAATTTATGTATGCTAATGTTCAGAAATTCTTTTGAGGCACTGTGAAGCAGAACCCTTTTTTCACTGTGTATTAGTGGATACATGGTTAAACAAAGTACAAGTATTCTTTTTGTAGCTTGAATTGAAAAACAGGGCTAGGAATGGGAATCGTGTCTGCATTACCATCCAGCTGACTGCTGTGTAATGAAAAAAAATATCTCAGTGAGAAATTGCAGGATGCTTCCCTGCTCATGTGGTTGCTTAGAAATAGCTCTCGACTGTCCCTTATTATAAATCCCTTTTTGGATCAAAATCGAACTCAGTTTTACACATTTGCTATAATCCCGCATTGTAGCCCAGCAATTTGGAACACATGGGAAAGATTGAACTAGACATGAAACAAATTAGATTCTCAGAACGCTAAATTTCTTTCTGTGATTCGTGCTGTTCTGCTTTTGTTGTCTAATGTTTTAAAGAAAACCTTTTTCAGATTGTCACGTTGAGAAGCCTTTCACTGTGTAGGCAATTGGAAAATGTTCCAACTGTGAACACTATGATATGGGATACAGTTGTTGTACTGCTGACTGATCAGCATGCTTCACAAAAAGCTGTCTGGTATCGCCTAGTTAGCTGCATTAAATGACCTTTTCATGACCCTTCTCCTGAAATTGAATATATCATGACAAAAGAACTGGTTATCCAACTCAGTGTTGCTGCTTCAGTTAGTGTATTTCAGGTTATATAACCTTTTAACTGCATTTTTTATATTTTATCGGATACATTTAAATAAAGCAATATTTAGAGTCATGTTGGCATGATTTGAAGGGACAGATGTGCATGTGTGACCAAAGAATAACACAAGTTACTTGTTTAGTGCAAATCACATGTAGCACCATCGGTTTTACCCTGGCTACTCTTTCGAAGAGACGACGAAGATCATAAGTCACCTCTCCCTCCATAAACTCCTACTAGACAAGTCCCAACAAGTCTTTTAGGTTATACCACTGGCCTAGGAAATGCAGGGCTGTAGTCAGCCATGAAAAATCACTGAGACGCTTGAGAAGATTATTATATGTTTATTTAAATACAAAGGTTTAGTTAAGAGATACTATTATAGAATTTTGAGTACCTGAAGTTCTAATTTCCAGGACCTGTCTAGGTTTGTACAGTGCTGTGACACAGCAACTATATATAGAAATACAAGTCCTCCCTTTCACGAAAATGCACTTGCCACAGCGTGGTGTGGGAGTCACCTAGTCGACCAAGGTAAGTCTTCAACAACACCTGGAGCTTTATTGTTTCAGGAAAAATCATACAGTACACCCTCGCTAAAACTAACCTGTTGGGGTCCAAGCCTTTTGTTCGTAATATCAAGGGGTTCGTTATAACAAAAGGACAATCAAAATGAACGATAAATTGTTGGAGTAAGTTTCAATTCTACAAGTAGAATTACATGTACCTGTTCGTCTCATGTATGCAGTATTCTGCGTTTGCTTTATCCTATTTGTTAAAAAATTAAAATGCAGTACAGAAAGCACAAATCCCGAATTGAAGCTGAACATTTATTCAAAATCAGTCAGACATGAATCGTTTCGAAGTGCACCAAATCTTTATCCAACATGCAAGAATCCCAAACTAAGCTTTTATTCCAAATCAACCCGACGTGAAAAGTTAATCAGATCCTCAAGTTGTTGTTTTTTTCAATTTTGCTTTGTGTCATGGTTGTTTAACAAGCCAAAAATGTGGTTTTTGACAACCTATATTCATGGCAGAGACATGCCTGCGTTACTGCTTTTTTCAAACGATCAATATAGTTTCGAGCTTTGTTGCAACATAAAATTATTATCTTTTCGGAGGTATAGTTCCACAGCGCACGTTTTTTATTAAGACGAAAGTGTTGACTTCACTGTGGAGGTGGCACCCGTGCGTACAGACGGGGATGTTGACAGTGTGTGTTTATATATGATCTTTTTTGTTTTTTTATTTGGGGTCCAGGGGCCAGGTTCATTATAGCTGAAGGTTCGTTATAATGAAAGGCGTTATAGCGAGGGTATACTGTAACGCAACAACCAAAAACTGTACATATAATTTAAAACCAAATACAGACACACATCAATCAAAGCAACTGTCTATATATCTGCCACTCACAAAAGAAGAAATGGGGGGCTATACAGACTACATATAAGGAAATACACACAATTAAAGCATACAGTATGTCAAGCTGCACACTGCTTGACTCAACATGAAAAGACCATTTATGCACCCAATTTCAATTGTGTAAGGATGGCCTATTCATGGAGCCCAATGTTTGGGTCTTGTGACTCGCTGTTGCGACACCGCAGAAGGCCCTACATGTATAAGGCATATTTATGTACAGTAAATTACAGTGTCTAGGGGGGGCAAGCCCCCAAACCCCTACCTAAAATTACATAAAAATATTCACAACCTAGGTCCTCTAAACCAGTGGTTCCCAACCCCAGTCCTGAGGACCCACTGTGTCTGCAGGTTTACTAGACCCTTCATTGAACTGATAATTTGCTTAATTAGACATTTTATAGCTAACTTGCAACTGTTAAGAGCTGAAACCAATTAAAAAGGTCTAATTCAGCAATTTATTAAGTCAATTAAGGTCTAGTTAAGTAATTGACAGCTCAGCTGGAATGAAAACCAGCAGACACAGTGGGTCCTCAGGACCAGTTTGGGAACCACTGCTCTAAACTTTGTTAATTTGAATAAACTGGGTCAGCTAAACTGCAGTTTACAAGCCGCTTCCACTAGCGGTTTAGAATTTGAATATTAATAAGCTGGGTTCTCTAAACTGCAGACTACCAAGGGAATGTATTATTCCTTACTATTAGGCTGATAGATATATCTTTTTAATCAACATTATTACTTTGCCTCACCATATAAAAAAGGTTGCTAATTCAAACATGTTTAACTAACATATGGTGCATGAACTGAGCTGTATGGCGTCACTGTCGTCTGCAAAGACAGTGAAAGATTTTGAAGAGCACAGAGGCTGTAGATATCAGCGGGACTTTTACTGTACATTTTATTTTGTGGCAAAGCAACTTGTAAAAGAGTCTACATAAATAATTATTAGTATGATTTTAACCGAGGCCCATGTCTTGGGTGCCTAATAGCTGGCTATGGCCTTGAAATGTATAATTTGAACATCATTTATGCTACTGTACATGTAAATGTTTTTAAGTAGGCCTACTATGATAAAAAAAAGAATATCTTAATCTCTAGTTAAATGAGGAGCTGTCTTCCACTTGCTGTGCTCTTGTAATTCTATTGAAAGATCAGAAAAATATAAGTAAAAAACATGTCTAATAGATGCTCTTTTCCAAGTAGATCTACTTAATGCTGCAATGTATTGGATTTGATGTAGGCTGTAAAAGTCAGTTTATGTCAAGTTGATTCAGTTGAACTTGCTATTGGGAGTTCCATATCATTTGAATGTTCGGCTACTGCTAAGCATTATTGTATATTGCTTTAAATAAAACATTTCTTAATGTTATGGTTATTATTAATAACTTCTAAATAATTGATGAGAAAAAAGTGGGGTGAACAAAATTAGTTATTTACAAATGGATGTTCATCTCAGGGTGAAGGAATTTCTTCATGAGAGAATAAAATAAGAACTTTACCATTAGTGTAAGTGCTTTATAAATAAAACTTTTATGATATGTGTGAATATCGGCTTTCACATTTTTCTGAGGAAAAACGCAGTAATAGTGTTGTTGCTCTGAAACCCATAAATCCTATTCAGTGGTCAGGTATTTCCACAGGGGCAACTTTATTATGGGCTACAGTCTAAACTACAGGAAGACTTTAATAACTCCAGACAGCTTCTATTTAAACTGATTAATTTGTACTACTCATTTAGATTCATATTTTGTGTTTAAAAGCCCAACAAGACCTCTCCTAAAATTATTTTGTAGTGCATGTATGCAAAGATTCACACTTCCGAGCTATAAGAACACAGGGAGATAGCTCTGTCTTCCTGATTCCGCCAACTGTTCTTTTCAAAAGAACAGATACTGACATTGTATTAATTGATATTGTTTACTCGTTGTGATACCTATACAATATATACAACTGTCTGTAACAGAGTCAGCACTGAGGAAAACTGCTGAATGTTTGCTTTTCTTTTTTTTTTTTGTAATGTAAAGTTTTAAGGTATTTTATTAAAATAATAAAATGTCCCTTCTTTCATGTGCAAATTTTGTGTAAATTTTGAAAGTAGGGAACACCACTCAACTGCACAGTGTATCTAAAATCCATCTGATCATGTTTACATGCCCTGCAAAGAGGATCAAGTAGCATTTAGTAAATGCATTGAAACCTGTGAGGTTTGAGTCTGCCAAAAAAACAAAACAACAAAAAACAAAAAAAGCTGGCTTTGTTCTTTAAATCTGTCAAATCGTGACCCATTCATACACCCGGTCAATGCATTTTGGTCTGTAGAATTTGTGTATGTACCTTATTTACTATAGAATTATTTATTATTTGAGGCCATGTTATTATTATTATTATTATTATTATTTATTTCTTAGCAGACGCACTTATCCAGGGCGACTTACAATCGTAAGCAAATACATTTCAAGTGTTACAGTTCCTTGTCTCTTTACAGGAAACAAAAATGTAAAGCTCACTGTCACAGGGGGTTGTGACAGGTGTGGGTTTTCACTGTATTGAAGAGCCAGACACGCCGCTCAGCCACGCTGATTTATTCATTCACAATTATGGCAGGTGCTTTCGCACGGTGCCACCACTAGGGTAGTGCTACACACCCTTCACTATACTGTATGGGGATCGCTCTTGATCCCCCTAAAGAAAACCACCTCCTTGTCATGGGCGAGTGCCGGTTTCACAAATAGCGACTCGAGTTGCAATATTAGGGTATTTTTCTTACTGGTTTTGGGTTGCTCTCCTGAGCATAAAGGGCTGCCTCTTTGAGTGCTGTTTAGCCGGCTGTGTGTTTCTTTCTCTGCCAGAGTAATCCTGCACCATTTCAGCTGTAGTCTCAAGTAACCCGGGTGTGTAGTGCAGTGTCTTTTTGTTTGGTCTGACGCTCCTCAGGACCCACCCCTCAGCCAATCAGGGATTCACGGTCAGCCAACCCTGGCTGAGCCCTCTGTTCAAGCAACTGATTGACAACAAGGGTCCTGTACAGGCTTGCATGCTCCGAGAAGCCAGTGACAAACCCTGCCCCTGTCACACTCATGCATTGTAATTTCTGCAGAAGTGTATATCTATGGCCAAATGTTTTGCATCACCTAGAATGTAGATCTTTTATTTAACATCATGTAATCAAAGAAACTACAACATTATATTATCTTAACATTATTCAGCAGGTTTAATTCGACTTTGTGAAGTAAAATGTGTTAATTCTATTGGGTGATGCAAAACTGAGGCCATATTCCTAAATCATAGCACCTGAATACATGCAAAGGGCTATAGTGCATGTACAGTAAGTTGTGCTTTCTTATAAATGTGACTGATCTTTGATGGTTACAGTAGCTGAGAAGAGCAAAGAGGTAGCAAATCTACACAGAGATGTAGCTGCACCCAGGGGACTGAAATGGTGTGCTAAAAAATGCTACCATATTGACAAGCGACACAATATTATCAGCGCAGCAATATTTCTGTTTTATCTTAGTATTTATCTATTTATATCTCGGAAATGGATTCTGTAACAAATAGGGCCTTAACTAAATCAGCAATCTGTTTAATGAAATAATAAAGGAGTTTGAATAATGCTGCAGTGTAAAACAGAAACAAATGCCTTTGTGTCTATTTGTAATATTTTCTTTGTAATTAACCAGAACCTTGCCTTAAGCACCAAAAAACCAAGCCAAAATAGTGTAACTTCTAGCACAAAATGTAACTTATGGCAGATGCTTTATTAATGATGTGCATGCCTTTTTTGATTCGACTGCAGTGTTTTAGATGTCACCACCCCTTTCTCTGATGTTACCACCCTGTTTTAGTTCCCTGGTTGCAGCTACGTCTCTGTGTAGATTTGCTACCTCTTCTCAGCCTTCGTAGATGGTAAAACATTGGGCGCACTTTAATGCTTAATGCTTACTGTTCTAAGCATTACATTTACAACCTTGAAATCTGTAGTTGTTAAACTCCAGAGCTGCTTCTTTGTTGATCTGTAGCAGTACGGTCAATAAACATTACACTGCAATGTGATTAATTTACAAGCTTTCAGTCACAAGAGTTCCTTCTTTAAACATGGAGGTCATAGACTTCTATCATTAAATAACTTGCATTGCTATTTGTACGGCACAAAGATCAGTCACATTTTGACAGCTCTGACCTACCTGTGTGACAGTAACTCACTGATGTGCAAAATTGACTTACACACTACTTCCAGGATGGAACACTGCCAGTCAGGTCCTGGTCATGTCATTCTATCAACTGCAAGCAATTCACTGAGGACATGTTTGAATGTCTTCAGACATGCCATGAAACATTAATGAGATAGTTTTCCCCACTCATTTGCTGCTGGGCTCTTAATCTAATTCTGTTCTTTGCAGGTGCTGTGGGCAGAGTTGCTTTCAAGCAGCTGCATAAGCAGTATTACACTTTTTTCAGCTATTACTCTGAGATGTCAGTATGTACTGCGCTGCATCCCTGCCAGTCCAACGATGGCCCTATGCAAAGCTTCTCTCCCCTGACGGTACTGTGACAGGCACAGTCAAAAGCAGAGGCAAGTCAATACTGAGGTTAGGATACAGGTCCATCAAATTTCCCTTGTAGATGTAGTCGAGCATCGAGGCGAGGATGATACATGCATTTATTTTAATTTGTTTCCATGTTCATTCAAACATGCAGCTATATGCATGTGAGACACCTGTACATGTATTCTTGTGACAGAGACAGAATGATTCTTGGTGATAAATCTCTCTCCTGACCTGTGAGGGCACTGTAAAGGGAACAGAGTGCCCTGAACTGGATGGCCAGACAATTCATTCCCAGGATTATTATTATTATTATTATTATTTATTTCTTAGCAGACGCCCTTATCCAGGGCGACTTACAATTGTTACAAGATATCACATTATTTTTACATACAATTACCCATTTATACAGTTGGTTTTTTTTTTTACTGGAGCAATCTAGGTAAAGTACCTTGCTCAAGGGTACAGCAGCAGTGTCCCCCACAAGGGATTGAACCCACGACCCTCTGGTCAGAAGTCCAGAGCCCTAACCACTACTCCACACTGCTGCCCTAGGATTAGATGGAAGTCGGTCATCTAGAAAGGGGGTGGAGCTACGATACACTAAATCATCGACCCGGAAAGGAAACCACCTGGCAGCCGTGGATTGCACGATCCGGAGCTGTCGCTAAGGCCAGCACTAAACCTGGACAACACTGCACCTTGTTCACAAATAACTGTATTTACACCACAAGCACTTTAGCACTCACTGTGGACTTGTGTTTGTGTTTTGTGTTATGTGTGGGTATTTACGAACAGGACTGTTATTATTTCTGGACCAACCCATGGGTTAAAACAGAGCAATACATGCCGCTGAGGACTCCCTGGTTTCCGCCCAGGCCGGCCTACTCACCGCTCCAGCACAACGGAGCAGCCAAGCACCACCTCCTCTCTCCGCTCCACCATCACCAGGACCAGGACCGAGACCTCCTAGAACGCCGACCCCAATGGGCAAAGGTTGGCCCCAGCTGGGGTAGAGTTACTGCCCTTGTCCCGTTGCCATACCAGCAACCAGACAAATATTTAACCTCTGTTCCCTCCTTCCCCCCTACCTGTTTTAGATGCCACCAGCCGGAACAACAAGCCAGGTCATGCCCATCTGCGTTGGAGTGTGACATGGCAGCTTGCAATTGGGCATCAGAAGTGGGTAAACGAGAGGAAAATGGTTGGGAGGGGCCTTGTATTATTGAAGTGGTTTTAGGAAATGTGAAAACCCATGCATTAGTGGACACAGGGTGTGAGCAGACCTTAATTTGGACAGCTCTCTTGGATGGTGTGTCGTGGCAGCCACAAGGTCAGGTGGCTATCTCCTGTATCCATGGAGACACGGCGACCTACCCCACTGTAAAAGCTTACTTATCGGTAGGACCGATAAACTGTCACCTAGTAGTTTGGGTGGCAGAAAGGCTACCACACCCAGTAATTCTGGGCTGAGACAGGCCAAACTACAAAGAATTGATTAAATTAATGGTAGTCTCGACCGCACACGTAAACATGGCAGAAAAAGAAAAAAAGGGAAATGATTGGTGATGTTTTTCCCTTTCAAGCTGAAATGTTTTCCCTTTTTTTTTTGTCCAAGAAAAAATAACAAAGAGAGACGCATTGGAAAATGGGAGGGAGCATTAATGAGACAAGGCTGGGGTCTGGTGGGAGAATGCTCTGATGGTAACAAACGCCAGTCAAAAGGGGTCAGAACGCAGTGTGACTGAGAGGGCGAGGTTACTTGGCCATCCGGAGCAGAGGCTACTCCAGCCCCTCTCAATATACCGGACATGTGGCACTCAAGCTTGGACATAGTGTGGGGCCAAAACTACGACCCCTCACTAGTGCACACTTGCGGACAGGTCCGGTCTATTTAAGATAAGGATGTTGAAGGTGCTGGGGTACTAGTATTTCCACACTTCATAATTAAGGGGCAATTAATGTATAGGATAAACCTGCCACGGGCACAGGACAGCCTGTAACACAACTGATGGTTCCCCTGTCTTGTTGGCTCGAGGTCATGAGGCTGGCGCATGATAACCCGGAAGCAGTTCTGTTGAGGTTCTATTGAGGTCCACTAGTGCAGCTGCAATAGCCAGAGGACTAGTGCAGATTATGGCTAGAGCAGAGATCCCCAAGGAAATCTTGACTGATCATGGAACTTTCTGTCTAACACATTACAGCAAGTTTACAAAGTATGAAAAATACATCCCATAAGGACATCTGTTTATCATCCACAGACGGCTGCTTTGGTAGAAAGTTTTAATCAGACCCTAAAGCAGATGCTGAGACGACTTGTGAATCAAGAGCGAAAACATTTGGCATCGCTACTTCCCTACCTCCATAAAAGAACTGTTTGCACCGTGAACACTGTGTGTGTGTTATTGTTGGAGCACTGCACCACCTCTACAGCTGCGCACTACAAACCATTTTGCCACAGTATTTTATTTATGTGTAACAAACACATTTTTAATGTGAAAAAAATGTAGTTGATACGAATGACACTTTCATTGTTCATACATACTTTTGCACACATAACTTTAACGGTATTTCTTGTATAAAATATTCAACTTATTACGGATCATCTCCAAAATAAAATGATATGGGGCATGGTACATTTTATTGTACTGCAAACATTTGAACTGCTTCTGGTTGCTAGCTTCTGCTACATTTCATTGGTTGATCTTTTTTTGTGTGTAAAGTCTTCTACACACCAGACGTGATGCGATAAGCAAATGTGTAGTACAACACACCGCACCACAATAAAAAAATAAAACATATCTTTGATACAAGCTGTTCACGCTGCCGGCGATGCGACAGGGCGACACTCAAGCATTGGGAAAATGAATACAATTGAATCCTATTTTTTGCTGAATCCGATTTGTCGTGCGACAACTAGGGAATTGACCAATCAGAGAACAGCTTCAATGGATGTGCAGGGTGAAGTATCCAAAATGCCATAGGAAAAAATTATATTTGCCGTGGAAAAATACAGATTTTTATGAAAAAAATCATCACAATTATAAAGGTACAGATACAGTTTTGTCAATAGCATTTTTTTAAATAGTTTTATTGGTCTGGCATTCTTCTAATCTGTCGCATTGCCTCTGTCGCTTCTGGTGTATGTGGTCCTGCCGCTGTGAAAGTATGTTGTCACCCAATGAAAAATCGAATTGTGTGTGGTGTGTGGCGGCCTTAACTGTACCTTCACTTCGTGCCAAAAGAAGATTTCCCTGGCAAAAAACAATACATTTACTAGCATTACTGAGGAAGACTGCACAAATACTAAGACTCTTTGTGGCACGGCACCAGTAACGGTTATATTTTATGCAGAAATGCAAGCGAGCAGAGAGGTAAGTTCTGGTGACATGCTGCGTTTATGTGGTCCTATTCATAGCAACAGATATTACTGCAGGTATGTATACAGTTTACAAAATTCAAAGATTTTGCATAGTTGTAACTTGTTATTTTCATTATACCATGTAGTTGCAAGGTTTTATAAAATATAGTGACAGTTATAGTTTTGTGTTACAGTGATTGTTTCCAGAATTGTAGTCTCAGAAGACGGGAAAAAATACAGATCAGACTTTTAAGTATGTTATGTCAATAATGATCTACATATAATATTGATTAATATGCTTTTTGAGATTTCATGGATTTGGGGCTGAAGTATAGATAACAGACAATGCCGTTTGCGATGCTTCTTGTAATTTCCAGATTGATTTTAAAACGTTTAATTTCAGACAGTACCTCACATTTTTCCACTTTAGAAGAAAGACCCAGTAAGAATGTTTTTTTTTTTTCATACTGTAATTGCAACCAGTTCAGGTTATTTTGATGTTCTCTTTTTCAGCATACCGATGAAAACAAATATAATAATGTTTTTTGTCTACAATATCCTGAAAAATTAAGCTAAGTTAAGGTTGGATTAGCCAGTCACCGTTTCCCCAAGTCAAATAGCTAATTTATTTCACCACACTGGAAAATCTTTTGTTGACCATTCAGATGATAATACTGGATACAAATAATACTTATTTTATATGAACTAGGCATCTAAACTACTGTCAGTTAAAAATGGCCTGGAAATATGGTTTCAAAGTTTTTTCTATTATTATTTTGAAGTTAGAGATTAAGGTTACTTATTTTATATACTTTAACACTGCAGGATGCTCACTGACGAATCTATGGCACCAGCTGAGGAAGCTGTAATGCAGTAGCTGTAAGTCCACACACAGCTTGTCTAATTCTGCCACGGTTTTAGCCACATACAACTGTAGCTTTCCTATTAGGGTTCACCTTGGTCCTTGTTGTAAACAACACTTCATTAAAGACAGACACCTATCACATAAAACCAGCAGGAGACCTTTACTGTTGAGGTATTTTGCTCTGCAAGGTTAGTTTTCCTTTAAATCAGAGGAACCTCTTGCAGAATTCCCCTTCCTCTGCCCTGACAGGTAGCGAGCCCTCGATCAACTCCTCAACCAAGATAACAGGTATTACCACAACCGAGGATTCGTTTCCCTTCTTTCTGCAACACACAAAAGGGAAAAATAAATAACACCATTACCATAGCTCTGTGAAGCACAAAAAACAGTACAGAGATCTTTGCATTAATAGCAAGTTTGATTGTTGCACACAGAAGGCGTATAATAAAGTCTAATAAAGAGAGGATTTCTACAGGGAAGCACAAAGGTAAAGAGAGTATATTAGACAATCTTTCCATTATAAATAGCGCTCAGCGGAGACCAGAGGGAGCCATGTAGTGATGGGATGGGAATAGCTCTACAAGCCCACAGGTAATCAAGTCAAGTAAAAGGCAGGACTTTTACTGCTACTCACACAGTTGTTGAAATATCTCACAGGAGAGTTTTGGGGGGTGTCTTGATGATACGTTTTGAGTTAACCTGTCATTGTTTAAGTCTTTTTCTTTTTCTATAAATCAAAACCTTTAATACAATTGTCCTAATATATAAAACATTTGAAGTACTAGACACATTGTGTGCATTTTCTAGGTTGTTAAGCATTTCTTATACCTATGCTTTGGAGTTAAATATGCAGGCAATGGGGTCTAATTGTGACAGGGTTCCGACGCTTACTGTGGTTGCATATGGATCAGGATCTTTTTGAAGACACAGCTATGACCCCCATGTATCACAGATTAACTATCTTGAGCAGATCATCCTGAAATGTTTAAGTATGCTTTACAGCAAGCGTCCCTCCTGTCCTTAACACAGCCGTTGTTAGTTTCTTCAGCTTTGAACTTGATTTGTCTTTTAAGTGTTCTCTAAAGAATGTATGTGGTTTCAACTAGCTTGATTGTACTTTTCTGTGGCTTATGAGTTGGGGGATTAATGAGTTATTGTATGAAAGCAGTAACATTGACCAAGATTTATAGATACATGCAAACTATAGATGATATTATTATACACAATGAAATTGTTTGACAAAGAGAAAGATTTAAGTATGGATGCAGATAGACACACATATACATTATATGGCTTCAAGGTATATGATTTTACCCACATCCCAAGCTACAGTTTGTTAGGGTCTAATGAGAAATACTGCATATATAGTCTGTACATGGATTAAGTGTGTTTAAATGTGTCAATTTAGTTGCAAGACAAGCACAAAAACACTTTTTATAAATTAAAGGATGACTTCTCAGGCAATTAACTTTAAATGTAATAAAACCTCTATTTATATCTTTAAGTCATTTTAACTTGTTAGGTATTAATTAAATAGAATGAAACACTAAACAATGCAGTCCCTCAGTTTCCCTTGTTTACACAGTTATTGAGTATCAATCAATACCAATCTGGCGGTGTTATTTAATATAGAACCTGTCATGATCAAACTAACTAAAACTCGTTTATGTTTTAAGGAATGTTTTGTCTTACCTTTCTCTTATATACATTTTGATATGAAATCATTCTGATTTCTTTCCTTAGAAATGCGTAATTCCTGCAATGACTTGTGGGATTGTAGTCCTGGGTAAAATGTAATCTCTGATTAAATTTGACAAAGAAACACATTTTCCAGTTTCCACAGCGGTAGCTCTTGAGTTATGCTTAAGGAACGGTCACATTTAAGTGACAGATCAGTTCCATTTGCTTGTTTTGTTACATATTTCCATTGTCAGTACTGCAGTGCGACAGTAAAAATGTAAAACCCAGGATGGGGTACATTTTCCTTCAGATTTTAAAACACTCAATACAGAAGTTAATTTCCATTGATTGGTACTCAATTGTAAGGGAGACAGAAGGACAGCTGCTCTTGTTTTGAAATCAACACATTAATAAATGGATTTATGTAATACTGTCGACAAATACTTATACATTTAATAAAGGTAATTACGCGGAAAATATGAGTATTGGCAAACCCTTACTATTGACCAGATTGTTCAAACTTTTTTAAATAGAATATAAAAATGTGGTTTTGGTAAAACCTTTTAAAAGTTAATTTTATAATAATATGATAACATAGTAAGTAAAAGTAATAAAGTGTCACCATTTTTTTTTGCTGGGAAAAAGCATTTGGAAACTATAAATGAATACAATAAAGCAAATTGGAATCTTCCTAACACTCTTTTTCCTATATAAAATTGAGACAGACTCCTGCAACATAGAAAATGCTACAGTGTGAAGTTTCAGTTCTGTAAATAAGGTCCCAGGTAGACAATATTAAGTTTATGACACGCATGGAAGATGCATATTATCTTGGCAGGTGTGCACCATTACTGACAGCAATAAAAGTTAGGGAGAGGGAAACGGGGATCATATGGGCTTCTTTAGTCAGGGGAGAAAAACAGAGATCTATCATATATTTATAGCAGAAGGGATACTACTGTATACACATATACTGTAAAAGTCCCCATACTACAAATATAATAAATACCCAACTTAAACAGCTTACTCTATGAATAGGGAAGTGTCAAAGCTGTGTATTGTGTAGCAAATGTACCTGAAAAATGTGTCTCATGAAGAGAAATTACTAAATAAAATTAAAATCCTGGCTACACACTTTCATTCATTTGTATATTTACTCAAGTCATTAAATTACTTATTTTGTAACTAAAATTAGATACAAGCAAATGACATATTGAGCTTGGGTGACCAGATACCAAGAGTGAAAAATCGGGACACTTTCAGTTGGTGAGGGGAGGAAAGAAACCTCGTGAACTACTGCACAACGCAAGCGACGCAAACTACGTATCTTTCTTCTGTAGATAGGCTTTTATTATTCCTTCGCCTTCCCTTGTGCATTGCACTTAGGCAAAAACAAAAACTTAGAGAAATATAATTTAAAAAAATACTCC
This sequence comes from Acipenser oxyrinchus oxyrinchus, assembly GCA_030684275.1. Classification (NCBI taxonomy): domain Eukaryota; kingdom Metazoa; phylum Chordata; class Actinopteri; order Acipenseriformes; family Acipenseridae; genus Acipenser; species Acipenser oxyrinchus. Next base: position 13,075,715 of record CM060249.1, read on the forward strand.
AAAGCGGTTAACTTTCTTGTTTACTGTTCAGATGACAACAATGTTTTAATTAGTCTATCAGGGCGTACAAACAACAGCTTTCCGAAAACAAACTGGAAAGTCGGCGCAGACAAAAAAAGTATTCCTGTGTCAGTTGTATCCAAGTTAAATCGGCACTACAGGTACAATCAAGCACAGCTACCTCGGTTCAAACAACCTGCTGTTTACTTTTTAAACACAGTTAGAATTTTAGACCCGAATGGGCACATTTTCTTTGTTTTAACTCGGTACTGATAAAATAAATTCCTGGATGGGACAAATAACATGACAATGAACGTGCTGCATATATGGACTTTATTAAAGAATGCCAGATGCCATTGGGTAGCCGAGTTTTGGGACTATTTTTAATCGATTTCCACATCTGTATAACTTGGCAAAGCTTTGACTTACACTTCCAACCAATTCAGTGGATGCAGACATGCAGTCTCAATGTATGGGCAAATCCACATTAGACAGAGAATGTCGGCAACTGCTGGGGGATGTTGCATGCTTGCCTTTTAACAAATGACAGCACTCTGTTTTAGTAAGGAAGCAAGTACCTCGATTTTGAGGTTTTTATAGTGCTCTGAAATATTAGGTGTATTTAATGTTTAAACTGGTCCACGAAATGTCAGTGAAATCCTAATTATAATCCTAATCCTAATTGGATGACTTGACCATGGGCATATGATTGAATCCCCCCACTGCATTCAGTACTTGCACTGTTTTTTTTGGTTTTTAGTAACAGGCTCATCAACAACACCAGCCATCATGACACTTTGCCAGTAAAACCGGACGCACAGACGCACGCACCAAGAAAAACACATGACGCATCCCGCATCATATGACTGCAGGTTAATGTGATTGGATAGCCGCATAGATGCAATGCAAACAACTCACTCAAACAACCCGTCCTAAAGTAGAGTATGGTGTTGCACCGCGAGACAGCACATCAGCCACATATACGAAATTTCCTAACGAGAAAATAAAAATGTCACATTTTACGCCTCGGTGTTCAACGTTTACTCTAAAAATTGGGACAAATGGCGTCCCGACAGTACCTCGATCGGGATGTGGGACAAAGCCTCTAATATCGGGACGATCCCAATTTTATCGGGACGTCTGGTCACCCTAAATTGAGCCCTTAGAAACTGATAAAGTGCCAACAATGCCCCAGGCTATCTGTGCAAACATCAGGCTTAACCTGAACGGCAGCTTTATCTCTTGCAGTTTCTACTGGGTCACTGAAGGCATTCTCTGTTTCTTAAAAGTAATTTTTGGATAAGAAGAGTAATCTTTTCCAATATTTTATGATACCTTGTGACGTGAAGTACATTGATTAGTTTGTGGTCAGAGCTAGCCACTTTATTCCTGATTAACCCCAATAGTCTTGGAAGCTGAAGTGCATTTCTCCAGGATGGGATAAATGCAACAGTTATCTTCTCCCTCTGTCAGATGAAGCTTGCAATAAATATTTAAACATACTAACAGTCCTGGACACTAACTTGAAATAAACAGATGTTGAAGCACAACGCTGGAACTATACCTATTGTACATGGAGGAAAGATAAACCTATTTGTATTCAGAATTTGCTGTCAGTGGTAAACAGAATGAAAGATCATACAGAAATCTACAGACTGACATACCACATATACAAATCCCTTAGAGTACTAGTTTATTGTTTTTGATGGTTATGTTCCTGTCTGGGAGAAATGTAAGTCAGGATGCAAACTCATCAATCTGTGTGCACTGCGAGCCAGTTTTTTTTTAGTCCCAATTAAAATGTAGCAACATAATGAGAATTGAGTTGTCTCATTGTTTGAAGACAAAGAGCCTTCAACATTGATCTGTGGTTCTGAGAACTGGGTGCTAAATAAAAGTATTGAGGGAAAAACTGCCAGCAGAACAAATAAGTATAGAACCATGTATCATGTACCCAATTAGAAGGGAGAGAACAACTAACCCGTGGATGTGGGGGAAAGACAATAAGTGATGTGATTGAAAAGACTAAGAGGCAAATGGAAAAGGGTCAGAAACCTTTCATAAGAAACAAGCAACAGATGGATCAATCTGACGAGACTAAAAGACTGCAGGAAGTAGGGAAATTCAAGAAAGGTAAGAAATATATAGGATACAGAAAAATGCAGAATAGGTCATTGGAGGCACACGGGTTGTAGACTAGCCTTTCATAGACAAGAGGGCTGGGTTTGTGTCTGGCTCAGTACATCAGAGTGGAATCATTAACCTGTCCCCATGCAACACTGCCCCTAGTGGATGTAAGAAATACCACATTTACATTTCTTACATCACAAGTGTTGAGCATAGTGAAATTAGCAAGTGGTTCACAGTTCGCTATTCCAGCTCACGTTAATCCAGCTCGCTATTCCAGCCTGCAGTTCAAAGGGCATAATAATAGGAGCATGCTATAGACCTCCAAATTCAGACGCCAAGCAAAATAATCTGTTATACAATGACATTAGAAATGTGTGTAGCAAAGGAGAAGCCATACTAATGGGGGATTTCAACTTCCCCCATATAAAATGGGAAAACCCGGTGGGGAGCATGACGGATGAAATTGAAATGGTGGAAATGGCAAATGACTACTTCCTAACGCAATTTGTCAAGGCACGACTAGAGGGGAGGGATGCCTTGATTTAGTCTTTTCAAATAACGAAGACAGAATAACTAAAACAGAGGTCAGAGAACCATTGGCAAACTCAGAACACAACATGGTCTCATTTGAAGTGATTTTTAAAACCTAAACAGTTATGATTAAAGCTAAGGTTTACAATTTTAGAAAAGCAAACTATGAAGGTATGAAACAGAGACAAACAGAAGTAGATTAGAGTAAAACAGAGAAAACATCCACAGAAAAAGGATGGTTTTAAAAAAAAAAATGTAGTACTAGAGGCGCAAAGCAATTACATCCCAAAAGTAGACAAATCTAAATCTAAAACAAAATGGCCCAAACTGTTTAATAGATCAATTAAAAAAAATATTCAGCGAAAAAAGGCACTTTACAGAGCGTTTAAAAGGGACCAAAACCAAAGTACACAGAAAGAGTACTTGGAACTGCAAACGCAAGTCAAAAAGGAAGTTAGAAAGGCCAAGAGAGAGATAGAAATGAACATTGCTAAGGGGGCTAAAACCAATTCCAAAATGTTTTTCCAATATTATAACAGCAAGAGAACATTCAAAGAGGAGGTTAAATGTCTAAGAGACACAAATGGCAAAATCATAGACAAAGAAAAAAAATAGCAAATATATTAAATTATTACTTTTCACAAGTTTTTACAAAGGAGGATATGGACAACATGCTCCACATGTCGACCTGTTCCTATCCAGTTTTAAATAACTTTAGCATAACAGAGGCAGAAGTGTTAAAGGGACTAGAAGCTCTTAAAATAAACAAATATTCAGCGAAAAAAGGCTCTTTAAAAGGGCCAAAGACAAAGTACACAGAAAGAGTACTTGGAACTCCAAACGTCAAAAAGGAAGTTAGAAAGGCCAAGTGAGAGATAGAAATGAACATTGCTAAGGGGACTAAAACCAATTCCAAGTTTTTTTCCAATATTATAACAGCAAGAGAACTTTCAAAGAGGAGGTTAAATGTCTAAGTGTCATGTCAAACTGTTCTTATCCAGTTTTAAATAACTTTAGCATAACTGAGGCAGAAGTTTTAAAGGGACTAGGAGCTCTTAAAATAAACAAATCCCCTGGCCAGATGTGATGCTCCCAATAGTACTCAAAGAAATGAAAGAAGTTATTTACAAACCGCTAACCAAGATCATGCAACAGTCTCTTGACACAGGGGTTGTACCGACAGACTGGAGAATTGCAAACGTAATACCGATCCACAAAAAGGGAGACACAACCGAACCAGGTAACTACAGACCAATAAGCCTGACTTCTATTATATGTACAATTATGGAAACTATAATAAGATCCAAAATGGAAAATTACTTGTATGGTAACAGTATCCTGGGAGACAGTCAGCATGGTTTTGGGAAAGGGAGATCGTGTCTAATTAACCTGCTTGATTTTTTTGAGGATGCAACATCGACAATGGATAATTGCAAAGCAAAGCATACGACATGGTTTATTTAGATTTCCAGAAAGCTTTTGCATAAAAGATTAATTCTCAAACTGCAGTAGGGATTCAAGGAAATGCATGCACATGGATAAGGGAGTGGTTGACTTGTAGAAAACAGAAAGTACTGATTAGAGGAGAAACCTCAAACTGGAGTGAGGTAACCAGTGGTGTACCGTGGGGATAAGTATTAGGTCCTCTGCTATTCCTAATCTACATTAATGATTTAGATTCTGGTTTAGTAAGCAAACTTGTTAAATTTGCAGATGACACAAAAATAGGAGGAGTGGCAAACACTGTTGCAGCAGCAAAGGTCATTCAAAATGATCTAGACAGCATTCAGAACTGGGCAGACACATGGCAAATGACATTTAATAGAGAAAAGTGTAAGGTACTGCACGCAGGCAATAAAAATGTGCTTTATAAATATCATATGGGAGATGTTGAAATTGAAGAAGGAATCTATGAAAAAGACCTAGGAGTTTATGTTGACTCAGAAATGTCTTCATCTAGACAATGTGGGGAAGCTATAAAAAAAGCCAACAAGATGCTCAGATATATAGTGAAAAGTGAATTTAAATCAAGGGAAGTAATGTTAAAACTTTACAATGCATTAGTAAGACCTCATCTAGAAAATTGTGTTCAGTTCTGGTCACCTCGTTACAAAAAGTAGGAGGCACTTTATTACACAGAAAACTGAAGGTTTGGAACCAACTACCCAGTAACGTTGTTGAAGCGGACACCCTGGGATCCTTCAAGAAGCTGCTTCATGAGATTCTGGGATCAATAAGCTACTAACAACCAAACGAGCAAAATGGGCCGAATGGCCTCCTCTCGTTTGTAAACTTTCTTATGTTCTTATGTTCTTATTCCTGCTTGCTATTCGCTATTCCAGCTTGCAATTCGTTTGTTCAGCTTGCTATTGATTTTTACAGCTTGCTATTCGTTTCTACACCTTGCTATTGATTTTTACAGCTTGCTATTCCATTTTTTTATTGCTTTTTGCTTTTTGCAAATAAAAAACATGAATGTGGAGTTTTACCGCGGTTTGATGTTTGGTTTTTTTTCTTCAATTTTCGACCTGTCAGTTTTCCAATTTCTGAAAACAGTAAAAAAAAAAAAAAAATTGGGAGGAAAATGTAAAGTTTACAATTATTGTGCACAAAATAAATATACATTGTGGAAATGATGAGTGGCTCACCTCTTACTAACTCCAGTCTATCTCATCTGGTAACTTGCCTGTCACTGAGGCTACAGACCGTACAGCCCCCTGATCAGTCTCTAGCAGCTCATATCGCTGTTTCCACACCATACAGCCAACGGGTAGGCTCCCTGTCTGCTTGCAGGAATCACAAGCTTTCCTATTGGCTAAATGCACAGGACCTGCCCACATCACCACTGGAACATAGTTCTACCCAGGGTATTTACACTGCCTACTTCCTGACCATCTTGCTATTAGTGTTCCCAGATTGCTATGGCACCAATAGCAACGCTGCAGTGAATAGAAAACTGGCTTTTTGACCTACTTCCCTACCACCTAGGACCATAAACTTAGTATGTGAGATGTACTCAACGTCACCTACATTTCGTAGGGACGCTGCAGCAAATAGCTGACCTTTTTGATTATCTGTTTATTTTAGCAGACGTCTCACTGAGAGAGAGCACAAGGAGATAAGTGACATGATCACACAGCTGAGCTGGGATTTGAACCGGGGTCCTGCTGGTTACAAGCCCGTTTCTTTAACCACTGGACCATACATAAATAGGTAACACGTCCTAGCATGTCCTTTAAGTGAACTGCAGGCTAGAATAGTGAGCTGCAGGCTGGAATAGTGAGCTGCAGGCTGGAATAGTGAGCTGCAGGCTGGAATAGTGAACTGCAGGCTGGAATAGTGAACTGCAGGCTGGAATAGTGAGCTGGATTAACATGAGCTGGAATAGCGAACTGCGAATTGTGAACCGCTTGCTAACTTCACTAACATCAAGTGTTGTGGGTGGACAAAATAATGCTTATTCTCTGGTGTATCAAATGTACCTATAAATTACATGTTTATGAGATGTCCATTGAGACCATAGGTGTTCTTTAAACAGTCAGTTCGTTAAATACTCAAATCGGAAAATATGTACAAGGTAACTTGAAGCAAAAAGTGGAATACATTAAGTATTTAGTCTAATATTTTATCCCCACCCTTGCCATCTAAGAGCTGCCTTTGCTATTATTTTTTGTGGATAACCAAGGACTATTTCTCTCAATTGAGAAACTTTCATGAGAACCAATTTATCACACATCTATTCATAAAAAAGAAACACATTCAAAAAGAAATGATTGATTGCAAAGCCAGGTCTAGCAGTGGATGGAAAATTATTTCTGAATGTGGTGAAGATGATGATTGATTCAATGCTGAAATTTGTCTGTAGAATATTTTTAACCAAAGAGTATTTTAGCAACTGCTAAACCTTCTCCTGACCATATGAAGGTCCTTGCTAATTTGTGACATACATATAAGTACTATCCAGTATTAAAATGAATTGCAGAATGCGTATTAAATATGGGACTAGATTCTTAAAGCTATTTACTCCAAAACCTTATTTGCACAATTGTCTCTGATAGTAAAAACTCTGATTGTATTTAACTCTTTGGTGTCCTTTTGTATACTCTGAATTACCCCCATCATATACTAGACCTTACTGAAGGTTCAAATTGTGTTTAATAAGTGTTATCAATAGGGAAACAACCTTCAACCCTTATTGACACCCACTCCAACATGCAGATGGAGATGTTATACTTTGACATCTCAACATCTGTTAAAGCAAGTGTTTTTGCTATATTGATGTTTTTTTTAGGTGGAACACCTATTGGGTTGACAAGTTCAGCAAGCGCTTGTAAGGTAACAACAGTTTTTAAGGGAAAGTGTCATTCAAGTTTCACAAGGCAACTCTTTATTTTCCTGCCAATATTTTTTTTACAATGTATTTTCTTGTTGCATGCTTTTGTAAAATTAGAAGGGTTCATAAATTTGCTGAGTCAATAGGGGAAGCCCCATAAATGTCTGCCTAAGCTGTACCACATGTGCTTTAATGACACTTTTAAAAGGAAAGTTTTGTTTGATAGAAACACTTTTTGCTGTGACAGACACATTCACATTTTACAGACTACTTGTTAAGTGGATTAAATGTGTGAGTGAGCATCTTAGTGATATATTGTTATCAAAAGTTGCTACATCAGCTTAGAGCTTTTAGAAGCTGACTGTGCAAACGGTACATAATGATATTTGATATTCATATGGCTTACCATGCTTGGCTATGCTTTAGTATGCTTACACTTGACAACGCACTTTCCACAATATACCAAATTAACCTTTCATGAGGGAGAAGTTATGGCATAATTGTACACATCCAGATGTTATTGGGGGCATTGCAATTTGACAAATCAGTATTCAAGCAAAGAGAGATTATGGTAATTAGCAGGGATTGCACAGGAAAGAATTACATTCAGTAAGGTACACATAGGTCTATTCAATAGATTTAAAGAGCAACAGGTATAAATACTGCCACTGAGATAATATAAATGCCATGGTTATGAAAATCGAACACATATATTTAATTAATTTCTGTCTGCAGAAATATTGACAACGGCATTAATTCAATATATATCACTGTTATAATTCCAGTTGCCAAAATGTATTGTTAAAAGTGGTAACTACTGTAGTAGCTTTATTCAAGTATAGATACCCTAGCCCTTTTTGTGAGCCTGCAAACTCAAAGGGACAAACTAATGATATGAACCGGTCACTACACAATTAAGTACTGTTTTAACTAAATATGGATTGAGACACTACATTTTCAAGGTTTCAAGTTCAAATAATATTTAAAATTCAAATACTATCTTGAATCACATCAAGTGAGCATTGGTTGGCATTTCTAGGATCTGTGAAATGTGTGGCAGTCTTCCACAATATAATTCCTTCCGCTGCCAGTTCTGATATCAGTGTCTGATCTTCTTTAAAGCCTCAGGACAAAGAAGTCAGAAATTAACAACAGGCTCATGGCAAGACTGGCTTACCCAACTTTATAATGCTGTGCTAAAGCATATCCCCTGCCACTAGAACCCCCCTGTTAATAAGATAAAAGTGGTCAAGTCAAGTACACAAACGTTTCCGCGACTTTCTTCATAAGTAGTTACTTATTAGTACCACTTTACAGTTTAGCTTGGTGTTAACAAAAGATATGAATTGGTGTGTCAGAGTTAAACAAGGAGGTCCCCGGTTCAAATCCCGGATCACTTACTGACTCATTGTGTGACCCTGAGCAAGTCACTTAACCTCCTTGTGTTCTGTCTTTCGTGTGAGACGTTATTGTAAGTGACTCTGCAGCTGATGCATAGTTCGCGCACACTAGTCTCTGGAAGTTGCTTTGGATAAAGGCATCTGCTAAATAAACAAATAATAATAATAATAATAATAATAATAAAGCAATATACAAACCTAGTAGATATACTTTAAAGTGTGATGCACAATTCAGACCCACTATTCCAGTTGGTGTGTGGGGTGGGCGGGAAGGTGGCTAAAAGATAATAAATCACTTTCCCCTTGGCATCACAATACATCACTGACTGAGCATGGATTTAAAAACAACAACAACAATACCCCCTGCTTTTCTACCCACAAGGCAACACTCTACTGCTATCACTATGTGCAGTTCAAATTGCTTGGACACAGTTGGAGGTTAAATGAAAGAATCAACAAAACAATTCACAACAAATCAGCAAATCAAAGATAATCAGGTCACAGGAGGTAATAGCGCAACAAGGCTGTCACTGGTGATTAGCTGCCTGTGAATGGTCCTTCTGTCAAGGCTTCTGCCAAAGCAGGACTGTGACCACTTATCTTTCAAAAGAGTTAGGTAGCTGCTGCTACACGTCAACAAGCGATACACCTGCCTTATCTCTGGTATCCTTTTCACTTTAATAGAAGCAGTGGGCTGATGATGGTTAAGAAATACATATTTTTCCCCTACAAGGCACAACATTTTCCATTTTGACTTCAACACAATTACATTAGGTTCTGTTTAGAAACATAATATGTCCTACACAATGCATTGGTGGAATTTATACCAGGTCAAGGGAACAGCAAGGGAAATGGTTTGTTATACATTACAAAAGTGGAGGCTTCGCAGATAGTTTTTGAAACCAATACGGTAGGATTGTATTAAATCAATTATATTATACAATTACATTATCTACATTAATCTCCAAAAATGGCATTGGTATAATTTTAATATACAGTGATTTAAAAAACAATATATGCACCGAAACCAGGATTTGGTTTCGGATTTGACCCGAATACCTACTTCTTGAGCAGGGTTCGGATTCGGCCAAATACTTAGGATTCGGTGAACCGAATCCGAATCCTATATCCGCCCAGACTCACATCCGTTTTAATATATCCCTCCAATGTGTGCGGTTCTTCTTTAAATAAGAGACACGAATACGGTATTAAACGTAACTTTTATATTTAATAACAAGAACACGTTTGATGAACTCTGTCGCAGCTCTCAACTCCCTACTGGTGGCGCACGCACTAAACGCGTCACACAGCTGCTGAATGCAAACATACCCCCGTATGCAACAGCACATTCACGTCACACTTTTCATGGAGTAAAGTTATGCAGTAACCCTGTAATATATAGTCATGGCAAACTGTTGTAGGCTTTTGTGCTTTGTTGCTTTGTCTGAGACGTGTTCTAGAGATCATACTGAGAGAAAAAATAAAATAAAAATCGGTGCACAGAAATATAAATTTTTTGTAACTTTACAACTGTCAGATGTGCAAAACGTTGAACAATATGCTTCAGTAAATAAAATTTTACAAAATCTGACTTTCCTTAAAGTGTCCCGAGATTCTGGAGCCTGCTGGCAATCTTACTGTCAGATCAGGTAACACAGGTTGAAACGTCATTAAAGAAAATAGTGGGTTATGGCAAAGATACAGCTCTCCTTTCTTGTAAAGGTAAACAGCTCTGTATTTTGATGTTTTTATGGTGGGGGAAGGGGGCTAGTGGTAAATTGTGTAAGTTTCAAACTGAAATCTTATTCAGGGATATATTTCTATTCGGTAATAAAAAATACTATGAACTAAAAGGCTCAAAACAATAGATTGTGCACGTCCCTTGTTAGTAGCTGCCAGTCTGTTTTTCATTCAACAGTTTACTTTAGTTTTTCTTGACAGTTTTTGTAGATTCGGTATTCGGTTTGGTATTCGGCTGAATCTTTTGAGGTAGATTCGGTATTCGGTAGTCTGTGTGCTGCCTTCCAGGAGCCTTTGTCACGCACATCACTGAGAATGTGGACAGGCTCCTAGATCGAACAGGAGACGACCCGATAGTAGTCATCCACATCGGTACAAACAACATTGGAAGAGACAGATCAAGATCCCTGCAAAACAAATTCAGAGAGCTAGGAAGGAAATTAAAAGACATGACCAAAGCTGTGGTATTTTCTGGGATACTGCTGGCACCTTGCAAAGGACAATATGGACAGCTGGAAATAAAAAATCTAAATGCATGGCTGAAATCATGGTGCACACAGGAAGGCTTCACCTTCCTTGAACACTGGACCACATTCTACAACAAGGGCTATCTATATAGGCGGGACAGACTACACTTAAATAAAAAGGGAACCAATCGACACAGAGAAAGGATCCTTGAGGAGGTTCAGAAGCATTTAAACTAGAAAGAAGGGGGAGAAATCAACAAAAAAAACAGAAGGGAAACTACATCAAAACAAGGGCAACAACTCAGGTAAGACAGCCATTAAATGTATTTACCTAAATGTTAGAAGTCTCAGAAACAAAATGTTAGAACTTGAAGCTACTGCACTAACAAGTAGCAACAATGTGATAGGTGTTACAGAAACTTGGTTATCCGAAAGTGATGGAGACGAATATAATATTCGTGGGTATACACTGTATAGGACAGGCAGGACAGAAGAGAGTCTTGAAGCCCAGGTGTTAAATCTGGATGAAGAAAACAACGCAAAATCAATATGGGTCAGAACAATGGACAAAAAAATCAAAGGGCATAATAATAGGGGCATGCTATAGACCGCCAAATTCAGACACCGAGCAAAATAATCTCTTATACAACAACATTAGAAATGCGTGTAGCAAAGGAGAAGCCAAACTAATGGGGGATTTCAACTTCCTCCATATAAAATGAGAAAACCTGGTGGGGAGCATGACAGACGAAATTGAAATGGAGGAAATGGCAAATGACTGCTTCCTAACGCAAGGCACCGACAAGAGTGGAGGCATGCCTTGATTTAGTCTTTTCAAATAACGAAGATAGAAAAACTAAAATAGAGGTCAGAGAACCATTTGGCAAACTCAGACCACAACATGGTGTCATTCAAAGTGCTTTTTAAAACCCTGAAAGTAATGACTAAAGCTAAGGTTTACAATTTTAGAAAGGCAAACTATGAAGGTATGAAACAGAGACTAACAGAAGTAGATTGGAGTAAAATAGAGCAAGCATCCACAGAAAAAGGATGGCTATTTTTTTAAAAATGTAGTACTAGAGGCGCAAAACAATTACATCCCAAAAGTAGACAAATCTAAATCTAAAACAAAATGGCCAAAATGGTTTAACCCTTTGCGGTCCATTGTCGGACTGGGTCTGACATTGCAATTATTCCTATCAGGTCCTTTGTTGGACCCTGACCGACATCATCCAAAAAACGCAAAAAAGTTGTTTTTTCTATAGAAAAAGCCAAGAAAACCATTCAATGGCCGAGTGGGAGCGAAAGGAGCCGAGACAAGCCGATAAAAAAAAAAAGGCGTATCTCATGAATAGTCATACTTGCCCCTGGCATCAGATGGGGGCGGTCATAAGGAAAGAAGCTGGGTGTTACTGTATCAGCGCACAGAGACTATCACGGACATTTGCAGAGCTTTTTCGAGATGTTATAGCAATAAAATAATGACTTGGATTGCATTATTGAGGAGTTTGGTGATAAAACGAGTCATCAGGAGATGATTGATCGGTATGTACGACTATTATTATTATTAATATTATTTATTTGTTAACATAAGTGAAAGCGATAGCGGACGAAAGGGTGGGGCGGGGCTGGAGATGCCTAGTGAGTGCTTTGTTGATATGCAGGGCCATTTAAACCCGTTTGACTGTGGAAAAAAATACTTTTAAACAGCGCGTCTAAAATTAACTGCGCGTGTGAAAATAAATTAGACCTGGCAAGCCTGACGCACAATTAATAAATGGACTGCAAAGGGTTAAAAGATCAATTTAAAAAAATATTCAGCGAAAAAAGGCACTTTAATAGGGACCAAAGACAAAGTACACAGAAAGAGTACTTGGAACTCCAAATGCAAGTCAAAAAGGAAGTTAGAAAGGCCAAGAGAGAGATAGAAATGAACATTGCTAAGGGGGCTAAAACCAATTCAATAAGTTTTTTCCAATATTATAACAGCAAGAGAACTTTCAAAGAGGAGGTTAAATGTCTAAGTGTCATGTCAACTTGTTCTTATCCAGTTTTAAATAACTTTAGCATAACAGAGGCAGAAGTGTTAAAGGGACTTGGAGCTCTTAAAATAAACAAATCCCCTGGCCGGATGAGATCCTCCCAATAGTACTCAAAGAAATGAAAGAAGTTTTTTTACAAACCACTAACCAAGATCATGCAACAGTCTCTTGACACAGGGGTTGTACTGACAGACTGGAGAATTGCAAACCTAATACCAATCCACAAAAAGGGAGACAAAACCAAACCAGGTAACTACAGACCATTAAGCCTGACTTCTATTATATGTAAAATTATGGAAACTATAATAAGATCCAAAATGGAAAATTACCTATATTACCTATATGGTAACAGTATCCTGGGAGACAGTCAGCATGGTTTTGGGAAAGGGAGATCGTGTCTAACTAACCTGCTTGATTTTTTTGAGGATGCAACATCGACAATGGATAATTGCAAAGCATATGACATGGTTTATTTAGATTTCCAGAAAGCTTTTGACAAAGTCCCACATAAAAGATTAATTCTCAAACTGAAAGCAGTAGGGATTCAAGGAAATGCATGCACATGGATTAGGGAGTGATTAACATGTAGAAAACAGAAAGTACTGATTAGAGGAGAAACCTCAAAATGGAGCGAGGTAACCAGTAGAGTACTAAAGGGATCAGTATTAGGTCTTCTGCTATTCCTAATCTATATTAATGACTTAGATTCTGGTATAAAAAGCAAACTTGTTAAATTTGCAGACGACACAAAAATAGGAGGAGTGGCAAACACCGCTGCAGCAGCAAAGGTCATTCAAAATGATCTAGACAGCATTCAGAACTGGGCAGACACATGGCAAATGACATTTGCCATGTGACATAGAGAAAAGTGTAAGGTATTTCACACAGGCAATACAAATTTGCATTATAAATATCATGGGAGATACTGAAATTGAGAAGGAATTTATGAAAAAGACCTAGGCGTTTATGTTGACTCAGAAAAGTCTTCATCTAGACCATGTGGGGAAGCTATAAAAAGGCCAACAAGATGCATGGATATATAGTGAAAAGTGTTGAATTTAAATCAAGGGAAGTAATGTTAAAACTTTACAATGCATTAGTAAGACCTCATCTAGAATACTGTGTTCAGTTCTGGTCACCTCGCTACAAAAAGGATATTGCTGCTCTAGAAAGAGCAACCAGAATAATTCTGGGTTTAAAAGTCATGTCATATGCAGACAGGCTAAAAGAATTGAATCTATTCAGTCTTGAACAAAGAAGACTACGTGGTGATCTGATTCAAGCATTCAAAATTCTATAAGGTATTAACAATGTCGACCCAACAGACGTTTTAGACCTGAAAAAAGAAACAAGGACCAGGAGTCACAGGTGGAGATTGGATAAAGGGGCATTCAGAACAGAAAATAGGAGGCACTTTTTTACACAGAGAATCGTGGGAATCTGGAACCAACTCCCCAGTAATGTTGTCGAAGCTGACACCCTGGGATCCTTCAAGAAGCTGCTTGATGAGATTCTGGGATCAATAAGCTGCTAACAACCAAACGAACAAGATGGGCCGAATGGCCTCCTCTCGTTTGTAAACTTTCTTATGTTCTTATGTGTTTAATTTTTTTTTTTTTAAACCGCCATCATAAAATGTATATACCTGATTTTTCAGAGACTTAATTTCACTGTATGTGTATTAGCAGTAAGTGGGTTAAAAGAAAAGAAAAGAGAGGCCATATTTAGATTCATAGGTCTCTACAGACACCGTAATCATTTGGGAGCTTACTTTTTTTGCATTATTTATTGTAGTTGGCCTTATTCATAGTGTCAGCCTTGGATTTGTCACTGTTGATAAAAATGCATTTAATTTAATGTGAACCTATTTTTAAATACTTTATTTTACTAAAATAGAGACAATTGTACACAAAGCATTTATCACTTTTACCACCAGTTACATAAAGAAACCAACACATTTATCTTAAAAAGCTTCAAATAAATTTGTAAGAGGCCCTCGCACACTTCAATTGTTTCTTGCTAGTTCTGTAGCATTAGCAGTTTTTTTTTTAGTTTTACAAAAAAGGGTGCAAACTTTGCGTAAATGCTTTATGCATACCACCAATAACATTATACAAAATCGATGTTAAAGGTTCAGCAACCATTAATGCTTAAATATGGGTGTTTTACTGTTCTATCCTCATTTTCAAAAAATGGTTTTTGGTATTTCAGAGTTATTATCTTATTTTTTAAAATGTCATGTATAACCATGTGTGTAATGCACTGTGTTTTATTAGTAGTGTCCATGCAGTATATTTGATCTTAACAGCAGCTGATTTAATACTGCAAATTAAAATAATACTTACAATGCACAAACCTGCTCTTTTGTAGACATCATTCCACTGTATATTTATCAAATTTAATGATGTTAATAAAGAGTTTTAAAAAATCATCGCTGACTACTACAGCATGTGTGTGTTGTTTGTGTGAATGAACTGAGATTTACTAAGATGCATACTGTACCTTGTTAGGAATTCACCAGCATTAAATAATTTAAACTTACTCCTTAAATTGCAACAAAACATGTATTGAATTCAATAAATATACTTGAATGATTTAGTGACACCAGCTGGTATCCTGTGACTGCCCGAGACTCTCAAATGGAATGTGCCTTTTAACACTAATGATAGTTAATGTGGAATGTGCTGCAGTAATATTGTCTTGGGCTACCAAGGAACAAACTCCAGAGCTACTATATGCAGCATGCCCTCTCAGCACAGTAACAATCAAGACTGTAATGGGCTTTTCATTTTGCCTGCATGTGATTGTCAAATCAGCATTGCCATCATAAGTGAATGGACTGACAAGAGTAATGTCAGAGCCCCCATAATAAATAGCAGTGTCTGAGCCTTGGGATAATAGCACAGGAAATTGCTGCAGACCTAAGACGTTAAACAGCAACACCTCCGAAAGTGCTTTAATCATTTACCTACACATCATTATTGCAGGAAGTCATTGTTGTCTTTATGTCGTTTGTTGACTGTAAAAATTGATTTTACTTGTATTACTCCTTGACGAGGTGTAAGAGCTGTGTCAATTATGAAATTTATATTCAGCTTGAGTGGCAGTTTCTGACAGAAAAGCAATATTGTCAGACGTGGCCAAGATATATATATATAGCGTGCACGGGGGAAGGCAGCAGCAGGTCTGGTAGGTGACGTAATCACACACAAAGACATAAGCCCGATATACGCTCCTTTACGCTATGCTTTAGTGCAAACGGTCCCGGGTTAGCGCCTGCCCTCCGCCTGTGTGTGGTTTGCTTCGCCCTGTGTGATGCGCCTGCCTGCGGGAACCAAGATCGCTACATATATATATATATATATATATAGATAGATAGATAGATAAAGATACTATATATATATATATATATATATATATATATATATATATATATATATATATATATATATATATATATATATACATATGTATCAGTGGCAGCTGGTGGAGAAACAAAAATGGGGTGACAGAAAAAGGCAGAGGTTCTCTTAAGCCCCAAGAAGTACAATTTTATTATTTTATTGTGACTGACAACACTTTTCATATTATTATTATTATTATTATTATTATTATTATTATTATTATTATTATTATTTGACAACTTTATCTAAGGTGACATACAGATGTTACAGGACAGTACTGTACATGGTTACAATGCAATATTACTATTTAAATACAGTATAGTTTACAGTAAGTGCAAATAATACTACTAACATACAATATGAACTAGGATGCAACAAGTTAGGATTACAACAAGTTATATCCACAATGACATATTAATAGTGCAATAGTGCAAGGATAGTGCATCAGCTGAGGATCCAGTAACATGGTGTTGAGGTCAGGCAAGTTCCGTCCATCGGGATAGATCAAGAGATCTACAAGTGCAGTCTAAACAGGTTTGACCCCAATTCGACTGTTACATGCATTTTCTCCACTAGCCAACAGAGAAAAGAAAACATTAGCCCATCATAGTTTATTCTAATAAACTTAACTGCTACACACTGCCAGTGTATGTTTAAAAGTGCACTGTGGTTGCATTTGCTATTCAAATTAAATAAAGCAGAGCATGTAAATTAAAAACGCTCTGAGAATTGCAGACTGTTAATTAATAGGTTGGGCGAGACACTTTTACTTTCAAGTTTTGCTAATAAACATAAAACCAGCCATGAAAAAACATGGAATCGAAACACTTTCAGTCAATACATGAATGGACCTTTTCGTGTTAGAGGTGTTTTATACTGTAAACAAACAATACAAATTCTGTAGATACAAGCACACACATTTAAACACATGCACACTACACAATTGCACTACTAGGTTTCAAGTCATTCTGATTTTTAATTTCATTGATGGTGTATATATAGTGAATGTGGATGGAGTTTTGAAAGCATTGTGCATGGTGAGAGAATTCTAATAGTGACAGGCAGTGTTGTGTGATGTATTGCTGTTACAGATTCTGACACCTGTCACTGTGAGCAGGTTACAAGCACTATAACCACAAATGCATATATCCAAGCTCTTTTGCGTAGTGGTTAAGACCCTTGCTTGTGGTGTGTGTGGGGTACAGGCACACAAAAAGCACAGGGAGCAAAATGATGCGGTCGTGAATGGGAGAAATTCAAAATTAATGGTTTTGAGGCCTAGATGTCATCCTTTCATGTTTTATGAAATCTAAACAACACATAAACAGTGTCACTCAGGGAATACATACTGTGCATTTCTATAAGGTTACATTAACAAAGGAAAATATATGTACTGCAATTTTGTATCACAGTTGGGCTGAATAATAGCTTATTCCTAACGCACGGTAGTTTTTTGCATAATAGCCACATACTTCACTGAAGGGTAGGTGGATATTAACATAAAATCTATAATGCATCTTACCTTTGGCTAAGTGTGCAGTTTTTACGTGTAGGGAAAATTAATAAGATAATTCTGGATGAAGATCCTCATTAACTACCAGATGTATACACCTCAGTGTCGACCTCTGCCATATCACCTTGAGTCATTAAGCTGTTCATTATGTTGTCTTTGGTTAAAATATCCACTTTAATTACATTTTAATTACTATTGTTAATAAATTTGGTCTCCATCTGTATTCATTTTTGTATTCTTATGTAATACATTTCATAGTATTTTGTTTCATGCTTGAGCAGTGTTATGAGTTACTGTGACAGAGAAAGAATGAATGGTTTTAAATCTCCCTCCCGACCTGTGAGGGCGCTGTGTAAAGGGAACAGTGTGCCTTGGACTGGATGGTCTGGCAATTCATTCCAGGGAAAGATGGAAGTCGGCAATCTAGAAAGGGGGCAGAGCCACAGTACACCAAGTCATCGCCCCAGACGGGAGGCGATGTGGCGAGGCTGAAGGTACAAAAAGGGGATGTGGCCGAGCAAACTGCTCCTTTGTTATGGTTGCGAGAGAACCGCTGAAGGACTGTAAACCAACTGTGAGTGTTTAGTGTTTGTTTGTTTTGTCGATTTAATTGTACTTGTTTGTTCTTATTAAACGGCTAACACATACCGGGAGCTGTCGCTAAAGGCCAGAACCAACCCGGACAGCACTACACTGCTGTTTACTAATAAATTGTATTTCACCACTTGCACGTTAGCACTAACTCTGGACTTATATTGTGTTTATTATTTCGGGTCTGAACCCAGAGGTTTCACTGTGCAGTACACATTGCTGCTGTGTATTGCCAGGGATTATTATTTACGGTCGCCAAACGACCCGGATTATAAAAACAAAGGATTGTTTGGACCGTGAACTTTGTTGTCTGTCATCTGTTTAAGCATTGCATCACATCTACACCTGCGCACTGCAAACCACTTTGCCACACGTGGTGTCAGAAAACGGGATGGACCACACTAATGGGAGGTCAAGGAGGGGAGAGAGGAGAGGTACACGGCTCTGATTGAGAGGGTCGGGATTGCAATGGGGCCAAGCGCACCTACAGGACCCGTGATGACGGCCCTGAAGGCGAGGCTACAAAAAATGATAGCAGAGGATGACCCGGAGGCATACCTGGTCGCATCTGAGCGGTTGGCTACCACCGCGATATGGCCTCAGGAGTTCTGGGCCCTGTCTGATCGGGGAGGCCCAGGCCCAGGCAGCATACCAGACTCTTGCAGTCTCGACAGTCCTGTTGTGGTTTCCGTTTCTGTTCTGACGTCACCCCACACGCCATCCTTGTCACAGTCCTATACAGAACACTTTCCCCAAGTCAAGATTCTCTCTGCACAATATATCAAGTTCTAAAAGCTTCTAAAGATATACTGTACTGTAAGTGAAAAATGAGGTTTTCGGCTTAAGTGTATGTTTGTTGCATTGCGGGCACTACCGCAGTTAGGGCTGTCTGCTTGATACTGATTTGTCTTTATGTGTTTGCTGCATCTTGAAGTAGTCCATTCATAGCTTAAGTTATCGAATTGAGACTAATCATATGTAAATGTATTACTTGGTACAGTATGCCAAAATCGAAATCTTGCAGAGTAATCAAGTCCAATCAATTTGACAGTGGGAATGGAACTTTATAAGAATCACTGTAGAGTAAGGCAGCAAATCCAGATATCGCTGAGATATTTTTTTCTGAGCATACATTTGATCCTACACACATCTACCGATAATATAAAACGAAACAGAATGGATGCATTGACCCTGGAACGTGTGAGTGGGGGCACCTGTAACTGGACACTACTGTTCTGTTCTTACAGTCACTGATTGTACCTTTTGAGCGCAGACATTTCCACAAAGATATTAAATCAATCTATTTTAAATGCATTAATACAGCTGCTCTTTATAGAGCTGATCCCCCGCAACGACACACAGTAAAAATACAATGAAATGAGGTCTGCAAAGATCAGGAGCCGTATTCTTGAAATATTCTGCAGAAGAAAAATCGAATTAACCCTACCAGTTTACTTAAATTTGCACTTAGAACAATTGTCTAAACTTTTTTTCTTTCTTTCTTAAGAAGAAACTAATAATAATAGGGTTACCAGATTTCCACAGTAAAAAACAGGGACGTTTTTATTTTTGTTCTGCAATTCATTGGCACAGTAACAACTCTGAAGCTGTTAAAATAACAGTATATAATAACACAATCATAATAAAAAAAATTAAACATTGGGTGTATTTATTGCATTTCATACTAAAACATGTTAGTATCTGTTAAATTCTTTGAAATATGCATTGTTTGTTTTGTTCCTGTAGATTAACTCCTTATCTGAATTGTACTTGTTGTGCATGTTTTACTCCAAAACTGTATTTATGTATACTTCTAAACTCAATAACAAAGTTTTATTCTGAAAAATTTAAGAAGATCTTATGAAAAAAGGAGAATTATACTCAAGTATAATTTTTGTTAACCACTGCTTAATTAGAGTTGATACTAATGGGGACATTCCTCATTTTCAAGTAAGAGGTACGTTTGGATAAAGGGGGGTAAACTGTGTGTAATATGAACACACTCGATTGAGACAAGTAATAATTCTTGCATGATTTACTGTTAGACTACCAACTTTACAATTACAATCGTATTACTTAGTAATAAACCAGCCAGAATGTTACTCATGAGCAAGATCCCAAAATCTGAACCATATCAAATTCGGTATGACCTTACATTTCATGTTGTATCTGAGAGTTCAATCTTTGTGTGTAACGGTATTCCGGTTTGATCTGAACAAGTCCTCTGTGAGTTAAATCATTCAGTGCAGAAAGAAGCTATCCGAGTTCTAAATTGGTCTGGGAAGCTCAGTAAGAATACACTGACCACAAATTGCATCAGAGCTGAGGGCAAAGTATCTTGCAATATTTATAAAGCAATATCTTCTGAGTAGACTTGAATGAAATTTATAAAATGAGAATTTATGTTTGTCCACCCAAACTAGATCCTTTGCATTTGTCAGGCCTAGCCATTTGTAATACATTTCGTTGTCTTATCTACCTGTAATAAACACCACGATTGTTTGTTTAATAGATAGATAGATAGATAGATAGATAGATAGATAGATAGATAGATAGATAGAGATACCCTATTCAACCTTGCCATTTTATATGCTTTTTTTTTATTAATTTCAATGTGAGAAAAGACATCTGGATATTACTGTGATTGAGAATTTACTTCTCTTTCTGAATGAATTCAGTTTTACTTATTAATTCCTGGCAGTTGTGTCGTACTCGAGACCCGGATTCGAGACTGCCTCAGGTAGTCTCGAGTTCAGTTCTAAATGAGAATGCATCAGGTAGTGTGGTTTATCAGAAGTGTGGACACTGTAATAGCGAACTACATTTTTTGTGTATCCTCCAATATCCCGAAATGCTTTCCGATATGTTTTGGCACGTGGACATTACAAATATAGTACTCCAAACAGGTGTCTGAAGTAGATGAGAACGACTATCAATACTGCTGTACCGTATACAATTTCTGAGACTTCTTGTAAAATGGTGGAGCGATGAAATCGGTCAAGGAGAATTTCAGAGTTCAAAATGAAACGCACACATTATGATAAAATGCACCGTGTTTTTAAGAGTCTTTCATTGGCACAGGCTCCTTATTTGACGGGTTGTAAACACAAACTGTTTGTGCTGCTAGGAACTGTGATCAAACTATTTTAATAGTGTTTGTACACATGAAGCCCGACTAAACCTGAAACGGTACTTTAGTGTGGATGCTTTGAGCTGGATTAATTAAAACATGTATCGAGTATGGTTCTCGAGATCGGTTATGTAGTGTAGACAGGGCATTAAACAGAAGTTTACCCCCAGGCACAATATTCTTTATGAAAGTTTCATGTGCAGCATCCAAGCACTGAGAAACCAATCCTTCTTGTTTATAAACAGTATTATTTTCTTAATTGATTTAATTTTTTTTTTTTAATTAAAGCCATTTTATATTTAGTTGACTTAAAAGTTTTTTAAATAATATTACACCATTAATTTGCTTTAAAATTATTAACAAAAATGATCAAGTTGAACAAATTAATCATCTGTTCTTTTTTCATGTTAAGTGAAAAAAATAAACCACTGTGGGAAGGAAATAAGTAAACTCAGATCATTCATAAAGGGTTAATGCCTGTCGAAATGAGAAAACATGATCGGATTTCGTCCATAGCCGCCTATTTAACGGCAGTTGCTTTTCCTAAGAGGTAATTCAGATGTGTCATTAAGCCCCAATGATTTTCGTCTATGAAGGCATGTTTTTAACGAATTGAGAGAAAGGTTAACGATTACCTAATTAGCATAAAGTTTTCATCGGTCCTGAGCGTCATCCTGCTATTCATAAGGGGGAACGACAGCAAAATACTGTCGATAACTAAGGCCCTGTCCATACTATGCCTTTAAACCGTATTAGTTGCATTTAAGCAGGCTTAAAAGTGCTAAATACGGTTTGCGTCCACACTACGCAACATTTAATACCGTACTCGAGACCACCTCAGGAGGTAGTCTCGAGTCCGGTTCTAATTAGATCGCATCAGGTAGTGCGGTTTATCACAAGTGTGGATGCTAATACCAAACTACAGTTATTTGTGTATCCTCCAATATCCCAAAATGCTTTGTGGTATGTTTGGCGAAATACTCAGAGCAGGCGCCTGAAGGACTTGCTAAATGTACACTCCGCTCTAAATATTCATTTTTATGCTTCAAAAAATCTGTCAGGACATCTCTGTTAAACTAGTGGGGAAAATAACAAAAACACAACGTTAAATTAGGCTACTGCAAAAATGAAATGCGAGTTAAAAGTAGGATCGGTGATGAACAAATCACGTAATTTGTCAGCTCTGTTTGAAATAATATTAAGAAGACCAGAATTAGGCTCAGACAAGATATGAAGGTAAAAACACAGATTGTTTTGTAATTAACAGCTTTTTCTGAGTTTAATTATAAAACAGAATCAGCTCAATTTGTTTAAAGGGACTTCATCTGATTAAAAATAAAACCTGAAAACTTCAAGCCCTACTTGTGTGTGTGTTCGGATTTACTTTTTCCACAATACTTGTTATATTTCTTTTTAGCAATATGGACCGCTGTTAATATGAGGCATAACACATTATTTTAAAATGCAGTGCATGGTGGGATACTATCGTATTCATTTCCACGGTTCGTTGCGCTGCTGGGAATTGTAACTGAACTATTCTAATGGTGTGTGGACGCATTAAGCCTGACTAAACATGAAACGGAATTCAGTGTGGACGCTTTGAGCTGGATTAATTAGAGCAGTTTCGAGTACGGTTCTCGAGATCGGTAATGTAGTGTGGACAGGGCCTAAGAGTTATTGAACACTTTCTACAGTCAAGTCTAAACTTACAACAGCCTCGGCAGACTATTTTTTAAAGACACATTTTATTAATACACATCCTCATTATACAGTTTGACATACCCGTGATTAACACTGCCTATTTTGAAAAAGTAAATAAATAAATAAAAGTTTAATATAAATATATACTCACACAAGAACACATTATCTGGCATAATCATTTTGAAACAGCGCTGTGTGGAGAGCAACTGAGAATAGACAGTTATTTTATTATTATTTATTTGCCGTGATCCGCGGCTGACAGTGGTCCTTTTCTTTTTACTTCTTTTACCTGTGTTCACAATAAACAGTTTGGACAAATACTGCCTGTGTAAACCTGTTTATTTTCATGGAGCGTTACAATATAAAATACACCAGTGCTGCTGATACAGTCGGTGGGAAATTTGGGCTTGCAAAAAATTTGGGCTTTGCAAAAAACACTGATCGAGCCTCAGAGCGAGGGCTCGCATCAGTGTTTGAAAGGTTTGAAAACGATCAATTTTGTGTACTGTGTAATACGGCGTGAAACTTTCATTGATTCATAAACATAAACTCGCTCCTGATTGATTCCCTGCTTTAAGCAGAGTTCATTAATAATAATAATAATAATAATAATAATAATAATAATAATAATAATAGTTGAGAATTTGTAAGACTAACATTTAGTTTTCAAAATTATTATTATTATTATTATTATTATTATTATTATTATTATTACTAGAATTACAGTATTATTCAAACGTCCTCCTACAGTGCTTTTTTGTTTATTTATTTTTTATTTATTTAGTTATTTGGTCCGCTGCAGTTAAGAATGGAAATCTTATGTGTGCGAATGGAAATGTGTTTGCCAAACAAAACGAAAATACAAAGTATTTATTTAAAAAATACTTAATTTTTTTTTCTAAATTATGACATGTCCTGAATTTTTGGCAGACGTGATAGGGGCATCGGAATCAGGTTTTGCAAACTGCCCGTGACTGGCAGCTGCAGGGTTTCAGTAGTAGGCAACTGCCGGTGGATTCCGTTTTTCTTTTTGCAACAGCTACTGACGCCACCAGTTAACATTAATAATGCTGATGATGTCATCAAAAAGAGGCGGATTTTCGTTCTTGACTGTATACCCATTCATAAAGTGCTTTGCGACAGTCGCCCGTTTGCACAGATCATTTTATGAATAGCAATATGGACAACTGTCCTTAGTTTTAAACGAAACTCGTTTTATTAAGTACTTTAAGTACTTTTATGAATAGGGCCCTTTATCACAAATGGAAAGGTATATATTTGTCTTGTAAAAGTGACTTCTATCTTAAACTGCATGGTCTTTCAACAGTTTACAAATTGACACACATGAACCTGATCTGAAACTGTGACAGGTTTAGATGGAGTTCTCATGACAGAAAGCAGATCCAGTTTTGAATTCCATTTGCAGCAGAACTGCTGAGCACATGCTTTCTGTCACTTCTTTCATGGGTCACTGAACCAATGACATTGCAAACTCATGTTTCATGTTAATTACCTGTTCTCTGCAGTGTCATCAAAAGTATTTCATTCATGAGATGTTAATTACTTTGGTCTCACTTTGGTAACGTTAATGACAGACCACCTTGGGGCATTTCCTCTTCTCATTATTATAATAATCTGTGGCTTTTAATGGCTTTATTTAGCAACAGTCAAGGAGCAGTGCAGAGCTGTGCCACCCACAAGAATTGTGATGATGTGGGCAAAGTACATGGTGAAATAAATCAGGTGCTGTTTAACCACTAGTAATCTTGATTGTTTGCTGTTGCTCTGTAGATATTCTGGCTAATTTGGACTGAAAGTCAGCCCCTAAAAAACAATTACTTTTTGATGTTATTTGATGTGATGATAGCTTCATCCAATTTCTACTGTTAGAATATCCTACAAAGCAAGCCTTCATGCCAGTTTTGACATTCTATGCCTACTGGCCTCTCTGTACTGCTGTAAAAAACACTGCTGTTTTGGAATGCTGTTGTGAAGGCTATTTTTGGCCCCAGGTTTTCTAGGGTGTCAAATCATGAAGAAGAAAGCCTGTAACAACAAACAGATTATTATTATTATTATTATTATTATTATTATTATTATTATTATTATTATTATTATTGTGTCTAGGGATGATAAAATGACCATCCTTAAAATTAGGCTCAGACTGAAAACGTCTAGCCCTACCAATCTGGTATAGTGTAGATGGTCCCTGTGTACAGTCAATTTGAATTTAAACTGTTAATGACACAGCTTCGATATGGCAGTGGAACGGTATGTTTGTAGATTTTTGCTTGCCATTGTAACTGTGTCTGTTTGGGTGTTTTTGTTGTCAGACACCTTGAGGTATACAGAAATAACAAAACCACCCAAACAGACACCGTTACAATGGCAAGCAAAAATCTACAAACAGAAAGAAAAACATACCGTTCCACTGCCACAACTTGTGCGGATTTACAGGCTGAATTGGAACCACGGACGCTATTATAATGGAACCTTGCACCATATAGTAAATTATGCATCATGTGCGCTTTCGTTGTTAAATATCGAAGTTGTGTCATTAACAGTTTCAATTCAATTCTAATGTTCCTCAGCAACACAGTGTGACTGTACACAGGGCACATCCGAAATAATGCCAGACAATATTTCAACATCAGATTGTTCAGAAACTGATAGGGAGATGGAATTTGTGGCTGAATTCGACTTTCCCACTCAACGGTGTGCAGATGATTGTGCATGTGTTGGGTCAGGAAATGCAAATGAAAACCAAATACGAAGGATAAAAAAATGTAATATTTATTTTTTTAGGTCGGATCATCCTCAAAGACCTCATTCAGAAAGGAAATGCATTGTTTCTGAATCTCATTTGCTAGTTTATTTGATACGCAAACATTCCGAATCAGCTGGAGCTCTATCTAAGACTTTGGGGACATATATTGAAATAACATAGCGCTGCTATAATTGTGGGTAGGTCCCTTCATTAGTTGGAAATGAGAACAACTCTGTCTTGGTTTTCTTTTATACAGCACAGCACAGATGTTTTGTTTATTTTTCTGAATGCAACATTAATCATAATTATTATTATCATTTATTTCTTAGCAGACGCCCTTATCCAGGGCAATTATTACAAGATATCACATTATTTTTATATACAGTTACCCATTTATACGTTTGGGTATTTTTTTGGAACAATCTAAGTAAATTACCTTGCTCAAGAGTACAGCAGCAGTGTCCCCCACCTGGGATTGAACCAACGACCCTCCGGTCAAGAGTCCAGAGCCCTAACCACTACTCCACACTGCACAAGTTCCCAAATACATCAAAATAAAACATGCAAAGGACTACATCTACAGTGTTAAAGATGTCTACAACACAAAATGAAAGCAGGTACAAGTTCCTTCCTTATGGAAAATTAGACGAACCATGTTTGTCACACAGACTAGTGTGTTTCCACGCGGAGGTAATATAGCTTATACAAAGCTTCATTGGGCATGCGCCGGTACCTTTCAGAGTACATGTGAGGCTGCATGCGGAAGTCATGTGTTTTGGCTCAGAAGAGATGCTTGAGAACAGTGATTTTGGACATAGCAGTGTGGCATTATGCAGATGTTTGGGCGCATACGGATTATTATACAATGACCAAATACATTCGGAACAGCAAGGTGGGATAGTTTATGTTTCATCATTCATGTAGTGCTGATGTACCCTTTAAGGTCATGTCATTGGATTAAAGTCTGGTCATAGAAACACAGTTGTGTTTTGTCTCTGCAATGTGTTAAAGCAAATGTTCGACAGTGTCGCTTTTTCAGTGGCTTTAAAATTGTTCTGGTTACCTATTAATTAATTAATTATACTGAATACATAAAGTGCTGTAATATAAATAAAGCCGTTCACAGATTTTTTTATTTGGAATGTTCCCTTTTCTTCTCTCACTATATCAGAACTCCCCTATCCTCTAGTCCCCAGGATTAAACGATTAAAGCCCAGGATTAAAGGATTATACATTTACAGGTCATTTCTGACCCAGTGTTGATTGCAATTCATATTTTAATATTTTTCCCTGCAGCAACAGATGTTAAAAAATAAAGCTGTCTTTTATCACTGACATTTTGGGTTTTGTTATTTATAATTTCGGTAACGCTTTATATTGCGTGGCATAAATTAATATTAAATAGGCATGCAATTGCATATTAAATCAATGTTCAATTAATATTAAATAGATATGCAATTGCATATTAAATTAATGTTAAATTAATATTTAATGACTATGCAATAGCTGTTTTTTTGCTAAATGTTAACCGAATGTCGATTGAAAATGTAATTGCATGTCACAACCATTTATATTACGTTTTCTTACACTTGAAAATATGTAATAATTTCCCATTGTTTACATGTTTTTAATTGAAAATACAGTTAATCTGACTTAAATGTTAATGGAAAGTAACAAGGAATAATTGAACGTAAATTTAATTTAATATGCAATTGCATATCTATTTAATATTAATTTATGCCACGCAATATAAAGCGTTACCATAATTTCTAAGGAAAATGGAGACATTTTAATTAACAACTGCCCCCAAACTCAGTAGCAGCAAAAATAGAAAAAATGCATCGTTACAGTATCTCCAGTGAGGACCGTCCCTCAAGAGGAGGTCCGCCGCCCGATTCACTACTCCGGGAAGTGAACAGTCCGGAGGGATAGCAGATTTTTTTTCCCCATGTCTTTTTCTCTGAAGTCGGTAAATATCTGTTCAAAAATTAGTATTTTGTAAACAAACAAACATAAGGGTGTGCTTGAACCTGAACACCAAAATCATTGCCAGTAGTTGGGATTTGACCCAGCTTTCCTTGGGTCCACGAGTATTTACTATACAGATGCATCACTCAGTAGCTTTATATTGAAAGGATGAAATATATTTTTGAGAGAGAAATAGAGCTCTAAATCATTCCAGTGCTATCGCCAGCTTTACACACTGTTCAACATTAATAACTTAATGATACCATTGTTTCTGGTGTTTTGCTCTGAATTCCACCTGTGGTCTGGTAGTCTTCTAGCTTCAGTATCCCAGCGATGGACGATGTTGCATCGTGGGTATTTCCAATAGGGTAAGTAATACATCATTTCTAAAACAAAATCTTCTACTTACAGCTATGGCCAAAACCTTTGCATCACCTAGAATTTTAGGATTGAGACTTCATTAAAAAATATACATATATTGTGGTGAACCTCGGTTCCTGCAAGTAGGGGCTTCTCACAGGCGGAGGTAAGCCGCAAACCCAGGACCTCCCGCTTTGAAACACAGCACCGATATCACTGTACAAAAGAGCCGGGCTCCCTTGCATGAGCTGCCAGGATCTACCACATTAAATCGGTACAACCTGGTGAAAGTATGCGGAGTAGCCCAGCTAGCCGCAGTACATATGTCAGTCAATGAGGCTCCTCTAAAGAGGGCCCATGATGTAGCCACTCCTCTGGTAGAGTGCGCAGCCACCCACCCAAGTGGGGGTAGGCTAGCATTAGTATATGCAGTTGAAACTGTGTCCACAATCCAGTGAGACAGCTGCTGCTTTGAGAGGGCTTGACCCAGGGTCCTTACACAATAACAGACGAAGAGCTGGTCAGACTGATGCAGAGCTCTTGTCTTGTCAACATAACATCTCAATGCCCGAACCGGGCAGAGGGAATTTTGTCTGTGATCCTCCTCTGAATAAAAATGGAGGGGGATGGTAAGCCTACAGTTCCACTGACTGATTTAAGTGGAAAGTCATAACCGCCTTAGGAAGGAAAGCGGGGTTGTTGCGTAACGATACCGTTTCTATCGTCCCAGACACGCATACAGGAACTGTGCACTGACAGAGCCTGTAGCTCACTGACCCGCTTGGTGGAGGTTATGGTTAATAAAAAGGCTGTCTTCATAGAGAGATGTTTCAACTCTATGGAATGACTGGGCTCAAACGGGGCCTTAGTGAGATCCTCCAATACATGATCTTGACTCCACTCTGGGAGGATGTCCCTTCTAGGTGGACGTAACTGCTGAGTACCCTTCAAAAAATGGGTCACCAGGAAATGGGCACCTGGGGACACTGAGTCAACAGGGACATGGCATGCAGATATGGCTGCCAGGTACACTTTTAGCATAGAAGGGGATTTTCCTGCTTTCAACAATTCTTGTAGGAATTGTAGGATAGTTGCTATAGGGCAACAGACAAGGTCATGACCCCGGGTCAGACACCAGACTTGAAAATACCTCCACTTCTAGGTGTACAGTGACCTTGTGGAGGAGGCCCTAGCATTCTGCAGTGTATTTATGACTGCATCTGAGAGCCCTAAAGTGGACAGACGGTCCCGTTCAGGGGTCAGACCCATAATTGGAGTCTGCCCGGTTCTGGGTGCCAGAGAGTGTCTCTCACTTGACTGAGGAGATCCAGGCGTAGCGGAATCTCCCAGGGCTGGCCTTGTAGTAGCTGGCAGAGAGTCGAAAACCAGATTCTCCTGGGCCATCTGGGGGCCACCAGGAGAACTGTTGCCTTCTCTCTCCAGACCTTCTCTAGGAAGGCCGGGAGCAACAGTATTGCCGGTAATGCATACAGGAGCGTCCGGGGCCACTCGTGGGGAAAGGCATCGACGCCTAGTGGTCCGCCGAAGCGGTAGAGGGAGAACCATAGGCGGCAGTGAGTCGTTTCCGCCGTGGCGAAGAGATAGATTCGGGCTTTGCCAGACCACTCCCAAATGCGATCCACTACCTGAGGGTGGAGCCGCCATTCTGACGGGTGAGGACCCTCCCTCAAGAGGCGGTCTGCCGCCCGATTCACTACTCCGGGAAGGTGAACAGTTCTGAGGGATAGCAGATTTTTTTTTGCCCATGTCAATAGCCAAAAGGCTATGCGATGTAACCCTGGGGACCGAAGTCCTCCCTGGCAGTTGACATATGCCACTACCGACATGTTGTCCGTCCAGACCAGGACATGTCTCTCTTGGAGCGCCAGAAGAAAATGCTGGAGAGCGAGATGAACCGTTCACAGTTCCATTTATATGCATGGATGTCCAGCGGCCTGACCTGGAGCCATGGACTCATCTACCTGCCCATACGTGATTGATATCACGTCCTGATCTTCCTCGGCCACAACCAGGTCCGGTTCTGAAACATCCGGGGCGACCAACGGTAAAGGCGAGGTCAGTTCCGGGGTAGGTGTTAGCGATGGAGCCGGGGCCGGATATCTCACAAAAGGAGGCATCTCCCAAGGCAGAGGAGGCGTGCTGCATGTCCAGGCACCGGACACAGAGGAGGTGCCTGTCCTCTGGAGGAAGCTTCCTGCTGCAGGATGTGCAGGCATGGAACTTTTGCATCTTCGCCATCATGGTCACACTACGTGCACGCGGTGTCAGTACCGAGGCATGAGAGAGTGAGAATATTGGTTGCCCAAGCATTGAGGGCAGGAGCACCGAGGTCACTGAGTGCAGCAAGGCTCTGAGGCACCGAGTGGTGTGAGGGCTCCGAGTGCACTGAAGCTCTGAGGCTCTGAAAGATGCGAAGCACCAAGGCGTCTAAATAATGGGGTGCGAAGCACTGAGGGGCACCGAGCACCGAGGGAATTTAAACTTTTGATGGCCCAACGCACCGAGGTGGGCGGGCCAAGACAGCCAGTGAACTCTACTCAACAGCGGGGCAAGGTAGAACCAGGCCCCTGTGGAGGACTGTGGCAAAGTGGTAAGTGGTAGCAGGTGTATAGCAGGTGCAGTGCGGATACAGTAATTCCAAGAACAAACAGACAACAAAGTACGGGTGAGAATGATTGATTTAATGGTGTATAATCCAATGGTCTGATGACCAGCCAGTAAATAATAAAGAGCTGGCAATACACAACAATGTGTATTGCACAGTAATGAAACAAAGGGTTGCAGTCCATAAATAATAGACACGGTACAAAACACACACAATTAGACACACACGATCACTGTTCCAAAGTGAGTGCTCTCAGTGCTTGTGGTGAAGTACAATATAATACATGCTATTAGTGAAACAGGTGCTGATAACAATGTTTATTCGTGACGGTAGTGCAGTGGTGACCCGGTTTCCTGCTGGCCCTTGGCGACAGCTCCGGATCTGTGTTTAGCCGTCTAGTGATAACAAAATACAGACAATTACTAAACAGACAAACAAAACACTCACGAACTCCTTCCGTAACAAAACCCAAGCAAAGGAAAAGATTTACAATTCTCCAGCCCCTTTTATGCGATTATGCATGACCCTTTGGTAAATGATTGCAGCTGATTCTATTGCCTGCAGCTGCTACCTCGTTTACCTTCCAGGTCAATACCTTCTCGCACTGGAGTCTCGTCTTTTTCCAGGCTGATTGACTTCCCGACCCAGGGAATGAACTGTCAGGACAACCTGTCCAAAGCCTTTCCCTTTCGCTACTTTGTATCCTCACAGGTCGAGAGGGAGATTTACAACCAGAACTCATTATATTTCCGTCACAAGGAGGCACACGTTTTCTAATGTTGCCAAGTGCACCAAACGGGCGGGCTGAGACAACCGGCAGAGTCGACTCAACAGCGGGACACAGCAGTGCGGGTCGGTGGAGAAATCACATGTCTTTTTTAGCTGCAAGTAGCAGAAGAAAATAACATATAACAGCAGAAGCTGTGGATTAAAATGCAGTCTGCAGCACAAGCAATGCAGACAGGTGAAAAGAGAAAAAGACAACGAAGCGCAGTTGTGCAACGATTATAGCGCAGTTCAGAAGCGGAGTTACTGATTCCAGGGAAGTGGCAAGCCGACTTCCAGCAATATTTTTGAAAAATAAAGCAGGCAAACTCAAGTAAAACTCGAGTGAGAGCTCTTTCATACAGACTCAATCACAGCAACTTGTTTGGGTTAGTACGTTACCTTACCATGATGAGAACCAAAAGAAGAAGTGAAGAAGCATACAAAAGGGCTCACCCTACCAATTCTAACCACTCTCCCACTGACGGTGACGCACGGGGGGGTAAACAGAACAACATATTCAACACATTCAACACATCCACAACACCAAGAAACACAACAACAAAACATCAATTTCAACTATTTACAGGTAAATTACGTCATTTTCCATATCTCCCATAATCCCCCACGCAATATGAGAAAGAGGCATGTTCGAATTCATTACAAGAACTGCTCTGTAAAAAAACAGTGTATTCTGTTAGATTTTGAATTACAGTATTTTCTCCTGTGAAACTACTTTTTTTTTTTACAGTGTAAGATCAGCGCTTTCCTGTTAACTTGATCTAAAGGAAGCTGCTATTTTAGGATCAGAGCTCTCCCCCACTTTTGTTCATTGCTGTGCTATTTTTTTCTTCTTGATTTCACTGTCTAGAACTCTAGCTGGAATACTATTGGAAGAATAAAATGAGGCAAGGCCTTTGTGTTATAAAACTACCTTGGGGAATCCAATCAAATATACAGAATCTCTGTGGCCTGGCTAGACTTTTGCTGCATAATATTACAAGGAAAACATGAAAAAACAAACTAAAACATGTCATTCAAGAGAAGCATTTATTTATGTATTTATTTATTGATTTATTTTAAAATAAAATAAAAAAATAAAAAGCATGAAGGATTGTGTCCCCTGTCACAATTTGTATTTCATTTTAAAAATGGTTTTAAACCTGCATTTATTGCTGGGTGGCACATACCAATTCTTCAAGGGCTGTCTAGCATCACTACAATGGTAATGTTCAGTCTTGGCTTGGCTGACAGATTGAAATTTCCACCATTGAATCAAAGTCACTTCTCCGAAAGGGATTGCCCCTTTAGTAAAGAGAAGTGGGACCTTATGAGAACTTCAATCTGTTCTACATTATTAGTACCAATGAATAAATAGTTTTCATCTTATTTGGACCACTTCTACAGGTATTTATCCAATTGTATTTTGCTGTTGCTAAACCATTTTGGGTGGCTTTTTGTATAACATTATAAGAAAATGATCTGTAGTTAATTAAAACGCTAAACTAACATTTCTGGTAATCTTGCAACAACTCTCTCTCTCTCTCTCTCTCTCTATATATATATAAGCCCATGCAAGTAGGACAAACATTTTCCTTCATAATTAATGTTTACTTTTAAAGTTAATTACAGCAATAAATCTGTAGTAACAACTATATGAATCTAAAATCTATCCTGTCATTTCAATAATACCAAGCCATTGTCTTAAACAAAACACAATTTAAAGGGTAAAGAAAACCAGTCAGACTAATTAAATGTGTGCAAGATTAGTCACATTTATCCTCTGCTGCTGCTGCTGCGTCAGCCAGTAACATTCTTTTAAAAGGTTAGAACAGAAGCAACATTTAGAAGAAAGAGACATGTGTTACTTCTTGATCTATGTTATTTAGATAAAGATCAAGACCATGGATCTATCAAAGCCATAGCTTACTTAAACAATTTAACACCCAATTAAGCTTTACTAGCATCCCAGAAAGAGAAGAATAACTAAACTCTGGCTAAGGGCTATTCACACTATAGCGTTTATTCGCTGTGTTTTCTAGGGTAAAAAATCAAACCTATGGAATTGAATACTACCTTTCATACTTGAGCATAATCGCTGCGAAAAAAAAGTGAAATTCGCTGTGAAAAAAAATCAAAATAGGTTCAATTTTTGGACGAAAAACGCAGCGATCACCACCCTGTCCTGCTAAATATTTATCCAATTGTATTTTGCTGTTGCTAAACCATTTTATGTGGCTTTTTGTATAACATCATAACATTTGCATAACATTTGTATAAAATGATCTGTAGT
Organism: Acipenser oxyrinchus oxyrinchus; assembly: GCA_030684275.1. Taxonomy (NCBI): domain Eukaryota; kingdom Metazoa; phylum Chordata; class Actinopteri; order Acipenseriformes; family Acipenseridae; genus Acipenser; species Acipenser oxyrinchus. The sequence goes on from CM060249.1 coordinate 13,109,476, forward strand.
TAATTAAAACGCTAAACTAACTTCAACTAAACATTTCTGGTACTCTTCCAACAACCATGTTTCTTACAAAATACCTACTTAGAGTAAATGGAGGATGTAGGACGATGCAGATAGCTTGCCTACTCTCTCTCTCTCTCTCTCTCTATATATATTGTAACCCGGCCGGCACTCACGGTCGTTCGTTTGCCCCTATAAGGTAGACCCAGACACAAGAAATGGAGTTTAAAGCGCTTACGCGCTATTTTTTAATACACCAACAAAAATAAACAAACAAAACGAAACAACACCTAGCTCCGTTTTGAGCACTGACTAAACATTTTATGCAGGTCCCTGACTAGCTCGCAGGACGGCTAAGCCGTTTACCTGTCATAAAAACACTGGAAACCACACAGGTTTAACACAGCACTTTGACTGCTCGGACGCAGAGCGCACCTTCTGCCTCCTACTCAGCAGCCGTGAACAGACTGGCTGCTTCCATTATATACCCTTGCACCTGGTACTAATTGATAATACCTACCAGGTGCGGGTGATAATTAAACAAATAAAACAATTAATTGAAACAAAACAATTAAACAAAATGTGCATTCGCACATGTTTTCTGCAGGGAGGATATTAACCCCCTCCCTGCTGTGTTACAATATATATAAGCCCATGCAAAAAAAATCAAAATAGGTTCAATTTTTGGACGAAAAACGCGGCGATCACCACCCTGTCCTGCTAAATTTGGATATAATCTGAAGGCAATATGGAGGGGCACAAGCTGCCACATGGTTATTGTTCCAAAGAAGAGGAGAAAGAAAAACATGTGGATTCGCCCTATAAAAGAGCAAACGTGTATGTATGTGTATAGCATACCGTACAAATTCTGTTGTATTTAGTTACGTAGTTATGAAATTTAAGAGGTTCTCATATCACAAATGAGCCTAGGGTGCCAATAAAAAGGAAGAATGAGAGAGCGACTGGGAGATGTGTGAGTGTCAGATTGGCCGCTGTATTGTTGTTGCTGTTTGTATTGTATATCAAGATATTTCTTGTGCCTCTTAAAGAACAAAAATAGCATCGAAACGCCGGCCGTAAAAAACGCAGCGAATAAACACTATAGTGTGAATAGCCCTTTATTTTTTTAGAACATTTTACAGAACTGGAAAATCACCCTGGACTGTGTCGACCACTTATATGGTGATATTGGTGCACTCCAGATAGATTCCGTGGCATTGTAATATGCCCTAAAAAAAATCCAGCTGTGGCTTATCCTAGCAGTTTACAGTTTGATCAAATCAACACACTTGTTTCTTATATAGTTGTCAGTGTTATGATGATCCACTAGATCATCTAATGTGAGCATGTTCAATGAAGGTACCACCTTGGTTCAGCTAAGAAGAACTTCTGCTGTACAGTACCTGCAAGTGTGCAGGCCAGACAATATGGAACGTCTCATATCTGGTTAAACTCTTTCTTCTACACAGCAATGACCCTTGTCAAATCTCAGCAGAAAATGAATCCAGGGCTTGGATGTCATTCGTCATGTTTTTGGAATGTTTCCCAATCTTGTTGGTGACCACACAGCATATATCTAATACCCAGTTATGATGAGTACAATACAGCCAATTGTTTTGGGAAAATGAATTCTGTCCATTTCTTGCTAAATATTTACCTAGAATGAACACTGTTGTTATTTTAGTTAAGCCAGTTGTTGTATCATTTATACCAATTTCAATCAAATCCCACTGCGAGTGGCCCTAACTTAAAGAGTGAGTAGCAGGGTTCCAAAAAATACAGCGTTATACATCCCCACGTGTTGCTACAACTGTTTAAATAACGTATCTGTAATTCTTCTTTTCATTGTTAACATCCTGACAACCTTTTACACTTATAACTTTAAACCCTGTTTCAAAGCTCTAGTGCACTGATATTGTAAGGGTTATTGCCCACATTGTGAAATAGGTAACTGAACAAAAACAATCCATGATGTGATACGGAACAGAAAAGCCAGAACACTTTTTTAAATTTTTTTTTTTTTTTTTTTTTTTTTAATCGCGCTTCCTGCAGTGATTTAGAGGACAGATCTCAAACCCCAGCTTATAAGTATAAAAAGTTGAGCTTTGCTGTCTTGGGTGTGTAATTTGTGCACCTACATCAAAAGACAAAAGCATGATTACAATGGTAATTTTCTATGCAGAGCCGAAGCTCCCTTCATAATTTATTTTAAATGCAAGCCCATAACAGGCATTTTAATAAGGACATATTTTCTACATACTGTCAATAAAATGGGGAAAAACTGAGGCTCAAATGTCTCCCTATTGTGGGATTTCTACCCGTTATTTGTATTCTAGAAACTATATAAATGTTTTATGGGGTTAATAGCTAAGTAAAATGTTGACTTTAGCTTATTTTACTTGAAGATTAAATAATAACAAACAGATTGATCAAGAGTTTTATTGAATGATGTGACAGGTGTATGAAAATGTATGAAAAGTGTTTTTTTTTTTTTTTGGGAGAGCCTACCTACTGTGTGAAATTGCCAGCTGTGGGTTACTAATCAGCCAGTGGGTGTGTTCCAGCAGGGCATCAAGTATAAACAGGTCCCGATTGCACACCCCAGGGCTGCTGCAAGGCCATATACGCCAAAAGACTGACGATCATTCGTATGGTTTGAGGTTTGCATACAGCCATTTCTTGTCATTCAATTCAGCACACTGAGATGCCAGCAGTGTAAGAGGACTTAATCAGATCCTCCTTGCGCATGGAAAGCGCTAATTTGTTTTGAAGTCAGAATTGGAAAATGGAACCAGAGCTGTGCCTTTTAAACCACTTCTCACTTGTCTTTTATAAAGATTAAACCAGAATATGATAATGTATGGCCAACAGCAGATCATGGTTGTAATGTGTCATTGAAGACTTTGAGAAACACTTCAGGCTAGATTCTCAGTTATTTACTCCAAATGGTGATTACTGTTATTTTTGTTTGAAATTAAAAAAAAAAAAACGGAATTTGTTAACATACTGTAGTTAAGTAAAACAGGGTTTTTATGTTTAAACTGATCTGATGTTTTTGTACTGTTTTGCATAATGATTAGTTTCATAAATGATCTGGCGTATTAGCGTTGAAAGGTGGTGAAAAATGAAACAAAAATGTTTGTTTAATGTGGAGAGTTGGAAGATACTAATGTCTGATCTGATTAGGATAAACACATATTTTGTAATTCAAAATTCATTTAGCACCACATGTGCTACTTCTGAATCTACTGTAGTGGAGGCATATCTGGTCCACAGTGGAATAAAAGAACAACACAGGATGCAGCTCAAAGCAGTTAAAACTGCTATTTTTACTGAAAATGGAACGGCAGGCAAAAGGACACTCTTTTTAGCAAAAAGATGAGTAGCTCAGTAAGCAGCGCCAACGAAACAACACAACACAACACAACACAACACAACACAACACAACACAACACAACCGCGAGCTGTGTGCAGGTAGCTCATAAATAGAGATCCCCTCCGAGCCCTATTGGCTCACACACACAAGGGCACACTTACCTACACGCTGACCAATCGCTCGGTCCCGCGCAAGCAGCTGACTGGCGGAACTGAACACAAATCACAGTGCAGCAAACACATACCCCTCTCTCATACAGCTCCAGACTCCCCAGGCAGCACACAAGCACTGCCTAGACACGAAACACGTTTCCACTCACAGAGTCACGCAGGCGTGACACACGCACAAACGGCAGGGAAAACAGGATGGCACACACACACACACACACACCAATACCTAACACTAACACTCCCACTCCCCTCCCAGCGTCCAGTCCCAAGCAGTCCAAACTGACCCGCCGTTACAATACTTTAAACTTTTGAATGGAAAAAAACCTGTGTGTTTAGGCAGTCATTATTTTGATAGTACTCTAATCTTATTTGATGCCATTTGATTAATGTTTGACACATACATGAATAAAATCAAATGAATGATGTGTGCAGCAGTACTAAGTTATTCTTCAATAAAACCTGAGTGTAATATGATCATTGGAATTTTATTACAAATAGAATAATATAGAATAAGAGACCAGTTTGAGAAGTATTAGGTAGATAACAGTACAGTAATTGCAGACATCAGTGTGTATTGAAGTGCAGTACACCGTTGTGTTTGTGTTGACTATGGCCCTGTCCACACAATGTCTTTAAACCGTATTAGTTGCATTTAAGCTGGCTTAAAAGTGCTAAATACGGTTGGCGTCCACACTATGCAGCATTTAATACCATACTCGAGACCACCTCAGGAGGTAGTCTCGAGTCCGGTTCTAATTAGATCGCATCAGGTAGTGCGGTTTATCAGAAGTGTGGACACTGTAATACCAAACTACATTTTTTGTGTATATGAAGGTAAAAATAAAGATTGTTTTGTAATTAACAGCTTTTTCTGAGTTTAATTATAAAACAGAATCAGCTCAATTTGTTTAAAGGGACTTCGCCTGATTAAAAATAAAACCTGAAAACTTCAAGCCCTCTTTGTGTGTGTGTGTGTGTGTGTGTGTGTGTGTGTGTGTGTGTGTGTGTGTGTTCGGATTTACTTTTTCCGCAATACTTGTTATATTTCATTTATGCAATATGGACCTCTGTTAATATGGGGCATAACACATTATTTTAAAATAAAATACACTGCATGGTGGGATACTATCGTATTAATTTCCACGGTTCGTTGCGCTGCTGGGAATTGTAACTGAACTATTCTAATGGTGTGTGGGCCTTAATAAGTCTGACTAAACATGAAACGGTACTTCAGTGTGGACGCTTTGAGCTGGATTAATTAGAGCGGTTTCGAGTACGGTTCTCGAGATCGGTTATGTAGTGTGGACAGGGCCTATGAGTAACATCCAGTAAGCCTGCCTGCCTGGCCTGAGTTCAGGTGATGCGCTGAGATTCTGGAGGACTGGTGGTGAAAATAAACGGCTTGGCATAAAAAATGTAAAGGGGCAAGGGAAAACCATATTTTATTATCAGCTTTAGATACCAGTGTGTATAAAACATGTAGGTAGGCCGTTTTATTTTCATTTTGTTGTTTGTTTTACTTAACAGCAAAAAAAAAAAAAAAAAAAAATACATTCAAGCTGCAGTATAAAAATAAGTAAACAGATTTGCATATCTACAAAAATAAAGAAACAATTAATTTAGCAGTAATACGTTCTTCAAGCCAATTTGTATTTTCTACAGCCAAAGCATAGGGGCTATTTTACACTGGTGGAGTGACACACTTAATAAAAATGTAGTTGAAGTTTAAATAAATGACTACACTTCCTGAGTGGTTGAAGGCACTCGGCTTGACCTCATGCTTCACAAAGCACCCAGTGCAGCTGCGTAGTTAGTGGGGTGGTTTTATTCATTATTCAATGACGTGGGAGAAAAAATGTGAGCCCCTGCGACACTGTAAACCCCATCCCAACCAATGGCGCTGACCCTTGCTCTGAGCTTTGCTTCGCTACCGGCCTAAACACACTTTTTAAAAAAACTGTTAAACACATATCTAGTTGTGATTGGGCAGTCCTGTAATTTCTACACCAGATTCAGCCTTTGACGCCTTTGATTGGACAACACGCTGGGGACGGGCGAAAATATAAAACATAATTGGCTTTTAACGGTGCAGTTGAACATATATATGAAAATACATAGCACTCAAAGGACAAAATGGTTATTGTAGCCTTTGGAAAAGAAGGTACAATGAAATTAGTTATTTAAATCCGGTTCGTTGTTTATAAATCATGCACAAAACCACCTTCTCTGGCCACAACATCGCATTTAATTTTTAATTTACCGACTTTTCTTACTAGTCGCCCTCTGCTTTTGACAAACTCTGAGGGCACCTGGTTTAGTCCCGTGCGCATCATGCTTTAAAACGGCAGTTGTAAAACCGAGACCTAAGTATTCGACAAGTTTGCAATGAAAAACAGGAGGATGGACTTGGGGATCTAAACATCAGGTAATGTAGGTTATTCTTTCTGTTATTTAATGTGTATGTTTGATAACTGCAGTGGTTCTAAATGCGATTGTGAGGTGAAACATCATGGTTGTTAATAGGGCGATTTCGAGTACATTGCACGTTTGGAGTGCAGTTCATTTTTACTTACAGAACCATTTTTATAAATTATTACTAGGCTGTGAGATTAGTGTAGAATTAATAATACAGCAAAAAAGATTCGTTGGAACTGTTTTGTACTGTGCAGCGTATGCTACTGTAGCTTTAACTGGAAGACCTTATGCACTGTGACGTGCTGCTGAAATGTGGGGAGTTTGGTGGTGTCTTTTGACGAGGGGGAGAGATTGTTGCCACGGGGTACTTTGAGCAAGTTTCACTGAGCTCTGTATTCTAATGCTGTAACTAAAAGCAACAAACCTATGCCAAGGAAATAAAGAATACTGCTAAGAGTGACAAGAAAAGAGTGTGATTAACTTAGGTTAAAAAAATTATCTCCCAAAAATGTAACACGTCAATCGCAGAAGTTAACAGTGATTAAATGACACCCCTTATTATTACCTATCTTTAAAAAGCCCCCCCCCGAAACAAATCCTGGCTACTCCTCTGACCCATGGCATGCGATCATTTTATAACTGCTGTACACCCTGTTGTGTGTTATTGCTTACATACATTTAGATGTACAAACACAAGAACATAAACAATACAAGGATGTATTTCTTGCAATAAAGTGTTCTTAAACCATGATAAGATAGAATGTATATTCATGCTGCAAAATTCAGTAATTCATTCTGGTTGTTCTTCTAATATGAACTCTGTTACATGTGCCCAAAAATGAATTCTGGATCACCAAGGCCTTGTATGCACACAGCCTAAGGCCCTGTCCACACTATGCCTTTAAACAGTATTAGTTGCCTTTAAACTGGCTTAAAAGTGCTAAATATGGTTTGCGTCCACACTACGCAGTATTTAATACCGTACCCCAGAACCGGACTCGAGGCCTCAGGGGGTAGTCTCGAGTCCAGTTCTAAATTAGATCGCATCAGGTAGTGCGGTTTGTCAAAAGTGTGGATGCTGTAATACCAAACAAAATTTTTGGTGTATCCTCCAATATCCCAAAATGCTTTGTGGTATGTTTGTTGAAATACTCAGAGCAGGCGCCTGAAGGACTTGCTATTAGTGTACAATCCGCACTAGGTATTCATTTTTAAAAAAATCTGTCAGGACATCTCTATTAAACTAGTGGGGAAAATAACAAAATCACAACGTTAAATAAAAAAATGAAATGCAAGTTAAAAGTAGGATCGGGTATGAACAAATCACGTAATTTGTCAACTCTGTTTGAAATAAAATTAAAGGGACCAGAATTAGGATCAGGCAAAATATGAAGGTAAAAACAAAGATTGTTTTGTAATTAACAGCTTTTTTCTGGGTTTAATTATGAAACAGAATCAGCTCAATTTGTTTAATAATAGCTCAATAATTAAAAATAAAACCCCAAAACTTGAAGCCCTACTTGTGTGTGTGTTCGTATTTACTTTTTCCAAAATACTTGTTGTATTTCTTTTTAGCAATATGGGCCTCTATTAATATGAAGCATAACACATTATTTTAAAATAAAATACAGTGCATGGTGGGATACAATCGTATTAATTTCCACTGTTCATTGCGCTGCTAGGAACTGTAACATTTTAATAGTGTGTTTAAGTACACATGCAGTTCGGGTGCAAAAGGCAGCGACAACCGCACTAGTTAATCCTGTTCTGAACAAGTACCGAGTTTGGTTAGTTAATGTGCAGCAGCTGTGTGTGTGGGTGTGTATTAAAAGTGCACTAAAACAACTGCAGTAGGTGCTCGTTGGTTTCTGCGCAAGTAATGATGTCCTCATTTATCAAACATTTCTGTGTGACAAACATGGCTAATGACCATGTACTCACTTGGTCCGAAGAAGAGACCAAAAAATTAATAAATGTTTGGTTTGAGGAAGGGGTCCAGGCTAAACTGTATGGCAGCAAACGCAATTCTGAAATTCTTCTGGTCGAAAGATCGCCCAAATTTTTCGATCTACCATCATGGTATTGCGGATCTTCACTACTGTATCAGTGCAGAAAACGGTGTCTCCACTGGCTTTGCAGAAAAGAGCATAGCTGCACTTGACGAGCTCTTGATCGATTACGTATAGTACTTTCTTCCAAAAGCATAAACAAAAACACAGCCTCCATGCTGCCGCCACACAAACCTAACGAATGTCGTGTAATGCTGGTCCGAGTTCAGTGGTTTGTTTAAACAGGGAGTCCCTCACTTCAGTAATGAAAGGTGTGTGTGTAAAACAAACACCTGCAGCGAGTGCAGTTTGTTAATACGGTCACGCTAACCAGTGTGTGTGTACGAGGCCTAAAAATGTTTGTTTTGTAATCAAGTATCAGGCCCCATATTCTGACCCAGTGAGACTTTACGTTATGCTTGTTGACCTCTTTAAAGAGACTTAAGATTTCTGAAAAGCAAATACTAGCAAAATTACTGTCATGAATAAAAAACATTCTAAAAAATTGGAAAACCTGTTTAGCCTTTTAAGATTCAGAAAAATAAAATGAAAAAGGTAGGTGTTCATCAGAGTACTTTAGTGAGGTAAGTATACTTAATGAACCTTTAATGCCAGTACTTATTCTTTAAATATTACAAGAAAACATAATGTGCACAGCAATCAAGACTTCATCACGGCAATGAGACAGTAGAGAAACCCTGCTGACACTTTCTTTACCTGCAGTTTCCACATCAGTTCAGATAAAATGTATGCTTATAGAACTAAACTAAATGTAATCTGAATCATAAAGGAAAATAATTGCTGACAAGGCATCTAGCTTATTAAATCATTTGTGATGCTTCTAATATGAGTGGTTTATGTAACTTGCATTTCCTCAGAAAAACATGTAACCTCTGGGGAATAAAATCTCAAATCTCAAAGAAGAACGGGCGCATTTGTGTTAACGTGATTCACCTGCAGTAAGTGGGGACGGTATAAACTCCAAAACAATAACCTAACATTCAAAATGTCTCCCAATCACCAGTACAGTAATCAAAAGAAATAAGCATGTATGCCATTAAAAATATTTATTAAGACACTGATTACACTAATAAAAAAAAAAGTATTAAAACCTATGAATGTAATAAAAAGTACAGTACCGTCACGTATCCGACTGCGGTGGGACCAGAGTAAGGGCGGATATGTAAAAAGGCAGATAAATTAATCTGTTTTAAATACCATTATACACAGTTGTAACAATTACTGTACTATATTATTATTGTTTTGTTGAGTTATTTTTTTTTATTATGGAGCTCCCCTAAATCCCTTGTTTAGAAAGGTACAGGGTATTAATGCTTGTGACAGGCTAGGAGTCTGCCATGTAGATGCGTGCATTCACTGCTGAGTGACAGGCAGGATATCAAGACGGAGGTTGAAGATACGCCCCGCAGGCGAACAGGATTTATTTACATATTGTAGCGTTGAGCTGCGGGGTTTCCAGGATATAATGAGACAAACAACAGTTGCAGTTCAAAGCAGTAGGAAACCGCTGTCTTATTTTTTTTAGCTTTTAGTGAACAATGGCTCTCATTCCTCTCCTCACTCACAAACTCAACCTCTGTTAACTCTCTCTCAATTCTCCCGCCACCAGATTCCACTTCTATCTTTCAAACTGTCATCTCCACACACACACACACACATGTTTGCATTCCTATATTTGTGGGGACTTCTCATTAACTCTAACTATATTTTTATTTACTATTTCTAACTCCAGTCAGATAAAACTCCAGACAGGGTGGACTCTCCATCCTTGCTGTTCCGCTTCAGCAGCCAGTTGAGTGTATCGAAGTTTCTTCCTTTCATACGCCTCATCCACAGCATCCTCCCATGGCACTGTTAACTCTACCAAATGAACAAGGCGTGCTGATCCAGACCACAAGGCAATATCAAGTCGAATGTTAGTGGTGGCCATCTTAGGTGGGAAAATAAGCCCGTCCAATATCTGCCAGCATTTTCCAGTCCCTAGCAGCTTCCAGTTTTGGTTTTAATACCTTTTCTTAGTGGCTGCTCCCCTGGACAGAGGAATGTTGTTCTTCGTGTGTCATATATTGTTGAAACTGGTAGCAACCTGTTGGTCATGCTGCGCTTGTATTCCAATGCTAAGGCCAAACATCGCAGCACCTGGTCATGATGCCAAGTAAACGTGCTTGGCTAAGACCCACCTTACATCCTATCAAAATGTGTCTTAATGTTGCTGGCGATAAACACAAAGGACACCACGGATCCTCCCCTACCCATAGATTAAGATTCTGTGGTGATTGGAGAACATCATATGTTGACCTGATGAGGAAACTGATCCTGCTCTATTCCATTGTCCATAGATTTCGCCAGCCAATCTTGCATTGTTCCACACTCTCCCATCTCATCCATTCTCCCTGCTTGGCCTGGGAAACTGTAGGAGCAACTGAACACATTCGTCATGTGACTCTACCAATGTAATTTCCAATCGAACCTTGGCACACTTAACCTTTTGTGGTCCATTTATTCAGCGCGTCTCACACGCATCAGGTCCAATTTATTTTCACATGTGCAGTTTATTTTAGACGCGCTGTTTAAAAGTATTTTTTTCACAGTAAAACAGGTTTAAAAGGCACTGCATATCAACAGGACACTCAGTACTGCATCTCCAGCCCTGCCCCACCCTTTGTTCGCTGTATTTTTCACATACCTCTTCATAGTCTTGCATACCGATAAATCATCTCCTGATCACTCATTTTATCACCAAACTCCTCAATAAAGCGATCCAAGTTATTATTTTATTACTATAACATCTCAAAAAGCTCTGCAAATGTCTGGAATATTCTTTGAGCGCTGGATGCAGAAGCAGCTCTCTTGTTTGTTTATGTCCGTGTTATCTCTGTGGTGCCGTGGCTATGTGTATTGCTCAGACCCGCCCTTTTTTTTCAGCTTCTCTCGATTCCTGTTGGTCTCACTTGGCCATTGAATGGTTTTCTCTGCTTTTTCCGGAGAAAAAACGACTAGAGACCTGTGTTTTACGTCTTTTTCATGATGTCGGACAGAGTCCGACATTGGACCGGAAAGGGAAAATTGTAATGTCGGACCTGGTCCCACATTGGAGGGTTAAACTCCTCAGTTAGCGCTGAGACTGGCAGCTGCAGTATCCCTTTACCATACAGTCTCACTCTGCTGAGGCAGCTTGGAACTCCTAACCATTTCCTGACATATGAACTGATTAACGCTTCCAGCTTCTCTACTGTTGTCAAGGAAACCTCATACACAGTGAGTGGCCACAGAAGTCTTGGCAGTAGACCAAACTGAAAGCAACAGAGTTTAAGTTTGCCTGGAAAGTGCTGCTGTCTATGCTCTTCAACCCTTGCACTGCTTGTTGCCTCACTCTTTAATGTAGAACCTCTTATCCACTGCTTTACCTTTAATTATAGAGATGCTCCTTGACTTAGTGGGCTTGAATTGCATTTGTGCCCATTCAATGTTAATGATTAATTTGCTTGATAACCGATTAGTGCAGGCTACTGTTGTCATGATTGTCATGTCATCCATGTATGCTCTAATTGGTAGCAGTCGCATTCCAGAAACCAAGCGTTCTTCTTCCACTACCCATTTTGACGCCCTAATAATTACTTCCATTGCCATGGTAAAAGCCAGTGGAGAAATGGTGCATCCTGCCATTATTCCAATTTCTAGACATTGCCATGTAGTGGTGAATTCTGAAGCTGAAAAACAAAATTGCAAATCTCTGAAGTAGGCTTTTACTAAGTTTGTTATTGTCCTCGGTACACTGAAAAAATCAAATGCTGCCAAAAAAGCTCATGTGGTAATGAACCATATGCATTAGCTAAATCAAGAAAGAGCCTTTCTAAATGGTAAAAAAAACACATTTTCCATCAGATTAATACCTGCTTACTAGTAATTCCTGTCAAGTCTGACCTGTATTCTTGGATGGATGAAAAGTACGTGGTGAGCAATCAATATGGTAAATATGTTGAAGGTACCATTTGTGCTTTGAACCTATAGCATGAAATTAATTTCAAAACTTAAAGCAGGCGCAAACTAAACACTATTTTAAACACTATCAATTTTACAAAATAGATTGACTATGAAATTGTTTGCCCTTATCATTAACCTCACACACTGCTTTAGAAAGAATTATCAGGACTAATTTATTATTCTTTAGTAACAAATTGAAATTACTCCATCCATTTCCCACCAAGTTTTGTAACCAGTGAATAGACTACTGACAAAAAATGTAGGTTTTCATCTGTAATCCATAATTTTCTTTGGTAATGATTTACAAATCCTATAAGTAGACACAATGTCCTGCAAAATGTGTATAAGTTCACCATGATAGGATGATTTTGAAAAATTACCCCTTGGGTTGACCTTCTCGTGGAATTGCCCAAATACAATATTAAGAAGCCTGAGTCTGTGCAAAAATGTGCTTGTAGGATTGTTTGAATGACTGGAATTGGGATACTACTCATGATAACCTTCTTCTAAGTGGCAGAAGGTCCTATTTTATTCTTGTTCATTTCTATAAGGTCCTGCATTCACTGTGTTCTACCTGTATGTCAGTCTGTGCTCATAATAGACCTGGGCTGAGAGTTTCCACAGAGCTGCTCTGATCATCAGTCCTTTTCATCTTCAGTTGTGTCGTTGTTCTTTCTTTGGCACAGCCTTGGTGTTATGGAATGCCCTTTGTGTCACTGTCAAGCCTTTCCGGGTTTAAAACTGCTGTTCAGCGTTATCTGAGTTTGAGGTGAACTTGTTTCAGTTGTAATGAAATTGTTATTAAAATATAAATATATTTATCTTTTAATATATTTATGTGTATTGTATGTATACATGTGTGTATGTGTATTTTTATTGATATTACTTTGGATAATAATTGTTGTATTGTTTATTATTGAGTATGGTCTACTTACCATCGGTCTCTCTGTGTATTAGTGCTGCACTATTGAGATGTACCTGTGCTGGCCCTGTGGGCACAAATTGAAGAAACTAAACTAAACTAAACGTTTGAAAATAATACTAATATCCCTGGAATTGAATTATGCTAATGAATTCGGTTGATAATTTAATTGCCAAATAATTATCCACCTCCTCAAATGCATTCAGTGGCAACAGTATTTTCATTATAGATACAGTTAATAAGGAGTCTTATTATGACACTAAAAATGCACAAAAGACAATCATTAAAGCAGTCATTAGGAAATGATTCAGTACCATCAGCCAATAAGTGTCCACTCTAGTGGGCTGCTGTGAATCAAATTTAAAATCATTGTACACAAGTACCACCTTTTTCATTTGGACTTGCTATAATTAAAGCTCAGTTCACATCTATTGGACAGCAAATAGTTATAACTAAATGTATTGTATTATTCACACTGAATCATCCAATCAGTGCTGTGCCTCAGAACCTGGCAGTCAGTACTGTGCAACTGTGAAAGTAACCAGTCCTGTACCTGTCACTGCCACATTAGCCAATCCATGGCCTGTCAGCTGTACTGGAGCTCAGCATTTTTCAACAACAAATCGATACATGGACAGTTCAGTAATATTGCTCCATTCAGTTATCTGGCAGATGAACTATAACAACTCTGACAAGTAAAACAGTATTTGTTTAATAAAGTAATTGTTTTTTCTCTCAATATGTACAGTATGTCATCCTTGTTTTTTTTGTTTAATTAACTATTTTGGGACTATTTCCCTCAGCAGAAAGCCACATCATTATGATTTCAAGGTAAATCTAGATTTTAAAATGTTGTTTTAAAGACAATAATGAGACAAATAGTGTTTTAATAGTGATAGTGCCCTCTTGATGAAGGCGCTCCTGTGTGGTAGTAGGACTTTGCCTTTCATTATCACCCTTGCCTTTCTCACGACGCATAAATTCCATTGTGGTCCACTAGCACACGGTAGAGCCCATCGACGGGCACTATCACTTTAATAGATTTGTTCTGAAAAAAAAAGTACTGTTCTAAAATCAAGTCAGCTAAAACCTGAAAAATAAAACTGACACTTGGCATAGTCACTCATGCAGAACTCAACAGAAAAATAGGCAGAGGCAGCTGTTAATCAACTAGGTAAGTAATAATCCTTTGATTACAGTAGCTGAAGGCTGTCCTTTAATGGATTTTACTTGTCACTTTTAATTCTTTTTAATCTTTGTCTGCATTTCATTAGACGGCTTTATCATGCTGATGGCCCTCGCGTTGGTATTCTGATTAAGTTAATGGGTTATCTTTATTCCATGTAGATGGGGCTATAAAATATAATAGAGTTATATTTATGTACTCTGAAATACCTTCTTTAAAGATGATTACTTTGCCAATCAGGTTTTACATGGTACATTAAAGCAGAATGTACAGTACAGTTTTTTCTTTCTTTTCTGCTCTACACTAGGTACCCAGCAAAGCAAAGCTCTTTCCTATAATCTAGGAAATAATCCACCTAGAAAACACAGCCGGCCATTGGCTAGACAGTCAGTGCAGTTCTGTTACCAGCTTCTGTTCTGTCCTTCAGCTGTAGATCTGATCGGGTTATAGGCTACAGGCCTGCAGTCATTCCCAACAGATGATACAGGTAGCGTCAAATTATTTGCAAATTATATGAACTGTTGTTGTTTATTGATGAACTTTGTGGTTAAATACTCTGTGATGAATTGTAGGTGATTTACTGAATACACTAAAAGGTTATGAAGCATTGTATAAGGCACATAGAAAAACAGGTTGCCATGTCTTGCGGATAATTTTCAGTTTATTTTCTATTCCTGCTTCCACTTTGTAACTAAAAGACATTTTTCTGGCTAAGTAAATATATAGTTATACAATGTCATTTACCTCAGCTTCACTTTCAGAAGTTAATGTTTTTGTCAGAATTAACTCTATTGGATCAAACAAACTATTATATCAATTTAAACTTGGAAATTCTGATGCAGTATGTTTAAGCGTCCGATAGCAATATACTGAATACACTTAATGTGACCACTATTAATACGCAGCAGGCTATAATTTTAGATTAAAAAAATCACTGCCACAGCCGATACTTGTAATTATAGGGTACTTATGGTTTTGGCTGATAAAATCAATTTTGTTATGTAAAGTAGTAGAAAATATCTATGGGATCATGACTACAGAAATGCAATTTATTTGATGTATAACCTGCTGTGCCATTCAGCTGTCATTGTTGTCAAATATTACGTAGCTGTGAAATGAATAGCATAATTAAATTATATAGAGGGTTTACCAGTATGTGTGATAAATTACATTTTAGTAACAATTAGTAAATCTTGCACCGGGCTTGACTTGTATGACAAATAGGATTAGAATTTTACAAACATTGATTTTAGTTCACCAGATCATTAATGCCATTCCTTTCCTCAAAATGTGAATTCAACAATAAAAAAAAAACTCAGAATGGAAGTGGAGCAATTTGCAGTTACTAATGTGAAATATACATTTAGAAATGCCTGCGTTCATATATTGCAATGACTACTGTTATGTACTTTTAGATTGCAGTTGAGAACATTTCATGTATTTGTTATTCTCAAGTATTCTCACCAATATATATCTATATGGGACATATAGTACTTATAAAGCTCCCATGCTTGCACTGTCTGTTAATGTTAAAAACAAGTACGAAACAACACAAGTGTGTCTAAACATCATTGGAGTCTGTTATTTAAGTACAGTTTTACAATATTTATTATAAAAAATATACAATTTAACACTTTAAACTGGTGGAATAGCAGTTTCTATTATACTGTATATGTTGTAACGACTCAGGATTTATACTGTTACAGGACTGGCTAATGGACCCTGTTGTTTGTATGTTTGTGAGTGTGTGTGTGCGTGTGCATGTGTGTGAGAGAGCAGGGAAGCGGTAAGCTTGCCTCAGCCAGGATTGGTGGGTGACGTCCGGGGAGGCGGGGACAGGAAAGCATATATGGGGGTGCCCAAATCAGTGCGGGCAGAGCTGAGTTAATCGGTAGATTCATCCGTGCACATATTTTAATAAAGGTAACTATAGTATGGCTATCCTGTAATAATACTTAAATCAACAGAATCTAAAAAAAAAAATATTCTCAATGGGAATTTGGTCTTTTTATAACCATTTTTATGATTATTTTAATTTTAATAAATGTAACAAATGTTACCTTTCCGTCCTATTACCCTAATAAAGCAGATTTAGGGACCTGATAACTCAAGCCCCAAGGACCAGAGCAGCACAGTTATACGCATACTGTTTAACCACTCTCGGGTAACCCCTAAACAGCAAAATTATTAGCAATGTACAAGCACGGAAAACACTCCAAGGTTTATATCTAAATCAACAGTTTATTATGTTGGTCAGGATAAATGCACCATGCTGGATTTTAACACAGCTGGTTACAATGCACACAAGTAACTTTGCAGACACATGTTTGGCCCTCATTCTCCATGGCACTGTTCTAGAAAAAAACACACATTCCTTTTACTGAGTGAGATACATATTCAAATTCTCACGGTATGCTTTTATAAGACTATTTACTGTATTAGACCAAAATAGCTCTGTTGCATGGAAGATAGTTTTTGTTACAGATTTTAGTCCGCTTTTTTACAAGAGGATAATGTGTGATTGTTTTATTTTACAGTAGAACCTCAGAGTTACGAAAACCAAACTTCTGAACTGTCCGATGAACTGAACACCCCACTTTTAGCTGGAATTAAAATGCGGGCTCAATCATGTCTACAATGTAACCAGAATCCAGTTTTAAAAAGTGCAAGGTTAACCTACCTGAAAACGCAAACGTGCTACACTTTCAATTGAAAGAAACCATTACACATATTTTTTAAAACGTTACAGCTGTATCATCTTCAGCAACGGCAATACTGTATCCTCAGCAATGGGAATACTGTATCCTCGGCAACGGGAATACTGTATCCTCAGCAATGGGAATACTGTATCCTCAGCAACGGGAATACTGTATCCTCGGCAATGGGAATACTGTATCCTCAGCAACGGGAATACTGTATCCTCAGCAATGGGAATACTGTATCCTCAGCAACGGGAATACTGTATCCTCAGCAACGGGAATACTGTATCCTCAGCAATGGGAATACTGTATCCTCAGCAATGGGAATACTGTATCCTCAGCAATGGGAATACTGTATCCTCAGCAATGGGAATACTGTATCCTCAGCAATGGGAATACTGTATCCTCAGCAATGGGAATACTGTATCCTCAGCAATGGGAATACTGTATCCTCAGCAATGGGAATACTGTATCCTCAGCAACGGGAATACTGTATCCTCAGCAACGGGAATACTGTATCCTCAGCAACGGGAATACTGTATCCTCGGCAACGGGAATACTGTATCCTCAGCAACGGGAATACTGTATCCTCAGCAACGGGAATACTGTATCCTCAGCAACGGGAATACTGTATCCTCGGCAACGGGAATACTGTATCCTCGGCAACGGGAATACTGTATCCTCAGCAATGGGAATACTGTATCCTCAGCAACGGGAATACTGTATTGGGAATTGTCAGAAATATTTAAATAAGGTCAAGATAAATCCAACAATCTACAATGGAGAGCAGTACACACTGATGTATCGTATGCAAATATAATTATAATGATTTTGATAAAGCACTCCATAAGCGGTATGTTGGTTTTGGAGAAGGCAAAATTAGTGTTCCAACAAATGTATCCAGACACAAGGGAAGTAGATTTCAAAGCAACCATGGGCATTTTACAAGGAACATTTTAGTTTTAAGCGAAGCAAGCCAAAGGAGTCTGAATGACTGAGCAAGCTGCACACAAATGCATTTTGTTTAAAATAAAATAAAAAACATGCACTATGTTAACTTTGGTTTTCCTGGATGTTTAAATCTGTGTTTTTACTAGAGTTAAAATTTGAATTGTAAGTTACATTTAGCATTTTCCCATGTTTAGTGTGGTTTTAAAGTCTTTCACACCATAACAATATGAGCATTGCATTATTGTGTTGTATCCTTGTATTACTGGCCAGATTAATAGCAAGTGTACACATTTATTAAAATCACTGAAAACCTCCATTCCCAAGGTGTTCGTAACTCTGCAGTTCCACTGTATGTGCAAAATACAACAGTTTGAAATGTAGCAAATCTTATCTCTGAAATATAAGCAATCTCTTTAAACATCTTGTTCTCAGTTGTTGACCCTGAAAAAAAAAGATGTTGACCTTTATTTTAAAATCTAATGATGATTTGTGTACAGCAGCACTGAACTTATGTGTGACTTTTAAATAAGATCTTGAGCCAATTCAGTCTATATCAGTAACTGGGTTACTGAGACATGTTGATATACCTCTCTCCCTATGAAACTGTACAATATTGAAACTGAAAACATGCATTGTCAAAGTTAATAATTTGACACAATCCTATTGATTAAATAAGATTGATATCAACAGACGTCCTGGTGACTGGAGCATCAATGTGATATACTGTTCAGTACAGAACCTCGACTCTTTTTGAGATCATTGCAGCAAGATATTGTGAATACAAGAAAGACCACAAGAAACAACTCAATGATTTTTCAACAGAATGTTACATTTAGATTTGAATCTTGGACTTGTGAAGCGTTCTATAAAAGGCTTTGGCACAGCTGCATTTCAGTATCGGCAGGCTAAATTTGTTTTCGGTGTTGTAAATATTTTTTAATGGCATGTATAATTCTGTTGCGATGGGAAGTAAATGTTAACATGATAAACATTTACAGTGCAGGCTACAGAATTTTGGATTACATAATTTTGCTGAATAGGAAGCGAATACATGTGTTTTCCGAAGACATTCCCAAATACTGTACAGTCTTTTGATTCTGTGCATCCAAAGACCTGTAATTAAAAGTCTTAAGAATTAGGCCGACTGTTTGGTATTCTGTTCTAAACCAGCAGTTTGTCAGTCCCAAACTGCTGTGACATAAATTATTTATTAATGTATTTGTTAGTCACATTATTCTGCCTTTTGTTGCATATGTGGTACCATTCAGTAGAGCAAAAAATGTAGATGGTTACTTGAGCTGAAACCTCCAGACAGAGAATTTAAAAGCGTAGGAAAGCTGCTGTGGAGGTCAAGGGCAGACTTCAGACAATGCCCATAGCTTCCCTGCAGAGAGTGCCATATGAAATGACAAAAAAATGCCCATTCTATTAATAGCCTTTTCCCTTTATGAGTTTCAAGTGAGTTTTAAGTAATCAATTTCTTCCAACATCATCACAAAAGAAATGTTATGAGCACCACTGGAATGAGGAAGGGGCAGGGGTTCATTTGTGCCAGTACTTTTTTGGCTGACAGGCAAGAATTATACCATCTGAAACTTAAAAGCTTACAGTATACCAAAAACAGCAATTAAAAACTAAGTTCATATTTTAAATGACTCGTTCTGGCTAGCTTTCAATTACATGTAAGCAAGTATTTTCAAACTGCCAAATTATATGTCAGCAAGTATATGTATTTTAAACATCAGCTGGCATTATGAAACATATGCAGTAAATAGCATTATGTACATATTTTGTTTTGTTCATAGATGTAATTTACACAGGACATGGCCCCTTTACTTTTTCAATTTTGGGCAGATGTCCTCCTCACATTACAGCGGTACTAAAACTTTTATTTCTCAAAAACGTTTTGTATAACCACTGGGACCCAGTGGAAACACCAGTCACCTGAGGCAATGCACTATGAGCGATCTCAAGCAGAGAGGACAAAGCAGAGGCCGGTGTTACATGTATTTTTTTTTTTATTTTCAAAGTGAAATTTCCCAGTTGTAATACCATTACCGATGTATATTGTCTCAATACTATAACAATATTTTCTGTTTGAACATTGGGATCTTATTGTCGTAGAGTGGCTGTGAAATATCCCCTCCCTCTCCTCCAAAGATAGTTCATGACCGCAAAGGTGATAATCTGAATGATTGGAGGAGAAATGGTTGCACTCGCTAACCAAGGGGGTGTGACTGACGGTACAAAAGGGGACGGGGCTAAGCGATCTGTTCCTTTGTTATGGTTTACAAATAAACATCTGTTTGGACCGTGAACTTTGTTGTCTGTCTTCTGTTATGTATCACATCACCTCTACACCTGCACACTGCAAACCACTTTGCCACAACCCTCCAGACAGTAGGGGTACTGTTTTAGAAAAAAGTTGAAACCACTAGTTTAGTCCACAGGTTCCAAATAAAAACAGTAATTCCTGAAATCATTGTGAAAAACAAACTAGAAAGGAAAACAAACTAAATGCACAGTTATAAACATATAATTGCTTTCTTTAAAATCTAAACATGCGTTTACTTACTGTTAGTGCTGTATTAAAACTAAAAGGCGAGGGACTGTATTAGCCTAGAGGGAACTCAAGCAAGGCCTTGTTTTCCTTTACACAATAGTAAAAATACAAAATGCAATATGATAGCTTGTGTTTATCCAGTGGCGAGATGTAAAGAATCTGTATGTTTAAGGATAAGAGGCTTGGTTATTTTGGTTATGAAAAAGTGTGGTCTTTCCATTTCAAAATGAATAAATACAAAACTAAATCTGAGACTAAATTGTGTAAAACCTCACAGAAAATCATTATTCAAAAGAAGATATCTTCAAAATAGTTAATCAGTTTTTGGTACCATGTCAGTGGTGCTTGTACAGCTTCCTTCCACAATTTTTTTTTTTTTTTTTGTGAGGATCTAATGTTTTGAGGCACCATTAGGACTATTTAAACCAAGCAGATAAAAATATGTTGTCATGTTTTGCCTGCTATATCAAGGGACTGTGCTTAATGATGAGAATCAGGAGGTTTCTTTTTGAATCAGTAGGTTAAACATTCCCAGCAGACTTGTCCAGTCCACACTGGGCATTTCTGCAAGGCTGCATGACTTCATTCACTTGTGTTAATGATACTTGCAGCTTATCAGAAATTGATGCAAATTAATTAGTGTGTTGGATGCTTTTAGAGCAAGGAGCTTTACGATTTTCTGCCAAGCTGTCAGAAAGTGTTTCTAAACTAATTGAGGTGTTTAAACTAATATTGTCACAGCAAATGCTTACTGACATTTAAAAGAAGGATCACTCTCTGCAATTGTGACTTGTGTAACTGCTCGGTTTTTCTCATGCAAATTGCCTGGGTCTTAAAAAATGCTATTGATACCCTGTTTGTGTCCTTTTCTTTTTGGAAAACAGACAAAAGGTACACCACTATTGTATGTGCCTTTTTGCATTGTCACATTCGTGCTGAAGATATTTTGGTTATTTTCTTGTAATTGATACTTTGGATAGATGTTAGATATGTAGATATCTCAAAGACAACGCTATAGATGAAAAGCTGATCTTTCTTGTACAGTACCTACGTTTATTATGTCATGTGTCGTAGTTCAAAATCTCTCCAATGATCTAGCCATAATCAGATCAAGTGTCCTGCTGCAATGCCACCAGGATCCAGCAAAGGATTTTCAGTGCAGTAAAAGGATGACCAGTAATAATAATAGCAGACAAGAAAAAGTATTAAATATGAAGCACAATTGAAAAAAAAAAAAAAAGGCCTCTGGGCTCATTTGGTATTGCCACTCCCTAACTATGATAGAAAAAATGTCTAAAGATTTTTCAAGAGGTATCCACTGTTTATCATCAGGCTGCCACTTTATTTGTATTTCTTATGTGTTTTGTATATTTTGTGAGGTTACAACACACAATAGAAGCATATTGGTATCATGGGAACATGACACAATATGCTTCTATTTCCATTTGCATATAAAATATTAAAATAACAACAGCAGGGTAGGACAATTTGACCTGGTGGGTTTGCCCCTGATAAGAGCAATAACATTTTACCCCCTGGGTAAATCCACGTCATGTTAGAAGGACCAGGATTCAATACTGCTTATTGGCAACTCATGGCCTGAGGGAAATTAATTTCTTCAGTCCGTTTCCTAATAGACAGCAGTCCTGCAAGAGCAGGAAAACACAACCACAGTTGGTCATATTTTATAACTGTATCCTGTCCCAGATCAGAAAAAGAAAGATTACTGTGAAGTAGAAAGGTTGCACACACACTGAGAGTAAGGCACCTATTGCAACTTAAACATCATAGTGGGAATATTCACTCTCTAAACTGTGCCAAAGAAACTATATATAAAAAAAAAAGTGTATGAGGAGATACATTAAAGTATTACTGAACAGGCTGTGGGGTTTCAAACATGACACATTACTTTCCCTAGTTTTCTGCTTTGTTTGTATTCCAGCAATTTCTTTTTCAACATGATTGCAGTTGTTTTGATATTTTTTTAGTTTTTGACCAGTTATTTTAATTTCACATCAATTATGCATTGGGTCTTCCCTTCAAAATGTCTTCTGAATTCACAACATTGGCTGTAAAATCCAACCTGCTCAATCAGAAACATTTAATTGGTTCCTGACTCCTCTCCCAAAGTTCAGCATTTTGATTGGTTTGTCTGTCCTACCTGCTTTCTCTAGCACAGGTTCAGAGGAATGGTAACAAGTTGACAAGCCCCGTATAATTACAATATCGGCTTTACAGACCACAGCATAGTTATAGCAAAGATGAAAGATGTACAGGGGGCATACCTCCAACCATATGAATATTTATGTTTGTACTCTAAATGTGCATAAGACATTGTCACACAAAACACTGTATAACCTTGGCAATTAAATCTGCTTGCTTAGCGTGTAGACTTCTCACCTACTGGATCTTATTCCAAAATAATTGATTCATTTATTCATTGCCATTATATGGGGCTTGTCATGCATATTCATAAATCACAAAATAAATACAAATTTCAATTATTGGAAAGTACGCTTTCAAGTTGTTTCAGTCAAAACTCAATTTAATTCTATAGTAAAGTTACAATCTGTTAAATATTTATGGATATGTCATCAAGTGAAAACATGTATACTTGATAATATCATGTTTGCAGTCTTCTGCCTCTTTTCCACTGTACAACTGAGCCGCGCTGGAGCCGTACCGAGCCCTCACGTGCCGTGCTAATGACGTCACACGCAACAAAAGACAGTTATTATTAATTATTGTTATTAATTAACTCATTTTGCCATAAGACACGCAAAGAAATGGTGTTCAAAAATTAATAGACCAACGGTACAGCTGTATCTTGTATCGCTATATTTTGTAAATATACAGTATTTAGGAAATTCCTTTATAATGCACACATTTTACTGATTATATCGACTTAATAAAGTTAAATTAATTCTGTTGAAGAGGAAAAAAGAAGGTTTTAGAAATATGATTTGCCAAAGATAGTTGTTGTTTTTTCTACAGTTGTTTTTTGTTTGGATGCTTATGTTGCTTAGTTGTATGTATGTTACAGCTGTGTTTTGTTTTACTATAGTTTTGTAAATAACTTTAGAATTTTATATTTCCTGCATTTTTCTTTATATTTATATAATAAACATCAAGGATGAGAAATTTGGTAGAATTTTGTGTTTTTGAGTGTGTGAGTTAAGTGTACTGTACCCATGGTTTATGTCCATTAGCTTCAAATCGTAGGAAATTCGGGCATAAACTTTCTCATTTCTGATGCATGACTACAGATATTCCTGAACACTTCTACCTGCCACAGACAAACTAGAGCATGCACTTCCTTAGTGTCCCAAGGCTGCACTTTTCTTTCAACGCACTCACTGGCCGCCATGATGCTTGTTGTTTGACTTTCTGGAGTGTACTGACTGATGCAACGTAATAACGAAAATCCTTAACTCCACCCCTGGCCCACCTTGGATCAGAGCCAGATTTAGATGTCTTGTGAGGCTGGAGTTTCATGGTTTGGTTCTCGCTCGGCTGAACAAATAGCCAGTAGAGAACCACCCGTACCCGTACCGTGCTGAGCCCTCATGGGTCGTATGTGCCAGTGGAAAAGGGTTTTTTTATAATATAGTTAATCTCACAAGAATATTTTCTACTGGACAGAACATTTTCCCCATAACCTCCAGAAAAGATCATGATATTCTTTCATGATCACAGGAGCATGGCCTGCTTAATGAAAATGTTGATTCATTATGCATGTGTAACGCAAGCACAGTTTCGATTTTAAGCACTACTGGTGTGCTTTTAGCAAATCTTTAATACTTGTGGCAGCATTAGCTAGAATTACATTATGGATTTTTTCAGTTGAAGAAAAGAGCTCATTGAACTCTAGAATTCTCTCTCATGGATTTTGGAAGGAAAAATGAGGAACAGGGTTGTAATCATTAAATTATACATCTGCCAATAAATTAAATGGTTACAGCAACATTTAAAAGGTACTCATATTTTTAAGAAAAATAATTACAATAGATACAATACATACACTTAGTAGTGTAAGTCATCATTGAATCAGATTGATATGAACATATATAAGAAAAACACATACCCAGACGAGCTACAGAAGAAAACTAGAATAAAAATACACTTTTATAAATGAATGGGAATATAAAAAGACACGCAACTTGCAATCAGTTTTCGGCTGAATGATTTAACATGATTGATTTAGCAAAATTTTTGCTGTTGTTAGCCTCCTGAATTCTCTGTGGCATGACAGTTTCAAAGGGTTCTAATATTGGATACTAATTAGCACTTTTTAAAATTAGAATTGCATTTAGAAATATAAAGTTGAGAAATGGGTTTGGTTTTACCCACCAGCAGATTTATGAGCCATGATGTGTGAAAAATATCAAAACATTTGAGATTAGGTTGAAATATTTTTTATTTGTTGCTAAAAAATAAAGCAGCTGCCCAACCTTTCTCAAGGAGGTATGTATAGGATTTTGAAAGCATATCGGCTATTTATGTTATACAAATATGGACTGGCATATAGTAGAAAACTGTTGTCCCCAAGGGGTGATAATGTCTGACGGGATATATATTGCCCACAGCCAAAGGCTATATTGTTCCCGAGAGGACACTGTATCAACACAAGGGAACAATAGTTTTACACAAAACCTGAAATATCCAGTCCACACAGTACATGTGTTATTTAACCTTGAAAGACTGTGTTATCTGCATTTGGTTTACAGACAGCATTGTAGAACTTGCAGAAAGTAGTTCAGGTCTTGGGTCTCATATTGTTCCACAGCTTCCAAGTCTGGCTATAAATGTTTTTATTACAACTTTAGTGTTTTTAAGAGTCTTTTGTTGTTTAGAATTTGTTGAAACTCACCTTTAGAAAGCAGAGGAAAATGCGCTTCAGCTATATTTTTTTCTTTGTGATGTGAAAGGTGCGCATGTCAGTCTACGTCAGTGCGGGTGCAATGAGAATATGTACCGATGTTATGAATATAGATCGTTGTTAATGACTTCTGGGGCTATAGTGCAAACTGTAATCTGTCAAGTGATTGTGTATAACGAATCACAATATGGATTTTAAAACCAAGGTTTCATATGTGGTGTTCTGTAACTGTTTAGGATAAAGTCAGTAGATGGCCAATACACCTAAATATATGTAACTAAGCGATATGTGATGTTTTGTGTAATGGAGTTTTATTAATGTTTATATTTTAAGAATGACCTTTTAATACAACGCTTAGACAGCCACAAGTAGGGAGAAAAGAGCCACAGTTCACATCAAAACAGAACTCAACTCTCAAGAGGCCAATATACATCAGATCACATTTGAAGTGAATAGGGAAGATAAACAGTAGGGACATCACCTTATCCAATGTAACATTAGGAAATTAGCTTCGTAGGCCTTAGCTTCATAGTTTGAGGTTACTGAGCACTGCTTGTACTACTGTAGGTTTCTAGGCTGAGCAGCAGTAATGGGTGTGAATAGTAAAGCTAGCATGTGGTCATGCCAGTGTGGTTAGCAAAGCTTGCAAAATATCATAGACAGCTATGAAATAACCTGATTTTCTGTGGTAGCAAAATTGGAATAAATCATGCTGAAGCTGAGGACACAGATGGGGCTTGATTTGCAGTGTTTTGGGATGAAGGGTCTTTTAAATTGCCCTAAAACTCCAAATCAAATCAATTGAATGAATGTTTTGCACATGTCTTGCCCAAAGAGACATAACTTCTCACACTGAGGCCTTGTTGAGGGCTTATTATTTTTTTCCCCAACAGCACCCACAAAAAAAAATGTGATACATGTCTCATTCACAAAGATTTTGTTAAATAAATGCTGCTGTATACTGTGGCAGGGCAGAGAGTTAGATAATTGGTGCTAATTGGGCACAGCCATATAATATAAAACAGGATCTTGAAGCTTCATTTGGGAGACTACCAGGGAGCTCGTAACAGAGGGAAGTACTGTGTGTACAAAGACAAACGTGAGTGTTTGTAGATGTTGTAAATGTTAAAGAACTGTGTGTTTTAAAGTAGCTGGTGTTTGGGGATACAGGGAAACAGCTTAGCTGTCCCATCTTAGTGCTTAGTCTAGGTCTCCAAATGAAGATAGGCTTTTGTTTTGTTTGTATGCTTTGTGTTTGCAACTGAATAAATCTGCAGGCACCGCCCTGTTTTATTTCAATCTGTGGTACAGCGTTTCTCTTTACACCAGAAGACAAGTGAAAAAGCTCCTGCAAGTGTCAGAGCACACCCCACAATACATGAAACTTTCCTAGACTGTTGAATAGCCTAGAAGCATTTAATGAATATATAACTTTAGTTATAATATAGAATGCAAAGAGTTAAATTGTTGAATTGGGACAACTGTGCAATAAGTGATAAAAATGCAAATCTGTGCATTTTAATTACATCCGTATTTTAAAATGGTTTTGTAAGTGTGTATTTGTCCTGTTTACACTGTTTATAGAAAAGAGAAATATTTTAACTAAAACCCTGACTGTTTATCTACTCAGACAAGAAGTGTTCCACTAGTAATTAAATTCTAAGCCTTTGGATTCCTACTTACTCCCCTAAATGAGATTGTAACAAGATTTATTTCATTTCAGTTTAGTTTTATTTGTATTTTCATGCTTGTTTAGTTTCCCATGCAAAGAATAGCAGGAGACACTTTTTATTACAACAGCATTTTTCCGAGACGCCTGGGTGAGAGCATTAGTCTAGTTTAAAGCATCACACAATACAGGCTTAAAAGCTTTATCAGTGGAAAGTGCAAAGAGAATCATAGGTTGTTTCTGAATTGTGTAGCTGTCAATTTTAAATGAGTGATCTCATTTATATTATAAAAATAAGGGCTTAGGTAAAATGCTTCATTAATTGCAAACATGCTTGTTGGCTGGGCCTGTAATAAATCATTACTTATTAGGAGGCTGTGTGGTCCAGTGGTTAAAGAAAAGGGCTTGTAACCAGGAGGTCCCCGGTTCAAATCCCACCTCAGCCACTGAGTCATTGTGTGACCCTGAGCAAGTCACTTTAACCTCCTTGTGCTCCGTCTTTGGTGTGAGAAGTAATTGTAAGTGACTCTGCAGCTGATGCATAGTTCAGACACCCTAGTCTCTGTAAGTCGCCTTGGATAAAGGTTAAATAAACAAATAATGATAATTATATGCATCACAAAAGGATGACCACACCGATGTTAAAAATGATACTTAAGATTGACATTTCCAAATGAAGGAACTGTCAGTAAAACTGATGACAACACTGTATCCATTCTTGTATAAGAATACATAATATGGTTTATTTTGCAAGCATTTAATAGCATACCGTATTACTTTGAATTAACTCCTGCAGCGTTTATTTTAAATTGCTAAAAAAAGCGGCGACGCTTATTCAAGGCCACCGGTAATTAGAAGTACTACGGGGTTTTTTTCGGTATTTGAGGGAGGCATATATTGAAGTTTATTTTTGTGGATACAACTTAATCAGGATGGCGAAGGGGTCCTACAACTTAGCTTTTAAACTGAAAGCTGTTCAGCTCGCAGATCAGATCAGTGTTTGATTAGGTGAGGACACATACCAAATACATTTTATTCAAGTTTATTCAATTCATTTTCTTTCTTTATTAAGTGCTGCATTTATTTGAGCTGGGGTAGGAAAAAAATTATTGAGAGCGGCGTTTATTCGAGACGGCGTCTATTACAAATCTGATATCTGAGTGCGGTGCTTATTCAAGGGCAGTAATATGGTATTTGATTTCATAACTCCAACTGTTAACAGAAATTATGGTTTCTATAAAAGCATTATTGTTCACTTCAGAGCTACAAAATTACATTTATAAGGTTCAGAGCCTGTAAAGTTGTACGTTGGGGTAAAGACGTCAGATTTTATTGACCGCAATTGATAGTGGAGCCACAAACGTCCTGTCGACAGGCTGAGGAAAGTCTGCATATAGAGCTGCCTGTAGTCTGCCATTTATTGCAAGGGCTTTCTGTAAATAAATACAGCTGTGTGATGAGTTCACAGGATTAATTGCTTCCCCTGGAGGAATCATGAAACAGCATCAAACTGTAATCAGCCGCATGAATTGTTGTCTCAGGGAAGCCTTAGGTCTCTATGGCACCACTAGTAATGCTCATTATCATCATGGTAATGTATTCCCAGTTAGAATTCTTAATAGAATTAGCAGCACTTTCTCTTGTTTATTCATTTTAGAGGAAGGCAGAAAGTGTTTTTTTATATATATTAATCGTATTTGTGTAAGTCTCTGCTACTGTTGAAAATCACAGAGCTCCTGCTGTAACCACAGCAGAAGGGATGTGTACATCTTTAATTAATTCAATACAGATGAGGAATTATTATTCCCTCATTTATTAAACATATACGTGCAACGATAGGCATTCACAGTTTCAGCATGTATATTTGTCCCACTATACAATGGTTTGCTTTGGCACCCATTCCTTTTATGACAGTAATTAAGAAAGTCTATTATGCCCTTCAGCACAGAGAACTGGAATCAGTTCTTCATAACAGATTAAAGGAGCATACTCAAAAGGCTTTATTTCAATGCCCTGAGGAAGGCCATAGCGTAAGCAAGTATGGTGGGTTTTGCAAGCTTAGGTTGCTTTATGCTGCAGTAGGGGATGCATAAGAGGATAACACCCCTCGCTTCCAAAACCCACACAAACACACATGCCTGCTCCAGATTAACCTATATGCATTGCCTTTTCCCTAAGTACAGACATCTGCTACACAATTTCTGAAATTAATGAGAATATTAGGGTGGATAATTGTTGGCCAGAAAATAAGTTTCTTTATTCACAGGTATTTCTTTAATAAAGCAAATAACCATTCTCTACAAAAAGCCCTACCACCTTTATGAAAAAGTCACCAGAGTAGGTGATCATCATGGTCTCCACCTTAATGGAGTATTGTCATTACAAAGTCATTATGCCACATGCAAGTGGGCCTGATTATTTCAGTCTACGAGATCATTCCTTGAGGTCTTGTGACCCCTAACCCACCCTCTGCACTTTAGCTTTTTCTTACTGTTGGAGTAATGTATTTGAATTCTTGCAGCACCAAAACCTATTTTTTTTGTGCAGGGAGCAGCATATTCTCCTAGTCCTGAAGTCATCCACTCACTCTAATACAGGCTAATTGGAATGCTCTCACTGACATGTGCAGACTTACCAATGGCGATGGTAGTGCAGTGAAATACATAATTTTGAAATGCAAACAAGCATAAAGATTACATTTGTGTGTATCCCTTAAGGATAAATGTTTGTAACTGTTGAACTGTGTGCACGTTGTCAAAATAGTAGCTCTTTACACAAGTGAGGAAGTCTGTTAATACATTTTAATTGGAGACTGAAGCCTTTATCCCCAGAATGCCACACTTACCCTCAGAAACAGTGGTTTCTGCTTTATTGTAGCATCTAGCCTAGTTTAAGTCCTCCCACCAAATTTGTTTTATCAAGTTAAAAGAACCAAATCCTACACATGCCATAAGCAAAATGTTGACGTAATCCTACAGCTTGATATATGCAGCGTGCTCTTCTGTAAAAAGCAAATAAGAGGGGATGTTCAATGAGGCTGAAAAGTTAAAAGGCCTCTGCTGCCATGGGAACTTGCAAATATTAAACGTACTGTAGCCTGCATCTGCTCTTGCCTAGATGGTTGAGTTTGGTTCTCTTAGACCCCATTCACACTTGTGATTTAAGGCAGCCCATGGCCACCTTTTCTCATATGTGAACGCTCCAAAAAAGAAAAGGCAGGTTTAGCCACTGTTTCGATGTGGCCCGGGGCCTGACCTTTACATATATATACAAAGCAGACTTTTTCGTATCACATTACCAAATTAATTATGTAGCTCAGTAGCAGGGATCATAGGAATATGTTTGCTATGGAATAACAAGGAAAAACACAAATTTTCTATGATAACACAGAAAAACACTGATTTTCTATGTCAGAGATTTTTTTGTTTTATATTTGGGGAGGAGCAAAAAACATGCAAATCTTTTTTTGTTTGTTTGATAATAACCAAATCAGTACACGTACCATATATAAACATTACCACAGGCAACTTTAGTTTAAATTTACGTAAACATATCTGTCTAATAAAACTGCTTCCTGTATTCAAGTTCAGTGTTGAATGAGGCTTCAATTTACTTCAATCAGTATCCAGAGCTGTTCAAAGATGCCGAAAACGATAACAATCACCCTAAAAGAAGGATCAACGAGTTTGGCAAGGTCGAATTTCACGTCAATGGTCATGTGCTGTTTTGTACTTCATGCAGCAAGGCTGTAGATTACACTCGTAGGCAGACCATTGTAGAACACATGGGAAGCGTGAAACATAAAGTGAATGAAACGAAATGTAAACAGCGTCTCACGACAATCTGGGAACTATTTGTAATATTTGAAGTAAAAAAAAAAGTTTTTTTTTTATTGATTAATGGCACTGGTAAGCTTATAACTTATTTAGAATTTGAAAGTGTAACAATTTGTATTTTCACTGTAATATTTCAATGCCTGTTATTGTGATTGTTATTATTAATGTTATTCTACTGGTGATACAGCAGTAGTTTATTATGTATCGTGCATGTTGTTGAGCAAAGTGTATTTGGTATGTGACGGTATATTGCTGTATTTAGATTACAGTGCTTCCCTTAATGAGGGTTTTGTTATAGTCATATGTTCTGTAATCTTCTAAGAGAAATGTAATGCTAATGTTCAGTCTTTACTGATAATGGTTAGGGACTAGAGAATAATAATGACAACGATAATGATAACGAGTAAACAATAGAATGGTTTAACAATCGTGTTTGTAAACAAAGACGGTATTCATGCAGGTTAAACAAATACGTACAAATAAGAAGAAATGTAATGTAAAATATATGAATGTTTATTGTAAATGAAATGAATGTTAAATAATAGTTTATTTTTGTATAAAATTATTCCAGGTGTAACTGGTTATTGAATAATTAACTAATTATCATTTAATGCGGAGGAGGAAGCAGCAGTATTAGGTGGTCAGTCGTGAGATTGTCTTGTGAATGTCAGTCATTGTGTACAACCTGTTAGTCATTTGCAATCTGAGTGAAGTATCCATTACGAAAATAAATATTTATACCTGTGAACACAAGCAAGTTGCTATTTCCTGCGTTCTAAATGCCTCTGTGTTCTTAAGAGAATAATGCAATTGTGGGTGGGGGTAAGCTCGGACCATCACCCCGTTACACACCATAACATTAAGTCAAAATAGTATTTACTGTATATCCCAGTAGCTCTTCCATTCTGAGTGTATTGTTCCATTTAAAAAAAATGAAAAAGCAATTCGCCACATTTTAGGTCTGCTCTTCAGTCACATACTGTATGTGAACGCGGAAAAGCGCCTTAAAACCGCAAATGTGAATGGGGTTGCTGACCTAAATATGCAGCGGCTCTGAGGCAGCACAGTAGTGTGAACGGGGTCAGTACGGGGGATTTCAACTGGGGTTACACATACCCCTGGGGGTACTTCTCCGGGTCACAGGGGGTACGTAGAAATAATGCAAAAATGAAATGAAAAGAAAATAATGAACTTGAACTGATTTTTTAACAGTGTTATATAATATCTCGAAACCATTGCGCATAAATATTTCATTTTTGATTAGCAGCTCAAAGTTTAGTCAGTGATATGAACTGAAACATTAATTTTATTATGTACATAGCATCAGTGCCACGCATCTGAACACAAGACCCATGAAAATCCAAATGCCTGTCGGCTCTGGAGATCAGTTTTTCATACAGTTTGAAATGTCCGTTTTGAATGTCTCAGTATCGAGTATTTGCTCTTCTGGTGCTGATGCAATCTCTGCATCGATAGGCATGCTTCTAATCAGAGGGCTGTTTCCCACAGTTTGGTCGCTTATGGACTCCAGTTGCTGTACTGTAATGGATTGGCGATTCTTCATGTGCAGTGGTGTGTGTAGATATTGTCACACATCTACACTTCTGTGTGAATCCCAAATTCCATCACTGAAATAGCTCTGGCAGTCTAGCAATAGAACTTCCGTCAGGAGCATCATTAGAAGCCATGATTCCCAAACCAGCATCAATAAACAATGTTATAACCTGAGCAGCCACTGGACAAATGATTTCATCTGAAGTCTAAACAGGGGTACGTGCTGTTTAGGGGGGCAAAAAGCATCTCAACAGCTGTTGAAGAATTTATTGAAGAACATATACAAGATCTATCTGGCAATTGCCTTATCAATGTTTTTGACTGAAGGTTCATGGGTTTTTTTCTTTATTTTGACATATTTAATGTTTGCTCTTTTATTTTATTTATTTTTTGAGTAGTGTTCAAGTCACAGAGAAAAAAAATCACAAAACAGAACACAAAATTAGGAGCAAAAAGGAGGAGAACAGTAAATGTGTTGAAAGATGAGGATATGGGTTGACAGATAAGGAAATGATATAAAGAGAATTTCTTTACACCCCAGGCCCCATGTACCATTTAATTTATCATTCTGTATAAGTCATTATATTTTACTTTATGTTCTGTCGTGTAAGGAGAGACAGCAGGGCTTTATTCCTAACAGAAGTTTAGCAAGGAAAACACAATTAAAATGTTAAGAGATCTTGTAAGAAAAAAAAACATATATATTCGATTTTTAATTTTTAATTCAAGAATTGGAACACATTATTTCAATTAAACAGAACGCATTACTTGCATGCACTAACACTGATCTATTTCACGCAGGCTAGTAAAATAGCACTATCCCCTAAGTCTTCAAAATAAGTGACAGCAAGATAGAAGTCAGACCAATTTGAAACAGAAAGAAAACAGTTTATTTATAAGGTCATTATGAATCAAAACATTTACAGCAGAATATTCTGAAAACTGATCATTTTAAGAGAACTCTACTATTGTTGCAAATGGGAAAGCAGAAAACCTTGTTTATCATTATCATCTTCAGCCTTTTTCAATCCACTACGGGATGAAGGCCTCCCCAAGATTCTTCCACAAAAGCCTGTCTGCTGCGTCTCTCGTCCACGCTGCTCCGGTGTGTTTCCTAATTTCATCTCGAGATATATATATATATATATATATATATATATATATTGTAACAAAACTACACTCACTGTTCGTTTGCACCTTTAAAAACAGCCCTGAACACAGAAATTGTAGGTCTAGCGCTGACTTTTAATAATACAAAAAATAAACAAAATCAAAACAAACACCTAGCTCTTCAGAGCACTTACTAAACAATTTCAGGTCCCTGACTAACTCGCAGGATGGCTAGGCCGTTTACCTGACAAACACTTTTTACAGTTTTAACCAAAACACTATGGTTTCACACAATCCCTTTTTTTCTTCCCAGCTCCCTGGTGATCTCTCTAATGGACCTGCTAACTCTCTTTTTATAGTCTGTGGCTGTTCCCAATTGACACCAATTATCTTGTTTGGGAACAGCCACATTCTCACATATTTTTGACAAGGTGTATACATATATATACCATATACTGTATATATATATATGTAATTCAGTACATCTTATACACCTACATTGGGCTCAACCTGTCAGAAACAAAGATGAACCATAGTGTATAAATGTTGTAGGTTACATTGCATTCTATTTCAATATTGTCAGTACACAACTTGCTATATTACGCACTTTCTCTATTACTTGTCTTTCTATGTCACATGATGTAGTTTTTATTTTTTTATTTTTCATTTGCATGATATTAAGATAAAATACAAAACAATGCAATATTATTTTATATTGTGCTTTTCCTGAAAACTGATCAAATTGCTTTAATTTAAATTATGTTTCAAGTCTGTATTTATAAGTCTACACTATCCACTCAGATTCTCCTTGTGAATATTTTGTACATTTAAAAATATTAGCAAGAAGTTTTCATCGGATTCACGGTAGCCAAATTCATAAAGTAGCAAACTGGTTTTGATAAGGCAGTTTTAATCAAATATAAATAAGAGAAATAACAAAAAGATGAACGAGTGTTTCTAAAATGAATGCAATCTGTTTTACACCCTGCGCTGGTTTGCAGATCACTAGTAAGTTGTTGCCGGTCAAACAAAACACCATGGTGACCGATGGCTGGTTTCAAAACATGCTCTATATTGTGTCAGGAAATATAATTCAAAGACATCTTAGCTAAAAGAATTCCAGAATCACAGAAATCAGTGGCATCCACAATTGAATATCCTGGATACAGTAAGATATGGAAAGTTACTCTGAAGGAGAGCCCTTAATGATAGGTATAACTGGATATCATCAGCATAACAATGAAAACAAGCGGTGTGGGTTTTTTTGTTTTGTTTGTTTGTTTGTTTGTTTTAATAACCCTTAATGACACTGTAAATTGTAAAGCAGTAGTGGAGTGAAGTATACAGGTGTGATACATCTTTACACTATGAATATCTGTTTGAAATGACCAAGTTCATCTGCTTGAAGTGAAATGAAAAGGTAATCCTATAAAACAGAGAGAAGTAGGCTGTGTTGCTGTCCAGCAGTCACTTTTGCACCTTATTTCTGTTGATATCACATTTAAAGCAGTGTCAGAACATCGGCTGTTAGTGCTTTGCTGGGAGCACAGTTGGATTTATTCTACTAATTTACTATCTGATGATTCCATTATATTAATTCATAACAAACCATGCAAAAAAATGAGTGCACATGGTTTCAGGAAGAAAAACAAAGCAGCTTTCAAAGTATCAAGGTTTTCAACTGTTTACATTTCCAGCTGTGCTGTATACATAAACACTGTATATGTGTGTGTGTGTGTGTGTGTTTGTCTATAAAACACCCTAGCATCTGTGATCAAAGTTCAACCAGATAATTGTTTCAATAAGCTATTAAAATATGCTTAAAATGTATCCCTCGTACTTTTGTCGTTGTTTTTTTTTTTTTTTTTTTTTAGATATACAGTGCACTACACACATGCGTTTTGCCTAGAGCTTGTGCTGGGTTATCCATATCTCTTTAGCAGGCCATCGTCTAGTAGCGCATACTTTTCAAACTTGCAAGAGAATTACACCTACAGCCTGGATCAACATTCTCTTTTAGTAATTCTTGGCCAGAACTAATTTCAAAAACTTCCCCATCTTTTCTTGCACAAATTAAATTTCCATTTGTCAGGACTTTGTACAAGAGCTATATCCCTTTACTGTCCAGGGTATGTTCTCATTCTCAATGTAAGATGACATTTCTCAATGTCAAATATATTGGACACTGGGCAGAAAAGGGTTCATGTTTTTACAACACTACATCCACCAACTTTGTTCCTGTACTTTTTTTTATGGGATAAGCCACATATATGTTTACTATAAGCTAGATGAAAATTACAGTAGCTGGATGTTTTACATGAGTCTGAAATGTCTCAATATAGAAATTAAGGAGTTTTCATAAATAAGGGATATGTTACTTTTATATATGGCTCATCAATTAAAATTCATTGTATCAATATATATATTTTTTTCCTCCCTTCAGGATTATGCTGAAAAGGAGAAAGCCATAGCGAAAGCTCTGGAGGATCTGAAGGCTAATTTCTACTGTGAATTATGTGACAAGCAGTACCACAAACACCAGGAGTTTGACAATCACATAAATTCCTATGACCATGCTCACAAGCAGGTAAGTGAGGGAGTTCATCCACATAATTGACATCCCACAGTTTACATGCAAAGAAGAGAGCGGGGTTGGAAAACAAAGAAGTCTAGCAGCTGCTAAACGGCAAGAGCTATATGTTAGGGCTGCTATCTCTGGTGAAATCGTTAATTAAACATTGTGTTTCACAGTTCTCACCCAGAAGGCTTGCAGTATCATATTCCCACTTTCACATGGCCTTATTCAGGAGTGAGTATTTAGGGTATGCATTATGAATGAGGAAAATAGTCTTATCTTCTTCTTTGTTTATTTAGAAGACACCTTTATCCAAGGCAAATTACAGAGACAAGGGTGTGTGAACTATGCATCAGCTGCAGAGTCACTTACAATTATGTCTCACCCGAAAGACGGAGCACAAGGAGGTTAAGTGACTTGCTCAGGGTCACACAATGAGTCAGTGGCTGAGGTGGGATTTGAACCGGGGACCTCCTGATTACAAACCCTTTTCTTTAACCACTGGACCACACAGCAATGTTAGAGGGGACAAGCAGCTGCCCATGTGTATCAGAATTGAAAGGTACTTGTGGTAGCTTGACGTTTATAGTTATTAGAAAGTTGTCCAATGTGCTCGGTGTCTTAATCATATGTCTGTCATTGCTCAGTTGATTATCCATGCTATGTGATCCATTATAGATATGTACTGTCATGAACTCACATCATACACATGTTTGGATTCCCACTGGGGACTTTTTGTTTTTGCATGATCTTGCTTCATGCTGTTATTAATAATAACAGTGCATTCTGTCTGTCAATCAACTGTGATACTTCTCCCTCACTTGAGGAACAGCTTGATGCTGTACAGTCATAGTAATTACTGATGACCTACATACAGAAATGCATTAAAGATGCAGGATATTAACCTGTATTACCCATTGTGAAAGGGGTGTGGGTAATCGGCTGACAAAACAGAGAGACACAGGAAATGACATTGAGATGCCACACAGATACCCGGGATTTATTTTTGTTGCAGCAGACAAAAAATGCCACAGGCAGGTACCAACAGTGGTATCAGCCAGGCGACAATACATGGTGGTGTAAAAGAAAACACAACTGTAAAATAAAAGGTGCTGTGAAAACGGCTTGCTGTACTAGAGAGGGCCTGCTGACAGAACCATCTGAAAATCCCAAAGCTAGTCCCTGTCCCTACAGGAATATGATTAAACACTGACCCCAGTTCTACACGCAGTGGCCAGATGTCAAATAAGTTTTTAACTTGCAGGTGTATTGCCATGAGGGACATTCTGCGCCTGGATTATATCCTGAATATGAGGGTTTAGGGAATTTTGAACAAGAAAGTGTATGATCATTAAAACGATGTTCCTTGTACAGTATGCTGTGGAGATTTTCCAGTGTCTTGTCAAGACATTTTAACTGTTAAGATTCTGTATATTAGGCAATGTCAAGGTATTTATATTTTATGTATTGTCCTGATTTTAAAAACAGGCCTTTTGTTGTTGTTGTTGAATATGCAAAAATGGGAAAGCACCTTCAAAGCCATTCCTTCAGCTTTAATAACCTGGTACGCCTGCCTCCGCTTTATCAAAGCGTGAGACAATGAAATCTGGATGGGTATATTTTAGACGTGGCTTTTTTTTCTCATAACACTCCGCTGCAATAAAGCTTATCAATGAAGAATGAAGAATATCCAGTCTAGTGAACAGTATCACTGGCAGTCATGTAAACCAGAGCTGCTGCTCCTTTCATCCTCAGATTTAATCAGTGCCAAATCAATCCAGGCTGATTTATGCTTACAATTTCATTCTACGGATTTGTAACCCCATTCTATTTATTTATGTTTTTTTGTTTGCTTATTTGTCTATTGATGCATTTTTTTCCTGTTAAACAGGCTTTTTTTTTAAAGAACAGGATCATTATTGGTAAATTAAGTCTCAAATCAGAGTGGCGACCCTAATTTCTATATTTAATTTACTGTATATCTTTACCCTTACAGCAACCCCATTGCCTACCTAGAATTCCTAAATCAAGTTGGAGGTGGGGTTGGATGGGGTTGGGTCTTGTTGACCACCCACAAAAGCAAGGCAATAGCCCAAGGACAGATGGATTGAATAGCAAATTCCTGTGTAATAAGTGGTCTTACTCCTTTTTGACATTTATTTTTCAGACCTCCTTTGCCATGGCCCTAATTTTCATTTAATCCAGGCTAGTTTACAGATTGTCAAGCATTCTGATCTTCAGGATTCAGTTAATAAAGCCCCAAATAGTATGTTTTTATGTCTTGTGTTACAACATATTGGTTTGTAGTGTGCAATAAATTGTGTTATTTGACATCTGGTTTATTTACTTATTCTTCAGCGGTATCTGTCAATATAAACTGTATTCATTGAATGTATCACTTGTTCATTGATTACAGCAAATGATAACTCTGTTCCGAATTAGAACCTGAACACTTAATTGACATGAAAAAATAACTCCGCATTTAAGACCAATTAAATTATTCGCCAATTATTTACAGTATCTGTATTGTTTTTGTTAATTGCTAGTTGTTACATTTACAGCTGGTCTGGTTTCACAGACCCTGATTAGCATTAATCTAGGACTAATTTACCTGCAGTAACATTGGGTAGTCCAAGATTAGTGCTAACCAGTGTCTCTAAAACTAGCCATTCAATCTTAAATGGCTGGTTTCACAGACATCGATTAGTGCTAATCTTGGTTTATCTTAACTAAAATAGCATTAGGTAGTTCAGGAATAGTGCAAACCAAGGTATATGAAACCAGACGAAAGTGATTATTTCAGTGTGAATGCAAACTAAAAAATGAATATAATACAATGTGTGGACACTTTTTATTTAAATCACAACAGGTATGTAGAACATGAAAACCGAGACTACAAATCCCTTTCTCTCAAGTTCTTGGCATGAATAATATAAATGAACTGGAACTTGCAAGTGCAAACCCAAAAACTGTCAGTTCTTCAGTCATGTCGACATTTAGACAGCTCTGGCTTTCTATATGCTATAGAAAGTAAAGCCTTTGTTGCTTTGTTGAAACAAATGTTTAACCAATGTGGTGTTAAAAGGAATATATTTTGTTTTATTATATTATGTGCAGTTAGTTTTTAATACATTTTTAGGTAAAACCTGCACTTTTTGTAAGAGAATTATGCTCAAGTATTGAGGCTTTTGAAAATATTTTACTGCTGTAGTGTAGAATAATTTTCTTTTAGTTCACCTATGTTGAGTAAATGAATAGAGAGTATTCTGAAGAATACATTACTGTAGGTAAAAGGCAGTGGAGTTTATTACAATGATCTAAACAGTGGTGGATTCTCCAGGGGTGACCCACTTATTAATATTAGAACACAATAACAATACAGTGAAATTAGGTCATCAGGTATTATGATCCTCCACGATTTATATCATGTAAATGGACCACACTGAGTCAAGTCCCATAGACAATCTTGGATGAATTGTTTGTCAGAGATCAGTCTGCACTGATACGTTGTGATTCTCTTTTTCTCCTGTCTCATCAAGCTCCCTCCATTCATGTAAAACATCACTTCACATATCTTTTCACAGTAATGATTTGCTTGATTAAATTGCTTTTATGGTACAACTGACATACTGTAAAATATACTAAATATATGTTAAGGTAGTGCAACGGATTTATTCATTATTTCATTATGAGTTGTAAGACCACGGTTTCAAATGAGTGGGTTTCATGCTTGAAGGATAATATCAAAGACCTTTAAGACATCAGACAACCAAAATAATCTATACTTATGGTGGGTCCTATTTTAACTTTTAACCGATAAACAAGCACTGAAGACAACTTTTGTTTAGGTCAAGTTTGATTGTGGGTTTTGTACACTTTCCTGACACTTTTTATGCAAAGTTGCCACTGCCACAGTGTAATGTTTGCAGGATTATATGAACACGGCATGATTAATGTGTTGCTGACCATGTTGCTGACCTCCGACCTAATGCTGCTGCCATATTCAGGTCATGTGACTTTTGAAGCTACAGCTGCATAGAGGCTGTACACTTTGAGTTATTGTCCTTATGTTTGGTATGCCGCTGTATTGTTTGATTTCCTTACTTAAATTCCATTACTAGTATCATCCAGTCTAAATTAACCCTTTGACTGCTGCATTATTTTTACCTCTGGCCATATGAATGATACAGGCCATATGCTTTAATAGGGTCATTATAGTTGCTACACAATTGTATTCTATGACTCTCTCAATAAAGTTTCAATATAGGTGGTGTTCAGTGAACATTAATCGTTTCAGTGTCTTTACAAGCTGTATTGTATAATTATCTCAATAAAGTTCAATAAGATCTTGTGAACAGTAGAAATTGAATTTATCAAAGATTCTTTTTAACTTTACTTCATGTTTACAAATCACTGAATCGGAAATGCACCACATGAAGCTCAGTTTCTTGTTAAAGTAATTATATACATGTGTTTCTATTGGATACTTTACATTTGTAAAAATGAGTATTTTTCAAATTGCAAAACAAGAACAAGAAAGAAGATAGGGTTGAGTCTTCTGATGTTGAAAAACTTAAAATAAACGATACAAACTTCAAGGACCCCTATGTACAGAACAGATATGGTTTTCTAAAATAGTTCAGTTCTGCACTGGAGTAAATGCAAAGTGAATCTATCCAAGTAAATGTTAAGTAAGTATAGTTACTGTACATATGAGATTTCAGAGAAATTAAATTGCAAGAGGCTTTACCATAAGTGAAGTCTGCCCCTGTGCCTTCAATTAATCCCAGAGTCCCCTCATTTTTACATGTGGAAGACAGCATCTGCTGAAAAGATTAAAGATTAATACAGCAGCTCTTGATTTTACGTATAGTTAATCTCACTCTGATATTACAAAATGGGGAGATGGGCCATCAAGGTTATTTTCTATGACAGTGAGTTAATAGAATTGAATAATTGAGTCAGTAAGCACCTGACTCCAATTATGGTCTAACATATCAGTTCTTTAAACATTATTTTAAAATAAATAAATAAATAAATAAATAAATAAATAAAGTCACAAGCGGGCATATTTGGTATAGGTCAAATGTAACCCACAGAAAAAAAAGCATGCCTTCTTATTTTTTGATAAAATGTCAAATAAATTATTACCGTACAAATACAGAATCCAAGTAGTTATTTTGTTGTGATAAGTCCAAAGAACGTATTATATTAAGTGTATAGTTAAATTCACATGATCCCCAGTGGCACTGAGAAGAGCTGTTTGATGATATATCATATAGTCATATTCATTACAATCACTTTCACTCATAAACTTTTGTATTACTACTATTACAGATGAGAAGCTCAAGTTCACGTGTGTAGAATGTATGCATTGTTATCTCACTTCTTATCAGTGTGGGCGGCTCAGATACACACATCACTGTATTAAACAGTGATGACATTAGCTCTTTCTTACATGTCAGAATGCCCAGGGATACAATTTGTGGTCTGCAGCCCTTGCCAGAGCCAGAAACCTCTTGGATTCATGCTGAAGTTCCCCATACATTAGCACCTGCCAGGTAAAAGATAGACAAGCTTACATATACATTGGATTAGCTAAGAAACTTTTTTTTTTTCAGCTTTGACTCAAGCTTTTTTAGGGCATCTGGAAAATGGGTTATTTAAAAGTGGTACTGTAAAACACATTTAAAAAAGTTACAAATATACAAATTCACTGTATAATCGTGTCAGTGCTCTCCACCACAAGCATTACCGGCTAGATAACTAATCCCACCTTTGGTTCAGCAGGATACTGTTGTCTACTATCTATCTAAAGGTATAGGTTACTGTGGTAGACTTCGAAAGGGAAACCTGACACAATACTTTGTTTTATACATACCTATGCAAAGTTATTTATGTGAGGTGCTTTTCTTCTTTAGAGTCTGGAGTTAGTGTTTTATTTGGTGTGTGTGCTGTAGTTAAGGTTATGCTTATACTATTTTGAAGGAACCTGAAACTATTTTATTTTGTTCACTCAAACACTGACAAAACAACTACAAAGTTATTCAACTGGGCAAGTATTAAACGGACAGTGTCAGCCACTTCCACTTCTTCATATGCTTTACCGGATGGTGCCCTATTTAAAACACACCTGCACTGAGGAAGATAATATTACTTTTAATTACTTCCTGGATACCTTACATTAATCATAAGTCAAACTGTGCCCTACTTTTAAAGCTGATCCTTGCAGTATATCATCCATAACATTTTGCTGAAATGTTTGTGTACATGTCTTGGGGTTTCCCTCTGTTTATAATATACGTTTATCTTGCAGACTGCATGGTAAATGTGCATAGTGCACTCTGTGTTTAAAAAACAAAACAGAAAACTTGTCCTTACCTATTTCAACAAATTGTGTTTTTTTTTTAATTCTTTTTATTAAATTTGTTTTGCAGATCATTTTTTTGTGTGTGTGCTTTTGCTGGTAGAGTGTGCAGGACTTAAAAGCAATTTGTTACTTAAATGAGATATGCAAAATTAGTATACGTCTGAGACAGTTATAAAGTAATTTGGATCAAACACATCTGCTAATCTTGGTGGAAACGCAGGAGCTTATGGTTAGTTACAAATGTCAGTTCAAATTTCACAGAATAGCTTCAGCTGCCTACGTACATCATTGTTCTACAGATTGGGGGTTCAAAATGACCTGAGGAATCTGGTGGCATCTGCTTCTTTAACGGAAGTAAACAGTGATTGTGTGAGTTATAATCTGAACAGGCAGGTAATTTTGATTCCTAATGTTTGGCAAAGGAGCAGGGAAGGGAAACATGCTTTAAGTCACCAAAAACATTAAACTATTCTGTTTATGACCAACAGGATTCATTTAGAGCTCCATTTACTAAAATCAACTCAAGGTGTTTCTACAGGAATGTTTACAGTAATGGTTATAACAATAGTCTTAACTAAAGTATTAAAGCACTTAATGTATCTTTAAATGGGAAGCTTTATGAAATGACACCAATACAGTTGCCAATATGCAATGTATTGTATGTTTTAATTGTTGTAAGGGTCTGTATATCCACAAATGATTCTGTGGAAAGGATGGCTTGCGGGTGACGTCAGACCAGGAAGAGACCAGACACACTGAGGTATGAAGCGATGATGCGCGAGTTTATTAAACAAATAAAAGATTAAAACAAAACAGAACAAAACACTGAACCCAAAACAAAATGGCACAAGGGCCAAAATAAACAGGTCAATAAAGCAACAAGTAGTTTGTTGGTGTAAAGCCAACACGTGTAGCAATTGTTATTTTAAATGTACCTTTCTAGATCTCTTTCTCTTTCTATTTCTCTTTTGTTCCACCTCTGAACACACCAACCTCGTTCAGCCAAAGCTGCAGGTTTTTACGTGATCGTATCCAGATTAGTAATAAATTAATAAATCTGGAAACATTCTGCACAAGTTTAGCATGGATGGGGAATTTTAACCCCATCCATG
The DNA here is from genome assembly GCA_030684275.1 of Acipenser oxyrinchus oxyrinchus. Lineage (NCBI taxonomy): Eukaryota > Metazoa > Chordata > Actinopteri > Acipenseriformes > Acipenseridae > Acipenser > Acipenser oxyrinchus. The sequence continues at coordinate 13,152,913 of CM060249.1, forward strand.
TTAAATGGATCATTATTATCCATGCATTTTAAGACAAGCCCTAATTATAATTATAAAGAGCGTTATGGCAGCAGTCATATAGGGGCCCGGAAAATTCACTGTATTTTTAAAAGAAATTCACGAATGACTTTCACAGAGTCACGAAACTGACATTTTATTTTTTAAAAAAAACACACATTTTCTATTTACAAGAAAAAGCGTCTTACGTCCATCGACAGTCACTTGGAAGGTAAAGTCAGGAACATAGAGCCTATAGGATGCCTGTTTAAAATCATACTAGACAAAACGTATTGCAGCATTTTGAATCTTCCCCTCTTAAAATTATTTGAGATTTAGAAGTGTAGTTTAAGGTAGTATTCATATTGTTTTAAAGTACAGGTAAGTATATTTACTCGAACAATTGCACCATTGTGTTTAAATGGAAACCTGATGTGACTAAGCTTATAACAATTAACATTACATCAACATACATTTTAGTTACTAAGTACCATACTTCAGGTTGATATACCAGTGACTGATTTTAAGTTTCAAAAACACATGTTCATTTTATGTACCACACTCTTAATAAATTAGTCAGCCACTGTTTCTGAAGCACAAGGTATCCCCATGCATTTAAATGGAACACCTGTAGTCTCTCATCTTGAGACTGTGATACTGAAAATGATTTCAAGCTGTTCTTTATAAATACTCTTTTTTTCTCAAACCGGCAATTTACATGGAAGAAGCAGACCATCTTGCTTGTTGCTCAGCTTAAATACAGCAGACATAGATTCTCTCTGGAGCATACTGGCTTTAGATATAATAGAGAAAAGGATGCATTTAAATCCTGTATGGGGAATCATAGAGAAAGAGCTATTAACACAGAAATGCTAAGACATGGAAACGATTTTATAGCCTGATACAAAAAACTAGTTACACTGCAATTGGTTTTCATCATTAACTGTAGATAAAACGTATTTTTGAAAATCTTCTCTGTTATTTGGTTTTCAGACAAATGCAGCACATATCTGTTGTTTTACAATCTATTTGGTTGTTGAGAAAATAATATTTCCAAGGACAATTTTATTCTACTAACATTCTACTGCTTTACAGAAATAATCCACTATCTGTACAAGACTGTACCAACTTTTCAATAGTTAAATTTTCTTCCTTTTTTTAACTGACTGAAATAATCCAGATAGGATATGATAATATATTTATGATGGCCTGTACTGTTCTGTTTGTGTTCAGTTGCTTATTGTTCCCAGAATCTCATCAAGTAGCTTCTTGAAGGATCCCAGGGTGTCACTTCAACAACATTACTGGGGAGTTGGTTCTAGACTCCCACAATTCTCTGTGTAAAAAAGTGCCTCCTATTTTCTGTTCTGAATACCTCTTTATCTAATCTCCATTTGTGACACCTGGTCCTTGTTTCTTTTTTCAGGTCGAAAAAGGCCCTTGGCTCGACATTGTCTATACCTTTTAGAATTTTGAATGCTTGAATCAGATCGCCGCATAGTCTTCTTTGTTCAAGACTGAAAAGATTAAATTCTCTTAGCCTGTCTGCATATGACATGCATTTTAAACAAACACTTCACGTGCATTTAAATTATGTAATAGTATGTGAGCACGGGTTTGCACAAATTAGTTCACGTGCTGGGATTCAAGTGAATAATTAATTAGTAATTGAATCCTGGCACAACAGAAAATAAAACCTGAGAAAATAACAAATGCTACTCGTGCGAGAGGACTCGCACGATACTTGTTTAGTGTTCGTCCACTGTCTGTTTTGTTTGTCTATTTATTTTGGCCTCAAGTGCCGTGTTCTGTTTTGTTCAAACCTTTTAATAAAACACAGAGCACCGCAGCGTCTCAGTTTCACCCACCAGTACTGCCTGTCTGTGTGTTTCTTTCTGGCCTGACGTCACCCCTACAGCCAGCCTGTTCACAGTATTACGTTTGCAATTCTCCAGTCGGTTGGTACAACCCCTGTGTTAAGAGACTGTTGCATGATCTTGGTTAGTGGCTTATAAATAACTTTCATTTCTTTGAGTACTGGGAGGATCTCATCTGGCCCAGGGGATTTGTTTATTTTATGAGCTCCTAGTCCTTTAACACTTCTGCCCCTGTTATGCTGCAGTTATTTAAAACTGGATACAAACAGGTCGACATGTTGTCCATATCCTCCTTTGTAAAAACTTGTGAAAAGTAATCATTTAGTATATTTGCTATTTTTTTCTCTTCATCTGTGATTTTGCCATTTGTATCTCTTAGACATTTTACCTCCTCTTTGAATGCTCTCTTGCTGTTATAATATTGGAAAACATTTTTGGAATTGGTTTTAGCTCCCTCAGAAATGCTCATTTCTACCTCTCTCTTGGCCTTTCTAACTTCCTTTTTGATTTGAGTTTGCAGTTCCAAGTACTCTTTCTGTGTACTTTGTTCTTGGTCCCTTTTAAATGCTCTGTAAAGTGCCTTTTTTCTCTGAATATTTTTTTTAATTGATCTATTAAACCATTTTGGACATTTTGTTTTAGATTTTGATTTGTCTACTTTTGGGATGTAAATGTTTTGTGCCTCTAGTACTACATTTTTTAAAAATAGCCATCCTTTTTCGGTGGATGTTTTCTGTATTTTACTCCAATCTACTTCTGTTAATCTCTGTTTCATTCCTTCATAGTTTGCCTTTTTAAAATTGTAAAACTTAGCTTTAGTCGTTACTTTTTGGGTTTTAAAAAGCACTTCAAATGAGACCATGTTGTGATCAGTAAAAAATGAATTTGAAAACGTCAAAACTTCCAGAAAATTGCTATTTACGTACAGGTCATGAAATCAAAATGAATCTTCCTTTTACAAAGTGGCATCTAAGAGTTTTATGTAAACCTAGAACTGTAAATACTTTGTAAAGATGGTTCCACATACACCAAATAGTTGGCAGTTTAGCTGAGCACATGTTCAGTCCCATACTTAGAAAAGCCATCTGCCCATTTTTGTTGAAGCAGGCATTTAATTCTGACACCAAGAGTGGCATAAATCAGAGGACATTTTCTGTTATGAACTTCAGCTGGTAAAAAAAAATCTCTTTTCCTCAGGCTCAATTAAATTGTGTAGCTGTGTTGTTCAGCAGAAACTTAGTCAGTGGTCTTCAGTATTGCAGTAAGCTCTCTGTGGCTTTAGTGAAAGAGAACCAATGGAACATGGTGACAGAGGGGATCACTTTTGATGTGAAACCCATTTCCTGATAGGTTGAAAAGTAAGCTTGCGCGATGTCTCATGCAAGAAGCACCAGCATGAATTACAAAATCAATCAGCTCTGTAAAGGAATCTGAATTGAGTCCAGTCCTATTGTAAGTGATTCTGCATATAATGCACAGTTCACAGCCTACCTCTGTAAAGCACTTTGTGATGGTGGTGCACTATGAAAGGCGCTATATAAAAATAAAGATATACTAATAATAATAATAATAATAATAATAATAATAATAATAATAATAATAATAATAATCTTTATTTTATAAAGCGCCTAAATGCACACATTTCAAAGTGCTGTACAAACACATAAAACACAGAGAACCATATATACATACAGCATATTAAGAGTATATGTAATATAAAAAGAAATAGTTAAGAAACCCACCACATTGCTCCCTAGAACCAGTAGATACAGAAACGTGTTTAGGTTGTAACATGCAATTTATTGTCGAGAAGAGATGCCTGGGATTAGCAGAGCCCTCTCTAATGAGATTAGAATAAAAAAGCGATCTGGCTGATTTTAGAGCATTCCTATATACAGTTTTATGCTCCCTCCATATTTCAAAATGAACAGTTAGGCCAGTATCCTTCCACCTGCCTTCAAGCCCACGCCCTGCAGTTTTCATGGAGTGTAACTGATCATTATACCATGGAGAACGATGGGTATAGGAAACCAGGATATCAAACACATTGCACAGGTTCGTATTATAAGACTCCACCATATCCGCCAGCACCTGAGGCTGATCATCGTAAAATGGAGCAGAAAAAAAACATCTTAAACTTTGTTTTTTTTCATACAAAACCTTTTTTTTTTTTTTAAGTAACTTTGTAACGCTTTGTATTATTATCACTGTATCTAACAAGTAGCAGGGGTGCTGTAAATGTATTCCTTTAAAGACGGAATAAGTGGATTACAGGTCACGATGCAGCTTAACCATGTAACTTGCAGAATCTGAATATAAACATATCACATCAGCCCATGATTTCGCAAATTTGTACAAAGTTGTTCCAAACAGTGCTGCTAAAGAAACAGAATTGCAACTTCAAGATCAGCCATTACATTGCCGATTTTGTTATGTTCATCTTAGAAAGTAAACAGGCTACTTACAGCTGGATTGCTTTGAATCTCTGGGTAATGTGTTTTGGTAAATACTTATTGTAAAGCTGATGAGAATGTGGCATAGTTTTTGCAGCAGTTGCTTGTTTACAGAAAAGATTACAGATACAGTATGTACATGTGCTTGATTTAAAGTACCGGATTGCACCATGGTTCGAACAAATTCATGGGAAAGGCTTTCTTCTTCCTCAGGCTTTTTCTTTATTCTTGTTACCGTTGTAGTTATGATTTACAGCACCACATGAGGTACGGTGGTGCACTGCTTAGGGCCTCTGAAATTCTGCAAGTTTTTTGTTTTCTTCCAGAAACAATACAGTGCAGTACTTGGATACAATTTCTGTTTTTCTGTATGGCTTCTTTAGTGACATCTTCATCTTTTTAAAAAAAAATTTTTTTAAATTAAATTTAGTCGTTGCCAATTATTATTATTACTTTCTCCCAATTTGGAATGGGCAATTATAATTTGAAGCTCAGCTCACCACTACCACTCTAAGAAGAACACACACTGTCCTCCGAAGTGTGTGCCGTCAGCCAACCGCTTTTTTTCACACTGCAGACTCACCATGCAGCCACCCAAGAGCTACAGCGTCAGAGGACAACGCAGCTCTCGGGCAGTTTACAGGCAAGCCCGCAGGCGCCCGGGGTCGCTGGTTTATCCTGAAACCAAAACTAGTCATTTCCAATCCAAGAAAGGGGCGGAGAGAAGTAGGAGTAGGAGGGCCCGCCGAAAGCAACATGAAAACAGCTGTTGACCAATCCCCAGCCGGTATTTGTGATCTTAAGACGGGGCGGAAACAAGGCGGTAACATGCGAAAAGGCAGACGAAGACAGCCAGGGCAGAAACAAAAGAAATAAATAAAAGTCTGTGTTGTACTACTGTTTCGTTTGAATATCAGTGAATGCTATTACATACAACTACTACTTGTAGTAATAATAATAAAAATGCATTTAATAATAATAATAATAATAATAATAATAATAATAATAATAATAATAATAATAATAATAATATGCTTTTATTTTTATTGTGTAAAATATTGAAAAATACGGACGTGAGTTTGAAAGAAAACACACACACACACACACACTCTTGGCAATTACCTCGTTTCCACGACGTCTGTAGCATCGTGCTGCATTGTTCTGTCACTGTTATGGCAGCGTGCCACATTGTTTTCATGATTTTTGTAAAAATCCGTACCGTGCCCTGGCTTGTGTCAACACCATGCAATGCCAGCATCCTCATACCCGACTGGCATGGTGCTGCCCAGAGCCCTGTTGTGCACAAGACAGTACAGTAGGCTATAACTGCACAAGAACAAAGATTTTAAAAAAAAAGGGTCGGTGAATATAACATCCAAAAACCAACGTAACACTGTCGCCAGGATCAATACCGGTACATATTATATACAATAAGAAGTCGAATGAAATGCTATCCAGTGCCGTGAAAAAAATAAAAAGTTGATTGCAGATTTTTTAATTTTTTTAAACTGACAGAGTAAGGTAGTTGTATATTATTATTATTATTATTATTATTATTGTTATTATTATTATTTTTATTTCTTCTGTCGAAAACCCAAAGCAAATAAAAAATCTTGATGCTTCTGAGATGACAGTTAGGCTACTGTCATCTACACAGATTTATATGTTTCGAGGGGACCGCTTGACTTTAAATCTTTAAACTTCATTAAAACTATTTTTAGGGCTAGTGTGTTTGCTTTGTTGACTGTCATACCGACTTATTTTTTACTCTTTTTTTTTAACAGAGGCTGAAAGAATTAAAGCAAAGGGAATTTGCTCGCAATGTTGCTTCCAAGTCCTGGAAAGATGAAAAGAAACAGGAAAAAGCACTTAAGCGCCTCCATCAGCTGGCTGAGCTACAGAAGCAGTCTGAATGGTTAGTACTCAAAATGATAACACTGTTCCTGTGTTACTGGCATGGTGCTGCCCAGAGCCGTGTTGTGCACAAGATTTCTACTTTATGTTTCATTTACCCAGGTTTTGAGATGCGGGTGTTAAACCATAATCGTGCAGCACCTATGCGACGGAGCTGGCTGTATCCCAATACTCACGCCTTTCCTCTCCAGATACCTGGGGGCCTGGATCCAGTTTAGGTCACAAGATCAATTAGCTAACCCCCAGTGGACATTAGTCAATATCACAATATCATAATTCAGCATAATTGGCTCTTGATGATAGAACCCCACCACTGTGAGGCAGTTCAGGTGTCTTTGCAGATCTGTTAGCGGCTCTGAAAACCATTGTGCTAAACACAAACCCAAACTACTACAAATAATAGTAATATAGTGAATTGAAAATAAATGTGTGATCCAGTAAAGTGGAAGTCTTAGAGTATGCAGTTCTAAATGCTGAAATTCTGAAATAAATCTACATAATATACTGCATACAATGTATCTCATTGTTACTCTTGGATTAATCACTCCATAGCTTTGTCATTTTATTAACATTAAAACATATCAAATATATTTTATTTCTATTTGTGTTCATCTTTAATTTTAAAAAGGAAAACTGATGTATACCAAAAGGTGCAAAATCAAAAAGAAAAAGGTAATGTAGATACAAAAAAATGTGAATAATTGATTTAAAAAAAAATCAATATCAGGACGTTTCCGACTACAAGTCTTTCTTCAGCTGGATGGAAAAAACATTACCTTTTGCTTTTTGATTTTGCACCTTTTGGTTCACAGCAGTGTTCCTTTTTAAAATTAGTAGAACCTTTGTGTATTTCAGGGGGCTGGAGCCGGGACTCCTCCCCTGTGTCATACCGCTAAAATATCTGTCAGTCAACCTTTAATTACCTGTCGGTCACCCTATTTAAACCATAGCCAGCTTCATAATTCTCGTCTTGCTTTTCAGTTTGCAGTTAGCACGCAGTCTTGCAGACCCAATCTTAAAACAAACCTTTGTTTTCAACTGGTATAAATGACTACTCACCCGAGGCAGCTTTTGTTGTCATCTCACTCACATGAAGAATTTATCTCCCCTCCTGGCTATCTTTCTTCAAGAAATAATCCACCAAAAAACTTTTAAAGAAATCCGGCCGTCCTGCTTCTCCTTCATATGACAATGCTGCTGCTTTAATCCCTGCTTCGCCGCTCTAAACGCATCAAGGCTCAGGATGATTCTCCAGTGCAACTTTTTTTTACAAGGATTGGCCCATCGACAAACTTGTGAAAGCTCTCTGACTAGTTGAAATCCAAACTAGTCAGTTCTCGCGCTGCCTCTGCTGCATTGCAAATGTCACTTGCCTCCGATTCAGGGACTATACCCCCTCAGTTTTCAATTTCACTACAGAGGGGATTTGGGCATCAAGGGAGAGGTTACTATCCAGAAGTACACCAAGGCTTCTTACAGTGGGGGAAGGCAGCAGCAGACAGTTTCCAAGGTTCAAGGAAGCAATATTGAGATTCTTGAGTTGAGTTTTCAATCCTACTAGAAGAAGTTCAGATTTGTTAGTGTTGAGCTGAAGAAAATTGGCAGACATCCAGGTCTTGATGTCTTGGATGCAAGCTGAGAGCCGGACCATGGCAGAGGGACATCCAGGGTCTAGTTTTAAGTAGAGCTGGTGTAATCTGAATAGGAGTGAAACATGAGGCTATGTTGGCGGATGAGGTGACCCAAGGGAAGCGTGTAGATGCTGAAGAGAAGAAGCCCAAGAACAGACCCTTGAGGGACACCGCAAGTGACCGGGTTTGCGTCAGCACTGTTTCCATCATAGGAAACAGACTGCATGCGTCCAGATAGGTAAGTGGTCAGGCAGGAGAGACAGGTTCCAGAGATCCCAGCATACTTCTGAAGGCGGTCAAGAAGAATGCTGTGCTCTATGGTATCAAAAGCAGCAGTTAGGTAAAGGAGGACAAGGACAGAGGGAGTGGCAGCATCAGCATTAAGCAGAAGATAATTTACAATCCGGAGCAGGGCAGTTTCGGTACTGTGATGCGGCCAGAAGCCAGGCTACAGAGATTCAAGCAGATTGTTATCTGTGAGATGTTTCATCAGCTGGCAGGCCCTTCCAAGGGTTTTGGAGAGAAAAGGAAGACTGGATATGGGACGGAAGTTAGATAAGTTAGCCCGGTCAAGGGAGTGTTTTTTGAGCACTGGCTTTACTCAGGCAGTCTTGAGGGCAGCAGGAACCAGGCCTGAAACCAGGGACAGGTTGAGAGTGTGCATAATGGAAGGAGCAAGGTCAGAAGCACAGAGACGGACAAGATTTGTTGGACAGGCGTCCAAGGGGCACGTGTCAGTAGTTGATTTCAACAATAGGCTGGAGACATCAGTAATGGAGAGAGGAGAGAAGGAAGAGAGAGCAGGAGGGGCAATCGGAGGGGAGTCAAGGTGGTCAAGTACTATACTAGGTTTGTGGCAGGAGAGCGTAGAATAAATGGTGTCGATTTTGTTCCAAAAGAAAGAGGAGAAATCATGGCAGGTAAGAGAGGAGGATGAATGGGAGATGGATTTATCGATGGCTGCATGCAGGATTTGATCAATGGTTTTGAAGAGAATATTTGGTTTATATCATATATAAACCAATGGATATGATTTCAGAGAAGTTCTTCACCCTGGCAACAGCGAGCACACGACTGTAGCTACTGAGGTGATCAGTCCAAATCTCTCTGTGAACTGTTAGTCCAGACGACCTCCATTTTCCATTTTTTCCTTTGATTTACACAATCTACTCAACACTTTGAAGAGGCAAGAGAATTTTTATTGTGAAACAACAGTTAATGAAAAATAAAAAACTGAAATGTCTTGGTTAGGTAAGTATTCACCCCCTTGAGTCAATACTTGGTAGAACCACCTTTGGCAGAAATTACAGCTGTGAGTCTCTTGGGGTAAGTCTCTACCAGGTTTGCACATCTGGATCGTGCAATATTCCCCCATTCTTCTTGGCAAAATTGTTCAAGCTCTGTCAAGTTGGATGGGGATCGTTGGTGGACAGCAATCTTCAAGTCTTGCCACAGATTCTCAATCGGATTCAAGTTTGGGCTTTGACTGGGCCACTCTAGGACATGCACTTTCTTGTTTTTAAACCACTCCAATATCGCTTTGGCTGTGTGCTTGGGGACATTGTCCTGCTGAAAGGTGAATCTCCGTCCCAGTCTTAGGACTTTTGCAGACTGAAGCAGGTTTTCCTCAAGGATTTGCCTGTATTTAGCTCCATCCATTTTGCCCTCTACCCTGACAAGCTTCCCAGTCCCTGCCGATGAAAAGCATGCCCATAGCATGATGCTGCCACCACCATGCTTCTCAGTAGGGATGGTGTTACCTGGGCGATGTGCTGTGTTGGGTTTGCACCAGACATAACACTTTGCATTTAGGCCAAATAGTTCAATTTTTGTTTCATCTGACCACAGAATCTTTTGCCACATCTTTTCAGAGTCTCCCACATGCCTTTTTGCAAATTCCAAGCAGGATTTTACATGGGCTTTTTTCAGAAATGGCTTCCTTCTTGCCACTCTTCCATACAGGCCAGATTTGTGGAGTACCTGAGCTATTGTTGACACATGGACATTTTCTTCCATCTCAGCCATGGAACGCTGTAGGTCATTGTCATTGGCCTCTTGCTGGCTTCTCTGACCAATGCCCTTCTTACCCGGCTGCTCAGTCTGGGAGGACGGCCTGCTCTAAGCAGATTTTGGGTGGTGCCGTATACCTTCCACTTCTTAATGATCGACTTGACTGTGCTTCAAGGGATATTCAAAGGTTTTGAAATCTTTTTATACCCCTCCCCTGATCTGTGCCTTTCCACAACTTTATCCCGGAGTTGTTTTGAAAGCTCCTTGGTCTTCATGGTAGTATATTTGCTTTGAATGCACTACCTAACTGTGGGACCTTACAAAGACAGGTGAATTTAATCTGAAATCATGTGAACCACTTTTATTGCACACAGATGGACTGCATTTAACTTATTGTGTGAATTCTGAAGGCAATTGGTTGCATCTGAGCTTATATAGGAGTGTCATAGCAAAGGGGGTGAATAGTTATCTAATGAAGACTTTTCAGGTTTTTGTTTTTAATTTATTTGTTTTTCATTCCCCCCCCATTTTTTCACACATTGAAAGTGTTGAGTAAGTTGTGTAAATCAAAGGAAAACAAATCCCATTTAAATGCATCAAGATTTTAGGTTGTAACACAACAAACTGTGAAAATGTCCAAGGGGGGTGAATACTTACTACTTACTTACTGTATGGGTATTAATCTATGGAGCATATACTGATGTTGCTCATTAGTGGAATAGGCTTTTAAGTGTGTGCAGCAATCCAATTGTGTGGCCTTGTTCAGCCTATTTGTAACTATCTCAAGGCAACTCAAAGCAAATCCTTTTCCCTGCATCCCCATAAACCATTCAGCTGGTCTGAGCACAGCTGCACCATTCTGACAAGCCCCAATGGGCCATAGCCATAGCACGTCTAAGGTTGCTGCTTTGAGCCTACATGACTTATCCAATTATAATCCAGTTTCTGTTGCAAGCTAAAGGTGTTTGGTGCTTATAGTAAGCTCCCAGATTACAATAGACCATATTTAAAACTGTTCAATATAACTGACGTTTCAAAATAGTAAATAAAAATGAATATGTTTATACCAAAAATGCAGTTTATATTTGTATCTCAGTCAAGGCTTATTTTTTAACTTTTTCAGTGATGAAGTACATACAGTGATGACCAATTTAGGAGTTTGGCATTATGCACAAAAGAATGGCACTTTTCAAGTACAGAAATATTATAACCAAACCAATATAAAACATTTGAGTAATCTGTCTTTGTTTAAAACTATGTTTGAGCTTTCCAATACATATATTTTTTTTTTACAACCAAACGCATACAAATATATGTTCAACTGAAATCTACACAACACATTCTGTATTGTCAAAGCAACTGTATAAATAAATGCAAAGTTCATACTGTACAGAACTGTGCCCTAATGCTGTTTTACTCCTTTTTTGCAGTGGTCCTGGAAGTGGTCCAATGTTTAGAGCCACCACAGTTGCTGCAGAAGACCAGCAGCAGGAGAGAACATTCACAGACAAGGATGATGGGAATGGAGATCGCTACATACTTATTGGAGATGGAAAGTATATGGCTGGCACAACCTCCAATAACCCACTGGAACTTCCGGTCACCAGAGAACAATTGCACAAATCATTTGGAAAGATTGGTATACAGTTAGCTACAGATTACAACAACCAAAGAGCGGGGGTCTCATTTTGCTTCTCTAAAAAGGCCCAGATGAAGCTAGAGTCATCTGCATCAGTTTTCAGTGACACCACAGAGGAGGCCAATGATAGAGAAGAGCTACACAGTCAGAAAGGAAAGCAAATAGCTGAAACATTTCGAGCTCACATACCTTCACCAGGAGATCCTGCAGATGACAAAGAACCAAAAGAACAACAGATGGACAACACAACACAAAACAAACAGGAAAAAGACCCTGAATTCTACCAAAGTGTGACCACACGTAGCATAACTGACAAGGGAGATTTTCCCTTAATAGTCTTCACTGGATCTTTTGAAAACACTGACTTAGACAAAGGACTACCAGGGTTAAGCCACAGTCCTGAGGCAGATTTAGACAATAATGAATCTAATGCATCCAACTGTTTTGCAGCAAGAGATAACAGCAGTAAAGACACACATGCTGAGGGAGACTCAAGCTATCAACAAAGAAAGGTTCTCATTGAGGAGTTCATTGATACTGAGCCAGGCACAATGACCTTTGATTCAGACAAGGTCAAACCTGAAGAATCCTTGGGCAGTATAAGTGTAGTAGATGATGAGTGTGCTTTTAAACAGGCATGTGGGGAGTCAAGTAGAGTGACTAAAACAATAGGGCCCTTCCTTGATGTTCTAAACAAAGATGGATCTACGGTGTTGAAATGGCCATCTGAACTGTTACTGCATACTAAGACTGAACCCTGCATTTCATATAGTTGCAACCCTCTATATTTTGATTTCAAACACTCAAGAAAAAAGCACATTACCCAAGATGGCACACTGTCAGTAGAGACAGAATACTGTAATGTAGACATTGTGGATGAAGAAAGCAAAAAAACTATTGCTGAGTTGCAAACTCACAATCAGGAGACAAATCTGTCAGATTTCTTCAAACCAAAGAAGGTGAAACATTACAAAGCACACCAAACCCTGAAACTAAAATTAGAAGCTGTTAACAAGGCAAGCAGTAGTTGTGAGCACAATATCAAATCTAAAGATGGAAGAGGGTATAGACAACATGATGTGACACACAATGAAAGTGTGAATGCAAAAAGGTTTGGCTTTAAGAAACGGAAGAGATCTCTAAATGATGAATCCTCAAATGAAAGTGACGTGACAGAGCAAAGTAAAAAAAATAACAACAATCCATTATCCCCTTCAGAGGATATCGGCCAAAATTTTAATGAAGAAGCACCTGAAAGTGACTGTCGGTTGAAGTCAAAGAATACTTTTTTGGACTTTATTTCTAATATTGGAGATTCTAAAAAGGAAATCTACAGAAAGACTCTTAGTTATAAGTCAAGTTCCTATAGCAGCTATTCGGAAATGGATACTGATAGCGAGTCTTGGAGGTATTCATCCTCTTTTGATTCATCTCACAGGTCATCATCAGAAAGAGGTTCCAGTTACTCCAGAACTTATGGTGTCACATCCAGCTGTAGCAGAACTTACTCCAGTTGTAGATCCAGTGATGATAGTACAAGCAGCAACTCACATCATTGTTCAGCCAGAAAGTCCCATCAAGATTACAAGAATACCCATCGACATAAAATGAAAAACTATTCCTCGTCCTCTGAGGAGACCAATGATGATGATGAGTACTTCAGATACAGCAGAAGCAGGGAAAGGAAAAGAAGCAGGGAGCATAGGACAACTCAGAGCCGAAGTAGAACTTCACACAGTAGCAGCACTTCTGGTCAAAGTAGTGACTGGAAAAGATGTTCCAAACCACGTTCCAGGTCCAGTAGAAGAAGCTATCGTTCCGATAAGTCTGGATCTAAATCTAGGCATTCAAGCAGCAACAGTGACAAGAAGTTAAGTCAGAGGAGGTCTAGGTCATTTTCAAAAAACAGGTTGTATTGCTCGAAACTCCCATTAGCTAAGAACAGAGAGACGGTTAAGGACACAGGAAGACAACACCAAACTGAAACAGGAGATCCTGCACAGAACTGCAGCAGAAAGTATGCAGTTAATTGTCATAAGAAAATGTTTCCAGCTGATAAAACTAATGGAGGAAAAAATCTTCTTGAAAAATTCCATCCCAAGGAACCTTATGAAGAGAAGACACATCCATCAAAAGCATTGAACATAAGCAGTGTAAAACTGAAGGATCCACCCCAGGTTTACTTTGGGTCTCGTATCCCATCACTACTCACCAACGCACCAGCATTACCCTTAATTGGAAAATTGCCTTCTGCCAAAAAAAGTTGCAAGAAAGATGAGCACAATAGAAATAAAAGTAGAGATAAAGTGGAGGTTCTTAAAAACAATGCAACTGGGGCACTCATTGGTCCTAAACAGTCTGAGACTCGTCTTCCTGAAGGGGAAGTCACAGAGTGCAATCTTCAGAGCTCAGAGGTGGTGTTGATTGAAGGACAAATGCTACACACTGAAGGAAAGGAACTCAGTCTACAGAACTACTGCCCGGTCCTTCAAGGACTTCCTGAGGCATGTTCCTTTTCTGTTAATTCCACTGAGGAGGAGAAAGCCAAGTTACCGAATACCAGAAAACACTTTGCTTCAAGGGAAGGCTCCCCACAGTATCTTTTAAAGACTAAAATGCAGAACGTGGAGGAAACAGAGCTTCAGTTTGAGAACTCAAAATGCGTTTCGCCGCCTCTGACTGAACAGCCCATAACCTTCACACCGGATGAAATCGACAAGTACAGATTGCTGCAGCTCCAGGCTCAGCAGCATATGCAACAGCAGCTGCTGGGGAAGCATGCGAAGGTACTACCATCTCCTACTGAGGTACCCACTTTCAGCCCTGCGCCGGCCTTTCAACCAATCCCTATTCAGCAACCCAACCCCATTACAAGCATACACCAGGCGCTCATTCAGCACCATGCGCTGGCAGCCTTTACATCTGCCCTGCACCCCCATGGCAGCCTACAGCCCTTGGCACACATTCACCCTTTCCCTCAGCCACACTTTAATCGCATTTCCCCATTTGCTCCAGCAATTTTTCCTGCCCACCCAGCTGCTCTGCTGGCAGGCCACCCCTTGCATTTTTTTCCCACGTCCTCCTTCCACCCAGCCCATCTGGCCCTTCATCCAATGCCACACAGCTCCCTTCTTCCCACCTTACTAGCTCCTAGCCCAGTCATGGCAGCTGCTGCTGCTGCTTCTGCTCTCCATCTACACCCTTACCTTCATACTCTTTTCCCAGGACAGGATTTGCAGCCCCACTCTGGCCACAGCACTTGAGTGCACACACACCTCTTAGTGAATATATAGCTGTGGCCAAAAGTTTTGCATCACCCTATAGAATTAACTCATTTTGATTCATAACATAACACGTTAACATATTTAATTACATGCTGCTTTGTAGTCTTCCATATAATTAACGGCAACTGACAAAAATGGAAAAATGTGACATTTCGTAATCTAACATGAAATATTGTACTACTATTATGACTTTTACGATATTATTTTGTAGTTTCTTTGATTACATGATGTTAAATAAAATATCTAAATTATGTTCATATATATATATATATATATATATATATATATATATATATATATATATATATATATATATATATATATATATATATATATTTTTAATCCTAAAATTCAAGGTGATGCAAAACTTTTGGCCATAGATGTTTAAGAAAATGTTAGAAGTCTCAAAATTGATTTACTGACTAAAACTGACAGCATTTTGACCCTTGACAGCCATATAAATATTGTGAGGGTCTGTGGCTTCAATCTTTGATTTGAGGCTGCGACCAATGTATTCTCTGTGGGTTGTGGTTCCTGTATAGCTTTTCAAATAAAATGTATAGATGATGGAGAAATCTGTTGGTTTCTGAAGATGCCTTGTGCACTACAGATTTTTCTCATCTTGGTAAGGCCACCTACCTTTATTAAAAATGCCTATTATAGGAAATAATACACAAGGATGTTTTTTCCTCAGTGTATTTTGTTGGCCTGTGATGAAAATATATAGTAGTATTCTTTGTTTGGGGAAACTTGAGTATATATTTTTTAGTTTCTAGTGCTTTATATTCTAGAGTGTCAGAAAAAAGAAAAAAAAAAACTATTCATACAGTTTATGTGACATATTTTGTTATTACCTGTATTCGTGCAAAAAATCAACACACACACATTTTATTTTTCCCAAATAGATTTCCTTGTGTATTTCAAAACTGAAACAGCTGCTATAAAGGCAGGATATGCATTTGGATTTCAGAAAAGTATTTTAGGAAATGTATGTTTCTTTTTGTGCTTTGCATTGGCACAAAACACTGAAACTGACTACAGAGCAGAATATTACAAAGGCATTAAAGAGTATTGAATGGAATTTAATGTGGCACATAGGCAGTTTTAACAGGGTTAGGGTTAGGATTAGGTCAAATGTAAACGCAGCATGCAACTTTACAATTGTCTTTTAAACTGAATGTAATGAGTTTATACTTAGCTGTTTACACTAGTATGGTCATTTTATTAGACAATATGTAAACATTGCGATGTTTTGTAATTTTATGTCAGACGATCGTGAGCAGTCAGCAAGTAAACTGAATTGCACTGACTAATGTACCAGTATATGAAATGCTGCTTATTAGGCACTCCCATTTACAGGATTGTAGTATGATGCAATAATATATTTTTCAATATATATGTACTGTACTTTGTAATGTAAATACGATTATTGCTGATGTGAGGTGCACAACACTGTAAGATATTCTGTATGATACCCTTTTAAGATCATTTTTGTTTACTGTTATTTTCTTGCAGATATTTGTTAGTACTTAACATTAAAGTGTCTGTAAAGGAATGTGATGGAAAATATTAAAGATTAATGTTATTTGAACAATAATTCCTTTTTTTATATCTCATTACTTATTATTATTACACATGGTATTTACATTGTAGAACTGCCTGACCTTCTGGAGCTAACAACCAACTCTCATGCTGCCCTGCTCAACATAGGGTATGTGCTATTTAACCAAGTTCCTTTCTAACAAGAGCAGATAACCATACACCAGAAATACACCTTTCTCACAGTAGATGCACAAATCTGTGTAAATCTTTGAGTGAAATTTACAACCATCCTAAAAAAAAAGTGAAAGACTACTGAAAAGTGAAGGGGCCATGCAAAAGTCACGATAATATAAAATTATATATAAAATATATTCCTTTTTTTAATGAACATGTTAGAGAAAGCTGGTTTGTTGAAGGTATTAACATTTTCAAAATCCTCTTTGAGGTTTGAAATAACCAAGCTTAAATTTACTGCAACTAGTTTGGAATAAAACTTCTGGTAATTGCATTGTACAGCAGCTAAAGGTTAATATCTTGTAGAAGATGCTTTGATAACAGCCATTACAGCAGAATAGATATCACTGACATAGTGCTCTAAATTAGGGCATAATTTATACCCCTGAAATGCAAAGATCCATACATCAATGAGTTTTGAGTAAAATCAGGCTCCTACAAAGTCCATTGACTCCCCTAATTAGTCACTGAAATATAAATTGTAACCAGGCTGAGGCCAGGGTGTTGGCATCTGGTGAGGGCAATGGCCAAGACTTGTGACCTTCAATGCAACAGGCCCATGCTGTAATTACTGAGCTCATAACATGAGGCTAATGTTTTGCCTTCATGCCAAAACCATGGGACATAAGTTCAATGGAATCACATCTATTAAAAATATACATTAGTTGCAACTGGTGCAAAGAAAATTATATTTCCTCTACTCGGCACTGTGTGTGGACACCAAAGACATGTTAGTGTTGTTTGACTTCTTTTTTCTTTTGCAACACAAAGCTGTTTTTTGTTTGTTCTAAAACCATCAAACCCATTTGATTCTGTTCTGCTGCCAAAGGAAACAATCTTAATTCTGTCCCATTGGAAGATGGCATGAGTAATACAGTTGCAGACAAAAGTAGTGACAGCCTATGCCTATTATATCATAATTCAAGGTAACAGATTAAGGACAAGTATTAAGTAAACTTTAAACATTTTTTAGAAAAAAAAAAAAAAAAAAAATCCAGACTTATTTCATTTGAAGTATTCATTTGTGAGAAAAATATTAACACCCCTATGTTAGTGTTTTTTCATGTGTCCTCCTTTTCTTCAGCTCAGACAGATTGGATACACAATGCTTGGCTACAGCTTCAGATCAGTCCAAAACATTTCTATTTAACTGTGCGTACTAGGTTTTCTTCATTGAAGGCTTTCCCTTTTTTTCTCCAAACATACTGTGGTCCAGTTATATTCAAGTCTCATTGGACCAGAGAATTTTGTTGAATAATGTTTCAGATTCCTGTTCACATTTCTTGGCAAATTATAGACAGTTTGCAGCAAGGTCTACATGCATACAACTCTTCTGTGTTCAGATGCCTTTGTACAGTTCTTTCGTGCACTATAATGCCTGATGTTTCTAAATATTTCTTTAAGTACTGTAGCGTCAGATTGGGTCATAATATCATTCTGTGAATGAAATTAACAGAAATGAATTATACAAAGGGGAGTCCTAAGCCATTCTCTGTGTCCACTTGGTTTCTTTTAACACACTCTGCCACTGACAAAGAATGCTTTTAAAGAGTCATAAACTAAATACTGGGCAAGTGGTTTATCTTCACCAGCGCTGAATAAATTCTGTGGAACCGGCGGTGTCTTTCAAAAGGTGAAACCAGACGGTTTTGGACTGCATTGACACTATTGAGAGAGAACAGGACTACAGCTGACGGGGGGAAACAGCGGACCAACTGAGAACACTGGGACTCTCGGAAAGAGAACAACCAATGGGAAACACCCCACTTGGACTCGAACACAGCCCACAATAAACAAACTATCCAATCACGGGTGGAGAGAATGAACAAAGAACCAGCGCAACTTTCAAACAGTGCTCCCCACACTAGAAACAGAGCTCCCCACAGGAGAAACAGCTCCCCACAGGAGAAACAGAGCTCCCCACAGGAGAAACAGAGCTCCCCACAGGAGAAACAGCGCTCCCCACAGGAGAAACAGCGCTCCCCACAGGAGAAACAGCGCTCCCCACAGGAGAAACAGAGCTCCCCACAGGAGAAACAGAGCTCCCGACATGAAACCCAAGGCTCCACACACAAAGCAGAAGTGCTGAGGAAGTAGTTATGACTCGAGAAATTAACTGTAGCAAATGCTATCAAGTTAGTGGATAAACTGTTCTAGGAATATAATATAACTAACTGTTTTAGTGTGTAAGAAATGTATTTTGTTGTCTCATAAATGCAGAGAATTTGATAATTGTCCCATTTCTGAGTTAATTTGAATATATAATCAATTGAGGTTGATAACATATTATTAGTTTGGTGGATCACGTCTAAGCTAAATAAATTCACACGGTAAAACTAATTTGCTAAATTAGGTACTGGAATGTTGGATTCCGTTCTGAATGGGAAGTTGAATTAATTCGCGTGCATTTTGATATGAAACATGATCGATTACAACGAGAAATGAGTATTGAAAATACTAATGCAAAGTAGACACTTTGTGTGATCAGTCATAATTAATATTAGTGTATTAACCATGTATGCTAATAATGTTATGGTCGTTGTAATCATTTGACTATGGAATCAATGAACTGTACACTATTGACGCATATATGTCTAACCAATCGCATTCCTTTCTATAATATTAGATTACTTGTACACCCTTTTTATTCTTAAATAAAATATTGTTTTATATTTCTGACACGTTGCGTGAATGTCAATTATTGTCAAGGCAATCTGAGTTCTACATGATAATAAACTTATTTTCTTTGGACGTCTGCTTCTTTCAAGCATTTCAGTTGAATTTGTTCTGTGGTACTTCTTCATTATTGCTCCGATTGTGGATTTTTGGTAGTCCATATTTCTTTGATACTGTTCTGTAGCCATTTCCTTCGTTGTAGTTTGCTACGAGTGCTTTTCTCAAACGTGAATCCAACTCCTTTGTCTTGACCATCGTCTGCTGTTTTGCCAAAACTTTCTTCTTCAACAGATTTTGTAAATTATGACCTATTTTTCTGGCTATTGACTTTATATTGTAGATTAGTTACTGTATTCGTATTCACGAGAAATTACAAAAGTACCTTGCACTTATTTACTGCCTCACAAGAAGTTGTGCGACAGTTAAAAAAATAGTAAATGAAAAAGGGCTCTGTGTGATATGTGAGATTTATATATATATATATATATATATATATATATATATATATATATATATATATATATATATATATATATATATATATATATATATAGATATATAGATAGAAACAATTAACAAATATAATTAAACAAAACAATCACATCACCAATGTGCATTTGCACATGTTTTATGCAGGGAGGATATTAACCCCCACAAGTTTTAATTTTCGCCCCTTCCTGCGGGCGGGCTTGAGGATGGGTCGGTCCCTCCGGCGTCTTCTGGAAGGGACCGCGAACCAGCGAGGGGGAACCCGGACGGCTTGACCAGGGCGACTGGAGTGCAGGGCGGCAACCAGGAGCAAGCAGTGACGGACAGAGGTGTGCGACTGCGGAACCACGCAGCGACGCCTGGAGCTTCAGGGGGAACAAAGTGAGGGAAAGGGGGAGAGCACGCGACGTCTGACCTTCACGTCGTGACGTCTGTAAGTCCAGGAGAAGTGGAGTAGGGGACCAGGCAAGCAACTGTGCCTGGCAATGCTGCGACCCGGGAGTCAGGACCAGCAGAGGGAGGTCTGGGCATTCCGGCAGGGGAACCACGACGTTGGGGCAAGGGACTACACCATCTGGCACCGGACTGGTTTTCAGGGGTGGTGGTCGGGGCTGTGGTGGAGGTATCTTCTTCACCTCCTCCCCCTTGATTGTTGCTTCTCCCTCAGGTGCTGGAGACAGCGGGGCTTCTCCCTCAGGCGCTGGAGACAGCGGAGCTTCTCCCTCAGGCGCTGGAGACAGCGGAGCTTCTCCCTCAGGCGCTGGAGACAGCGGGGCTTCTGTTGACCTCACCCATCTCTGGAACACTAGCTGCAGCTCCGTTGGTTCTGGGTCCGGAAGTCCCCGCTCCATTTTCTGTTCAGTTCCTCCTGAACAGCTGTGGCCACTTTCATTGCCCAGATCATCTCTTGCAATTCTTCCATTCTTTCTTTATTTATTTATTTATTGTACTGGTTCAGTAGGGCGTTTTTTTACCCGCATTCTCCACCATATGTGACAAAGTGGGGGTGCCTTGCCACAATTCGGGACCTTTTCACCTTCTAAAAATTACTGACCCAGACACCGAAACTGGATTTTTCTTGCGCTGACGCGCTATATTTTAATAAACACAAAAATAAACAAACACAAAACAAACACCTAACTCCGATTTTGATGTGCTGACTACACAGGTTATTCCCTAACTACCTCACAGGACAGCTAAGCCGTTTACCTGTAATACAAAACCATTATACATATATATATAAAATAAAAAATAAAAAACACAACATTAATACAGCAGCTCGAGCATTTAAAAGTTTTAGACAGCTAAAAGTAAACAAACCAGATTATGCACGCACACGCATAGTGATCTCTATGGAAAGCCACCTGTGTCAAGAAAAACATTGTGCTGCTTTAGAGTGAGTCAAAATCTCATGGGACAGAAAAAAGGGACAGAAGAAATGCCTCACTTAAACAACATGCTGGAAATGTTGTGTTGTGGTTTTTTAATAGATTTTATATATTATAATTTTTTTGTTGCTACTTTCTGTTATGTGGAATGTAATAAACAAGATCCAAAACGATTCGTTTTTTCCCCCCTTCGTTTTACAACGCCATTTCCACTTTTGTTTTATTTGAAGTGTTTAAAGTTAATTTTCGTTTGCTTGTTCAGATACAAAACGCACACGTAAACCTCATGTTGTTACTTTATGAAAATGTGTCGATGGCCACTGTTTACTGCAAAGAAACGGCAATGGCAAGGAATGAAAATAAAGTAAAAAATAAATAAAATGCGGTGTCAACTTTATGTACTATTTATTTCGGGAATAAACAAACCAGCATTTAACTTGAACTGCTATTTGGCATCCTTTGTTTTGTAGTTAATTCACTGGGGTAATGTAAGGCCTTTAACGTGTTACATATTGTAACGTCTTGTTGTAAAATAAAGGCACACACACAGAGGCCACACCTCCCTGCTGCTATGCTGTTTCTGCCTGCGTTCTGAGCAATATAATGGCTTTTATTACTTTTTGAAAACAAACGAATATTTAAATTGAGCGAATATCCAAACATGACAATCCGGTGTTTGACCCAGCACTAGTTATATTACACTTCTACAGACTTTGAATGCCAATGCTTTTGTCATGAACAAATATTTGAAATAACCTTTGTTGTTTTATAAAGCTTGTTTGTTAAACTACCAGAAATTGTATTTTGTCATATTAATTAGTGCACTACCAAAAGTCATTTGTATGTTCACTAAATGTTTGTATTTAACATGTTTTCTTGCATTATATTAAGTGTAGCTTGCCAATACTTTTGTCTGCAACTGTACATTATTTTTACCAGCATGTTTTTTATGTCCTTATTTATTTTATTTTTTTAAACATTGAAAAAGACTAGTTGATCATGCTCCCAGACTCTGGAATTCGCTCCCTGAGAGTATTCGCCTGGCTGACCTGTTTTCGATTTTTAAAAATAGGTTAAAAGCATACCTTTTTGATTTGGCTTATTTTTAATTGTTGGGTGCCTTGTGATGACTGTTATGAAAGGCGCTATATAAAAACCTAATGTATTGTGTTGTATTTGTTATTTCATTTTTGTTGGTTTTAGTATTTCTAAATTCAGCACTATTGAGTGTTAGTTACGGATGTTCCCAAGTATATCTACCTTATCTTAAAAAAGGGGACTTTGTAAAATATATACCCATTTTAATATACTTGTAACCAATACAATTATTTAGCTTACATGTCAAGTAAATCACAATAGCTATTTTTTTTATCAACTATACATTAGTATAGACAAAGGTACATTTTCAGAGAAGAATAAAACAATTATAATAGGTTGTGTGTATCAGATAGAAATGATGACACAATAAAAAACAGCTATATTGTAGAAGTGTTCTTATTTAATTATACTTAATTATACTATTATAAAATTATACTTTTATATAATTATACTATTATAAAAAATATAGTACAGGGTGCTAATTATCACCCACTCAAGGTTATAGTACAATGCCACTCATGCATCTAGTATGAACCATTCAGAACACTTACTTATTGCATTATAAATGTTTTTTTTTTTCATCTAAGAAAATTACAGTAGATATTTAGAATGCAGTTTACATGTAACATATATCACCAAATCATATTAAGAGCTTCAATGATCATTATTATTCAACCAATCCTGTGTGCGTTGAATTATAGCTCACAACACCATCTTCTATCTTCTCTTGTACTGTGATAAACATCCTAGCTAAGGCAACATTAAATGGTGTTGGTGATGTATTCCTTGACCTAGTAAGCAGTCATGCTCTAACAGGCTAAAAGTATTGATTTGTATAAATTAGATGTGGGAAGGTCTGGTGTTCCTCATTTTATATCATAACACATATCTCATCAGGTTGGCAGACTGCTGGAAATCCGTACAGAAGTTTGTGTCTATGGAAACCAGGGCAAGTGAACAGAAAACAAAGTTTACTGACCTGTAGCTAAGGCTTCATTAATAAAGTAGGGGAAACCTTGCTGTTCAGTGACATTAAACATCAGACAACATGCCTCCTTGAATAAATGATTCTGATTTGGAAGGAGGAAAGAATAAACCCTGTGTGCTCATTTCTCACTGGAATTCTTATAGATTTTGTTGTCCATCATTAGCTGCTTATGCTTAGGCACAAACACTCCAACAGTGCTGTCCTTCTGCACCAGCTGTTGCATGCTACTTTGACTTAGAAAGCAAGTTCTGGCAACAAGCTACCATGAACATTGTTTGGAGTTTGCCCTAAGCATTGAGGTGACCCAGCAGAAAAAAGTTTGTTTCAAAAACAAGTCACACGATTCCCACCAAAACCTCTTCCTACCCTATTGTAACTTGGGCTTCTCTGTGCTACAGAATTACATTGAATCCATCAGTATCAACATTAAACTTACTGAGTGTTTAGAGAAAACCTCAGTTTGGTACTACTGCATGAGAAATGTGTTCAGAAAAAAGAAATGCCCTTTTTCAGTGTTGTACACACAAACTGAAAGCATGTGGTCTATATTTAATGCTTCAAATCTTTGTGTTTTTTATTGTGAAGGAAATGTCTTAAATATTACAAGTATTATCACAAACTGTATATAATAAGATACCAGCCCCATCTTTACCAAACTTTTATCATACACTCCAAGCCTCCTATAGACGTACACATGTTACATGGTGAAAATGATAACTATCTTGATTTTGACACCTCACCAAATTTTTTTTGTATTATTATTTTTATCCTAGCCACCGATTTGACTATAATCTTTCACTTACTGTGAAGGAGGACCCTCTGTATGAGGGGTTCTCAACCAGGGGCCTTAAGGAGGTTTCAAGGGGTCCTCCAAAAATAAACCAGAGAATGTGTTATTTTCTCTGCATGCTTATGACACACTGAAACCTATTATCTTCAGCATGTCATAAGCATGCGCAGAAATTAACACGTTCTCAGGTTACGTAACATGTTCTATTTCAGCAGGAGCATGGCAGATTACAAAGCAGAGGAAAAATCATTGGAAACACCCACAATAAATACCAGATATGGATACATTTTTAACACTAGAACGACTGTGTTTATAGACATACCTAGAACAACCATGACCGGTCTATTTGACCGACATATTAAAAACAACATAAATATTATAATGAGAGGATGAACAATTGAATATAAGTCATAGTTTTATTCAGGAATATCATATAAGCATCTACACAACCGAAACATTGTAAATAAACAGACATTTAAACATAAATGTGTTTATATACAGACATATTACATAACGTGCATCCTCACAAAACGGTAAAAATGAAATAAACAAATATTTGAAAATACATTTTTGTATATACAGGTATAGCATATACATACAAAACTGTACAACTGAAATGATGTAAATAAGTATAATTGTTTTTTAAATAAATGGGTTTATATTGCCTACATAACAAAGCGCAACCAAAGCTATGCGTTTACAGACATGCTATAATCAAAATGACATGAATAAATAAACATTTGAACAGAATGGGCTTCAGTCAAATGTGTGTATCTGCAGTTATATAATGTACCTACAAAACTGTACAATGGAAACAATGTAAATAAGTATCACCATTTTTTAGAATAAATGGGTTTATATTGCCTACATAACAAAGCGCAACCGAAGCTATGCGTTTATATACAGACATACAAATCAAAAGTACATGAATAAATAAACATTTGAACAGAATGGACTTCATTTACAATTGTTTACAAAGTCTGCTGGCACAAATCACATAGATACTGCGCTTTTCAAAATATGCAGTGCACTTACCGCATTGTCCATTTTTGCTGCATCGTAATCTTGTTTGGTAAAATTTGCAGTAATTCCAAACACTCTTTTCTGTCATGCTTCTTCAGCGATCCATTTTCATGTGTATTGGGGTAGTAATGAATTTCTTAGAAAAATGTGTGACTTAAAGTAACCAGTGCAGACAGACAGCTTGGCACAGTGAGCTGTCAAGGCTGATTGATGGACTATCACGAGGCTCATTGAAACAACAGAAATGTCGGGGCTCTCGAGTGGCGCATCCTGTAAAGGCGCTCCGCGTTGAGTGCAGGATATGCCCTATAGCCTGGACATCGCCGGTATGAGTCTAGGCTATTCCACAGCTGACCGTGGACTGGAGCTCCCAGGGAGTGGCGCACAACTGGCCTGGCAATAAATTGTGTAAGTTTCAAACTGACATTCTGCCGCAAGAGACGCCAATGCCAGGTTGGCAAGTGCAATAAAAACAAAACTTTGAAGCCCTATACAGAAAGGCGGCGTGGAGAAGCGCATTATCTGTGTTGATTGTGAACAGCCTTAGACTCAAGGTAAAGGAATACTCTTTTGTTGAAAAAAAGAAAAATAAATTAGACTTTTTTTTAGAACTTCTTGTGCTGTGTGCTTCTGTAAAATGTTTTCTTCTAAGTTTATTTATCTACGTTGTTCAGTTGCTTTTGATCATCTGATAATAAACCGATTGCTGTTGAAAAGTAAAATGTATTGGTATCATTTCAGTTTTATAAATATGTATGTTGTAAACTGATTTCAGATGTTCAGATGTTTATTGTTTATGTTTATATACTGTATATATATATATGCTTTGGTTGTTTAGATGTTTATTTGTCCACATTTTACTGCTCTTTTCTACAAAGATCTACTAAAAACAATGGAACTATTCATAGTAACCATTAACAACAACAAAGTGGAATGAACGATAATGCCATTTTTTTTGTCAAACAATTACAATGCAATGCAGAGAAAGCAGCACCAATATCAAACAAAAACTGCAATCAGGACTCTTTATTAGACAGCACTAAAAGAACTACAGTATATAACAACATCGTAAGAAATTAGCAGCTGCAAGCTCTAAACACAGGCAGTCACGGAGCTGCCATAACTGTATTACACAAACAAAAAAAATAAATCTTTTTTTAAAATCGAATAAACACTTTCCAAAAATCCCAACCCTCAGTGAGACAGCGTTTTTCCTCTTTCACACAGCCTGCAGTGCAGCTCCTAACTGGAGCCAAGTGCTGCAACCGTGCACGATACACTGAGACAATCATCTTGCTGTTTACAAAGTTGTAGGCATCTTTAATCTTCGTAGTCTACGGCAATCCACACAGAACCTTACGCCTCTATCTTATTCATCAATACCACTTGCGCTGTCCAGGTGATTGCAGGTAATGTCAAACAAAAAAGGCAGGGCCTGGGTCTCTTTAATTACAGCCTTTCCCTTCATGGTTAAGATTTCCTATTTGAGTGCACAGCTGACATACTGCTAATATGGTTAGTTTGTACCTTCTAATTGAACTCCAGTGTATATGGTCATTCCATTGCTTTATTTAATAATAAAGAATATGCCTTGCACTTCAGGCTAAATTTGAAGTAATATAGTGTAATAGGATCGTACATTTGAACTGTTCTGCGTAAAATTTAATAAAACTTACACTTTTCCTCACATGAATTTCATATTACTAAAACAGCTCATTTGTTTTAGGGCTACTTACTTGAAGTAAAATTAGCATTTTGTATTTCCAGAACACACAGCAACGTCATGGAACATAAAAGCCCTGTCCTCAAATTGTAAATAATGACAAAAATACCATCATTTGTTTTTTTCACATTGCATTACCTTTTTTTTCATATTCTGATTCAGTTTTGTGAAAATAATACTTTTCAATAAACATGAACTAATGTACATAAAGACATTGGTGGTTTAATCTGCATGTATCACCTTTAAACAGGAATGTTACTTTAGAGGTTAATATCTTAAGTTAATTAATTTGTTACTGAACAGACTGGAGTTTACAAAGAAACACATTCATTTCTCTTACTGCCTTCTGTGTTGTATGTATTCCTGATATATATTTTTCATGATTAAACCTTATTGTGACAGTCACAGCATCCTTGGTGTCTAAATAAACTGTCCATCCTACAACAAGGTCAAAACCTGTTTCATAAGAAACATTTAATTTGTTCCCACTTGGTTTCCACTGGCAAGTTCAGCATTTTGATTGGTTCACCTGCCCGCCTTCTCTTCAGGGATGCTGGCCTCATTGCTTTGCACGTGCACATTGATCAATTGGGTGTAGGAATAATGGTGAATACACTAGTCCCATTGTAAATGCTCCGCCTAAAGGAACAGGAACTTAATTTAAAAGAACACCTTTTTGGCACAGCAAGCGATTCGTTCATAACTGATTTTGTAACCTGATAAGTCATCATCATCAAACTTAAATTTAAATGGTTTATTCAATCTTTTCAAACGTGACTTGTCATTGCACACTTGAGGCACACTGATTGCTTTATTCAATCTTTCCAGAACCGCCATCATATCATTGCTTCGTTTTGTATTCTGATTTCCATGAGTGCACCTCATTGCTACAAAAATGGCATGCAAACAAACGGCAAAACCCGCCGCTGTTTCTCCTGCTACAAAAAGCTGGAAATTGTTGGAGCGTATGAAAAAAACCTGAATCAGACACAAGTCGCTTCACCTAGAATTTTAGGATTGAGACAATTAAATAAAAACATAAAAAATATATATGAACATAATTGATATATTTTATTTATCATGCAGTCAAAGAAACTATAAAATTATAACGCAAAAGTTTCCATAATAGTAGTACAGTATTTCATGTTAGATTTCAAAATTTTTGTCCGTATATGGAAAACTACAAAGCAGTATGGAATTCAATATGTTAACATAACATTACTTAGCAGGTTTCATTTGACTTTATGAAGCAAAATGCGTTAATTCTATAGGGTGATGCAAAGCTTTTGGCCATAGCTGTATGTCAATGCCTAAGGTTTAAATGTTCATAAAACATAACCAAAATACATGTCCCCATATTAGCTTATTAAATAGCTAATATTAAAATATGTTTTCATATCTTACATGAATATAGATTCATATTCATTAAGCAAGGTGTATTCTTTAATTTTTTTTCCTGAAAACAATAAATAAACTTAACAGTTTTATTTATTAGAGCGTGGCAATGTCGAATAACACTATTTGTCAACTATTCATACCTTACAAGTTACAAGAACAAAGTTTCACGAGTTGGATGGGGCAAAACGCCCATGTTAAAAACATTGATAATGTATACGATTTCCAAAGGAATGAAATATATTTTTAAACTACTGCCACCTGTGTGTATACAAGGCAGTAGTGATTGAAAAAAAACTGCATCTTGCCCCATCCTACCCTGTTATTTCCAAAATGTACTTTTTTTTTCACTATTAACTATTTTGAAAGCACATAATAAACACTACATTTAGTTGTATTACAGTTGCAGGCAATCTTATAGGCACTGGGTAACAAGAAGCTAGCATGGCATTTAGTCTTTAATTACAAACATTGTTTTGTCAATAATGATCTAAAAATATGTAGCCCTAAAGACAAGACATGAAAAAGAAGACCATGGTATCAAGCATCCAGTAAACAACACTGCTTGCAAAGCGACAATGATAACGGGACCAGTTTGCCTTTCCTTGTGATGTGCAGTAGTTCTAAGTTATCTTAAAATAAGTTATAGGAGCTCTGGAAGCCACGCTCAACAGTATTGCTTTTCTGGTCAACTGTCTGAATGGGTCCATGTTTCTCATTAGGCTTGCTACTTTTCGATATTAATCGGTAAAGCTTGTTAAACGTCAAATTCCCAAAAAATGAGAGTTTGACTGAAATAAAGTTCGGGGCCTGTTTCTATATCCCGAATGTGTAACTGGAAATTCCAAAGGTCTTACGACAAGTTATCACCTCCAATTATGTACACTTATCTATATTCTATAATTTCTATATTCCATACGAATCGAATTTGCTTTGAAATTGAAATACGAAAGGTAGCCTCGGATACCTCGCTCATTCTATACGTGAAAATGAATGGGCAAAATGGTGAGAATATACTGTAAAAGGCATTGTATAGGGAATTGCTTAATTATCTTTTAATTATTATAATTGCACTTAACGGTAACAAAACCATTTGAACAATTTAATTTGCATTTTGCATACAAATCATTTATAATTCACATAGTATAATTTTGCCAAAGGTATAATAAAGGTCGATTACTTGAGTAGGGTGTTTCTTATTATTAGATTTCTAAACTTAAAACTATTTATTAATTAAACTATCAACTGTAATGACCTGCACAACTGCAACACATTTTGTAAGACATTATATGAGAATGCCAATAATTAAGGGCCATTGTGGTTGAAGTAGGAGAATCAGTGGTTCTAACTGTTGGTGAACAATGGCTAAGCCGTCGTCTAAGAGAAAGCATTATGGCAAAGCAAGTTTATTTGTTTTACTCAAAGAAGTGGAATGCCACAAGGACTTACTACTCGCAAAACTTGGTGGCTGTGTAACGTCTTCTGCAAAGAAGGTTCAATGGACTGAAATTGCTGCTAAAATGACTGCTACAAGTGACGGGAGGGCCATATCCTGGGAACAGGCTAAGAAAAAATGTGCTGATTATAGCAGCCTCACAAGAAGAAAATACGTACAGTGGAGACATGCGTGCGACAAAACAGGTGGAGGCCGCCCAGCCCATTACACACTCACAGCGGAAGAAGACCGTACTGTAATAATGGGCACATCACTGAGGGGGTCAGAGGAGGATGTGACACTGCTGTCTGAAACTCCAGCAGAGGGTGAGCCATTGCAAGATGATACCAGTAAGATGATTTTAGGTTACTTTTGTGTTTCTCTGTGTATTCTTCTTCTTGTGTGTTCTAATTGCTTTATGTGCTACTGTCTAAGAATATGTGGCAGGACAAACAGCTTTACCGCTGTAACCTGTACGCATACGGAAGTTATATTATATATGTAATTGTGGTCTCCCAAGTCATACCTGAATAGGCATGTGTACTACACAATGTATACTACCATGATAACTAGGTAAATATATGCTCTTCATAGGTTTACTGGGTGTAATGGTAATCCATTTCTGTGTTATTGTGTAGTAATGGCTTTCTGCATATTAATAACATATTAATTATGTTATTAATTATAAGTTTTGCATTAGGGGTTTGTGCGTGTGTTGTTATAGTTAAGTTGTTTTTAATCATTATGTTTAAATGGTGTGTGAATGTGTTTTTTATATCCGTTTTAATGTGCTTGCTAATTCAGTTGCTTTAATATGCTTTTATATTAAGTTTCAATACAGTATTGTGTAAGTTTTGACGCGCCCTGCTCAATGTAGCACATGATGGACCTTAAGGTCAGAGAGCACCGCCCCCCATCCCCACAGAGGAAGTATGTGGTCGGCTCGCTGTGTGTGGTGATAGAGAGACTACCTCAATTATTGGACAGAAACCAGTCGGTTTGAAGGGGAGTCAACAGTTGTTTACAAAGGTATAAATATCAAATCTTGTAAAAGTTTGTTAGTCTTTTCATCTCTTTCAAATTGACTCCATGGCCATCCGTGCTTTCTGATACAAACATATACACTGAGCTGTATGAGGCCTTGGCCAAAGTCAGTTTGAAAATCGTGCTGATATGATTGTATTGGAGCTATACCTTTCTTGTATATAACGTGTTTTTGAATCAAAATACATTTGTCAGCTTAATTTTTTCACTACAGTTGTTCATCAGGGTTTGTTGCCAATGCATCACCTCCACCTTCAGAGGAGGATCTGGATGAAGCATCTCCCACTACATTACAGCAGACAACACTTCATCGGCGTTCTCGCCCAGCTGTGTGCATCTGCAGTGCTGACATTATCAGCACAGAAAAAGAACGCCTGGAAGTAGGGAAAAAAAATTCTACAGCTAAAAGAGAGAAAATTAGCTTTAAAAGAAGAACTAGAAATACAGAAGGAGTCGCCACAAACCCTAAAGGGAATTGCAGATACTGCAGAGAAACAGCTGCTGGCTACCCAGACCTTGATGTGGATGCTTGTGCAATCTAACCCTTCTATTCCGGCATCTGTTGGAGTTCCACCCATGCCTTGGCAGGTATATTTTTGCGCTTGTACAAACTTCATCTGATTAGTGCAACCTCTGTTGTATGTGTAATTGTATTTCTTTCCCCAGATGCCTTCCCCTATGACCGTTTCCAAGAAGGATCCAACTAAATATCTATTGATTTCTTTTTATTACTAGTATAAGGCTTGTGATAAATAAAGCAACCTCCACACAGGCAGTATTTTTTGAGTGATTTATTTTGCACACACATTACCAAAATACTATACATGTGCCTTTTTTCTTTATCTCCACATCTCTCAGTGCAGGCAGTCCCCTCCCCACTCCACCACCTAAACAATTACGGCCAGACAGTAGTATAATTCAGCCCCTAACCGCAGGAGATGTATACCAGCAATATAAACTAAAGAATGTGTTCACAGCACAAAGTGCTGTTTTTAATGCCATTTGCATTAATCTCAATGTAAACTAAATGTAGGTGAAACATAAATATCATAACTTATTTGGGGGCGTAGGCTACCACAGGCATATTTTGTCAGAATTAGTGAATCACACTCTTCGTACGTATCCAGCAGTGATGATTTTAACACATTTTTCTAGAACATACTGTAGAGCACCCCCAGATTTGTCCAGTGCTCGAAATCGCATTTTAAGCATGCCTATACACCTCTCTATGACCTGCCTTGTTCTTCCGTGGTCTGTGTTGTATTTCTCCTCTGCCCTCGATGATGGGGTGGGTACAGGTGTTAGTAGATAAGAGGACAGGGGATACCCACTGTCTCCTAACAGCTATCCATCATGGAAGCCACCTTCCTCTCCAATGGTTTTAGCAGCACCGTCTGTCCATATAAATGCATCATGCGTACAGCCCGACCATTTAGCAACAACATGTCTTATAATGAGATCACTGTAGTAACACATTACCAATGGAATGACATACTGATGCCTTGCTCAGTGCCAACGTATCGCCCAAAACATTCTGGAAGGAACCGCTGGCAAGAAAACGTAATGTAACCAACACTTACACTTCTGTAGACAGGGCATGATGTTTGTCTTCTTACATGCGGCTCAAGCAGGTAAAAAGTTCCTCTTTAAACGGTACTTTGCAATTATTTCCTTATTAGATAGCTTGTCAAAGATTTTACGCACCTGTCTGTTACTGTAATTTATGCACATTGATGTTCTAAGTCTTTGTAATTCTCTCACTCTGTGTCGTAGATATACAGCATGCATCAGAGTCACCATTTGTTTAGCCACCATACACAAGAAACGCGAGAAAACTAGGTGAGATTGACTTTTCGTATTTATATGATGACAAATTTGGTGGTGATAAATTATGAATGGTTTTAAGAACGAGTGGTGTGAATGTATATAGAAACACAACTTTTTTCATAGCTGCAGCTTACGATATCGTATCTGCCAGATATGCACTCGTATCTGTGTATAGAAACAGGCCCCAGCTCCATAACTCATAGTCAAATTACCTCAGTACAGATTGATCAAACAATAAAGCAATGATTTTAAACATCAGGGACAGGTAAGGGACAGTAAGACAACAATAGAAAGTTGACTTGCTCTTAAATATAGCATGTTCTCTGCTGTGGAAATGTACATAGCTCATTTTAAGTACTAAAATACTGCTTTGCTATAGTAGGTGTACTTTTACCTTGCAGGTGCTATAACTGCATGCTTACAGATTGCATCTCTAATTAAACACATTTAACAAACTGATTAGCTTGTTTGCCAAGTTCCAAACATTTAGTTGAAAAATGATATTATAGGATAAAATAGCACAATGTTCAATGTAAAAAAACAACAACAAATGTCTTTGTTTTAAAAATGTGTTTCACACTCTCATTAGGAACTACATAGTCTTTTGGGCTAATCAAGCAGAAAGCATAGTAATTATAGCATCTACTTTGCTAATCACATTTATAAAGTTGCACTGCAAAGGTCATTATGGTTGCAAAAGTAACCCTAATTATAATACTCAATGTAGACTACACTATTGAAAGATTTACTCATTCTGACAGGCATGCAATTACATTTAAACTGTAGTGAATGTCTGAAGACAAATTTCAAGGAGGTTATGCCTCAAAAAGGTATGGTGCTAATGTTGCTTTAACTTTTTTATTAGAAATATCTCATGGGTGAATCCGTAAGCCATCTTTTTAAAATATTTTTTGTGTCACCTGCTTTGATATTTAATGGGTTTAGTAAGATTTGCTGTTCATATACTTTGTTTTCACCTTTTTTTAATGACTGACTGGATTTCAATGGGATTTTATACAAATCAACTCTTTAACAAAAATGACAAAAACTTGTCATAGCACAACATCCTTTAACATTTTGTTTTGAACTTTATTTCAAAAACTGTCTTGAAAACATTTTTCTTTCCAAAAGCTCACTGTTGTGTAGAGCATGGGAGCATAGCCGAGCGGGGAGTGGAGCGGGACCATTGTGGAGTGGAGTGGGTAAAGTGCCTGAGCAGAGTGTGAGTGCGAAAAGACTGGCACCGCTCCCACTCCAACGCCCACTCCAAAGATGTTTTGCAAAGGAAAAATATTTGACACTGTACATATAAGATAGGATCCATAAACGATGCAGCTTTTGCGATCCTCCGAAACAATCTATGAAATCGCCCTGTATAATTAAAGTTAACAAAATAATCAATAATATCCAATGAAAGCCATTGTGTCCTTGTATATGAACCTTGTTAATTGCAAATTTCAGAAAGCTTATACAATTTTAAAAAATCTTTAACCGCATGGTATGTGCAAAAGGGTCAGTGTATGTTAGGATCCCAAGCCGAAATACGACCCCATCGACTTGGGGTTAAATTACTTTTTTAGACAGGTGAAATCGTGTCGTGTTCGGCTTGGGGTTATCTTGCGTATGATCCCCTTGAAGTACGGTTCCAAAGCAGGAGCCAGTTCGCACATCTCTACATTTTGGAAGCGATTTACACTAGCAGTGGAGTGGAGCTGGCTGCAGAATTAGAAACGCCAGACTGGGGAAATAAAAGCCTTGGAGCGAGCGGTTTCTATTGTGTACAGAAAGTTTTGTTAGGAAAGTGATGCACACAAACACATATGATGCACTGTAACTGAAAGATGCCTGCAATTGTCATTTCATGTATACAGTAGGCAAGTCCGCATATATTTCACATACCGGTACAGTATAGACTTAGAAAAAATAAAGCATTCATATTTCAATAGAAGAAAAAAGATTGTAACCACTCAGTTAACATGTGTTACAGCACAAAACCAATTCTTCTCTTGTGCTGTGTTTTCCTAAAAGGCCCATCAAGCACAGATTGAGGGTAAGCTGATGCCATGATGGATGAGACTAGAGGTTCACAACAGCCATTCTAAAATCCCTAGTCCAGTGCATTCACAAGTGCATTACTATCCATTTTGACTGCCTGTTAATTACATTTTTCAGTTAACTTCATTTTTTAAGATGCCATTGCCATGTTTTTTTCAACTGTGGATGGTTATACGTGTCAGTTGTGTCTCTTGTAAACAAACATTGACCATGCTGTTAAAATGCATATTAATACCTTTATTTAGCCAAGATTATGTTATCATTTTAATCATTCACATTTCTTTTTAGCTAATTAGATCATTAACATAAATTCATTTAATTACACCATGGCACAAATTAAGCTCAGCAATCATCTACTGTGTAATTATCTCATGCAATATCAATTCAATTGGAACGTTACAATACATGATCCATCAATCAAATAAAGTGGCAATCATAAGAAAGCCAGTCACCTTGAGAAACTACCTATCTTTTTAAATAATAACTCTCATGTACAGTAGATACGTAACAGAGACAAATAAGTTGTAAAACATATTTTGTTTTCACCGGTATTTTGATCTATATTAGGAAGGCCACATATGTAAAGTTTACACACATAATAATGTTAAAGTGCTACTGAACAGGCTGCAGGGTTTACCTTGCTTACTGCTTTGCTTTGCTTCCAACATCGGTGGCTTCAGTCCAACTGGTTCATTCATTAATGTTTCATTGGTCCCGACTCTCCTGAAGTTCAGTGTTTTAATTGGTTGTGTTCCCGTCTTTTTCAGCACTGTCTCTCACTGAAGTTCCTGTTCTTGTAAGTAGTTCAATAAATTCAAAACAATTGAAAAACCTTTAAAACAAACAAACCAACTTAATTAACTTATCCTGTGCAAAAAAATATCTGTTTTATAAAAACTCAGAATATCTTCTGTAATATCATTCTAAATGTACAAAGTTGTTGTAAACACCCTTTTTAATGCAATGTGTGTTTAATTATTGGTACGTTAGTATGATGCATGCTACATCATGTATTAGCATAGCCCTTCCTTAATTACCATAAAATGACACCCACTGGAGCAGGGTCAAGGAGATTTTAGTTTTGTCAGGAATATTAGCTCTACAATCATAGCATGGTACCTCTATTTCCGTTGTATATGTAGCCATTAAATATGGGACCTTGTTCCTAATATCGATCAAAATACAGGCCTCAGGTAAAAAAAAAACAAAAAAAAAAAACATACAGCTATGCTCACCTTCACTCTAGCCTTGTTGCTGGTGATATACATTCTCAAAAGGGGATACAAAAATAATTAAGGTGTGCAGCACAGAGCTGTAGAAGATTTTCTAAAACAAAAAGTTCCCAAGTGTTGTATTATGCCCTGAGGGCCCCTCACCTTCAGCAAGATTTCTTTGGACATGACATTTTCAATTTTTACACTGTGCTAGCAATTGGAAAGATATTACGTGAGCAGAAAGTATATAGTTGGTTAATTTACCCAACAGAATTGTGCGATTAACGACAGCCAGAACAAAGAACCAACAGACTTCTGTCTAGACATAGCTTAATGTCAATACTGGAAATAATCATTAGGGTCTCCATGGCAAGGCGTCAGTGAAATTAAAACTGACACTTGGAAATAAGTCCCAGGTTCAGTATGAAGGCTAAAGGACATCACAAACTAGAACCATTTGGGGAAATGGCTCTTGTCAATGGTTATCTACAGAACAATGGTATCTAGATTTTTTTATTTTTTATTGAATAGCTGATTTTTGATGCACCTTCACTTTTGAAGTAAAATTCTTTGAAAATCGCTACCACTGTTTTCTACAACACTGAGGCCATGTTATTATTATTATTTGTTTATTTAGCAGACGCCTTTATCCAAGGCGACTTACAGAGACTAGGGTGTGTGAACTATGCATCAGCTGCAGAGTCACTTACAATTACGTCTCACCCGAAAGACGGAGCACAAGGAGGTGAAGTGACTTGCTCAGGGTCACACAATGAGTCAGTGGCCGAGGTGGGATTTGAACCAGGGACCTCCTGGTTATAAGCCCGTCTCTTTAACCACTGGATCATTAGCCTTCCTTATTCTCTTATATGTTAAACATATAAGAGAATAAAAAGGCAAGGATATTTTTTAAAGGAGCCAGAAATGTAATTTGCTTTCTTATCTCTTGCCCTGCATCAATATCATGTATTTTCCAATAATAATAATAATAATAATAATAATAATAATAATAATAATAATAATAATAATAATAATAATTCACATCACATACACCTCTGGAGAGGCAAGTGGAGAGAACAATCCATCCCAAACAAAGTGACCCTGGGTTTGAATATGCATGGTCTTCTCCTCTGAAGGTTTTCCTGCCTGTCCTCAACAAGAGCCAAGCGTCACTGCGTGGAAATTAGAACCAGGGATCAGGGATTCAGAAATTTTTAAAAACCAGATAAAATAGAGTTTTAGTATCAGGGAATGATGATTTTACTCATTGTACCTACCGGGAAGAAAGTGTGTGTGACTAATCTACATAAATTATATATCTGTTTGCAAGTTTAATTTTAATAAATTATTGCCATCCTAATTGTTCACCATACTCCAGTAAAAAGAGGCATTAACCTAGTAATTGACTACTGTAAATTGAACACGAGAAACGTGAAAATATATATATATATATATATATATATACAGTACTGTGCAAAAGTTTTAGGCAGGTGTGAAAAAATGCTGTAAAGTAAGAATGCTTTCAAAAATAGACATGTTAATAGATTATATTTATCAATTAACTAAATGCAAAGTGAGTGAACAGAAGAAAAATCTAAATCAAATCCATATTTGGTGTGACCACCCTTTGCCTTCAAAACAGCATCAATTC
This sequence comes from Acipenser oxyrinchus oxyrinchus, assembly GCA_030684275.1. Lineage (NCBI taxonomy): Eukaryota > Metazoa > Chordata > Actinopteri > Acipenseriformes > Acipenseridae > Acipenser > Acipenser oxyrinchus. Next base: position 13,190,290 of record CM060249.1, read on the forward strand.
TTCCAGGTACACTTGCACAAAGTCAGGGATTTTGTAGGCATATAGTCAGGTGTATGATTAAACAATTATACCAAACAGGTGCTAATGATCATCAATTCAATATGTAGGTTGAAACACAATCATTAACTGAAACAGAAACAGCTGTGTAGGAGGAATAAAACTGGGTGAGGAACAGCCAAACTCAGCTAACAAGGTGAGGTTGCTGAAGACAGTTTACTGTCAAAAGTCATACACCATGGCAAGACTGAGCACAGCAACAAGACACAAGGTAGTTATACTGCATCAGCAAGGTCTCTCCCAGGCAGAAATTTCAAGGCAGACAGGGTTTCCAGATGTGCTGTCCAAGCTCTTTGAAGAAGCACAAAGAAACGGGCAACGCTGGAGGACCTGAGACGCAGTGGTCGGCCAAGGAAACTTACTGCAGCAGATGAAAGACACATCATGCTTATTTCCCTTTGCAATTGGAAGATGTCCAGCAGTGCCATCAGCTCAGAACTGTCAGAAAACAGTGGGACCCTGGTACACCCATCTACTGTCCGGAGAAGTCTGGTCAGAAGTGGCCTTCATGGAAGACTTGCGGCCAAAAGCCATACCTCTGACGTGGAAACAAGGCCAAGCTGCTCAACTATGCACGAAAACACAGGAACTGGGGTGCAGAAAATGGCAGCAGGTGCTCTGGACTGATGAGTCAAAATTTGAAATATTTGGCTGTAGCAGAAGGCAGTTTGTTCACCAAGGGCTGGAGAGCTGCATACCAATGAGTGTCTGCAGGCAACAGTGAAGCATGGTGGAGGTTCCTTGCAAGTTTGGGGCTGCATTTCTGCAAATGGAGTTGGGGATTTGGTCAGAATTAATGGTCTCCTCAATGCTGAGAAGTACAGGCAGATACTTATCCATCATGCAATACCATCAGGGAGGCATCTGATTGGCCCCAAATTTATTCTGCAGCATGACAACGACCCCAAACATACAGCGAAAGTCATTAAGAACTATCTTCAGTGTAAAGAAGAACCAGGAGTCCTGGAAGTGATGGTATGGCCCCCACAGAGCCCTGATCTCAACATCATCGAGTCTGTCTGGGATTACATGAAGACAGAGAAGCAACTGAGGTTGCCTAAATCCACAGAAGAACTGTGGTTAGTTCTCCAAGATGTTTGGGCCAACCTACCTGCCGAGTTCCTTCAAAAACTGGGTGCAAGTGTACCTAGAAGAATTGATGCTTGATGCTGTTTTGAAGCCAAAGGGTGGTCACACCAAATATGGATTTGATTTAGATTTTTCTTCTGTTCACTCACTTTGCATTTAGTTAATTGATAAATATAATCTATTAACATGTCTATTTTTGAAAGCATTCTTACTTTACAGCATTTTTTCACACCTGCCTAAAACTTTTGCACAGTACTGTATATATATATATATATATATATATATATATATATATATATATATATATATATATATATATATATATATATATATATGTGTAATTAAAGTACAATACAGTTGAAAAAACTATGGCCAATTCATTTTAGTATTGGCATTTCCACATCAGTCAATGAAGTGCTTCACAGTTATTTAGAAAACGGAGGAAATAAGAAAGCAAGCCAAAAACAAATTGTACATTTATAATCCTGACAAATACATTTACATCATCATTCCCTGATACTGAAAATCTATTTGATCTGGTTTTTAAAAATCCCAGATCTCTGATTCCCGAACCCTGGTTCTAATTTCCACGCAGTCCAAGCGTTGCCGCATCAGGAAGTGTACCACAACAGCCATCCTGAAGTCAATGACAGGTCTCTGCAGGTGTGTGCATTTACACAGCTTTTAATTACTCGCGTCTACAATGGTTGGCACCTTGTCCGAGGAGCTGGAAAGTTTTTGGAGGGTTGACAATTGCCCAAGTGCAAGGCATCTCATTATAATGTTTGCGCCCACTTAGTATTCCAGATTCCCGCCCAATTCCATGCTTTTTTCTTAATTTGAATACATGTCAATATCATTTAAATGGATTAATGGTGGCAAAGTGCTAATTTGATAACCAGTGCTGAATGCCAGGTGAAAACCATTGTTTACATACGCCACATTTTTTGTGACCACTGAAGTCCCACTTTGCATGTATCCTTACATCGGCGCCTATGTGAGTAAAATGCAACATTACCGTGAGTACTTTCAATAAATACTGTACACACTTTAATGCTTATGAGGTATGCATTAACTACAGCCTTACATTTTAACTGTAAAGTTACTCTGAACTACTGTATGCAGGAGAGGGCATATACTTAACAAAAGGGCTGCTAGCACATCCTATATATTTCCAGTGGTTCAAACAAAACTAAAAAAAAAAGCTTTCTTGTGCTCTCTCTTTTCAAGTCGACAGGTGTGCTCCCTAAACATGTAACAGAGAAAAGTAAAAAAAAAAAAATTAAAAATCATTGTAGCGAATGAATAATAATAATAATAATAATAATAATAATAATAATAATAATAATAATAATAATAATAATAATAATAATAATGTGTTAACACTTTATATTGCATGGCATAAATTCATATTAAATAGATATGCAATTACATATTAAAGTTAAATTAATGTTGAATAGATATGCAATTAATATTACATTTACGTTCAATTATTCTTTGTTACTTTCCATTAACATTTAAGCCAGATTAACTGTATTTTCAATTAAAAACATGTAAATAATGGGAAATTATTACATATTTTCAAGGGTAACAAAACGTAATATAAATGGATGTGATATGCAATTACATTTTCAGCCGACATTTGGTTAACATTTAGCAAGAAACCAGCTATTGCATATTTATTAAATATTAATTTAACATTAATTTAATATGCAATTGCATATCTATTTAATATTAATGTATGCCACGCAATATAAAGCATTACCGAATATTTAAATACTGAAAACTAAATTATTATGAATTTGGTCAAATAAAATATCATGAAAAAAATCTTACAGTAAGCTTTTTTTATGGAGGACTGATTGCATTAACAGCAAGCTGTTTTTAGTTATTGTTTGGATTACAATAATAACTGCTGTTAATTATCCTATATATCTAGTGAAATAAGGTGTTAATAATGCACTCTTTAAATATTTTTGTATTTAGTATGCTTATGTCACACATACATAATGTGGCAGGCTGTGTTCGGTTCTGCTGTGAGCAGCGAATCAGCGGAGAGAGACAGACCAACTACAGGCTACAGACCAACTCCCCTAGCAGGTCCAAAATGGTGCAGGGCCTACTAAGGGCTTTCAAGTTACGGCTGTCGGGGTCCGTAGATCCAGACTTGCTCTCTGGGGTGAAGTCGGTCTTTCCCTGCAGGTCATACAGCCGCTTCTGTCGACGACCCGCAGTCTGTAGCAGCTCCTGAGAGAAGGCATGGCCGCTATCGAGACGGTCATGGCCGTCGGGCCGGGAACGTCTCCCGCTGCCGCCTCCAGGGGTCGCCGGTACACCAGCTCCACCAGGGTCCTGAGCTCTTGGTCCAACATGAGGAGCGCCGTGGTGGAGATGAACAGGATCAGCGGCAGGTGTTTGTCCCAGTTCTGATGCCAGGTGGCGACGATGGCGAGCTGGGTCGCCAGGGTCCAGTTGAACCTCTTGACCAGTCCATCGCTCTGAGGGTGCAGTGGCATGGTGCATGTCTTGCAGATATCCAGCCACTGACACAGCTCCACAAAGACCTGGGGCTCAAAGTTCAGGCCTCGATCGATGTGCAGCTCCTGCGGAAACACGAACCGGCAAAAGAACCATTCCAGGAGCGCGTCTGCAACAGTCCTAGTCTCCCGGTCAGGCAATGCGAATGCCTCGGCCACTTGGCAAAATAGTCCATTGCAACAAGTACAGTTTGGTTTGCCAATTTGAAAGTGGGGAACTGTCCCAGTACATCCACCCCAACCCACTACATCGCCCCCCACACACACATTTTTATCTTCTCTGCAGTTGAGGGGCAAGCGGCATGCTCACTCTCGGATCGTGGGGGGAGAGGGGGGGTCTCGGCGGTGTCGATGTGGTGCTGGACGATGTTGGTCTGCTCTTCTCCCCTCTGACACGTGCAATGATGTAAGTGAGCACTGAGAAGTCCAGCCCTCTGCTGCATGCTGTCAGCACCGCGTAATCCTTCCTCTTCGCTACAGTCAGGTATTAGCCTTGTATCCCCACACAGGGCCCCGGCGAGGTGATCGGCTCTCTCTATAGCTGACCAGGCATTTTATTCAGACATTTTAATTACAGTCTGGGCACCAGTGTGGAGTACTGGTTAGGGTTCTGGACTCTTGACTGGAGGGTCGTGGGTTCAATCCCAGGTGGGGGACACTGCTGCTGTACCTTTGAGCATGGTACTTTACCTAGATTGCTCCAGTAAAAACCCAACTGTACAAATGGGTAATTGTATGTAAAAATAATGTGATATCTTGTAACAATTGTAAGTCGCCCTGGATAAGGGCGTCTGCTAATAAATAAATAATAATAATTCTACTCTATACTGACATTTTAATTGCAAATTAATGCCAGTAATTTAAATTATAGACAGCTGACAAACATATTTAAGAAAAATTTAAATTAAAGGTTTATTTAACCTTTTTCCAATTTTGCTATAGGCTAGCTACTATATGCTATTAATTCAGGAATTATTTCCTCCAGGACAGTATATGATTAATATAATTATAACTGATTCATATAATTGCACCTAGCTTGTTTATGCTATATGCTAATTCTGTATTCAATTTGCATAGCAGGTGCTATTTTCAAAATAACAAGTTTTCACCGTACAAAATGCTTACAATTTACAATTGAAACAAGCGGTACAGCATGGTTAGAAAAATCTGGTATGAACTTTCAGCTAAAACACGGGTAGCATTGCAGTCAAGGCTGGCCAGCAGCAGGAACAGCAGACACAGAGGTGGAAGACTGCAGTGCTTTTTGCACACTTTTATTAAAGGACATAATAAACCAAATATTCAAACAGACAAAACTAAAATCAAAAACAGCACCCAAGCAAAGCTATCCCAGTTCATAGACATGGCGCACAATCTGCTGCTGCTGCCCATCTTCTCCCAAAACTACTCTCTCCAGAACAAAGGCGCTGGCTCTTCTTTTAAAGCATGTGGCCGGGCTTAATTCATCATCAATGAATCAATTAAGTCCCAGCCACATTCTGCACATGGGTCTGGCAGAGAGAGAGAGAGAGAGAGATGGGATTTTAATCCCATACCTGCCGAACTCAAATTCAAAATATATAAACTTTATTTATACACATAAAAAGAAACCAAAGATACAAAAAAAAAAACATTATTTAGGGACATCACTATCCTGAGGTTTGGTTATTCAACCAAACCAGGTATGGATACATTTTGTTAAGTTGATCAGATTTTTAGAAATGATGATGGATGAAGAATGCTAAAACAAACAACTGATATAAAAAAGCAGCCAGGAAGATACAACTCCATCATTAATTAAAGGACAGATTTGAGCCCTTCTGGTGTGTTTTATTAGTGTTTGAAGCTGCAGATCCTGAATTTAAGATCGAGATAAACAAGTGTTGTTACAACTGTTGTTACCTTTATGTCCTTAAAGTAAACAAAATAATTCCATAAATCTTAGCCATTTTGCAATTTCATTGGCTCTGTATCTCTCAAATGTGCAGTTTTAAAAGAAACACGTTGCAGCACGCATGTATTTTCATTTTAAAACATGGTACTACTTTAGGTTAAAGGAAGCTCTCAGTTTCTATGCCTTATTGTTGGGTTATCTGTTTCCACTTGCCCTCCCTGGGTCAATTCACTTCGCAGTGTCTTCTGGGTCAAAGCGTATTACAGGCTGAAGGCATGTCAGTCAAGAGGGGAAGCAGCGGATTGATTATTGACAGGAAAGAAGCCAGTGAAGGAGTAGGGACAATTTCACTCTCCAGGTGTAATGACCCAGGAAGTAAAAGACAGACAAAAAGCAAGAGTTCTGTAGTACCAGATATCAAGTTTTCATATGTTTGCAATAACATATGTTTCTGTCAAAACTGCTAATTTGAGACCTATACAATGAATAGATGTGCATAGGGGAAACATTTTATGGGACTATTTTGTTAGCTACAGTTACTTTAAGGCTGACATATTGTATTAATGTCTTTAGTTTACTGCTAATAATAATTTAGAAAATCCATAAACTATAAACTGATATTGACATACTGACAAGTCTGTTTAATTTACCCACTGGTCCATTATTTCAGTGATAATGTCTATCCATAAAGCTCTACATATAAAGTCAATCTCCATGGTAGGGTTGTATACGATTTTTGAAAAACGTAAACCTGTTTTACTGTCTATTTATTGTAAGATCGCTAGTTTAGATTACTTGTGCATCCCTTGGTGATCAGCATCATTCTGCAGTGCGGATGCATTCATCAGCGTCATAGTGGTAGTTCGATGTGCTTAACATCACTTTGTGTTCAAATTAGCCATGCACATTTTTACGACTGCTATACACTCCACCACAGAAGCACATACAAGCCTACACTTTTTTTCTCAGTATTATAGCCACTTTTTACAAACCACGGAAGAGCTAGGAGGGACATAGCTAAAGCCAGGATTGGCAGGGCCCAGCTGTAGGGCACACTGTGCACTAAGTATCAGGGCCAACGTATAATATCCCCAATTTGTAACTGTGTTGTACTAAGTCTCCTTACCTCATGACCTTACAGCAAGTGCATTTCAAGAAGTTTAAACTTATTGGTCCCTAACATCAATGATACAATGTGGGGACCTGATCCATTTAGATAGCGTAGTGCTTCAACAAAAAGTTGTTCATTGGAAGTGCCAAATAGATCAACATATCAACTGGCAGGGTATTATGAAGTATGCCTTTGCTTCAGATTTTTTTTCTACCAGTGCTTTATTAACTCAATTATTCATCGAAACACCGATACCGCATTGCACATTTTCATTTAGCAGGTATTCGTTTTTAATTTGGAAGGTATTTCAGATATTATTTTAATCACGCTGATCCCTTCAGAGGGATGACCTAATTAGCATTATAATTAACTATTTGATGAACATCAGCTGTACAGTCTGGTTTCTGAAAGCAATTTGCACTCACACGTTTTAATAATTTTAAATCCCAATCAACCATTTGTTATGATGACATGAACCTTCTAATCTTTTAATCCTAAATTATACCTTCTTCCTTAAGATATAATTAAGTCCCAATATTTTGTAATAAGAGGCCCTCTCTCCTGGGGCAACATGGAAAATACATTTGAAAATTGAAGCCTGTGATCATCCAAGTGCAGGTACCTTGCACTCTGTTCATGTTTGGCAGATTGTTTTGTTGCACTGAGTTTTGGCTTTGGGATATCACCATCTCAAAGGCACAATAAACAAACACTAGTGTCCTGCATATTTGATAAGCACAGAAGGCCTACATATGTAATCTCTGTACCTGCCAATTTACTGACAAATTTACATAATAGTTTGTGATACAAAGCAATGCTAATTTACATTGTCCTATTTAATATAGTGTTCTGCTTACCTTTGTCCTAGCAATCATTTCACTGGTTCCTGTGTTCCTCTGTTTAAAACAGGGGTGTCAAACTCAGTTTTACCAAGGGCCATATCTTAATTTAACGTTTGATTCGGGGGCCACAAAATGCACACCTTTTACATATGCACATGCATTTTAATAGGTGATAATCATTAGCACAGAGTGTAGATGATTGTCACTCAGACGAGATCTTTGAGCTGATTTATTAATCTTCATCAGTGAAAATAGCTGTTCGCATAAGTACATTCTGCCAAACATTGACATGACGCATGCAGCCTGAATGTGGAGCTGTGGAAATGGGGCTGGAAGGAACGGGTAAAACTGCTCAGATGAGAAGGAATCAAACTTAGCCTTCAGTGCACTGCAGTTAAAGTTCCACCTGGATGTCTTCTGGTGCAGTTACTGTATGCCAAATCTGAAAAACGGTGCTCAAATTCCACACACAAGACGTTTAGTTTTGCAGCAAACGCACTACCAGGAAAAGTAAAATTCGCCATAGAATCACATACAACTTGTCACATTGGGAAATGGAAAAGGTTTCCCCACAAACGTAACTTTAGCTCAAATGCCATTGACCATTATGTGATCCATTTTCAGCACCTTCCCACACAGCGCTTCCTGGTGTAGAATACAGTGGTAAGTTGTAAGTGACGTTGGACAATTCATTTCCTGTAGTTTTTTTGCGCACCAAAGCAACAAACCCATTTTTTCTCCTCACATGGCAGGCGCCTCATCTGTTGTCAATCCAACTAATTTCACTGTAATTTCATGTTGTACACACACTTCTCAAGCTGATATCATTTGCTGTGGTAGTGCCGTACATAGCTGCAACATCCAAAAGCTCTTCGATAATAGTGAAGTCTTGAAGATCGGTAGCCAGGTCATCTACTTTCAGCCACGGTATTTCTTGAAAGATTGATATTGGAAAACACACTTTTTCTCAGGACAGACTATTTCTGTGACCTTAAGCATGCAGTCTTTTACAAAAGCACCCTCAGAAAAAGGCTTTGACGACTTTGTGATTAGCTCTGGCACAAGGTAACTTGCCTTTACTGCCCCATCTCTTTCACTTTTCACCTTTTTAAACATGTTCTGCTGTAAGTCAAGGGTTCTTTTTTTATTTCGGCCACCTTTTCTTGCCTTTGCTTTCCTTCAAACTTGCCATATTTTTCTTTATGTTTGGTTTCATAGTGGTGCCTTAAATTGAATTCTTTCATCACTGCAATACTTCCCTTACATACCAAGCAAATTGTTTTTTCTTGCTGCTCTGCAAATAAATATTCAGATTGCCACCTTTCCTGAAACAATCTGCCTTCCTTATTGATCTTTCTTTTCTTGGACATTTTGAGAGTTTGAGTGATTTTTGTTTGTTTGTTTTGTTACTAGTACAGTGTTATCGTTTTTGACGGTTTCTAATGGAAAACACGCCTTAAGCACCAAGCACGAGATATGATTGTCTGTCTCTCGTGGTCTTCTGTTTCTTTGGCTCTGAGCTTCCTGCTAATTTTCTAATGGCTAATGAGATTTGGAGTTCTTGCGTGTAATAACCCAATAGATGCAAATTGGGCTGGGCCAAATTACATGGAATGAATTAACTTTGCAGGGGGCCGGATAAAGTACCTCCGAGGGCCGTATTCGGCCTTGATTTTGACACCCCTGGTTTAAAATATTTTTTTTATAATAAATATGTTTTTTTGCTTGTATATTATACTTCATTTTGGCATATGCTATGAACATGGTATGGTTTACCTGCTATGAAGCCACATTAGATATCACACAGAAAGTGATTAGTTACCAAAAATAACAAGTTTCTTTGTTTTAATCTACACCATTGAACTTGAAAAATCTGTATATCCTAAATTAAAACCAAACCAAGAATAAACCAAACACAAGAAAAGATGCACCAGTAATACTGCAATGCTGGTAGCAATAGTATCAGTATAAGGTAAGGAAATACATTTAAAAATGTCTTTCAGTACTTCTTTAATTAATTTTAATAGATAGTAGAAAGAAATACATGGAGCTAATTAGGTTTTTTTTTGGTCTACAAAAAATGGATACATCTATTATCTCACCTCTCACCAGCATGCATTTTAATGATCAGAGAGGTTTGTTTTTTTACAAAGCATACTGCAAAGAACCTTTTTTTTCAGTGATAGAATTTTTCTTTTAACTGTATTTTTAAAGGATAGTTATTTTTATAGTAATCATTTTTAAACTCAATCTCAATCCTAATGTTTTTAGGTATTTACCTCATTGTTCGAGAATGAACTCCATTATCTTCAGAAACATATTGATATAGTATAATACATTTTCCTTTTGCAGTTGCTCATGATACAGTGTACTGTTTTTCTATTTGAGAATAGACCCCTTAGTTTTGAAAAATACTGCTGCAGTTTCAGTAATATTTTAGGTTTCTCTGTACTTTACATCAACAGTTTTTTGTTGAGGTCTGCTAACATCTTAACATCATCTGAAGACAACCTATGAAATGTAATTGAATGAAGATGGTAATACAGATAAATTAGACTGAAAAAGAGAGTTTCTACGTATCTTCACAGCTCATCTTAGCAGCACATCCATTAAATATACCCATTGCATCGTGCATTTGCTTTGCAAGACTACAGAAACAAAACAAAATTATCAAAAAGAATATAATACATAATTCATATGAGTTTAATGGGCCTTTATTCTGCCTTCTCCCAGGGTAAAACTGGGAGTCTGTTTCAAGTCACGTTTTTTTTTACAGGTGTGAGATATACATTTGTGTCAAGAAGGTCTTTTAACTATTCTCATCAGTAAGCTCTCATTCGTGTCACCAAAAGACATATATTGCTCTTAAAACCAACTTAGCCATGCCATACACTAACTGGTAACATATCTTTCTATCAGAAACGATTGCAGAATCAGTGTCTTTGCTGGGCATAGTTAGGCATATATGAAGGCTTTAATTGCACACAATCCATGTAATGAACAATCTGGCAGGGCAGAATAATTTGTTATTCTCATTTTTCTGTTTCTATTACTTGATTCAGTACTGTTATTTCTAATCTACAGTATATCCTACATAAAGTATTTAAAGCTTAAATGTGATATATATTTATTGCATTAAAGGTTTTTAAGTCTTGCCAATTAAGGGTATAGATTACATTTCAGCACTGTTAATTATGCAAAATAAAGCATTAAATAGATGTACTAGTATATGTACGATTATTTATTGGTTTATTTACCAAGCTAGGTATTCATTATCTGCATTGAGAAGTATAATTGCTTACAAGTGTGTCTGTGAACTTGGTCCCTCCCATGAGCTTTAAATAATTTAATAGTTTCTTTCAGTGCTGCTGTGTGTGCCCTGCCTGTTAGAATCTGACTGTATTAATTATTATTGAATGCTTAAGATTTAAACCTTGTATTTGTATTTAGATTTTTTTAATAACTATTTGTCTGTGACAAATTGGCTATGTAATAAACTATCTTGAATTTTATTCTTGCCTCCTATTTGTTGAACAAACCAACCACCATCCTCTATTTCAAAGAATCTGGTATGAAGCATTTTGGGGTAAAGGTAAGATCTATATATAGTATTCAGGGTGTGGCCCCTCCCAGTGGTAGAGTCAGTGTAACAGGGTCAATAATTCCCCTGTTATCTTTCACGTATTTATTTGTCACTTGTATGTTTTATTTTTATAATTTTACACTTTGATTTAATTTGTGCACATTTTCTATATTATTGACTAACACTTTGTAATTGATTTATCACTTTCTAGTAGCTTCTCCATTCATTTCACTTGTTATGCTTTATTGGGTTTGTGTCTGTCTGTTCGTCTTCTGTTGTGGTTTTGTTTGTGCAGGAGTTGGAACACAAATTTAGTGTTTGCAACGGAGAGTAACAGAGGGAAGTGAAACGAGCCTGTATATGGACTTTCCTGACAATGAGTATTCAGCTGACGTACAGTATGCTGGTTTAAACAATGAGTGTGAGTGAATTAATAGTTTTTAGCCTTAATGATACAATAATGTTATCCCTATCACCCAACCAAACACCCCAGTATTACTATAATGATATCCCTATCCTCCAACCAAACACCCCAGTATTCTTCCTGCAAGTTTTGTTTATGTTGTAAAAACTGTAGGTTTTTTTTTTTACCTCTGACATCATTTCCTGGTGTATCAAAAATGGTCTCCCGAAGAAATTGTGTTTTTTTCAGAGAAGAGTTTGTGCATTCTGTGCATACTAGAGTCACGTGTGGAGATCTGCAAGACCACAACTTGTTTGGCAAGACATATAAACACTAATAAATACCCATTATTGTTTTCTCTGTAGCATAGGTGAATATGTAAAAACATGTAATATCATATACTGGTAATATTAATAGTAATGTACAACTAATAACCCTTTTTTGTCTACATGTATGTTTGCTGAGGAAAAGAACATTTTTCCGCTTTGGTGCGATGCATATGAAAAAGCTTTATGTAAACGTTTGTAACTCCAACTCCCTGACTGCTATTAATTTTAAACAACATGATATTTACATGTTTTTGTTTTAAAAATCATGAGCATGAACGGTCTTAAAATACATGCTTCTTCTTTATGTGCTGATTTCTATCGGTGATCAACCCCTTAGCAGCAATTACTAGAGGTAATGTTGAAATTAACTTACAACTTGTTTTTTTGTTGTTGTTTTTTTTTATTTACTCTGTGGTGGGTGTAATATGTCAGAAGTAATGTGTGTTGGCCCTGCCCAGTCTGAGGCTGATAAACTTTTAGCCTGCAAGAGCAAGGTCATGCATTCACATTTTAATTTTCAAACTGCAGTCAAAAAGCAATGCAATGCCTCAGAGTGGTCAAGGAATACATACAGAAACATTTCCATAAATACTAGTACAAATACTTTCCATATCATGGGAAAAGCAAAATTTTCAAAACTGAAGGGGAAGAGCTAGCTAGGCTGTGTCATCAAGATTTAATAAGGCTTAGCAAATAACATAAAATCCACTCACACACACACACTATTATTATTATTTGTTTATTTAGCAGACGCCTTTATCCAAGGCGACTTACAGAGACTAGGGTGTGTGAACTATGCATCAGCTGCAGAGACACTTAAATTACGTCTCACCCAAAAGACGGAGCACAAGGAGGTTAGGTGACTTGCTCAGGGTCACACAATGAGTCAGTGGCTGAGGTGGGATTTGAACCGAGGACCTCCTGGTTACAAGCCCTTTTCTTTAACCACTGGACACACACATACATATATACAGAAAAGGTAGCTTTACTGAAGCAAAACATCACATAAAGACGTGGCACACTAAATCAAGACCTCTGGAACTTAAGAGCTCAGCTAGACAGGCAATGCAGCAAGGTAGGAATTGTGTCAGACAGCAGGAGGTTCCTAATGCTCAACAGCAGCAACAGCATTTATAGGATAGATCTCTGAGCAGGGATTACTCTGCCCTTCAACAGCACCTTATAATGGGGGTGATTCAAAGAAGGCTGCCAACCACCAACATTTTACAGTAAAAAGAACATTTAGTCTACCCATGGGTGGATGAAGGAAATGTTTAATCAACTATTTGGTTGAAATTTGAGTAAATGGTTTTACAAATTCAGATCAATTATTCAATACTGTGATACTTGTAGCTTCAAACCACCTATACAGTATATTATGTAGACTTTGTTATGGTATTCAAATGATATCAATTTTCCATGAATAAATGATATACAGTACTGTGCAAAAGTTTTAGGCAGGTGTGAAAAAATGCTGTAAAGTAAGAATGCTTTCAAAAATAGACATGTTAATAGATTATATTTATCAATTAACTAAATGCAAAGTGAGTGAACAGAAGAAAAATCTAAATCAAATCCATATTTGGTGTGACCACCCTTTGCCTTCAAAACAGCATCAAGCATCAATTCTTCTAGGTACACTTGCACACAGTTTTTGAAGGAACTCGGCAGGTAGGTTGGCCCAAACATCTTGGAGAACTAACCACAGTTCTTCTGTGGATTTAGGAAGCCTCAGTTGCTTCTCTCTCTTCATGTAATCCCAGACAGACTCGATGATGTTGAGATCAGGGCTCTGTGGGGCCATACCATCACTTCCAGGACTCCTTGTTCTTCTTTACGCTGAAGATAGTTCTTAATGACATTCGCTGTATGTTTGGGGTCGTTGTCATGCTGCAGAATAAATTTGGGGCCAATCAGATGCCTCCCTGATGGTATTGCATGATGGATAAGTATCTGCCTGTACTTCTCAGCATTGAGGAGACCATTAATTCTGACCAAATCCCCAACTCCATTTGCAGAAATGCAGCCCCAAACTTGCAAGGAACCTCCACCATGCTTCACTGTTGCCTGCAGACACTCATTCGTGGTACGCTCTCCAGCCCTTCGCTGAACAAACTGCCTTCTGCTACAGCCAAATATTTCAAATTTTGACTCATCAGTCCAGAGCACCTGCTGCCATTTTTCTGCACCCCAGTTCCTGTGTTTTCGTGCATAGTTGAGTCGCTTGGCCTTGTTTCCACGCCGGAGGTATGGCTTTTTGGCCGCAAGTCTTCCATGAAGGCCACTTCTGACCAGACTTCTCCGGACAGTAGATGGGTGTACCAGGGTCCCACTGTTTTCTGCCAGTTCTGAGCTGATGGCACTGCTGGACATCTTCCGATTGCGAAGGGAAGTAAGCATGATGTGTCTTTCATCTGCTGCAGTAAGTTTCCTTGGCCGACCACTGCGTCTACGGTCCTCAACGTTGCCCGTTTCTTTGTGCTTCTTCAAAAGAGCTTGGACAGCACATCTGGAAACCCCTGTCTGCCTTGAAATTTCTGCCTGGGAGAGACCTTGCTGATGCAGTATAACTACCTTGTGTCTTGTTGCTGTGCTCAGTCTTGCCATGGTGTATGACTTTGACAGTAAACTGTCTTCAGCAACCTCACCTTGTTAGCTGAGTTTGGCTGTTCCTCACCCAGTTTTATTCCTCCTACACAGCTGTTTCTGTTTCAGTTAATGATTGTGTTTCAACCTACATATTGAATTGATGATCATTAGCACCTGTTTGGTATAATTGTTTAATCATACACCTGACTATATGCCTACAAAATCCCTGACTTTGTGCAAGTGTACCTAGAAGAATTGATGCTGTTTTGAAGGCAAAGGAACACCAAATATGGATTTGATTTAGATTTTTCTTCTGTTCACTCACTTTGCATTTAGTTAATTGATAAATATAATCTATTAACATGTCTATTTTTGAAAGCATTCTTACTTTACAGCATTTTTTCACACCTGCCTAAAACTTTTGCACAGTACCGTACATTAACAACACATTGTTTTATTTCAAATTAAAAGAAGGTTATTTCCAATTAGATATGCAAAAAAGCAGAAACTAATTTGTATTAGTCAATATCCACAGGTAGTAAGAATGGTGAGTTACTTATGCTGTACCATCATGTGGCAGAGCATGCAACTGCTAGCCAATCCATTTCCATCCTTTCTATGATCATCTACAGTCATCAATAAGATATATTTGTGAAGAAGGATTGGATTCCTTCTTCAAAAGGAAAAAAAGAAGAACATTCTAAAAAGAGGGAGATACTTAAAGTTAGGATTTCTAGTGACGTCTGGTAATTGATTTATTTTTTTGGTCTCAATTTGAATCATAGCTGAACAGAACTTCTGTATCATGACTCTTCATAGAGCCACATGCTGAACATGTGTATACATTAGGGGTAGAACGGTTACTAATTTGACAGAATCCAATAGAGGTACAAATAGTCAAACATGTTGACTAATTGCCACTAGAGTTACAGTTTGCTGTTTGTGCACTATATTTAAATGATTTATTAATGTCAATTAATAATGTCGATTAGTTTACTACCAGTTTCTGTGATTAGTTGACTACCAGTTTTCTAGACTTGTCGACTATTTGGTGCTAACCCTAATACCCATGTTATCTATTATTTGTTTATTTAGCAGACGTCTTTATCCAAGGTGACTTACAGAGACTAGGGTGTGTGAACTATGCATCAGCTGCAGAGACACTTAAATTACGTCTCACCCGAAAGACGGAGCACAAGGAGGTTAAGTGACTTGCTCAGGGTCACACAATGCGTCAGTGGCTGAGGTGGGATTTGAACCGGGGACCTCCTGGTTACAAGTCCTTTTCTTTAACCACTGGACCACACAGCCTCCGGTAGACATCACTGGTCATCAAACTAATTAAAAGCCATGCCGGCAGCATCGTTGCTTTAGATTGTCGTACGACTGTAATAGCCTGAGAGCAGGATCGTGTTTTAAATGACAAAACCACAATACAATACATTGGTAGCAGTACTCCTGCCTTTGCTTTGAGTTATTTCAGGATTCAGAGGAAAACAGAGTGTGTTGTGATAAAAACACACCAATTGCCCTACATGGAAAGACAGTTTAACCACATTGTTGGTGAGTTGTTAGCCTGGAAATGAGGATCAGAGATCTTCCCTGTTGAGCACTGAGATCATTTAAAGTCAATCACCATTACAAAGGCAATAGAAATAATACAAGAACCAGCATGATGCTCAACACAGCACCCAATTATATAGGAAAGTAGATAGGAGCTATTCTATATGTAATTTATTTGTTAATACATTGTCTACACTCATTGCCTTATCAGGGATGTCAGTGACCTGAAATCTGCATCATGCATACACAAGGTTTTAATAATCTAACCTGACACAATCTAATAACAAAATCAAAGCAGCGTCATTGAAAACAATTATGCTGGAAACTGAAATCAATCATGGGAGGGAGTCCCAACGAGGACGGCCAGGAAAACCAAAAGGTCTCTAACTGACTATGATCAAATCTTAAAGAACAAAAAATACACTAATTGATGATTTCCATTACACGAGAGTAGATGTTAAAACTTCATGCTGATTTGAACTCGGCTCTCGCCATGATAAGCACCAACTAAGACGTAGCTTTACAGTAAACTAATGTAATCCATATGTGTCTCCATCCATTTGCGCTTCCTTCCATATGATGATGTAGATATCCTTCTGTCTGGTGTTAATGGCTGAAGTGTAATGCTGGCTCCAGGGATCAGCTTATTTGCCTCCCTAGCGCATCAGCACACACAATGGCTGCGATGCTGACTCCGGGGATCAACCATAGTGCGGTCTCCCCAGCGCATCAGCATGACAACCATCTGGATTGAGCGAAGTAGGGTACATCTCTGGGGTCTTCAAGTTCAATTCAATCATACATTTAAATACCCTGCAGTC
Organism: Acipenser oxyrinchus oxyrinchus; assembly: GCA_030684275.1. Classification (NCBI taxonomy): domain Eukaryota; kingdom Metazoa; phylum Chordata; class Actinopteri; order Acipenseriformes; family Acipenseridae; genus Acipenser; species Acipenser oxyrinchus. The sequence goes on from CM060249.1 coordinate 13,207,108, forward strand.
CAACCATATCACTGATTTTATTATAGTCTATGTTTGCATTTAGGGTTTTATTCCTGATGGATGGTCTGTTATTGTGAATATTCATAAAGGGAAACCATATTTTCAAATATTATGGAGTAAAAGCAGTGAGACTGAATACAAACAACCAACAGAAATAGACTGGAAATGGGCAGCACTTATTGATGATGTCACACTTTTTTGTTGCTAGTCCAAAATATGATTAGAAAATACTAAGGCCAAATTTCACAAAGCAGTACAAATGCATGTGTACTTGACAAGCTAATGACTTCTTAGTTTCAAGTATATTTGGCATGTAACTTGCACATGTATTTACAAAACCAAAAACGTATTTACAAGTGTCGTATTTGAACTTATACTAAAATGCAAGTTACTAGGTGTAGGAAAGCTCAAAAGGCTCAGTTCTAATTCAGACTTTATTATTATTATTATTATTATTATTATTATTATTATTATTATTATTATTAGTATTATTATTAATAATAATAATAATAATAATAATAATAATAATAATAATAATAATAATAATAATAATAATAATAATGTCATATCAAGTTCAAGTGCTTATCAACATTTAGCTTTCCTTTAACAAAAAGTTTGAAAATTGCACCATGAAATAGCTAATGATATAGAAAATAGGGTTCATAGTTCCTATATACAGTATTATACAGAAGCATTTGTCCATGTCTCATACTGTGCTTTTTTATTCTACCCCATCATGCCTCCCCTTGATCCTCATTAAACTCTGCTGCTGCAATAAATCCTTGACACCCATTCAATTAAGCAGGCCTGCGTCTCTCCCAGGTTTCAATAATCACAGGCTGATTTACATGATATTATCCTGTGCCACTGCAGAACTATTTATAGCCACCTCCCCCTCCTTGAGAACACACACAGTCTTCTAGTTGGATTAACATTAAAATTAATTGTGTTAATAATAAAAGGTATAACTTGTAATGCACAGTATACGCTACATTTGAAAAATAACTTTTTGGACATTTATCAAAAAAATACTTTCACTGGATTAGCAACACATAATGTTAATGAATACATGAATAACAATCTGAGTATCAAAATTGTGCCAACGGATTTTTAGTTATTTTAAATCATTTTAATATATAAAAGTACAAAAGCGCATAGTGGTGTGATCTATTGGCAGCCACCTAACAGTAGCATTTTGCAGCGGATGATCCAATTTAAGACTCTTTTATTTTGAATATGCCCCCCCCTCCCCCTCCCCCCTTCCCCTTCCCCTTCCCCTTCCCCTTCATGCTGTCTGCACTCTCTTTGGTCTGTTTGAATGTCAAACAGTCAATTGATTCCTTTTGTACATTTTGCACTGCCACACTGAAAAGTATGTATTTTTTTAGCAAAGGACTGGCTAGACTTTGCAAGGGTGGAACCAAGTGTTTTGGTTTCTATGGAAACCAGAAACTGAGTAGAAAGAGTTGTTCTTGCCGCCATTGCTACAGTATATATATATATATTTTTTTATCAAACTACAGATGTCTGCCAGAATAATTTGAACACCCAGTTTAAAAACACACTCTTCTTCTGGCCAGTATGGGATTAGAAAAGGTTACCATATAAACTGCATGGTATGTGGTCAGTCATTAATGTTCCTATCAATCAATCAATCAATATTTATTTGTATATAGTGCCTTTTATGATAGATCGTCAGAAAGTGCTTTACAGGGATAAAAACATCAATAAATATTACAAAAAGTAACAATAAGCAGTAAAAATGAACAACAGAATAAAAACAAAACCATAAAACAAGCAAGAAAGGGTAAGAAAACATATAAACTAGATTATAAAAATGTAATCTAGTTTTAAAGGCAGCTACAATGGGAGCTTTCCTTACAGGGCTAGGCAGGTCATTCCATAATTTACGGGCTTTATAGCTGAATGTTTTACCACCTGTGTTTTTTTTTTTAATTTTGTAGTTATTATTATTATTATTATTATTATTATTATTATTATTATTATTATTATTATTATTATTATTATTATTTATAGAGCAGATGCCCTTACCCAGGATGACTTACAGTTGTATACAAAAAATAAATATCAAGAATTACAGTACAATTAAGAGCAAGATACAAAATACAATGACTTCAGTCCTAATAAGAGCAAATACAATATAGGGGCAGTTCAAGAGCAGATAACAGTGTTGATAGTTACATCAGGGTTAGGTACGAGCGCAAGTGAAATACAAGATACTACTGATTGGGTTAAGTGCAGGATTAAATACAGTAAAATAGGGAGCAGATAAGTGCAAGTTAAAGTGCATTAAAGGCAGAGTGCTATATTGTCCAGAAGGGAAGAGTTGAGTTTTGCAGGTGTTGTCTGAAGAGATGTGTCTTGAGGAGGCGCCGGAAGGTGGTCAGGGACTGGGCAGCCCTGACATCCTTAGGAAGGTTGTTCCACCACTGTGGGGCGAGGGTGGAGAAAGAGCGGGCTCTGGAGGCAGGGCAGCTTAGCAGAGGTACAGCCAGTCTTCTAGTGCAGGCGGAGTGGAGAGGTCGGGTGGGGGTGTAGGGAGAGATGAGGGTCTGGAGGTAACTATGTGCAGTCTGGTCAAGGCACCGGTAGGCAAGTACAACAGTCTTGAACTGGATGCGAGCGGTGATCGGGAGCCAGTGGAGTGAGCGGAGCAGTGGAGTAGCATGGGAGAAGCGAGGCAGAGTGAACACCAGGCGTGCAGTGGAGTTCTGGATGAGTTGGAGCGGATGGGTGGCGGAAGCAGGGAGGCCGGCCAGGATGGAGTTGCAGTAGTCTAGACGGGAGAGTACCAGGGCCTGGACGAGGAGTTGTCTCCAAGGTTTTGGAGAGGATTGTGCATAGTTTTTGTGAAAATTACCTTTCCTTTAACCAGAGTATAACGAAATAGCAGTTTGGCTTTCTAACTAATTCAGGAACAGGGGATGCACTTTTAACATTTCTTGGTCCATGCTACAAAGATTTGGATTCCAGTTGCGGTACAGCAGCTGTATTTTTGTACCTCTCCAGAGCCTTTGACTCGGGTTCCACATAACTTTATAAATACGGGTTTGGTGAAGGCATTTTGGGCTGGTTTTCTTCTTACCTTGTGGGGCGTTAGCAAAGTATTGCTGTTCAGGGACAACTTTCTGCTAAGTTACCAGTGATATCTGGTGTTCCTCAAGGGTCTGTTTTGGGCCCTTTTTTGTTTAATTTGCATGTTAATGATTTGGCAACTATACATTTTTCAGAATGTACCAGTATTATTATGTGTGCAGATGATACTATACAGTATTATATAAAACCATTATTTATTTATTCTGTTTATTGCATGTATATATCGCTTTTTATACAAAAGTATTGCAAAGCACTGTACAGTACATAGCAGAAGAAAAGAACGGACCACACATACGATGTGCATGTCACAAATACAATTGCCCATTTAAATACAGATTTAAACAGTATACACATAATACAAAAGTAGCAATTTTAAAGTTACATTAAAACTCTCTAAGATAAGAAAGCCAATTTCTAAAACAAAATAGTTTTTAGTCTTGACTTGAAAACTGTAACTGTTCCAGCTTCCCTGATAAATGAAGGCAGAGCATTCCATAATTTATGAGCTCTACAAGAAAAAGCCCTACCTCCCATGTTGCTGTTGTTGACCTTAGGAATAACCAGCAGCCCCGCATCCTGTGATCTCAGAGTGCGGTTTGCAAGATACAGGGTCAGTAACTTCTACAAATAATTAGGTGCTAATCCATTCTGGGTCTTGTAAGTTAACAGCAACATCTTTAAATCAATTCTATACTGCACAGGGAGCCAGTGTAACAAGGCCAAAACAGGGGTAATATGTTCACTTTTCCAGAATTTTAGTGGCGGTATTCTGAACAAGCTGCAAGCGGATACCACACGTTATGGGACACCAGAAAAAAAGTGCATTACAATAATCAATTATAGATGCATGCATTAGTGTCTCGGCATCAGTTAGAGAAATAATTGGTCTAAGTTTGGCGATATTTCTGAAATGGTAAAAAGATACTTTAGTAACTTCCCTAGTCTCAAATGAGAGATAATATGAAGATGAAAGATGACCCCCAAAATCTTAATTTCTAGTTTAAGTTTTGATAAGAGACTGCAAGGGTCGAGCTCATGTAATCCCACATTTTCTTTTAATTGGTTCTGTGAGCCCACTAGCATAACCTCTGTTTTATCTGAATTCAACATTAGACAATTCTGTGACATCCCATGCTTGATGTCTGTAAGGCAAGTATCTAATAACACCCAGGCAGAAGAAATTCCTGGCTTTAGGGACAAATATAGCTGGGTATCATCAGCATAGCAATGGAAGTTCATTAAGTGTCTGTGGATAATGTCACCTAATGGTAGCATATAGAGTAGATGCCGGTTATTAGCAACCCTGATAAAGACAACTTTCGGTTATTAACAACATTTTCCCAGGAACCAATCCCGTCCCACAGACTTTAATGTCAATGGAATTCTGATATTAGCAACTGCACACTGCTTATTGACAGTTTTATTACTAGTTGCCAGTGCTACAGAGCGCACTTGCATGATTTATGCACATACTTCATGCAGCTTTTATAACACACTGACTTCGCAACTGCGTATTTCTGGCAGACTCGTGGCTTTGAAACTGGCTATGAAAATGCACGCAAAATTGAGATGGATTTACAGCGGGAGGTGGTACATTGTAAAAAGCAGACAATGTTGGACAATTTCTTATTTTAACATTGTGTTCTTTAGAATTGATACTACCTTTTTGTTTTACACACACGTGAAGTAAACAGTTCTATGTTTGGGTATTTTGTGTTTCTCATGTTCATTTTTTAACACTGTAACATTTAAAACACATGCATTTCAGTGCCATATTTGTCCAACTACATTATATGTTGTTGTTCCATATAAATACATTTGATTTGAACCAGGATAGGACAAGGCCACTGTGCTTTCAAGATGATTCAGCAGGATGGAATGGTCTACAGTATCAAAGGCAGCACTTAGATCTAGATGAATTAAAACTGATGGAAAGCCTGAGTCAGAGCTTAACAGCAGATCATTCACAACTCTGACAAGGCCCATCTTGGTGCTCTGTGCAGCATGAAAACCAGATGGAAACTTGAATATAGTGTTAAGAGTTAGAAATTATTGTAACTGAATTGCAACAACTCTCTCTAGAACCAGAAACAGATGCATTAGCTTTTCAACATGATATCAATCTTGTCTATGATTGGTTTAGAATTAATTATTTGAAACCGAACATTTCCAAAACTAAATGTATGATTATCTCCCCATCCAGGAAACCAGCTCCAATAATGCCTTTGTCTCTGGGGGCGTCCCAACTGAGAAAGTCACTCGGTATAAGCGCCTGGCGGTTCGGGTATCTGATAACTTGCTCTGGTCACACCATGCCGATTATGTTTGCGGCAAAGCGGGAAGAATTTTGGGGTTTATTTTTCATTCCTTCAGAGTGGCCCCTCCAAATGTTGTTTTGCATCTTTTGCATCAGACTACCACTGTTTTGTCTGGGACCCATTTGAAAAATACAATTCTAAGAAGCTCGAGTAAACGTGTTTGTAGGATTGTATTGAATGACTGGAATTGTGATTCTACTCATGATAAGTGGCAGAAGGTCCTATTTTATTCTTGTTCATTTCTATACGGTTCTGCATTCACTGTGTTCTACCTCTATGTCAGTCTGTGCTCATAATAGACCTGGGCTGAGAATCTCCACAGAGCTGCTCTGATCATCAGTCCTTTTCATCTTCAGTTGTGTCGTTATTCTTTCTTTGGCACAGACTTGGGGTTATGGAATGCCCTTTGTGTCACTGTCAAGCCTCTCCGGGTTTAAAACTGCTGTTCAGCGTCATCTGCGTTTGAGGTAAACTTGTTTCAGTTGTAATGAAATTTAAATATAAATATATTTATCTTTTTAATACACTGTATGTGTTTATTGTATGTATACGCGTGTGTATATGTGTGTTTTTATTGATATTACTTGGATGTATAATAATTGTTGTATTGTTTATTATTGAGTATGGTCTACTTAGGTCTCTATTTATATTAGTGCTACACTATTGAGATGTACCTGTGCTGGCCCTGTGGGCACAAAGTTGTATAAATTAAACAAAATAAATGAAACAATACTTCTTTAAAAAGTGAAGTGGGAATAGGATCTAACACACTTGTGGGTTTCATCTTTTTAACTTTAGTAACCAGATCCAGTTCACAAAGCAAGGAAAAATGCTCTAAAGTTTGTAAAGTTTGTTTGGGTGATGTATGGCCAAGGGTAAGAATATTATTATTGTTGTTAGATGACACATCTAAATGTGGTACACAGTTAGGTATCTGATTTCTAATGTCAGTGACTTTCTTGTTAAAGTGATTCGTAAAGTCATCACAGTATTGATGAGCACTTGATAGAACAGACTCTGAATGTGGATTCGTTCATTTTGCTATAGACTGAAAGAGAAATCTAGGATTGTTCTTGTTTGTTTCAATAAGATTTGAACAATAAACTGATCTTGCTAGAGACAGTGCGGCGCTGTATTTTGAAATACTATCTTTTCAAGTGAGATAATGCACCTGAAGTTTAGTAGCTCTCCATCTACATTCTACTTTGTTGCATGCACGTTTGTTTAGACGCACTGTGTTATTAAACCATGGGGAAAATCATGTCATAACCACTTGCTTCATTTTATAAGGTGCAATAGTATCTAAGGTGTTTGTTAGAGTAGCAAACCATGCTTCCAGGTACTCAGCAGTAGTTGATGAATTAAGAGATTGAAAGATTTAATACAGCGTGCCAAGAGTTTCATAGAGTCGAATAATAATACTTCAAAAATAATAGCAGTGGTCTGAAACTGTGAGATCAGTGATAGACAGGTTCTGAATATTTAGACCATGAGAAATAACTAAATCGAGTGTATGGCCATGAATATGAGTCAGGCCAGTAACATGTTGAGATAAATCAAGGGACTCAAGTGATATTATATAACTTAACAACACAATCGTATCATGCTTGACAGCTAGTGTTGATAAAAACTCCCCAAACTCTGATAAAAAAAAAGAACTGCAACCTGAATAGGAATTTTGCCACAAACCACAAATGAAATTTTCAACTAAAGTTAAAATATCTAAATTTGATTCCAAAATGAAGTCGTTAATTAAGACAGATTTATTACCCAGAGATCTTGTATTTAGTAAAGCCAAACAAAGAATGGTTGGTACAGACCTACTTAAGTTATCATAGGGGGACATTGTATTAACTTTAATTAAATTCTCTGAACATGAACCCTGGGAAGCAGATGGAAATTGACAAAGGGGAACTGACACTACCTTAAGAGAATAATTCAGTTGTGGACTTTGATCATGTGGCTCAAGTTCATGAAACACTTCTACTGGTGATATATTCAGTCAAAGGTGTTTATGATAATTCTCTGTATTTTCTGTCAATCTTATTGAACCCCTGTGTGGCAGAGCAGGGCTCTGCCCTTGTAAATATTGGCAGGGATGGGGTTAAATTCTCCTCCCTGCCCAGGTTTATTGTGTCAGGTGGGAATCATTAGCAATCAATTAGCACCCAGCCACCTGACATAAAAGGAGGCCTCAGCGCCTCAGTAGAGAGAGGTTGCTGAGGAAGTGTGGTTTTTTTCTTTGTTTGCTGGGGTTTTTGGGTTAATTTTGCAATGCAGTGAAGGCAAAGCTCAGCCTGGAAGCCTTATTTCTGTAAGTTTTTACTTTGTGTTTATTGTTTGTGTTTAGGAACCTTTTTGTTTGCCCCTCGTGCCTGTTTACTTTGTGTCTTTTATTTACTAAAAGTCTTTTTGTTTGAACTGCAGTCTGTCTCTGGGCCTCATTCCTTGTGCCATCCTGTCACACCCTCCTATTTGGGTGCATACCTTCTTTCCTAAAGAACCCAGGTCTCTCCCAAACACTATCCCAGTTATCAATGAAACCCAGATTCTCTGAGGTACACCAGTCTGACAGCCAACTATTGAGAGTAAGTAGTCTACTAAGCTTCACAACCCCTCCTAACAACAGGTAGAGGGCCAGAAACAATGACATTCCTAATTGTTTTACTTTCTGACAAAGTGATTTAAAATGATTCTTGAGTGTCTCGAATTCCTAAGTCTAATACCGTTAGTGCCTAAATGGACAATAAAAATGGACACCTGTTTATGGTTTTCAACTAGATTTTCCATCTGAGCAGCAATATCAAAAACTCTGGTAAACATTACATCTGTTATTAATTACAAGTTTTGGAGACACCAATGAAGAAACCCTGACCTTTAGATCCCCTTGTTGACCAGGCTGTGGTCTGCTGTCAGAGTTTCCCATCAAGTGAAGTGTTTTCTGTATGTCACCAGACATTGATAATTTTGGCTGTATCTGAAGGACCTGCCAACCAGAGTCAAGCATAAGGACTGTAGACTGGCATCATGGAGCTGTAGCTGGATTCATTTTTTCCATCCACTGATTAGTTCGACAAACATTCAATGGCCAGTGATTGTAAGGCAGATAATATAGGGTTAAAGGATGCGAACATCTGTGTTTGAGGGAACATAGGAATGTGGAAGCGAAACCTGTTTTTACTCAATATAACCCTGTGGCAAAGTGGTTAACAGTGTGCAGGTGCAGGAGTGCTGCGGTGATCAATAAACAGACAGACAACGATAATCCAGGTGCAATGGTGTTTTATTTTTATAATCCAAAGTCTGATGACAAAATAGTAAACAATAATGATAACAGGCAATACAGCGTTATGTATTGCTCCGTTTAATCCACGGATTGGTCCCGAAATAATAGTCCTAATAAATAAACACCCACATGTAACACAAACACAATCACAAGTCCACAGTGAGTGCTATAGTGCTCGTGGTGCAATTACAGTTAATTGTGAACAATGGTGCAGTGTTGTCCGGGTGATTGCTGGCCTTTAGTGACAGCTCCGGATCGTGTTAGCCGTCTAATAACAGCAAACAAGTGATTCTTTAGACACGATAAAAACAAACAAAACACTCACGATAACAATACGGGTTCTCCTTCCGGTTCAGCATTAACCATACAAAGGAGCAGATCACTTCGCTAAGTCCCCTTTTGTACCGTCAATCATGACCCCTTGGTTAACGAGTGCAACAGCTCCTCCAATCCGTGGCTGCCACATCGTTTCCCTTCCGGGTCGATGATTTAGTGTACCGTAGCCCCGCCCCTTTTCTAGATGACTTCCGCCTAACCCTGGGAATTAATTGTCTGGCCATCCAGTCCAGGCCACTCTGTTCCCTTTACACAGCGCCCTCACAGGTCAGGAGGGAGATTTATCAACTAGAATCATTCTGTTTCTGTCACAAACCCATACACAGACGCTTGCTCATCTTTTAAGGTTAATACATAGAGTAAGTGTTTACATCGATGTATTTTACCTTAAAAACGTGTCTTGTATATTCCAATAATGTGTAGATACTGTTGCAAATCTTTCAGTGTAAAAGCAGCATTTGCCACACAAAAAAATGACGGCCCAACAAAAATACTAATCAAGACACCAGGTGAATAATGTCATTTCATTTGTCACAACAAGTTCACAATTTAACAGTTCATTTCCTTGTCAACCGGCAATATATAGAAATCTCTATATACATTTTACCAAAGGAAAAAATGAATTTAATATGCATTATATAACAAATACTCATTACATTTAAATATGCTCAAATTACAATTACAGATATTGTTACATTAGTGTTTAAGTTTATAGTCGATTGGCTTCTTTAACAAAAAGAATAGCAGTTTGTAATGTGTTCTGGATTTATTGATTGATAAATTGATTTTTGCAAGTAGTTTCCTCAAGAGATCTGAAATGAGATGTGGCATCATGTTTTCACCACTTGGATAGATTACAGTTTCAAAATTAAAAGTGCTGGTACACTAACCACACATGCTGCTAATATTAATCAATATGGGTTAAAATAAAGAACTGTTTTTAGGGTTGTAAAGTAACTAGCACCAAGCAAAAAATGCCTTTAAGAAACGGACTGAAACAAGTACAGTACATGTCAACACAGTACAACTAAAATTCTAAACTGCATTCTCTCAGCCAATTGGGTTCTGATCCTATGGAAGATGCCCTCTAAAAGCTAACAGGACTTTCACAAAGCCTAAGCAATGCAGCTCCCATACACCAAACATGTGTGTTCCATTTATAATAACATTAGCAGAGCTTACTACCTACAGATACTGTAATTTACCTTATTGTTCGTTAAAGGCCCTCACCTTTATACCAAGACACCTAACTATCAATTATTATTGACGACTGTGCCAGATTATAATGCTTCATTGGTCAGGTCAGTATAATTTTATGTGGCCCAAATGAAGTCCCACATATGTTTTTGCAAGATAACATATTCAGTACTCCAGAAAATTAAAAGAGCATCATTTCAGACTTAAATTTTTCCAAAACAAAGTTAACAACAATAATCTAATTTGAGTATTTCAAGGGAGCACTCTTTAAACACTGAAATTAACAGATAAATACATTTTATTATCGGTGACATGCATCTAAACACAAGGCTCATGGAAATCTAAATCCCTAAGTATAGAGTGATCAGTTTTCCATAGTTTGAGAATGGTCCATATGAATGTGTCAGTATCAAGTATGGTCATCACTGGCACTGATGTAATCTATGATCTAATTAAACAGCAGATGACATCTTGGGAAATCCTGGCCCATTCTTCAGTCAGCCCTTTAATACACACCTGTTGACCTGTTCTGTATGCATTACATGTCCCTGTTATTGGTCTCAACAGGTCAAATCCTGGTCGACAACATTGAAAAGTTAATGATTTGTAAAATAAATAAAATCCTCATGGTGTACTGTGATTTATTGTGCAAAATATAATATTGACCGTCAAACAAAAACAAAATTAGGAAGTGATCTAGAAAGTACTGCCGTTACAGCGTGTTTGAATTGAGCATTTTGTCTCATTTACATGGGGTCCTAGGGACATCAGTATTGCATTCAATAATATCACAATCTGTAATTACTTTCATGCTCTGTCAGTTAAGAATTAAGCCTTCTGACTCGAAGAACGATAAGTCAATGTGTTACACAAAAGGCAGCAGTCACAAAAGATTAAAATAATCTGGTTTTGAAAAATTGAGGGTTGTAGCACATGGTAATATGTCTTCTGCAATGCTAGTTAATTCTAATAAACATGGGGTTCAGGGTTATAAAAAAAAACAGAACATGAAATCTATCACAAGCCTATCAGACCATGCATGTTCCTTTTTCATTCCACAAAATGAATTGTTTAGGTATTATTTCTCTTCCCCTTTGGGGATCCTATCACAATTTAGAGAAATACTGTGCTGTTATTCCCACTGGAAAAGGCCATATTGGATTAAATTCAAGGTTTCCTGGAACACATAGCCATTTCTGTCTCTGTTTCCGATTAACAGCCATCCAATAGCACTTTTAAAGAAGCAAATATTGTCAGGGTCAAGCAACTGCAAAATGCTAGGATGCATACGTGGCTTCAGTCGCTATGTCAGCAGGACAGTCCTGATTTCCTGCACAGGAAGCAATCTGAGAAAATTGGAGCTTTCTGAAAGAAAAGGTTTGGAAATAAACTAAAATAGCTGAGAAAGAATGTTGTTATTTAATCAGATTAACAACTCATTTCTTCTCCCCTAGTAGATTTATTTAAAAAAAAAAAAGAGAGAGAGAGAGAGAGAGAGAGAGAGAGAGAGAGAGAGAGAGAGAGAGAGAGAGAGAGACTTTTTAACACTCCTTTATTAACAAATTTTTATTTTTATTTTTTATTTTTTACAAATTTACAATATTTATTTTGCTGACTCCAGGGATCAGCCCAAGCCTCCCCAGCACATCGACACTAAAGACAAAAATAAAAACACACAATCACAGATTTATAATACTTTTAAAAAAACAGAATTATCTCATTTTCTACATTCATTTCACAAAGAGCACTATCTACACACCACAAAACTTCAAACCTCTCCAGATTGTTCATTATCTTAAAACAACTAGTAAAATAATTAGTAAGACCTCACCTAAAATATTGTGTTCAGTTCTGGTCACCTCATTACAAAAAGGATATTGCTGCTCTGGAAAGAGTGCAAAGAAGAGCAACCAGAATTATCCTGGGTTTAAAAGGCATGTTGTACGCAGACAGGCTAAAAGAATTGAATCTATTCAGTCTTGCACAAAGAAGACTACGCTGTGATCTGATTCAAGCATTCAAAATCCTAAAAGGTATAGACAATGTTGACCCTGGGGACTTTTTTGACCTGAAAAAAGAAACAAGGACCAAGAAGCTGCTTGATGAGATTCTGGGATCAAAAGCTACAAACAACCAAACAAGCAAGATGGGCTGAATGGCCTCCTCTCGTTTGTAAACTTTCTTATGTTCTTATGTTCTTACCCTCACACATGCACTGTACAGACTTTTCTTCTCTGCCACAGAGAAAGGAAAACTGCCAAGCCTAGCAGGGTCCAACAACGCTCCTGGTCTGGTCTGAGTGCTCCTCCTCGTCCAGCCTCTACTCAGCCTGTGCTGGCAATGCTGATCGGAGCTGCTCCATGAACACCCCAGCCACTCTCAGTAAGCGCAGTCCCAGCCTCACTGCTACCTCCTCCGGGCTGCTCCATTCCCCGGGCCCCTCAGATCTCTCAGCTTCACCACTCCTGCCCTAACCTGGAGACAAAACTCTGTGAATCCATCACCTCCAGTTTTAGTGCTGGATTACCTATCAGGGACTCCTCTAGACACCAATGCCTACTGTCTACCTCCACAGTCCTCTCTACCTTAAACAATCCCCATGCTTTCAGCATGCTACAGTAGACCTGTGGGAGCTGGGATGTATCCAGTCCTTTCTCAATATCAATTAAGAGAACGTCTTTGTCGTAGCCAAGCCCCCCCACACACTGCAGAAAATCAAAGGCCCATGGCCTCCAGCTCAGTGATTCTGGAGAAAGCACTGTTTCTGCAAAGTTTCTGCAAAGCCTGCAACCTAAACGCTGCCACTCTGCAAGCCAGATCTATCAAGCCCTGCCCCCCCCCACTTCCCGGGCAGATACAATACCTGCCGAGCCAGTCTAGCCCATCCCAAAAGAACTTCAGTAACTCGCTCTGAATTTCCTTTAACAGTAATTCTGGAGGCTCCACACAGTGCCACAGCATGGATGCCACAAGGTTATTAATTATCAATACTCTCCCCCTATAAGAAAGCTGAGGGAGCAGCTAGCACCACTTTTGCAGCCTTTTCTTAACTTTCTCCACCACCCCCTCCCAAATCTGCAGGCTAGCTGCTCTGTCTGTTCCTACAGAAACACCAAGGACCTTTACTGTGCCGCGCCTCCCCTAATCCCCCCAGCATTACAGGATGCACCTGTCCCTGCCAGCAGCCCAGAAGAGTGCCACTGCTCTTTCCCCAGTTTGTACGGGCAGAAGATGCCCCCTGGAACGCCTTCTGACACCGGCACAGCTCCTGCACATCACGCTGCCCCGTGACAAAGATGGTAATGTCATCAGCATAAGCTGTTACTCTCACTGGTTCCATGGTGCACTGAGGAACCACCACTCCAGTTAATACAGTACGCAGTCTGTGCACTAGAGGCTCTATGGCTAGAGAATACAGCATCCCTGATAGGGGACACCCCTGATGCACCCCTCTGTACACTGGAAAGGGAGAACTCAAAACCCCATTTACCCTCAGTATACTAAAGATGTTGCTATAACAGAGCCCAACTCCCCTGTAATGTTGTTGAAGCTAACGCCCTGGGATCCTTCAAGAAGCTGCTTGATGAGATTCTGGGATCAATAAGCTACTAACAACCAAACGAACAAGATGGGCTGAATGGCCCCCTCTCGTTTGTAAACTTTCTTATGTTCTTATGTTCTTATTTAAAAAGAGGATCAAATCAAAAAGCTCCTAGGCTTTTCTGGAGATATCCTACCCGATCAAAGGCTTTCTCCTGATCCAGCAATATCATCCCAGCATCAAACCCAAACAACTTGGAGGCCTCCATTATATCTCTAACAAGAAACACATTATCATGTATTGACCTTTTTGGTATACAATATGTCTGGTCCTGGTGCACTATCTCCCCTCCTCAAAAAACCTACCCTCGACCCCACTATCTCCCCTCCTCAAAAAACCTACCCTCGACCCCACCTCCCTCCAGAGCTGCCGTCCTGTCTCCCTCCTACCCTTCCTCTCCAAAACCCTCAAGCGGACTGTACACCGCCAGCTCTCTGCTTTCCTGTCCAACCACTCTCTGCTCGACACTCTCCAATCTGGCTTCCGCTCTGCTCACTCCACTGAAACCGCCCTCCTGTGTCACCAACTCACTAAACTCTGCCCGAGCTGCCTCTCTCTCCTCTGTCCTAATTCTCCTCGACCTCTCAGCTGCCTTTGACACTGTCGATCTCTCTATTCTACTATCCTCTCACGCTGACCTGGGAATCTCTGGCACTGCTCTGGCCTGGTTCTCCTCCGGCCTCTCCAACCGCACTTACCAGGTAACCTGGTGTGGAGCAACCTCCACACCTCGCCCTCTCTCAACAGGAGTCCCACAAGGGTCAGTCTTGGGTCCTCTCCTGTTATCTCTCTACACCCACTCCCTGGGCCCCCTCATCGCATCCTATGGTTTCTCATACCATTTCTATGCTGATGATGCTCAGATTTTCCTCTCCTTCCCCACCTCCGACTCCACCATCCCCTCCCGTATCTGTACCTGTCTGTCTGCTGTTACCTCCTGGATGCACTCGCATCACCTCAAACTCAACCTCTCTAAATCTGACCTCCTTTTCTTTTCCTCCTCCTCCTCCCCCTCCTCTGATCTCTCTATCTCTGTTCCTGTGGAATCTACCACCCTCTCTCCCTCTTCCTCCGCTAAGAACCACAGAGCCACCCTGGACCCCTGCCTCTCTTATTCCCAGCACATCTCCACTCTGGCACGCACTTGCCGATTCTTCCTGAGCAGCATCCGAAGAATCCGACCCTTCCTCACGCCACCCAGCTCCTGGTCCAGTCCTTGGTACTCTCCCGCTTAGACTACTGCAACTCCCTCCTGGCTGGCCTCCCTGCGTCCGCCACCCATCTGCTCCAGCTCATCCAGAACTCTGCTGCTCGCCTGGTGTTCTCTCTGCCTCGCTTCTCCCATGCAACTCCACTACTCCGCTCACTCCACTGGCTCCCGATCACCGCTCGCATCCAGTTCAATACTCTTGTACTAGCCTACAGATGCCTTGACCAGACTGCACCCAGCTACCTCCAGACCCTCATCTCTCCCTACACCCCCACTCGACCTCTCCGCTCCGCCTGCACTAGAAGGCTGGCTCTACCTCCTCTACGCTCCCCTGCCTCTAGAGCCCGCTCCTTCTCCACCCTCGCCCCGCAGTGATGGAATGACCTTCCTATAGATGACAGGACTGCGCAGTCCCTGACCACATTCCGGCGCCTCCTCAAGACACAGAGGAAAGCACCTGTAGAACTCCTCTGTTTTTCCCCTGGGACACATATCATCCTTCCTTAAATATGCATTACTTGCTCTTATCTGCCCCCTATTTTACTGCATGTAATCCTGTACTTCAGAGTACTGTAATCTGCCAAGTGTTTAATCTGTAGTATTTTGTATTTAATTATATCCTGATGTAACTATCACTGACACTGTTATCTGCTGTATTATTGAATTGCATTTTGTCACACTTGTACTTGCTTGAACCAAAGTCATTGTATTCATCATTGTATTTATCTTGCTCTTAATTGTATTATTACTTGCACTGTGATTCTTGAAATGTAATTGTTGACAACTGTAAGTCGCCCTGGATAAGGGCGTCTGCTAATAAATAAATAATAATAATAATAATATCTGCGCCATCACCTTCTTTAGTCTGTTGGCCACTACTTTTGAGATGATTTTATAATCCGTACATAGCAAACTAACTGGCCTCCAGTTTTTTATACAACAAAGGTCCCCCTTCTTGGGCAGCAGAGTCAACACAGCTCTCCGGCAACTCAGAGGCAGCTGCCCTTCTCTGATGCTCTCCTCTAGCACCTGCCAGAGATCATCTCCCAACTTCCCCCAAAAAGCTTTAAAAAACTCCACCGGCAACCCATCAATACCAGGATCCTTCCCAATATGCAGCTCCCCAAGGGCAGTAAACAGTTCCTCCAGGCTGAAAGAAGCCTCAAGATCTCTCTTGCTCTCCTCGGGGAACTGTGGTGGAAAAGCTGATGTTCCTTCCCATCCTGGTAAACAGTTTCTGCAGTGTAAAGCTGCTTGTATTATTATTATTATTATTATTATTATTATTTATTTCTTAGCAGACACCCTTATCCAGGGCGACTTACAATTGTTAGAAGATATCACATTATTTTTACATACAATGACATTATTTTTTTACACATTATTTTTATATAAAATTACCCATTTATACAGTTGGGTTTTTACTGGAGCAATCTAGGTAAAGTACCTTGCTCAAGGGTACAGCAGCAGTGTCCCCTACCAGGGATTGAACCCACAACCCTCCGGTCAAGAGTCCAGAGCCCTAACCACTACTCCACAAAATAATTTGCTCAAATCGCGAAACGTTTCTTTTTTTCCGGTGATTAACTGAATTCTATTCTGACTATGAGTGTAACATATATATATATATATATATATATATATATATATATATATATATATATATATATATATATATATATATATATATATATATATATATATATATATATATATATATATATATATATATATATATATACAATCATTTTTATAAATATAGATTGATATTTGATTGATATACATTGACTGGCCACAGGCACAGGCACATTGCATTGTTAGTAATCTCAGTGGGGTCCTTTTGAAATACATGTTACTTTTTTTTTTTATTAAAACAGCTCAAAGAATCTATGCAATTATTACCATGAAATAAGGCAATATTATCTTGTAATAACACAATATTTTGTTTGTTTGTTTGTTTGTTTTAATCTATGGTACTACAATTCCTAATGCATTTACAACTGAAACCTATTTAGTACCGAAATCTGGCACATTACAGTAGTTGGAGTAATAACAAACAGAAATGTTTCCAAACATGCTGTAATGAACACAAACTGGCATAAAGTTATCTGCATTGTAATTTACAGGAATCCATTCATGTTAACCCTTATTTAGCCTGTCATTTTCAGCACAGTGCATCTATCAAATAGTTTGCTTTATGCATTTGGAATAGAAAGCAACTCCCTAAATTTAATAAGTTCTATTTTACACATATATCATATACAATACAGTGAATATAGTATATTTTACAACATCAACACTAACAATAACATTTAACAAAATGCCTGAAAATCATGTTAAAGATTGTACAGTATTAATACATTACAAGCAGGCATACTATATATACTGCACCAGTAACCTACTAGAAACCTGTGAATAATTGTGAATGTGAAATTCAGATTGCATTGCAGCCATGCAATTAATTTGCACTGTGCCCTATGTAAGCTTAAGAGCAATGCAAATTACTCAGCACACACAAATAATGATCTGCAATTATAATAATGAGGGTCTCAATTAGCTCATCGGTTGCAGCCCAGAGCTGACAGAGTTAGGAGTACAGAGAGCAGTAGTCGCTGTATGACATTTGTGGTGTATGAAAATACAAACCAAAAAGAAATGTCAGAGGAAGGCAGCAAAGTCCTCTTGGTGCACTGAAAAGAAAAGTATTCTGAGAAGGAGCTGAGAGTCCTTATGGCTGAGGTCACTCAGCATGAAGCAGAGTTGTTTGGAAAAGCCTCAGCCAACATCAGTTATGCTAGTATCCTTAGGAAATTATATGTATTGGCCTGCCCTTTTCAGCATGACATCCAGAAATTAGCCTAGCACGCTGGAAAAGGTGGATTGGGCTATCCTTCCAGACATTCCAACTGTGGTCTGGAAGGAACCAGAGGCTAGGTAGTGCAGAGAACATAGCACTTTCACATGTGCAGGGATAGAGGTCCCTAGATTGTCGCTGGGGTCTAACTCATCCCTCAATTCAGCTATTAGATCTAGGATGACCTGCGGAGTGAGACGACAACGCTTTAGCACCGCATCCTCCGGCATCCCAAACAAAGTGATCCAGGGATTGAATATGCAGGGTCTTCTTTATCTTGCCCTTCTGATCTGAATGTGTTCCTGCCTCTCCTCAACAACAGTCAAGTGTCGCCGCATCAGGAAGTATACCACAGCAGCCATCCTGAAGCCAATGACAGGTCTCTGCAGGTGTGTGCTTTTATACAGCTCTTAGTTACTCGCATCTACAATGGTTTGCACCTTGTATAAGATAACATTTTTGGTGGGTCAGCAATTGCCTAAGTGCAATTCAAAATCCTTACATTACATTATAATATTTGGATTAATGATGGCAAACTGCACATTTGATAGCGAGTGCAGAACGTCAGGTGAACACCATTCTTTACATACACCACATTCTTAGCGGACACTAAAATCAGACTTTACGGCTGCTCAGCACAATTTACGGACGCATTATGGGGGTTTTGCACCCGCAAATCACTTTGCGCGTATCCTTACAACTACCCCAAAATGTGTTTTAGAACATATTTTATTTTTGTTCACACACCTTTTGGCCTATTTAGTTTGAGTTCAGAATCCCAGTTTCCCTATGCATCTCACCTTTGTTGTTTGCTGTTTTGCTCCTAGCTTGTTTTTTTTTGCCCAAGGGCCTCTTCTCTCTTATTCACACTGTTTAGTTCTATTGCAACATATTTCCCAATGTTTTTCTGCAGAAAGCCTGGCTTTACTGTATTTTTGGGGTTTCACATGGTATGAAAAGGAGTTACTGTATGGAGAACTTTCTAAGGAATGTTTTATTTTGCTATACAAATATACTTTGCAATATACAAGAACAACAATGTGTGTGTAATTCTAATTTGTGTTTGCGTATGCAATTGTTTTCAACTGCAGAAGCTATTCGGAAAATAATATGTGCTATGCAATTCAGTTCTATAAATAAAGAATATTGATAGCAATTAGCCCTGTAACTTATATTGATATACTAATTTATGACTGTGCCTGTTATTCATTATACTGTTGATTTTTTTTTCACAGCTCTTGTGGGATTCACCCATTATTTAACAATGCTACTGTTTCTGCTCAATGAAGGACTGCTTCAATAGGATGGAAACTGGACACCAACATTAGTCTTTTTAGTGTCATTGAGTTGCCCTATTTCACTAATGACTTGAGGATCAATTAAAATAAAAAGAGGACATGGATGAATTGAAATACTTGTAAAAATCCCTATGTGGTCAGAAAGAGAGCCTGTGGTTTAATCTGTCTCCAGGTGGGGTAAGGTCAATGCTTTTTAACTATTTTGGGCTGCCATGGTTTCACTGGCTCTGCATTAATCATTGGTGACTGAACTAAGATACTGTTTTTAAGACTATGTGCAGCAAAACAGTGTGTTCTGTAGCTTCCAGGAATTAATTGTCTGATTTGGAAAAAGCTGACAAGAGACAAGTCTCATCTTTTGTATCTACTGTTGATCGCAAAGCTCCACTTCAGCTCCACTTCAGCTCCTTGAGAATTAATATTATTTTGAGATTCACTGCAACCTTCATGTTCCTACTGGTACATTTATTTTCACATTTAGGTGCATAAAGATCATTGATGTGATGTCACAGCTGTTTGCAGGATAATTTCTACTGGCATGCACTCATCTATAATTCAGTGGTGGTGAAACTTTTGAGTTCTTAGCTAAACCACCCAAGGATTCATTTTGTGGTTTGTGACAGTAAATTACCCAATGCAAATCTCTACAGTCATTATGTTTGTGAAATGCATATACTAAGACATCAATAACAAAACAATGCAGCCTTCAGTTTCACACACAGAAGAACATTGTGCAGTGAAGTTTCCATTCTGCTTTATTGGAGTACTTGGCTCATCCTCAAGTAAGTTGATGAAGGTTCATTTGCAAGATTTCCATGGTTTTACATGACGCTGGTAGAGAATAAACAACATGCCTCACACAGGAGCAAAGTTAACATTCTTAATTATTTACTTCTAATATAACAAAATATTATATTAAGCCATTTTAACTAATTGTCCTGCTGGAAGAAAAACACTGACAAGTGAATCAACAAAAGTGAGCAATCCTTTTATCCCTTTTATCTCACTTCTGCAGTGTTCAAAGGTTCAGCAGCACCTGCAGCATGTTGGCGGATAGACCAAGTGCCCCCAGGGAAGAACTAGATCTCAATACTCGGCATCATCTTAGAGCAAGAATTGATTCATTTTGCTCATGATGAAATAAAAAAAATCTTGCAATTGTTCAAAGGTTTACAGCCTCAGGAAATTGTACCCCAATTGATAAAGCTGTTCTAGCTGGTCATCCCATGTTTTTGCTGGTTTAAGAGGTTATTCAGGGTTACCCGCATGTATAAGAAGCAGTCTTCTTATCCACCTATTCCTAATACCTGCTAGCAAGTTACTGCCAAGTGATATGCTGCAATGCAAACGAGAATACCTTATGGATTAACAGAGATAACACATTTTTGTATGTGTAAGAGCAGCAGAACACATTGAATTATAACCACTGGTGTGATCCCTGCCCGCCCCACACCACTCTAGATAAATTAATATCAATTATAAGGGTACCTTTTCCATCTCTGTAGTTCTTACAGTAAAACAGCACAAGATAAGTTCTTACTTTCCCAATGCCTAGCATTGACTTGACTGGAACTCTTAAATTGCTGTCTGCTTCTCCCCTGAGGGAGAATAGATTTTTTACTGGCATGAAGGAGAGGTTGATGCTCTGGAGCACCCATGCTTTCGTTCTGCAGATGAAGCAAAGCTGCTGTTCCTGTTCCCGTACAGTTTCTTGGTAATTGAGTCATTATACTTTCTTTGAAACTTTTTTTGTTTTATTTGCAGTTGCTTTCAGCTAATGGTTAATGAATTGAAAGGTATGCAGATCAAAGCCTGTAAAATTGTAAAATGGGCTGTTCATAATATTGGCATTGATTTTATGACCATTTAAAACTGCATTACATGATTAAAAATATTGAATATTTCCACCCTTCGTGTTGCATTTGGAAAACAATCATGACATAATTAGATTACATTTGAAATAGGCTATTACCTATTCAGCTTTTAAAGAAGGTGAAGAGAAAACACAATGATTAACAATTCATGATTTTTTGGTGGAAAACTACCTTTTACTTATCTAAAATACAGTAGCTTTCCTAGGGCTCGGATAATGGTATTGAATAATAATAATAATATTTTTTATTCCATTTTATGTTAGTTAACATGTTTGTATTTCTTAAAACGAGAATTTTTTTTTCAAACCAAAAAGGTAATTGGACCATTAAGGCCAAATATTTTTTTTTTCCAGAAATCCATCACAATTATATTCTTCACTATTTTTTTAAAATAAACAAAGTTGTGTAGAAGGTTGTTTGGCCATTACATTCGGTATCTCAAAGAATAAACAATTTAGTCTGCTTTAAAGATTGTGCAACAGATTATGCAGTCCTGCCGTGCTTTCGAATTATCACCTCACCTCCCCACCCAGCACCACCTCACTCCCAGCCGTGTCTGGAGGGGGGGAGTATACATTGATCCTCTGCTGAATATTTTTGGTTCACCAAGGTGAACATGTCACATGGATTTATTATTTTATTGTTTGTTTTTTAGCAGGCGGCACTGGGATGCTCCAAAGGATTTTTCTTCAACCATTGTTTGGGTCCATGTTTTTGGAAATCTGTCAGATTTTGTATTATAATAAATGTAGTTATTTAACACAAGATTGTCCTGACTGAATTTACTTTATGTCATTTTGTATGTTTCTCATTTTATAGGACATACTCTAAAATCATTTGAACATCTGGCTTGAAAAAAGTAAATGTAAACTACTGATTCTATCGATTTCCTATTTTTATTTAACATAACTGCAATATTTATTTATTTATTTATTTATTTATTTATTGCATTTATATATTGCTTTTATACAAAAGTATCGCACAGCACTGTACAGTACATAGCAGAAAAAAGAACAAACCACAATACATTTGTATAGCATGTCACACATACAACTGCCACAGTCAATTTTATATTACTTTTGAGAGCAAATGTATTTTGGGACACTGGTCAATACAGATAACAGGACTACATTATGCTTTGAAAATGGTCCTTTCATGATTTTAACTTTGGCTTAAATAGTAAAAGTTGTAAACATCTTAGTTGTTTTTTTCAGTACATCAAGCTTTTCTTCTAATCTGGAATTTCCATTTTCAGATCGGCCACTATTTGCTGAATAACCATCTGGCAAATTACTTGGCTTCCTTGTGTTGCTTTCCAGCAAACTGTGAAACTGAATTAAAGGACAACTGAGTTTGAAACATTAAAAGTCGAATGCACCAACGTGGATTAAATAAAACTCAGTTTAGTGCTAATCTAGGGTGAGTTGATCTGGGGTTATTTATAATCACAGTTACATTGCATGACAAAAATGTAAACCAGGATTAGTAAATCTTGGATTAAGCAGGTCATCCTAGATTTCTGATTAGCAATCAGTCATTATTTGTATACACCGTATTCAGCAAATGTAAAAGCAAATAAACAAAGAAGAGTTCAAGCTTAAGAAAACATTACATTCTATTAATTTCACTCATTATATACTATTGTATAAGATTTTTTTTTAAATTAATTATCAAAAAGCGACAACATAGGCCCCGCATGCAGCCTGTGGCTTTCCTACAACCCTTAACCTGATCTCTAGTTTTGCCGACCGGGTTGTCCTGCATTAATTCCAAATATCAATTAACTGTAAGAATAGCTTTGTTTTACTTTGTGTAAACTTTAAAATATTTATTTTAGCGTGAAAGTGTTTATAGGCTACCTAAAGTGGCAAATTATAATATATTTATTTTATTGTCCTTGATTACGATGCTTCAGGCAAAGACATTAAAAAGCTATGGAAAGTATTCATTTATTGGAAACGATACATTTAGAATGAGCGTTAATTTAAAGCCACTAAAGTTTGTTAGTTATCGACACCCATATATGCAGGGGTTAATTTATAAATAAAAAGGCACCGATTCTTATAATTAAGGAAGAGGGATAACATTTCTTTTACCATATTCCACTGACCGTGATTTACAGTAGCTTCCATATAATGTGCTTCTCATGTTCTCATGTGCTTGTGGGTTTCAAGCCTTATTGCTGGTGTCGGTAGCTGCCTGCCGACCATAGCCTAGCCCTGTTTTAATATAATATTCAGGTTTGAACAATACCAATGGTGGGCCGACTTAAGGACAAGCATTAGTTTTTTGGTGCTTCACTGTTTTGGGTTGTGAAACAAAACTAGTACTTTTCTTACCCATTGATGTCACATCCTAAAATATATCATTACAGAACACTTTTGTCATTCAATTCATTGTGCAGCACATTTTCAACATCTGCCCAATCCGATCTTTCAAGGGCAATCTAGAGTCTCTACATGCTGCTACCCCTGATGCACTCGAATGTCATTCCAATCTGGATGTTGATCTGTAATATGTTGCAGTCCAAAATTCAGGAGAGGCGGCGAAGACGGCAGCCCAACGAGCCACCTCTGGGGAGGAGGCAGAGACGGTGTCGGCATCGAATGGGGCGACATTGAGTGGAGCCAGGACGACTGGATCTGCTGGAACCCTGACCCATTCCAGACCCGGGGGAATGGCGGACTGTAGGCCTACCTCAGTAGCCTCAAGGACCAGGATTGGTGCTACCTCTGCACGGAGTTCGGGCACAAGGTGGCATGCTACCCCTTCCAAGAGGAAGAGGATGACCTGTCTGACCCGAAGCAAAAGAAGAAGAGGAGCGGCCATCCCCGGAGGCGTGTGAGGGAGTGGTTGCCAGAGGCAGCGCCAAAGGGAGTGCCCAGCAGCGTCACCAGCACAGGAGGGCCCAGCAGCGTTGCACTGTAAATGTACAGTATATATATAACAGTATTAAAATAGGTAAAATGAAGACGGAACAGATTGCATTGTACAGATGATGTTTACATTGATCAAAAACCATGTTATTTTGATTCTTTCACCCTTGCATATATAGACGTTAACCTTTGGGCACTCTCTGCTGCAGCAAACCACAACTGAACTGCTTCTATTTTATTTGAAAAAATGTTGCACAACTCTCGCTAGAGCTCTCGCTAAGATGACGCAAATAATATTTAAATTAGTATATTGCGGCTCTCTTCATTAACATATTTTTACTTAGTACATACGACAAAATGTGCACTTTGCGAATTGTCGTAACCAAAATGCAAATTGCGGTATGTTTGCGCTGCGACTGGCCCATCTTAGTACATCTACCCTTAAGTGTTCGGCCGATGGGACGTTCGCCCCTGAGATGGGGGCTCTGTAACAGGCTGCACTGACTCGCCGTCGTCACCTGTTGGCTATTGAGTGCCGTGCCCAGAGCCGACCTTCTACAAACATGTTAATGAGCAGCAGAGGATGCTGGGAGTGGGGAAATATGGTAGGGGAAAGCTGTATTATTGTTGTGTTTATTAGTTATTGTGAAGTTCCAAATATTGTTGAATGTATCACCCTGTAATTGTTGAAACCCTTCCTGTGTTATTTGTGCAATATATGAATGTCACCTTGAGAGGCGGAGTAGTGCTCTGGGGTGGGGGAAGGGCTGTCTGCATGTATGTGGGACTTTGTGGATGGTATTGACTTGCTGTTAGCTGCTTAATAAAACCACATTGGATTTGAGATCCTTGGTGTGTGTCTCCAGTGATCCCTGTATGTGCTACAATATATACTATATATGTAGGCTTACGTGTACTGTTTTGCATTGTTTTAAAAAAATTGTTACATTTGTATTTTTTTCTCTATTTCTTCTTGCCTTCACTTAAATATACAATATAGGCTACACAGTCATAATGTGAAACCAGGTTGTTATTATTATTATTATTATTATTATTATTATTATTATTATTATTATTATTATTATTAAGCTTGCTTGTAGCTTATTTGTTTGTGACCAATGGGGTTTTTCTGAATATTCATCAGGTGAGATTTGCCCTGACTAGCATTTCATGTTCTCCAAATTGAGACTGATTGCACGGTTGTTTTACAAAAAAGGTACATTTTGTTAAGGTATGCTGCCATTACGTCCAAGTTTAAACCACCTCCAAGGAAATTTAATTTAATTTGACTGAATCCACCTTTCACATGTAAACCTGGATTAAAATCAGTGGTGCAATGTAATTATATTTAATCTTTTATGTTGAAGAAATGTTTAACCTTGGATTAATTCTAAACATTTAAAACATTTTAATTAATTTTAATCTGAGTTAGTGATTAATCCACATTGGTGCGTTCGACTCTAAATCTCATTAAAATCCAAGGGCCCCTGTTTAAGAAGAATCTCAAGAATCTCTTTTGAGCCAATCAAATAAATATATAATCACACAATGTACATTCTCTTTTACATTTATTCTATGCTGAAGCCCAAAATGCCTCTTCAGGATTTACAAGTCAGACAGACAGAGTCATCCACCATTTTCTCTGTCTCTCTGGAAAGTGATTTATTTAAAGTCAATTATTTGTCTACACAAGAAAAAAAAGAGAAATTAGAAACGTTAAGGGATGAAATTAGAAAAAGGCTGTACTTGTTTATGACAAACAACTAAGCTAGTAGGTGTAACCGGAAAGGGTTGTATCTGCTGAGTAAAGACGAGTATAATGATCACATCACATTGTCTTGACAGCCCTTGACAGCTTAGAAAAAGGAAATCATTACTCTTCTAAGCGTTTTGACTTTTCCAGGACTATAAAACCATCTCCTCCTGATGTAAGATTTTGTCTTTTGAGTGAGAGTGCATCTATCTCTACTTTTAAAGATGATACATTTAGGACACAAATGCCAAGATCTTCCTTCTCCAAAAAGCCCTCTTTTGTCTTTTAGGCTGTCAGCTAAAAAAAAAAAAAAAGTATACTCAGGTGTATTTATTTAAAAAGGTTAAGCTGTGTTGAAAATACTTCTAAGGCTTCACCCACGGCAAAGGGATGTCAACAGTGTGCCAATTGGTTTAGCAGAGATTAGTCTCCTGTCAGACATTGGCAAACCTAGGTTTGTTGCTACAGGTAAATATACCAAGTATAGTTTATGATCTAGTCTTGCATTAATTTATCAAGTGCCTTGGAGAAGGTCCTGGGTTGGCCGGTCAGTATTTAGCTACAGCGCCTACTATGGCATGGAATAGCCTGGACCAGAGTATCTGGGATATGATTGAGCATCAGATAAATAACCCAAATGTATCAGCTAAATAAAGAATAATGACTAAGATTACATTTATATTAATGCGTAGGTTCCAAGAATTATCGAAGTGTAAATGTTTCTGATCTCAGCTTGAATGTATGATGAGGTTGTCTTTTAGAGTGATGTTGTTTTTAATGAATGTGAAATCACTGCTGTCTGTTTCTGGTCCTCTTGCCAGGACACTCTTGTAAAAGAGGCCTCGGTCTCAATGTTTTTTTTTCCTGGTTAAAGAACGGTTAAATAAAGAAAGAAATAAATACATTTTGCAGACAATGTCCTTGTAGTACAGCCTTCATTAAACATATTTTGAAAAGTATGCACAGTATAAACACTTACCAAAAATAACTAGTTTCTGTCTTATTTTTTTATGCTTGTGTTGTCATGTGTTTAAACCTTACTGTGTGTTCTGTAGGGCTGTGCAAAGGATCCCTTGCTCAAGAGCTTACTGTGTGTTCTGTAGGGCTGTGCAGAGGATCCATTGCTCAAGAGCTTACTGTGTGTTCTGTAGGGCTGTGCAGAGGATCCATTGCTCAAGCTCATACTCAGAGACATCATACTGGTATGTGTACTCGATACTCGATTGTACTATGTATTTCAGGCACTGATTTTCATTCAGAAAGTTACCAGACAGTGGCAGCGCTTTAATGTTTATTTAACAAAGATTTTGATAAGAATGGCAGGAACTCCAAAGTTCACACCAGCAGCAGAAGAATTCAAATACAGGGTTTTTGTTTTTTAACTCACCGCTCACTGCTGCAACCCCTGAACTAACTCGGGAGAGACAAGGATGTGCACACGCATCCTTCGAAACGAGTGCCATCAGCCATCCGCTTTTTTCCCACTCTGCAAGCCCGCTGTGGAGCCATATCCAGAACTTACAGCGTCGGAGGACTGCTAAATTGCGTACAGGCCGGCCTGCAGACGCCCGGCCACCCACAGGGGTCGTTGGTGTGCGGTGAGTCAAGGACTCCCCAGCCGACCTAAACCCTACCCTGCCCAGGCAGCGCTTGGTGAATTGTGCGCCGCCCCTGGGAAATCCCATTTACGGTAGGCAATGGCATAGCTTGGATTCGAACCGGCAATCTCCAAGCTATAGGATGCATCCTGCACTCCAGGCGGAGTGCCTTTACCGGATGCACCACTCGGGAACCCCACAAATACACTTTTTATAAAAGAGCAAGAAAAAAATACAAGGAAAAAAAAACAGTTGCTCATATAACCTTCATAAACTTGTACTTATATTTGCCTTCAGTGTGAGAAAGAAATCACCAGATACCTGAAAGGACTCGGACAATCAGTTTTCACTTTAATCTTGTCAGTAAAAATATAGGAAAAAAACTGTTGGTCTATTTAAAATATATATACTGGTCAAAAATAACATGTTCACAGTAATAGTATATGTCTCTGTGGTTTTGGACTGCTATATATATATATATATATATAGGAGGCTGTGTGGTCCAGTGGTTAAAGAAACGAGCTTGTAACCAGAAGGTCCCCGGTTCAAATCCCACCTCAACCACTGACCCATTGTGTGACCCTGAGCAAGTCACTTAACCTCCTTGTGCTCCGTCTTTCGGGTGAGATGTAATTGTAAGTGACTTTGCAGCTGATGCATAGTTCACACACCCTAGTCTCTGTAAGTCACCTTGGATAAAGGCATCTGCTAAATAAATATAGTTTTGTTATTCAGGACAACCCTCCACAACTTGGTACTGTAAATGAGAAAGCTGTTACATTAAAATGGCCAACAGGCATTGCATTCATCTCTGTTTAATAACAGTTACAGCTTTGGTAAGCAAAAGCTTTTTTGACTAAAGGCTACATTATTTTGACTACACGATGAATGAGGGAAAAAAAAAAATCTTCCATCACATCTGAGCACCATAATGAGCTTTCAAACTGCAACAGCCTGTGTGTCACACTGATAACAAATAAAGTGAAATTTGTGAATGCAAAACATTTGTTTTACAACAAAATTAGAACCAAGCATTACATATTTACAATCTTTAGATACTTCTTTTCTTTTTTCTTTTTTTTTACTACATAAGATGATAATTCAAGATAAGCATGGATTCTTCAAAGCCATGCACACTATCAGTTCTAGACTGTGTTTGTTACACTATGTACTTTGTTACATTTTACATACATGATTTCCATGTTTTATATACGGAATTGTTGAAAGAAATTACAATTCTGATTTGCTTTTTACAGCAGGTCCAGCTGTACATGCTGTAACTATACAAGACGTATTGTATTTATTCTAGTATCTCATTTATGCATTAACATTCCCTGCTTCAAAGAATGTATTTGTAGGTGTGACAAAGACGACTGAGCGGTGACGTCACGTCAGAAGCAGGAACAAAACACAGAGAGGAGTTTGGTGAAGCTGAGCGAATGCTTTCGCTCAGCATTTAATGAATAAACAGAACAGAAAAATAAACGGTTGTAACAACAAACACACAAAAACAGGACACGGCACTTACGCCAAAATAAATAGATAAACAAAAACGGACTAACACTAAACAAACGGTGGACGGACAGACACACAAACACGGTGAGTAAATAATAAAACAAGTACCGTGCTGGTCCTACCAGCACGATATAGTGTTCTATATATTTCCTATATCTCTCTCTCTCTCTCTCTCTCTCTCTCTCTCTCTCTCTCTCTCTCTCTCTCTCTCTCTCTCTCTCTCTCTCTCTCGTCTCTCCACTCACGAACACCCAACCCGAGTGAGTGAAAACATGCAGCTTTTATGCAGTTGTACGAGACTTCGATTGCTAGTCAATCATTCAATTGGAATCTCGGTACAACTGCACGTGAATTAATTAAGTGCACTCCCGTGACCACACATTGCATTTTAACTAGCACGTGAAGTGATTTGTGCCCTCCGTGCCTAAATATAAATCTACATTTTAAATCACAAGTGAAACACAGACCCGTTTATATCCCGTGTACCGATGACTATACACCAACATTTACACACAACACGTAACACAAAATACACACGGGGGCACTTTGCCACATATACCCCCCTTGTGCAAAGCACACATGGCCTCAATGGCCACCTCCCCCTCAGTCCCAAAGTCCCGGAAGAGGGGAAGCAAGTTGTTTCTGGGGGTGGCCATGGTGAAATGTCTGGCACCCCCAATTCTTCGTGGCTGGCAGCTCCCTCTTCCGGGCTTCAGCCACACTATCTCCTGCCGCGAAAGTGCAGCTGGGGAGCTGGTCTCCTGACCTCCCCCTTCTTCATGGCCGGCAGTTCCCCTCCGTGGGGCTCCGACCACACAACCTCCGGCAGCGAAACTGCTGCGGGGAAGCTGGTCTCCTGACCTCCCCCTTCTTCATGGCGGCAGTTCCCTCCGTGGGGCCGGCCACCCACTTCCGGCAGCGAAACTGCTGCGGGGAGCGGGTCTCCTGACCTCCCCTCCTTCGTGGCCGCTAGCTCCCCTCCGTGGGGCTCTGGCCACCGTGTTTCCTGCCACGGAAATGCGGCTGGGGAGCTGGTCTCCTGACCTCCCCCCTTTCTTCATGGCCGACAGCTCCCCTTCATGGGGTTCTGGCCATAGTGTAGCGACCCCAGGCGAAGCAGGACCCTCGACTACCCCAGGCGAAGCAGGATCCCTGGCGACCCCAGGCGGCGGCAGCGGACCCTCGGGAGGCGATGGCAGCAGCAGCGGACCCTCGGGAGGCGGCGGCAGCAGCAGCGGACCCTCGGGAGGCGAACTTCGGGAGGAGCCCCTGGCCATAGAGGCGGCAGCGGGAGCTCCACTTCTCCCTGCGTACCCTGTACCCTGTGTGGAGCAAAGGCAGCCCCAGGCGTGCGGAGCGACAGGCAGCCCCAGGCGTGCGGAGCGACAGGCAGCCCCAGGCGTGCGGAGCGACAGGCAGCCCAGGCGATGCGGAGCGACAGGCAGCCCCAGGCGTCGCGGAGCGACAGGCAGCCCCAGGCGATGCGGAGCGGCTGGCAACCCCAGGCGTCGCGGAGCGGCTGGCAACCCCAGGCGATCGCGAGGCAAGCATCCTTGGGCGGCGAGGCAAGCATCCTTGGGCGGCGAGGCAGGCATCCTTGGGCGGCGAGGCAGGCATCCTTGGGCGGCGAGGCAGGCATCCTTGGGCGGCGAGGCAGGCATCCTTGGGCGGCGAGGCAGGCATCCTTGGGCGCAGCGAGGCAGGCAGTCAGGACAAGCTGGGGTGCGGGTTTGGCCCTCTTCTCGGCCACTGTGGCGGGCGGTTCTTCCCATGCTTTCCTCAGCAGCCTATGCAAGGGCTGCTGAGGACCGCCAGCATCTAGTCCTGGTCCTTCTGGTGACGGGAGAGGCAGCTCCTGCTCCTCTCCTCGTGGACGGTGGGGAAGTGATACCAGCAGGCATTCATCCTCTGCTGGTGGGGAAGTGATACCAGCAGGCATTCATCCTCTGCTGGTGGGGAAGTGATACCAGCAGGCATTCATCCTCTGCTGGTGGGGAAGTGATACCAGCAGACATTCCTCCTCTGCTGGTGGGGTTGGCGGAGGCAGAGGCAGCTCCTGCTGCTCTGCTCCTGCCAATGGAGGTGGCGGAGGCAGAGGCAGCTCCTGCTGCTCTGCTCCTGCCAGTGAAGGTGGCGGAGGCAGAGGCAGCTCCTGCTGCTCTGCTCCTGCCAGTGAAGGTGGCGGAGGCAGAGGCAGCTCCTGCTGCTCTGCTCCTGCCAGTGGAGGTGGGAGCGGCGTGTAGTCTCCTGGCGGCGGAGGTGGGAGCAGCGTGTAGTCTACCCTTGTTTCAGGGGACTGGTGCGGCCCTCCCCTCTTGCAGGGGACTGGTGCGGCTCCGCCTGGAAGGGGAGACCAGCAGGCATTCACCCTCTGCTGGTGGACAGGGACCCAGCAGGCATTCACCCTCTGCTGGTGGACAGGGACCCAGCAGGCATTCACCCTCTGCTGGGGACAGGGACCCAGCAGGCATTCACCCTCTGCTGGGGACAGGGACCCAGCAGGCATTCACCCTCTGCTGGGGGACAGGGACCCAGCAGGCATTCACCCTCTGCTGGGGGACAGGGACCCAGCAGGCATTCACCCTCTGCTGGTGGACAGGGACCCAGCAGGCATTCACCCTCTGCTGGTGGACAGGGACCCAGCAGGCATTCATCCTCTGCTGGTGGAGGAGGCAGAGGCTGTGGACACTCTACCTTCCCCTTCTTGGGCCGTGGACGCACCGACTCCTCCCTCTTGGGCTGTGGACGCACCGACTCCTCCCTTTTGGGCTGTGGACGCACCGACTCCTCCCTTTTGGGCTGTGGGCGCACCGACTCCTCCCTTTTGGGCTGTGGGCCACCGACTCCTCCCTTTTGGGCTGTGGACGCACCGACTCCTCCCATTCAGGCGTGGGACGTTCGGACTCCTCCCACTCAGGCGTGGGACGTTCGGGCTCCTCCCACTCAGGCGTGGGATGTTCGGGCTCCTCCCACTCAGGCGTGGGACGTTCGGGCTCCTCCCACTCAGGCGTGGGGCGTTCGGGCTCCTCCCACTCAGGCGTGGGACGTTCGGGCTCCTCCTGCTTGGGCTGTGGACACTCAGGCTCCTCCCACTTGGGCTGTGGACACTCAGGCTCCTCCTCATAACTGCGGAAGGGACAGACGGCAAAGTAATGCTGCTGGTTACAGAGGCAGCACAACAGTGGTGACCTACAGCTCCTCGGGTGCCTGGCCCTGATGTACGCCTCCTCCTCCCTGTCCCTCGCTTCCCGGTCCTTTTTCCACCTCATCCTGTCTTCCATTTTTTGTTGTTGTTGTTGGGTTTTTTTTTTTTAAACCCCAAATTGCGGTTCCTGCTCTGGCCTGAGTCCTGGGCGCTGTAGCTCCCAGTTCTGACACCACGTGTCACAAAGGCGACTGAGCGGTGGCGTCACGTCAGAAGCAGGAACAAAAACAACAGAGAGGAGTTTGGTGAAGCTGAGCGAATGCTTTCGCTCAGCATTTAATGAATAAACAGAACAGAAAAATAAACGGTTGTAACAACAAACACACAAAAACAGGACACGGCACTTACGCCAAAATAAATAGATAAACAAAAACGGACTAACACTAAACAAACGGTGGACGGACAGACACACAAACACGGTGAGTAAATAATAAAACAAGTACCGTGCTGGTCCTACCAGCACGCGATAGCAATTGTTCTATATATTTCTCTCTCTCTCTCTCTCTCTCTCTCTCTCTCTCTCTCTCTCTCTCTCTCTCTCGTTCTCCACTCACGAACACCCAACCCCGAGTGAGTGAAAACATGCAGCTTTTATGCAGTTGTACCGAGACTCGATTGCTAGTCAATCATTCAATTGGAATCTCGGTACAACTGCACGTGAATTAATTAAGTGCACTCCCGTGACCACACATTGCATTTTAACTAGCACGTGAAGTGATTTGTGCCCTCCGTGCCTAAATATAAATCTACATTTTTAAATCACAAGTGAAACACAGACCCGTTTATATCCCGTGTACCGATGACTATACACCAACATTTACACACAACACGTAACACAAAATACACACGGGGGGGCACTTTGCCACAGTAGGGTTTATCTTTTATATATTTTTTTGTCACCATAGGAACCGAGGAGTTCAGTTAGTTCATCCTTCTTTTCATTCGATGGCTTAACACATGCACTGCTCAAATGTATAGGGACTTTTACAGTATTTAAGGAACTGTAGGACTGCATTTATTTGGGAAAGCAACACATTTTATGGGGTAATTATGATCTCCTCTCAATTCTTGTGGCATCGCTGTGAAAGGAAGGTCTAAATTGATGGGTGGTAGAACACAAAATGAGTAAAATAACATAGAGTACTGTGTGGAACCTGAACACTGCTTTTAGATGATAGCAGTTACACTTGAATCCTGTATCCTGTTTTTCTGCTAAGGAACACAAGGACCCTATTTAGCAACATTCACAAACCCCTAAGGTAATCACAAAACACTTTTGCAGATAGTTTGCGCACCAAAATCAGGCATGCGTGTGGGCAAACAGACTTTGCCCACCTATGTGATTTAGCCGTGTTCTAGTGCCCTGGCAAGTCAGCTAGCACTGGACATGGGCTGAACTTTAGAGGAGTGTCCTCATTTACATACAAATGTAGTGAATTAGCAAACCATCAACAGTGTTAGCGTTCTGACATCTGCCAACTGCTTCAGGCTGACCTGGAAGGAGACATGCGGAGAGCACACTGTTTGCCTGTAGCACTAAGGGTACCCGCTGCACTAACATTTTATGCCACTGGCTCATTCCACTTGCGGGTTATACTGCAGGCATGAGCCAGCCGTCTGTATCACGTGCAGTGTGAGATGTAATTTTAGCTTTAGTAAGGCGGGCAGGAGAATTCATCCATTTCCCTGTCTCTCACGAGCTGCAACAAAATACAAAGCAGGGTTTTCTTGGGAGATATGGGTTTCCTGGTGTCCTGGGAGCCATTGATTCCACACATGTGCAGCTACGTGCACCAACACAGAATAGTAAGGGGACCAACGTGCAGCTAAGTAGTGTGTGATGCCAAGAACTACATCATAAATGTGTATGCAAACTATCCTGGCTCCGCTCTCGACTCGTTTATCCTCGCTAATTCGCAGAGTAATGCTTATTCAAAGTGCACATGGTAAATTTTAGGATACATTTGCACCCCTTTCCATGTTTTGATGGTTGCAAAAAATATCAATTTTTCATATACCACAATCACACCTCCTGCCTTCTGGCAGAATAGATTGTTGAGAGTTACGGGAGAGGTGGAGGAGATGTCGCTTCTAAAGTTATTAATTTAGCCTATATGTCTTTTTTTTGTAGCCAATAGTCATTTTTATGAAATTGTGCATCTGTATCTGAAAAATACATTTGTTTCCAGCATTGTATTTGATAATTGCATTACTTGCCTGCCTATTACTTCATACAGTACAGTATTTAAAAAACATGATTTTATAATTTTTTCTGTCTTCAAGGAGTTGCAAAATAGGTGTGTCTTTCATATTCTGTAAAGGCTACTGTGTGCAGCTCCGGTTGACTTGTAGAAGAGAGTGCTGAGACTGCAGGGGAGCTAGGATAGATGTAAAAAGGTGCACCGCTTCTAAAATGATTGATGTAGCCCTACATATAAATCTACAGATAATCTTATGTATTCAATTTCCAGTCTTGGTATGAGTGTGGTTATAATACATTATGTGGTTATAATACATTAGTTTCCAGCACTCTATGCGATTACTGCATTCTTTACAATACCTTGCCAATTACCTCTTACAGTGCATTATTGAAAAAAAAAAACATGATTTTGTACCACTATTGCGCAGCCTTTGTTGACTGTAGAATGTATGCATGAGAGATGACAGACAATTCTGAGTAAATGTGCCCCCATCTACTGGACTATGACACTTTGATAAAGGCACTTTTTGGATTGGCATTCTTTTTAATATCATTTCTGAGGGTCTGAGCCTTTCTTTCTTTTTTTTCTCTCCAATTTGGAATGCCCAATTGTGATTTTTATCCCGGTTCACCTCTGCAACTCCCGCACCGACTCAGGAAATAGTGGCAGACACACGTGTTCTCCGAAACGTGTCCTGCCAAGCCGTCTTTTTTCGCACTGCAGGTCTACAGCGAAGCCACCAGACCCATAATGCCGGAGGACAACACAGATCTGAGTGGCTGCGCTGTAGACCTGTAGACCAAATGTCGTCTCCCCTGGGAATTCCGGCCAAGATCGGCGATGGCATAGCCTGGACTCGAACCAGGTCTGAGCCTTTCTGACTTCGTTTTTTTGTTATGCATGCAAGTTCTATTTGTACACTGTGTTATTTTTACGATGAAAAAAACCTGAAGCTGCTTTTTATGCACAATGCAACTTTAATAAAATGATATATATATATATATATATATATATATATATATATATATATATATATATATATATATATATATATATATAAACAATGTTCATTCAATAAGAATTTATTTAAATAATAACAGAAACCAGTTTTGTGTCATTTTTTTTAAAGCTATGTATACAAGTTTATGTATGTGGGGTGCATTTGCACCCCTTTCTGCCTTTGGTGTGAGCCCTATTATTGTTGCTTATTGTAAACAGGTAGGTTTCTTTGTACAAAGTGAATCTAAATTGTCTCCCTGACAGTCACTGCAGGTGCTGTAATTCTGAAGTTAATTTTGACAGTTTATATTTTTTAAAGATGCTTCACGCTGTCAGCTGGGATTAAGAGGAACCTGCATTTTGTATTGTAGGGTGATGATCCTCTTTTAGAGATATAACTTTAGCAAACAGGTGGGCTATTTCACGTCGTATGGTCATTGTCCATGCCACACATGCATCATCCAATTCAACACTATTACCAGTATTATTGGTTTGCACTCGCAGAGAGAACGTTCTCGTGCGTTTCCCTCACCTTTCTAGGCATATTATACTTTATACAGTCTCTCAACTACAGAATGACTTGTTTGTTAGACGTATTTTTTCCTCACAATGTTTTGTTTGCTCAATCTCTGCCATATCACTTCTGTGCCCTTAGGCTACTTCCCCCTGGTTTATTTTTGATTGCCGTTTCAAGTATGAGTTCTGTCACACTGTCAACTAAATTGTTGCTTAGTGAGTATATGTTCCACTGGCAATGCCGCCAATCACTAATTTGTTAATTCATCATCACCTACTAAAGGATATGTCAATATTATCGGCATACTCTGTTGCAAGCAGTGATGAATTGCATGTGTGAATGTGTTATTTGACTATTCATTAATGAGTGTTTGCAGGCGTTTCACATTAATAATCTCACTGCCCCCTCAAAAGGTACCAAGGGACACATTCATAAAAGTAACATCTACCTTAGTCATTTGCTATTTAGTTATGTATTTATTTATTTGATTGTGATTGTGGATGATTTTAAAATATTGATTTTTTTATTTTATTGTGATTGTGGATGATTTTAAATAATTAAAAAAAAAACTTTCTACAATATTTTGTTGTAGTTCACAAAGAAAAGGTAAGGAATTTCTAAAATCTTGTGACAAAGACAGAATGATTCTTCTCCCAACCTGTGGGGGTGCTGTGTAAAGGGAACAGAGTGCCCTGGACTGGATGGCCAGGCAATTAATTCCCAGGGTTAGACACAAACTGATATGTAAGGATAGGCACAGTGCAAACAATTGCAGCTGCAAAATCGAAATTGCCTAGCACCCAGGCAATTATTTTGCACTGCGGCCCATGTTAGCTTAAGAGCAATTAAAATTACTCAACATTTACAAATAATGAGCTGCAATCATGATAATGAGGGTCGCAATGAGCGCCGCCTGTGCATCGGGGTATTTAGCGGCCACACTTACAGCCCAGAGGTGAGGTGAGTTAGCAGTACAGAGAGCAGTAGGCGCTGTATGAGATTTGCAGAGCACGAAAATCAAACTAAGCATAGTCCTTGTGACACACAGAAAAGAAAAGAAAAGTTTTCTGCGAAGGAGCTGAGAGTCCTTACAGCTGAGGTCACAGCACAAAACGGAGTTATTTACAAAACCTCAGCCAACATCAGTTATGCTATCAAAGAGGCCATGTGGTCCTCTATAGTGGAGAAAGTCAATGCTGTTAGTGTTACCAGGAGGACAGTCAACCAGGTGATGAAAAGGTGAAATTCCGCTATTAGGTCTAGGATGACCTGAGGAGTGAGACGATAATGCTTTACCACAGCATCCTCTGGCATCCCAAACAAAGTGACCCAGGGATTGAATATGCAGCTGTCTTCTCCATCTTGCCCTTCTCCTCCAAAGGTTTTCCTGCCTGTCCTCAACAAGAACCAAGTGTTGCCGCATCAGGAAGTGTACCACAGCACCCATCCTGAGGACAATGACAGGTCTCTGAAGGTGTGTGGTTTTGTACAGCTCTTAACTACTCACCTCTACAATGGTTTGCACCTTGTAATTTAATACCTGTTGACAGAAAACATCCTAAAGGGAATTACTCATACAATCTGAGTATCGGCACACCCCTAATGATGTCCATTTACCACTATACTGTGCCATTATCTGTGATAATCTATGTTGTAAAATCATGAATATGTAGGCTGAAAGTGATGAGGCAATATTCATTGTCTTCTCTTGGATAAGAATTTAGGAATATCTTTTAGCTCAAGTTTTAGAATTCTGGTTTTATTGTACACCACCTACAATACATAAAAATGATCTGTTCAAAATGATCTACATAAACCCCATGCTGATTAACTTTTGGGACTGCAGCTGTGTTTTTTTCAGTCTTTCAGATTTGCACGTACACTTTTTATTTATGTATATATACTCTAAGCACACTCTTAAACTCAGGCGAGACGTTTTGGAGGATATAGAGTTGTTTCGGACTCCTGTAAGTGGATCGTTCATGCACTGGGCTTGCAACGTATTCAGATGACTTTTAAATAATCAAGAAAATCAAACAGACTCATTCGATTTGAAGTTTTAACGAATCAGAGTAGTACTCCTTCAGTTTATTAAATGTTTAAAAATTAATTGAGTAGTTACAGACTGCGTGAAATCCCAACTGACATGCAATCTGGGAGGTCCAGTGCCTTAACAGGTACAATACCATTAATACTTTAATACGTTTATGGTTATAACATGTTTTGCCCTTAAGCTATGCATGCATAAAGCTAGAAACGCCCACTGCTAAATCCTGGCGCATCAAATATATCACTTTCCACAGCTAAAACATAAATCCTATACCTTATAGCAATGCATCAATATAAAAGAGACATACAATCAAAATAGTACTTACCTTCCAAAATATATATGGAAGTGTAGAATATAGTGTGAGGACAGGAACTGTCTTCAAAGGCAAAGATTTCTCTATACGACCCAAACAGCAATCAGCTTGATCTGATATCTTCAGAGCATGGATCACATCAGCTTATTGTACCAAGCTGAGTGACACTTGACTAGGATTTTACCTCGGTTTTTATAGAGTTTTTGCTTCGCCTTTTACTTCAGAAATCATAATTATATCTTCAACATTAATATGCCTTGACATCTCCTGTCCTTCAAGTGAATAACATTTTCAAAACACCCGGTAACTCCTTCTATAAGATTAATTGTCCATCATCCCATAGTCCAACCAAGGGAAGTTTTGGCCAAGGGAACTTTTGAACTGATGTTAATCTTTTTTGGTACCAGGGAGTTCCTGAACACAGCATGCAAGTGAATACGGAGCAATTCTACAAAGAATACATATAGAAAGATGTGTTTAATATATAACACCTACTTTGGTTTAATTATTCCAACCTGGGTTAAGAAAATATATTTCCCCTATAACATCAAAGATATCCTCCTTACTAGGTTGGCTTTATTACATGTATATATGGGGTTTAACAATCAACTGAAACATATTGGATGAGGACTGTGAAAAGGTTCATAGCAAACTTCTAAGTCTGCAATTATACATCCAATTAGATTCACTCAAATCTAGGCTATCAAAAATATAGCTCAAATGTAACCGTCCCATGTTAGATATTCCACGCTTAAACTAAACTTGACCTCTCTGTGTGTTTTTACAAAAATCTTGTTCAGGCAAGTTCCAAACCACCTGCTTCTCTGTCGAGGTCATTCATCATTAATAAAAGACTCTTCTGTAAGCATTTTCCCAGACGTATGGCATTCTTACTAAATCTTACTGGTCCTTGCTATTGCTCCCCCTCACTTGTTTTTACCAGGTCTTCATTAATTTCTTTGATTTAATGAAGCCATATATAGTTCACCACTCTCCCCTTTCCTGAACCAGGAGGTATTTCTTATTATGTAAAAGATCACTCATAGAAACCATGGATTTCAACCCCCCCCAACATTAAAACAAACATTAATTGCCAAAAAGTTATTTTCTTCACTTACCTGTGCCTGGTACTGCAAGCTAGCAAAGGTTACCAAGATTAATTACCTTCTCTTTTGGCAAACCTACTATATACTTGACACAGACCGGTACAAGTATGCTTTGACTGAAGGTTTTTACTTTAAGTCCCTTTTCTGCACTATATTCTCTTAGTTTCAAACTCTTACAGTTCTTCTGTTGTAATAAAACATTTACACTTATGATTTCCATTACATGAGAGTAGATGTTAAAACTCCATGCTGATTTGAACTTGGCTCTCACCAAGATAAGCACCAACTAAGATGTAGCTTTACAGTAAACTCATTTGCGTTTCCTTCCATCTGTTGATGTAGATATCCTTCTGCCTGGTGTTGATGGCTGAAGTGTAATGCTGGCTCCAGGGATCAGCTTATTTTGCCTCCCCAGCGCATCAGCACACACAACGGCTGCAATGCGGGCTCCAGGGGTCAACCACATTGCAGTCTTTTATATTCTGTTTGAATTATTCTAGAATACCTGTGTTTAACTTACTTTCAGATCAAGCTAAATAAGCAACATGACTGTGAACATTTGAGTTAATTAAATGAGATGCTCGCTTCTCCCTTTCTCCTCAAACTTATAAGCCTTGGCACCAGAAGCTCAGACAAAGCTTAGCTCATTTCACAGGTGTTTTTTGGTCAGCGTGACCCCAACCTAGCTCCCTTTTTTCTCAGTCTTACAAAGATCCAGTAATATTTTTTACTGTTATAACAGAATAAACAGGAACGTGGAATGCTCTCACATAACTATAGGTTAATACAGAGCATATTATTACTTTTTGTATAAACAGTGTGTTTTAACAATTTGTTTAGTGTTTCTGCTGGCTTTATATTCTTTAGAACACAGCAGTTATTGCAACATTTTAACACACATGTAGTTTCACAAATGTTCAATTTGTATCCCAAAGATCAGCCTGCTTCCAGTAGCAGTCACAGTCTTGGGTCTGTTTCTGCTCCCAGAGAGTCTGTCAAAGCTACCACAGGTGTCTTTAAATGCCTGATACCTGCAAAAACTTGTTAGCAGGGCTCCCATCTCTACAGTCCCTTTCCCATCATCAGTTGGTAGACTTCAAATAAATTAAACAGTTTCTATCAAAGAGCCATCTATCTCTGGCGCATACACCTTTCACTCAAAAAAGGTGATTGCACCTTATACAAGGGAGCACGTGTTTTAGGGTCACTCCGAGACAAGTCAACCATGCTTTTAATTCCTTGGATGACAACAGTAATTAAATTTAGTTTCATCCCTTTGGATAAGGCAGATTTATACTAGTATTGCATTATGAATCTGTGGCCATGTTGTTGTTATCTGTATAACTAGAGAATGCATTAGAAAATAACTAGAAAACACAAGGTATGTTTCAGCAGTTAAATTCTATTTCAATTCTTTTTAATTTTCAGCACTTATTTTAAAGTATTACTGCATAAATATGATGAGATTTGTTAACAGTTTAGCTTCCTCTCTACCAGGGGTGTACACGAGTACAAACGCGTGTTCATAATGAGTATGGCCATTTTTTTCAGACTACGAGTGATATAGTAATTTTGCTATTACTTGTTATTTGGGGGAAAATATATGTACAAAAAATGCATTGAATCTGCTCCTGACTCCAATAAGGCAGTAATGACTGCCAATCTTAAATCTAGAGATAGAGAGACAATCCAGGGAGTAAGAAAGAGGGATCAGTGTGACACAGTGGTCAGACAGACAGAACATTCGGCTCAGAACTCTTTTCAGAGAGATATTACTTTGACCCTAAAAAGTGGATTTCGTAACAACTTTTCTAAAACACAACTCATTAAAATATACTTTTTTATGTTTTAGTTGATATTGGGTAATTGGGGATTTTAGCCTTTTTCAGGCTAGTCCTTCAGTTTGTGCAAATAACTATATTTACATTTTTCAAAGAAAAAAGAGTAGCATAACTTATTTAAGGTGTTTCTGTTTTGGATTTTATTTTTTTCCTGACACACATAGCACATAACTTTTCAGTACGTTTTTGGAAAGTGTGTGTATGTGTACATTTTTAAGATTGTAGATTTAATAAGCAGCCATTATAATACACATTTACATACACTATGAACAGTATTGTTTGCTTAATAATTACTACAAAATGAAGTCAGTGAGAATTTGAGCGCTATCATGTGTACAATAAAAGCTACAGGAGTTGAGAACCATTGGCCTCGAGCTGTAAGTTATGTGGTGTTATAAAAGGTAGTCTTGTATGTCATGGCGAGATTATAATACACAGGAATGAGTGCTTGAGTAAATTGGACAGCAAAGAAGATTCCTGTGCCAAGTCAAGTAAGAGAAGTTAAGGAATTATTTCTGTGGAACTGTACAGTAAGTTGAAAAAGGAAAGTCAAGAAGGTCATGTGAGGAAAGCATGTATAAAGCGACAGCAAGTGCTTGGAGAAGTTATTCCCTGAAATAAAAGATCCAATGAAAACTGTACTGAATCATAAGGACCATTTAATTCAATTTATTTGAGAAGACAGATCACAACAAACTCGAAACAAGATAAATGGTGCTTTAAATGTTAAACAAACTTGAAACAGGATAAACGGTGCTTTAAATATTAAGCGTTAATGACAGATTATGAGGTCCTTAACAAGCAGCTACTGACCTGCAGGTATGGTTTGGCAAAGGGCTTTTAAACTAAAAACTATTAATTTCCAGACAGACAAATCTAGAGTAATCTTAAATTCAGTGAAATAGCACAGACCACATGTACTACAGAGCTTTCGGTCATGCATTTGCTCTCTCTCAATTCAGCATATTGGTAGTGTCGCTTTAAGAAAGTCATCCATTTACTGTAGTCATGAAATGGGAATAGT
Organism: Acipenser oxyrinchus oxyrinchus; assembly: GCA_030684275.1. Lineage (NCBI taxonomy): Eukaryota > Metazoa > Chordata > Actinopteri > Acipenseriformes > Acipenseridae > Acipenser > Acipenser oxyrinchus. The sequence goes on from CM060249.1 coordinate 13,249,197, forward strand.
TTCTGTGAAAAAGTAAGTAAACGATACAAACATAGAATCTGTGTGTCTTTTCATTATTAATGTGGTTTGTTATTATAGCGTACATTTTATTGACCCAAAGCGGAATAAAATGGTTTAAGGCGGAATTCAAAACTGTTAAGCTTTCAGAAATACACATTAGTGGCTATTCAGTTTTTTTTTAAAATCCCAACCATTCATAGTTGAGAAATAGTGACAAGAATGGCATTGTCAAAAGTGTGAGTTTATCAGCTTTCAAATGAGAGCCCCAAAAAAGAACTGATATATGATGTGATAGAAGAAATTAAACTGGAAATGTTGTTTGCATTATATTCATGATGAAATATACACTGCAGTATCACAGTTCCTTTCATGTGTAAGTCGAAGGAGAAAAGCTATTTTTAATATGTGCAAACAGCTTTATTCTAAACAGGCAGCTTTCTATACTGTATGATTTAAGGTTCCAGATCTAATGGAGCAGAACCTTCTTCAACAAGAACTGAATGTTAACTTTTTAGACAAGAATATTGTTTTAAATGTACACATTTTAAGTGTGTTTGTTACACAAGCAGATATTAGGGAATGTTAAAACCTCTGCATATTGTTCCTGTAAGTCATTGTGTGAGCATTTTTATGTGGTCAAAACTTACATGAAAATAATACTATTATAATTTATTTTAGAATAATATGTTTTAAGGAAATCATACAGCAACATGGGTAAAGTCTTTAGTGTCTACGGTAGTTGAATGCTACTGGCATTAGCCTGAACCTTAAAATGCTCATATATTATCAAGCACAGACCATCTTGCACCTTATTGATTAAATATACAATGTAATAAAACAACAGTTTTATTTGAGTATGACATCATGAAAAAGCCTTTCACCATGAAAAAAATAGAGTACTTTATGTAGGAATATGTTTTTGTTGTTGCTGCAAATTGTTGTAACCCCATTGTTGTATCACTCTCAAGGGATGAACTTAAGCAAACAAGAGCAGACTCCATGAACATACTATTAAGTGTGGTGGTACTGTTGTTCCAAAAGAGACAAGACATCCTGATCTCAAATTCCATCCCACCTACTGGTTTTAATTTGATTAATTTTACTATTTTAATTAAAATCTAGTAATGTGGAAGCATTAGGTCCCCCTGAAAAGGAAAGGAGTTTAGAAATAAATAAATACATGTTCACATCTACTTTGCTTGCTTTTTACACTCTGAGCACGCAACAACCAGTCATATTAGCAATGACAAAGAATAGTAATGCATGCCTATGTAGCAGCTTAAATAAACCAATCTTACTGCAGTCATCAGTAGGGGATTTACCACAGAGACTTTTATGATGCCTGTAAATCCAAGTAATGATGACCTCAGAGACATTATTACCAGTTTTGAGAATCATGAATTTTACAAACCTCCCATCAAGTGGCTTCTTTGGAGCCCAGCCTCTGTCTCTGACTATAAAGCCACGACAGCTGAACACTGTGATGGTTAGCTTAATGTGTCGAAGGACGACCAATTAAAGGATCATTAGCCCCGACAATGAGAATAAAAATCTCCACTAAGACGCAGCCGAGGTGAAAGCTCTTTTAATTCCTTGTGTTGTTTAGACGTTATGACAGACGCTGTCAGTGATATTGTAACTCCATACAGAGTAAGTAACTGATTTATATGTAAACTCACTTCAACTCCAATTCTTAGAAAAACAGTGTGATATAAACTTGTCATTACCCATCTCCAAATGCTGGTCATCTTATCATACCAATGTTAAGTCATTACACAGCCTGTCACTGGAAACCGCGATTGGTGTCCTGACGAGTAAGGATAATATTCTTCCCACTCAGAACCTTTGTCAGAATCTGTCGTAGAGAGATAGCTTGTAACCTAAAGGGTAAGTAAATTAAATTGATAAAGACATGTCACCTAATAGATTATATGCAGATAAGCCACTTTGTTTGTTACATTAGACATAGGCATTGCAAACAAAATACATATCATACTTCAATATGTCAATTTACAAGCATTAAAAAAAGGAGTCAGTCTGAGCTTTACATTTTTTTTAATGATTTAACACTTAGGACTTGGTAAGCATTCAGGAAATATCTCTAAGCTGCACCATTGATTCAAACTAATCACTATCTGTCAGTTGAATAAAAAGCTTGTTTGTAGCCATGGAAACCTCTTTCGTGATGATTGGTTGTCTTGGAGTTGCCAGGTTACCTTAAAGAAGCCTTTAAACCAGGTGCGTCAAACTCAGCTCCTGGAGGGCTGCAGCGTCTTCTGGCTTTCGCTCTACCCGAGCTCTCAATGACTTAATTGGTCTAATTATTTGATTAACACTTCTTTCCAGGCCTTAAAATGTTTTATAGGTCGAGTACCTTGGATCAAGCACATTTTTTAACCCCTTGTCTGCTGAGGCCCTTTTGATGGTCTGTGCTACAATAGTTTTGTGATTTGGGGAGTCAGCTGTTTTACACCAAAATTACCATATGTTCCATTTAACACACCCCAGGCAAACTATTAAAATAAATTGTCACAGTGTGAACTTTTCATTGGTGACAAGTTTTTTGTGGATTTTTAGTCATGTGACCACAAAAATACAGCTATAATACTTTTTCATAAAATGTATTATAATAGCATCATCCTTAGTCCATAAAATCCTTATGTTTGAAGTAAGATTTTAGAGACTTTTAAGCTGCTTGATTTTCCTATATCTTTGTGTAAATTGTTTATTAGTTTTGGGGGGATTACATGCTCTAGGCTGACAACAGGATACTTTGACTTTTCCATTCAAATTATGCAGCCCATGGTGTATATTACCCACCCCAAGTGTGCCCTGTACGCCACCAAAGAATGAGATACCCATGCAAAAGTATATTTTCTGAATCTGCACAAAATAAGGATTTTAGAAATGGGTAACATAACATTTCCAGTCAACGGTTTGTTACCCATAATCCTTCTGCAATCTGAGTTAATGTCATTGTATGTAGTACAAATCCAGTCGAACAGGCAAATCCTAGAGGTGTGTTTCCATGACCTTTGTTTTGATGGAGAAACACCTTGGGGCAAGAAGACTAATGGTACCCAGAAGAAAGTGTGACAGTGAAACACCTTGCTTATGATTATGATACAAAACAGGCTTGTGTCAGCAGAAACAGGTGTCAGCTTAGTTAACAGCAGTGTCTGCAAACCCCTTTTACCACAGCCTTTTGCATGGAGCCACTTGCTGTTTCACACCAGCATGGCTAATTGTAAGCCTCTGCTGACTGGAAAGCAACATGTCTTTTGTGGTTGAAGAAGCATTTGCAATGGGGACATCAACAACACAACGTTGGTGTGAACCATGTTTTACTCTGTAATGAAACATAATCATCAATTAGCCAGTGAGTTCAGGATGGAAAGGTGTCTGTGAGGATATGGAGCCTGTTCTGATGGTAAAGATTGAGTCTGCCAATCACCTTCACTAGCTCTGCCAACAATACAGCACTGTTATCCTGGTGGCGAGTTTTTCTTCCAAGTTTATAACACAAAGATTTGCAGATTAACTTTTGTTTGGGACTGGTTTGAAGAGCACAAGTCTTCTAGTACTGGTCGCGGCTGGCAGTGTCCCTAGATCTGAATTCCAGTGCGAATTATGGTATGAGTAGGAATGGACTAAAATCCTTAATATCATTTTGGTGCAGTAATCTCTCATATTTTATTTTCCCCACAAAGCACACAACCAAAACCAAGTAAGAATCTGATCTTCCAATCTCTCTCTAATTAATTTGTGTTTTAAGTATAAATACAAATACACATTGCATCAGTTGTGCATAAATCATGACAAGTAATTTTAAGCCACTCTTAGCAGTACAGTACTGTACAACAGAACTGGCAGAAGGCACAGGTGTCGTTGTCCATCCATCAACAGTCCAAAGCACCTTTGACCATTGTTCCATAGTACAATTTCTGTGTTCTTGTGCATATTTGAGCCTTTTAGTCTTGTTCCCCTTTCTTAACAGAAGTATTCTTACTGCAACACATCCTTTAAGGCCTGATTTCAAGAGTGACCTTCGTACTGTTGATTTGATGGACAACGACACCTGTGCCTTCTGCCAGTTCTGTTGTCAATTCAACACTTGTCTTCTTTCTATTCCTTAAGGATATTATCTTCAAGTATTGCTCATCCTTGTTAGACAGCTTTTTGTGTCTTTTAGTCCTGGGTTTGTCAATTACAGATGATGTTTCTCTGTACTTGTTGATTATGCTTCGGTTACCGGTAATTTGATGCACACTATTCAGTCATATTCATTATAGATTCACTTGCTATGATTCAGATCCGGCACCTACATACTAAACAGAGTATGAGAGATGAGCCACCTAAGAGAATTAATGCCATACAAGAGCTTTCTAAACAGCATCAACTCCACATTATTGGCAGGTTAGTTATGAGTGTCTCTGTTCTAATTCTCAGTCATGCCATTTACTTTAACAGCATAATTGTGCAATACAGCAATTGCGACATGATTGCAAGCAAAGTTGATATTTCTTTATATGCCAATCATTCTCTTCACAGGAGAACTGGTCTGTTTGAAAAACAAATTATATTTGCACTCTGCAGCATTTACAAGACAATCGCATGCGGCCATCAAATATGATAGGGATATTAAGCCATCACCACCAGCAATATATCCATGAATCTGTTTTTAAATGTGCATTTCACTGTTGATGAATAGTAGCAATCTTCAGTTTATGTTGGGAACCTCATCTGTATCATTCCTTCTTAATTGACACTGACCCGCACAAATCAATTTGATGGTTGCATATTGTGAGCCTTGGTCCTGCATTCTGGAAAGGGATGTAACATCTACAGCACAGACCCAATCACTTATGGAAAACCATGTATGTTATGAAACTCTTTTTTTGCCCCTTGGAACTTTAAAAGTCGAATTCACTTGCATGTACTCTTGAAACCTGATATATAATTGTAAAGACTCCAGCATAAAAAATGCAAAGCTGACACTAATTGCTCATGCAGTGAATCTGGCAGCGAGTATACCTCCCTAGGTACTAACTCTTCACTGAAGATTGGTATATGCAGCCTTACCAAGCTGAAGAATATTGCTAGTCAGTGATGCATTGAAGAGAATCGCCCCAATGTAGTTTTGCATATCTTCTTAGCATGAACTGGTTGATTATATTCTTTAGTTTGACTTAGTCCAGGAGTAAGGACTATGTCATAAAGGTTTCAATTCAATATTTCACAAAAGGTTTGAATTCAGATGTTGGTGCAATAGGGTTTGTAGGACATGCTTTGGTACTATGTGGTCTCACATTGTTGTCATATAAGTAGGCTTGCTACTATTCTATTTAATTTTTTTTTGCCAAATCGATGATTAATATAGACGTTTATTTTAGAAAGAATTTACCGGGTTCTTTTTTTTCGATCTTTAGTTTTCAATTCAAGCAGTGAATGGGTGGAATCGTCCTTTATGCTTTTAAAAAAAAAGACTTTTTATACCATTGAGAAACGTCTCATTTAGCAAAACCCTGTTATCATAGTCAGCATTTTTACCAACATTCTAATTGAAATAACGTTTGGTCACAGTGGACTTTTATAGCATAAATTTACGAGTAAAAATAATGTGCACAGAAAAAAAACATTAGATAGTTGAACAGAACTAACTTGCACTTATTATTTGGAGCCTGAGCTCCCCCCTCCTGCTTCAGCACAGCTGGACTCAGTCACTGGAAGGTAAGGCAGACGGGCCCGTTTCGTCCTGCCATAGAGACTTCAGCCATTGGTCAGCGTTTAAGCATTTTCCTCTTGCGCCCCATTTTCAAATCAAACTAGTAACTGTCACTGTATACCTATAGCAAAAGCTTATCTACACCTCAACCCGCTAATTTCAAAAGTAGGCGCTTTGAATGACAGGTAACATATTTTCATCTCTTTCCTAAATATATGCTGTATAGTGCAATATATTTGTAAATATATTCTCATTTATTTCAGAAAACATTCAAAATATATTGCAGTACATTCCTACAAGAATATGAGATATATTTTATAGATCGCAGAACTCTAAAATATATTTAGGATTTCATTAAAATATATTGCAATCCATTCTAAAAAATAAATTTAAAAAAAACCTTGTGTGTGAGACATGTTGTGATGTCCACATTTTTAGACATAAAAAACACCAACATTTAAAAAACAACAACATTTATTTATGGGTGATAGTTACACAAACATGGGAAGTAGAGCTTGGGATCTGTCACTTTTTCCTTCATTGATTGTAAAAACAGTCAGCACATTTATGAACAGTCTATCCCACGGGGTACAATATTTGTACATTAATGACAATATATGACTTTGTTTTGACAAAGGAGCAGGTCTATCTGTACAAATTCTGTTATGCATTATTTAGCATAAAATGGCAAAGCACAAAGTTAATTTACACAATAAAGGGGGTTCAATTTCTGAAGCAAAGAATTGCATAACAATATTCTAACCATTGTATTAGTAAATATGTTTATGGCAGTGATGGTCCTTGAAAACAGAAACAAAAAAGAGAGCGGCATGGTTGATAGAAAAGTACCTTTCATTGAACAAACAAAACCAAAATATCTCAATAAAATTGCTTTTGACTTAGCGGAAGGTGTCTCAGACATTAAAGTCGCAAATGGGAAACTGCTAATGCTCATCAAACTGTATTCCAATGTTTATTTTTTTTCTCTAAAATATATTTATTAGGTCTTAACTTTTTGAGATTTAATTGATACATCTTTTTATTTCTTTAAAGATTCTACAATTACAGAGTCTGATTCCAACCCACATGAACAGAAACATAGGTATGTTACGTTTCTTTTATAAGATGAAAGAAGCAGAATAGGCTTGGGAACTAACTAAATTCCAGGCACTTGCAATTGAAAGGTATTGATGTAAAAGTGCTTCTAATTAAGGTTTGGAAAGGCAATTAAAATATTAACAATCTCCAGCAGTGCTCATGACATTTTTAAATGTACTTTTTAATATTCTCTTCAGTTAGGTTTAAGCTCCAGTTTAAGCCCTCCATGTCAACACATTCTAGTCAGCAGGAAGTTGACAGTAACAGTTATATGTTTTAATTAAGACCCTGCATTTCAACTTTGTGTTAACCCCCACTTTTGGTAATATATATTCGACACTCATTTTTTATGTTGGTTCAATATCAGGTATGGTTCCTAAAAGTTTTACCTGAAATTTAAAAGCACGTGCTGGCTCAATACATTGTGTGATGAATTTTGGGTAATTTGAAACATCATTTTCTTGACCAGTCATAAACATTTATTACCAAATGATTTAATATATTACATTATTCCAGAACCTCAAGTCTCAGCTCACTGGAAACCTAAAAATGGTATTTGCATGAACCACTTGTGGTAAAAACTGATGTTCAATTAGCGTTATTCTTTAAGGAACAATATTTGGCAATTTGAGTGACTTTTTATTTGTCAAATGTACACTACAGCAACTTGTCAGTTTCATTAGGCACCTAGCACCTGCCCTGTCACTATGGAATTACAAACCAATGAATTCAGCAACAGATTGCCACCTTTAGGAGACTAGTAAAGTGTTTGAACATGCTCGCTTTGAAGGCAAACTACCAGATGTGCATCTGGCCTGCTGGAGACTTCTGTGATAACACCTTTTGCACCAGTCAGTGTGTGTGATGAGAATTGAAGGATAAGTTGTGTCACAATCGCACCGAAAGCTGCAATTGGTTGCGAGAAATCTATTTGGCGTAATGTAAGGTGCTGGCAGGACTGGCAGCACTAAAACCTATGTCTGCTCCGTGCCAAGCCTTGTTTTCGCTTATTTTACTTCTATGAAACAAAATATTTGGACTTTTAATTACACTCAACCACGAAGTGACACAGGAGTTAATATTAAAATTAAAACATAAACTCATTTCAGAGTCCCTGCATAGCAATAATTTTAGACAAGCTAATGCTATCTTAGGTAAGGTAACTTAAAGATGAGTGCTAATCAGGGTTTGTGAAATCAAACTAAAACATATAAAGCAAAAATAGTCTTACAGATGCATTAAAACAAAGGGCAGAGTTGAATTCATAATTTCTCAGTTGGCAATATAAGAAGTTGCTGATATGTAATAAAGGTTAACATTTGCATAGCCAGTATGGAATTAAATTTTACCCCCAGAGCCACATTGTCACTCAGCACAGAGATATATTGTATGCATGCAGTAATGCAGCAATCTGACTGTATGTGCATGAAAAATACATAGAAAAGTCAAGAATATTTTGGTGTTCATTGGACTCACACAGTAATACATTTCAATGTGATATGTGCTTGTAAAGCAGTAATGAAAGGAGTAAGCTAAAAATTGTGAACAAAAACAAAGCATCCCCAGGGAAATGATTTGTAAAGATGAAGTAAAATGGATTTGTGAAAAATATCTGTATCATTGATATGTTCAGATGTAAAATATCTACTGGACACCATCTGTAACTTTATTAAGATAACAATAAAATACATCAGCATACCAACATGGGTGTGTATTATGGCCAGATGTTAAAACTATGTGGCAGTGACAGGGTTAATTTTTACTGGACAACATTGATAACAGAACCCAACTAAGAAAAAAACCCACAGAATACAGCTGGGTCCGAAGCCAATATCTCAAAGCCTTACGTCCTTCACCCAGAAAGCAATATCAGCTGAAATGATAGCAGGGATGGTTGTGGACTTTCTACACGCAAGCTCCCCTCACAGAGATGCTAATTAACACCTTTGAAACCTGGTAGTTGGCTGACTGTAGTAAATTATGAAAACTATATTTAACTTTATCATTTTTAATCACTGTAGTCTTATAGAGCCCAGATTGTAAATTATGAAAACTACATTTATTTTTTTAAATAATTTTTAATCACAGTCTTATAGAGCCCAGATCACTGATATTTTGTATCACTATTTTAAAATGGTTAAAAACAGAATCACACTGGCCACAACGTAATTACTTGTCCAATGATCGTCAGGGAAAGGATTCAAACCTCACCTGATCCATTACCTCCCTGCTGTGAGAAAGAGTCTGCCGCCTCCTCCCCAGCCTCCTCGTGTTTTTTGGCTTCGTCTAAGGGGGAGGGCAGCTTTCTACCCCTGCCCATGGCTTTCCTAGAGCCAGCCCCTCCACTTATCAGCGTAAAAATGTATGGGCAGGGGTTCCCCGAGGTGAGGCCAAAGATGTATTATATTTTTATTTATTTCTTAGCCGACACCCTTATCCAGGGCGACTTACAATTGTTACAAGATATCACATTATTTTTACATACAATTACATTATTTTTTACACATTATTTTTACATACAATTGCCCATTTATACAGTTGGGTATTCACTGGAGCAATCTAGGTAAAGTACCTTATTATTTGTTTATTTAGCAGACGCCTTTATCCAAGGCGACTTACAGAGACTAGGGTGTGTGAACAATGCATTAGCTGCAGAGTCACTTACAATTTCGTCTCACCCGAAAGACGGAGCACAAGGAGGTTAAGTGACTTGCTCAGGGTCACACAATGAGTCAGTGGCTGAGATGGGATTTGAACCGGGAATCTCCTGGTTACAAGCCTGTTTCTTTAACCACTGGACCACACAGCCACCTTGCTCAAGGGTACAGCAGCAGTGTCCCCAATTTATTATTAATTTGTATTTATCCTTTCCTGAAGAAGTCTAACACTATATTATCACACACAAGTCGTTATTGTCTTGACACAAAGCAGCTTTTATAAATGACATTACCTCACAGTACAAGGAATCAGGGACCTAATTAGCATATGGCTGGAGCGGGGCATCCGTATGGGGCATCATGTATTTAAATATGTCCATCCGAACCTAATAGATATTCCTGTCAAGTTTAATAAATTAAGAACATTTAAAACCTTAATTTGCAAATTACAATAACCACGACTCTTGAGCTAATATACTGGTCATTACAGTATGTACACAGAATATCACAACTGTTTAAGTTAGAAAACAATGTTTCATTTTAAAGACCTAGAGTATTAGCGTGCCCTCTACTACATTAATTCATCTTATATGGTTATGCAAAAAAGGTATTATTGGCTGACAAAATTAAGTTATTTCTAGCTGCATAATGAATATACTTTCAGCTTTCATTAGGAAGTGCCAGATTGCCTTGAGAACATGAAAGCCTTCAGCTAAATTTAATCCCACGACTTTTCCAATACTGTATTTTACTAGATACTGCAAGAGAGCAAAGCAATTATCAGCTAACATGGGTTATATATTTGTGAACTATTTTACCTACAATATAATAAAGGATGGTGAGATTTTTTTTTAAAACTTTTCCCATAATAAGGGTTCCTCCTTTCCAGCAGCTCACGAAATACCAAAATAAATCAACTCGCCTCTCAGAGATTGTATCTGACCAGTGATCTTCATTGGAACACCTTGAAACCTGTTAATTATACAACAGAGTTCCCCACTTTCAGTTTATGAGTCACTTCAGACCATCTGAGCTGATGACACAGAGTGAACAATAAGAAACCGTTCTGTATGATTGACGCGCGTTTCATTTGCTGTCATTTTCCTGAGTTTGCATAGAACCGCCCCCACTGCATTTGGTCAGCTGCTGGTTATAAGCAAGGAATAGGTTGAAAATTATCATATTGAGCAGCAAAGCCCATGCCACCCTCTGTACAATTAACAGGTTTAATTAAAAAATCGACTCAAAAATAAATGTTACTCTATACGATCAGTGATTTATTATAGTAGTTTGTGAGAAAAGGAGCAAGCCTAACCATATAGTAACATACTGCCACTTCATTATTATATAAGGAATTATTTGTCCAATTCACCAAAACTACATCAATATCCCCCCAAATGTGATTTTTTTAAATTTCTTGGTTAGTTCAAAAGATGTCAATGAGTAAGCAAACAAGTCAAGAGCTGACAAAGATCATATCTTAAGGGGGTTGAATAATCTTCTGATTTGCATGAAATCAATGACTTGCTGGGGATCACTCATGGAGCTCCCTGACAATTTTTGTACTGCTTCCTATAAACACCTTCGAGAAAGGACTCATATAAAATTCAAAATATCAGCATTTATTGCTCAGCATGTAAATAATGCATTTGCACATCAGATGCAGTCAAGTAGTTCTATAAAATAGGGCAAATACACAAGTACAAAAAGCATAACTCTGTTCTTCACACAATGATTACCAGACCAATAACATTAAAATATAACTCATTTACACTTAATTTTGGCATGTGTGTTGTCTCCTTGATAAATGTCCCTGACAGAAGTACAAAAAAATAATCAGTTTTGGTGATACCTTTTAATAGGATAATCCAAATATGCATATACTATACAGTCGCTTTCTCACCTGAAGAAAATACTTTCTTGAAAGCTAGACCAATTAGAAAAGTGGTTCTCAACCCCGGTCCTCGGGATCCCATGTGTCTTCTGGTTTTCATTCTTAATTAAACTAATAAATTGCTTAATTAGGCCTTTTTAATTATTGTCAGCTCTTTAAACAGTTGGAGATTTCAAGTTAACTGTAAAATTGAAATCTGCAACTTTAACTCAGTTAGAATGAAAACCAGAAGACACATGGGGTCCCAAGGACCGGGGTTGAGAGCCACCGAATTAGAAACACTGAAAATGTTAAAAAAAAAAAAAACAGGTACCGGTACATTTATTTTTTGTTAAAGGTGTGATTTTCTCACAGGTCCACCTTCTTTTAGACATTTTGATTAATTTCAGGATATGTCAACTCAATAGTTATTAACCTGCTACTGTATAGTGCCTACTGGTAAGCACTTCCTGTTCTGAAGGTCACATGGTCTTTGAAGTTAAGACACTTGGAGAGAACCTGGTTCACATAACAGGAAGATCACATTTGTATCTATGATATTAATTTAAAGTAAAATTCTAAATGAAAGTAAAATAAACAAGCACAGAATAATTCCCCTACAGCAGGGATTAGCTGTTTTTGATTTTTGCAAACAGCCTGATGTGCCAAACTGCAGGGTAAATTGTGTTGTATCTGCTTAGAACTATCACGTGAATGGTTAAAGCCTAAACAGCTCATCAGGGGAACAATTATCTGGCTAGGATACACAAACAGAACTACATTTGTTATGTAATAAACATGTTTAAAACAACCCACGGATTACTACTGGTATACAGAATGTGTGCAGACCTTGTGTTGTGTTGTTTTTAAGTGATTACGTTTTTTGTTTTGTTCAGCACAACTCAACAGTAATACCTTCTTAATTATCTGCACAGTAAGAGCAAGTTGCACAACCTACTGAACGAGTTATACAACCCAATTTTTTCTCTGATTGCTGATGCCAGATGGGCATGCTCTTTGAGAATGTGACTTTAAAAGTATGGTTTTATTATCTTATCTGAAAGCAAATTGCTAATAAAACTACATATAAAAACAGAAGAACCCAAGTATGCTTATATCAATTAAAATTGTAATATTTAAAGTTACGGTGCACCAATTTCCTTCCCTTGGTTCCGTTTAATAAGAACTTCTCATACTCATAAGGCTATGGTTGGTAATTTATTGTTTCAGAAAACCATTAAATTGCATCCACAGGCTTCATCTCATTTCATCTCTCTCTCTCTCTCTCTCTCTCTCTCTCTCTCTCTCTCTCTCTCTCTCTCTCTCAGTGGCTAGATTCTTGGCAAGCTGAACAATAAATTAGTGAGTGTTTAAAAATGTCCACAAATCAGTTTAAGCACAGAAGCCGTGGGAACTTGCTGAGATACCTGGACTTTGCCAGTCATCCAAGATTTATTTATTTATTTATTTATTTTTTTAAATACAGGCCTTATCACTGTGTAGCATGCCGTGGATTAGCTGGTTAAAAGGATAATAATATTCCATTTAAACATCGACAACAACAAACAAGATTACACAGTCGAATCAGAAATAAATTAACCTTTTTTTTGAGTTCATTGAATTTCACATTTTAACATTAAAAAGTACATCTTTCAAACCAGCATGGTTGGGAAAATGGCAACCATGCCACAAAAGACTCTGGGATCAAATTCTTGCTGTCTGACATCAGATAAATTATCTTCACATTCCATATGGCTGCAGTTTTTCAGTATTGAGTCCTTGAAGAACTGCAGCGTATTCACCATGTTTAAAAAAACAGCTATATACACAACAACTACTTTAGCTGTCAAGATTGTGAAGAAATCCAAAAAGTCTCTGATTGTAAAAGCAACGTTGCTATCTAGCTAACAGAATTTAAAAATGGCTAAGATTTATGGAATTATTGTTTTTAGCTTCAAGCGCTTTAATTTTCGCAATAGAACTTCACAGCATGGCACTGAAAAATTGTCAGTCCACTGCTCATGGGCTCAATATCCACTTTAGAAATTGCATGAGTCAGATTTTTTAGAGCAAGAAGACCAGCTACAGCTCCTCAACTGACCCACAACACAGAAGAGATGCTGATTACTGGCTTTTTTATTTTTTAATTTAGTTGTCGCCAATGGTTTTTTACCCTGGGTTTCTCCCCAATTTGGAATGCCCAATTATTATTTTTATCCCGGTTCACCGCTGCAACCCCCAGGCGACTCGGGAAACGGAGGCTGAAACATGCGTCCTCTGAAATGTGTTCCTGCCAATCCGCATTTTTTGCACTGCGGATCCACAGCGAAGCCACCAGACCTATAGTGCTGGAGGACAACACAGATCTGAATGGCTCCACTGCAGACCTGCAGGCTCCATATCAGCCACAGGGGTCGCTGGTGCGCGATGAACCATGGATTGCCCCTCCCTACCCGGGCGGCGCTCTGCCAATTTTGCGCCGCCCCCTAGAAACCCCCAGTCACGGTCGGCAATGACATAGCCTGGATTCGAACCTACAATCTCCAGGCTACAGGGCGCATCCTGCACTCCACGCTTACTCTATTTACCACAGTAAATCAGGTTTTATTAACATACAAGTAAGTGATTATAGAGAGAAATTCAATACTACTAGAGCAAGGATCTCCAACCCTGGTCCTGGAGAGCCACAATCCTGCAGGTTTTCTAGATGCCTTTACATCATCAATGGCTAAAGATCTGGAACACATGTTAATCTTGACTAATTAAGCCAATAATTGGTGCAATTAAGTAACTGAGAGCTTGGTTGAAACGAAAACCAGAAGACCCTGTAGCTCTTCAGGACCAGGGTTAGAGACCCCTGTACTAGAGTATATGAACTAGATCCAATACAGAGTAACAGATAATAGGTTCATACTTAATACTTCCCAATAGCGGCTAGCTCTGGACAGTTGGCGATGTCAGCTCTCTTTTCCTCCATTTTCCAACTGTGCTGAGTTACCAGTATATTATTTTATTATTATTATTATTTATTTATTAGCAGACACCCTTATCCAGGGCGACTTACAATTGTTACAAGATATCACATTATACATTATACAGATTTATACACATTTATACACATTTTTTTACATATAATTACCCATTTATACAGTTGGGTTTTTACTGGAGCAATTTAGGTAAAGTACCTTGCTCAAGGGTACAGCAGCAGTGTCCCCCACCTGGGATTGAACCCATGACCCTCCAGTCAAGAGTCCAGAGCTCTAGCCACTACTCCACACTGCTACCCCATAGCACAATAGATATACTACACCCCCAACCACAGCCCATACATTCCTCGATAAGCCCCCTCCTTAGAAACCCCCTCCCATAGCAACCCTATTTAGATAAGAAAAAGGCCCCTCTGCCTAGCAACCCACATTCCTAGCTAATTGCCCTTGTATCTGCGCATTTACAAGATATGTCTTTACAGTCTATGAATTCCTTCATATCTTTGTAGTCCTAAATAGATCATGGTCTCATCTTCAAAAATATGCCATTTACTACCAATGCTGAATGTATGGGCGGAGTATTTGTTCTCAATTTTAGCCAAAAAATGTGTTTACTAAAGGGTAACTGCCAAGACTGATATAGTATTCATACAGTGCTGTCTTTGGCAGTCCTTAGCCAGAAATCAATTTTTTAAGGATTAAATAGAGAGAAAATGTAATTCCCTATCATTTTGCACTGACAGAAAATGGATCATATTTGTATAAGGAGGCAGTGTGGTCCAGTGGTTAAAGTCCAGGGCTTGTAACCAGAAGGTCACCGCTTCAAATCCCACCTCTGCCACTGACTGACTCACTGTGTGACCCTGAGCAAATCACTTAACCTCCTTGTGCTCCATCCTGCGGATGAGATGTTAATTCAATGTCCTATTGACAGTGACTCTGCATAGTAGCTCCATGTTACATTGCTGAATTGCTTACACGTTACACACCCTTACGTAATCTACTGGGTTTTGGGTTTACTGGCAATACCCAAAACTAAGCTTCGCTCCATGGGCAATAGGGCTTTTTGCCACTATGTGCCCAAACTTTGGAACAACCTTCCTCAATCTATCAGGGATGCTAAGACCGTTGATGCTTTTAAAAAAGACACACTTTTACAATCAGGCATTTTTATCATGATTTGTTTTTTGAGTTGTGTAATTTCTTTTTATATTATGTATACTCTTAATATGCTGTATGTATATATGGTTCTCTGTGTTTTTTGTGTTTGTACAGCGTTTTGATATGCATGCATTTAGGCGCTTTATAAAATAAAGATTATTATTATATTATTATTATACTCCCTGCAGTGATTCTTTAAAATTATTTTACTGTATGTTCACACACTGTAACGTCATTTCCAGTTATACTTAATTTATTTTATTCTTTTCTTATTTGTAATTTGAAAATAGTAGAATTTTAAATGCTTTAAATGCAGTAGTTTTTTCTTTTATATGCTTTATGGATTGCAATCATTAACTGTGAGGAATGGACCGGTTTAGTTCTTGTGCTGTATGTTCGAACCAAGTACTGAATTAGTCACACAGTTGAGTATTACAGTCATGTGATTTACTAGTGTACACACAGTTGACGGTAGTCTTTGGTGTACATTCAGTCTTATTTTCTAGAGTTTTTTATTTTGTTTTATTTGTTTTTTGTCTCGGCCCATAACTACTGAGAAATTAAATCAGACTAATGTTGCCGAGACCCACTGCCTGTTTGCAAATATCCAGTTGAAAACCTATAGCAAGATTTCTGAAGGAGAAGCAGCAGCAGCAACAGGATGTTAATACACAAGCAATCCCCAGAGGCAGCTGAAATGTTCATCTCTAGATTGTGAATGGAAATGGAATATTCTTTTTTTTTTCATGAAGCAATCATTGTTTTATGTTAATGCTGCTCCAGTGTGAAGTTCATTCCACTGCAATCTATGATATTAAAATGTGCTATCCATTGGATATGCTGATGTGTAACTTACATACACCTCTGAAAAAGAATGGGTTTAAATACAGTGGAAGCCTGTTTCCTCAATTTATTATTATTATGTATTTCTTAGCAGACACCCTTATCCAGGGCGACTTACAATTGTTACAAGATAGCACATTATTTTTACATACAATTACATAATTTTTTTACAAACAATTACCCATTTATACAGTTGGGTTTTTACTGGAGCAATCTAGGTAAAGTACCTTGCTCAAGGGTACAGCAGCAGTGTCCCCCACCTGGGATTGAACCCACGACCCTCCGGTCAAGAGTCCAGAGCCCTAACCACTACTCCACACTGCTGCCCTACCACTACTCCATACTGCAGACATGTGGAAAAAGGTTTTGTGGTCAGATGAGACAAAAATTGAACTGAAAAATTGAATTCCAAGCGTTACGTCTGGCGCAAGCCCAACACTGATCCTACTTTGATCCTAATCACCTATTAACTGTACTGCAAGTGTGTTCCCGACAAATTCGAAATGGCTGACAAACGAAAAAGGATAGTAGGCCTACTTACTCTAGCTGAAAAATTATCGAATAGTAAACTATGCAACTCTGTCAAGACAACGCAAGAGAAAAAGCTTGTACATGTGGTTCATGCAAGAAAGTGAAAAGGCAGTCTCAACACATACATACTGCAATTTGCATTTCCGTTGAGACAATTCACAAAGTATGCATTTTGTCGTATGTACTAAGAGAAAAGAGAGTCGTGTGACATTGTTCAAATAAATAGCGGGAGCTGAGTTGTGGTTTGGTGCAGCAGAGGGTGTACGAAGGATAACGTCTATATATGCAAGGGTGCAAGACTCCAAATAGCATTGTTTTTGTTAAATGTAAACGTCATCTGTACAATGCATTCTGTTCAGTCTTCATTTTACCTATTTGAATACTGTTATATATAAAAAAAAAATAAAGGCAGTTTAATCCCATCAGATTCTATAGTGGGGCCTAGATATGATGATGTATGATCTGTCCAAATGGCAACATATAGATATTAAAAAGTAAGGGTCCTAAAATAGAGCCCTGTGGCACACCTGTAGATACCAGGCTAGGGTAAGATGTATAGCCACCCATAGAAGCACACTGCCTACGATCTGACAAGTATGATCAGAACCACTGTAAGACAATGCCACTAATACCCACACAGCATTCCAAGCGGTTTATTAGAATGGCGTGATTTACGATATCGAATGCAGCACTAAGGTCTAATAGGACCAGAATGGTCAGTGCAACCGAGTCAGCGGCCATGAACAGATCATTAACAACCTTAACAAGGGCTGTTTCAGTGCTGTGTCTTCATCTAAAACCTGACTGGCATTTAATACTACCTACATACTGTACATCATATGGTTAAATTGCTTAATTTATGAATAGTTTCTTATTGAATCTCTCTGTTCTTGTTGCTTGACAAGCATTTGAAAATGAGTAACTTTTTTTTTTTTTTTGCATCAGTATTTTAATGATGTTCACTGTTTTGTCCTAAAAATCATTCGATTATTGAGTTTGCTGTATAAAAGATTCACTTACAGCCACATGGGTACAAGGGTTGTGTGTGCTGCAAGCTATTTAAAACTGCTGTGGAAGCATTTCCACTGGCAACATTTCTTTCAAAAACTGTAAATCAAAGGATACAAGCTTTTTACAAAAAAATAATTAATTAATTCAATTAAATTCAGTATAGTTGTCGTGTTACCTGATCACTGTTAAACTGTTCTGGAGGAAAAACAATATTTTAAACAGTAAATGAATACTGTTGGAGGTACCAGAAGGTGTGCAAAATATTACCCTCATGAAGCAGATGCCACAGTATGTACTATTACATTATCTGTTCAAAATGGCCACCAATAATCTTGTGGAGAGCTTTCACCACTTCTTAAATTGCTCGATAGCTCTTAAAAACTGTAATGGTGTTATTGAAAAAGAAACTCAGCACATTCTATTATGAATTATTTACTTTAGCAATGCCCACAACAGTGTAATAATCTCTATCTACAAGTTACAGTACTTTTTCTGTATACACAATAGGAAGATATAAACTTTGCATGTCGTTTCCAAACAGCAGGATGTGTGCACTCTGCAATATTCATCACTGCGCTACAGGGTGTTTTTATCATTTCATGGTGAAGGTCAACAAATCCTGCTCCATACAGGTTAGATTAACTGCTGCATATAATTGTTCACTGATGCCAGTCAAGCTTATGTCAATTAACATTGAAATATTTAAAGTTATGGTGTTCCTGGGCAGTCTTACTTTAGAATAATGTATCCAGCTTTGTGTGCTGACCCTGTAGGCGTATTCCTCAATCTGCTTTATCAGCAACAAGCCACCTCTGGATTATTTGCACTTCACACAATATGCTTTTTTTTTAAGCAAGTAAACTAGTAAAGCAAGGTATCAAGCTGAAGATTTACACTGCAGAGATCTTGCATTAATGTGTTGCTTGGGGTTTGAGGACAGCAGAGATCTGGCTTCAGGGCTGCTGTGGGATAAAACAGAATCACCTGAATTCACTGTTAAAATATTTACATTAAAGAAACAAGATTTATTGCAAATTGCTAAACACCGAAATGAATACTTGTAATAGAAAATCATGTTAAAAGCTCTAAATCACAGGCATCGAACTAGAAATGGGACAAAAACAACGCATCCTTGGTGGGTGTATGTCATATCAGATTGAATGATTTGTAAACATTAAGTAAAATGGAATTGTGAAAAAAAATGTTCAGATTACATTTCTACTGGACTCAACTCGTAATTGAAGAGAAGCAGAGAATTGTGTAGTCTATGTCAACAACATTGTCAGAGGTTAAAAGAATGTGGCACTGAAATAGTTAATGTTCACTGGACACCACCTACAATAGAGCTGAAATAAACGTAAAACTGTGTATCACCTATAAAGACCCTATGTGGACTGTATCATTGATTTTGCCAGATGTGAAAGCAAGAAGGGCAAGTGCTTGCCTAAAGAGTTTCTGACGTCCTGAGGGTAGCTCCTCGCAGACAAGTGACAGGCAGAAGACGTGTCACACAAACAAGTGTACAAAATAATGTGCAGACATCAAACTAATGCACTCAATTTCTTACCGAAATGTCTTTTAAATTATTACTTACTTTGTGTTTAATAGGTGCCCACATATATACAGTACCTTTCAGAGCAAACTGCATCAAATCTTTACATAAATATAGGCGTTAGGTTCAACACTCTAATTAATGGGCCCTTTTCCCAGCAGCAGCAAGAAAATAATTTATAACATGACTCTGTGCTGAGCTTGGTAAACACTCAGAATCAATGAAAAACATTCTAACATTCAAGTTTTTGATTATGTCAGCTGCATTTGAATACCCTTTTGAAAACTCCTTGTGCTGTATTGTCGTTCTTTGAACACCATTTGGAAAACAAGATTGACCTATGACACCGGTAACGTGTGCTGTAACTCATGTCTTACATATTCAGCATTTTAACAAGGGAGAAAACATTATTTAATAAAACAAATATTAATAATTTTAGCAAGAGAGAAAACTTCATGTAACAAAAAACTAGGAAGCATTTTATGCACAAACCACAATATATTTTCTAAATAATGCCAGTACTTTCTCCAACAACTAAAGATGTTTAATTTTGATGACTGCTGAGATAGAAGGCAACAGATACTGTTTCACCTTGTAATGCCACAAATTGTTGCCTTCAGCTGCACTTAAAAAAACAAACTCACAGGGTCCGTCTTACTCTCTGTGCTTGACACTGGATTAGAGTAAATAAGTACAAAGTCAAATAATATGCCCTTCTGCTAGGGTTGTGTACTGAGTGTGCTCCCATCATGCCTTGTTGCACTGTCAGAACAGGATTATGACAGAAAGGGATAGCCTGATATTTAAAAAAAAAAAAATGACTGCAATGATTAAGTAATGCAAACCAGGCATAGTATATTCATATTTATGTTTAAGAACGGAACCACATCTGTTAATTCTGGTTAGCCCATATAGTTCTCTTTATACTCATGAGTATGTACAGTCATAATGTAGTTAAAGTAGTAGAATGGTTTAGTATTAAATATATTAACCAGAAAGCTGTAAGTATTATTATTTGTATATAAGTACTCATACCTGAAACCCTTTATCTTAATCAGAAGTGACTACTGGAGTTGGTTATGCATAAAATACAAAGATGCGCATGAAAAGCATTAATTTCAGGGCACTTAGTACAACATTCAGCATCGATAAACATGAAGACATAGATACCGTCACATTCAATGACATGTATTAAAAGGTGTATTACATTCGGTGGCACTGCAATATAAATACATAAAATAATAACTAAAGAGTCTAGTAATGCTGTGACAGGGCAGAAGAAAAGCCCTGCACAAATGTTTGTTTGTTTATTTTAGAACGGGGTACCCCCGCCAGCCCCTGTGTATAGTTTGTATTATTATGATTTATTTTGTTTATAAATGTGACGGCAAAAAAGCAGAGTTTCTCTTATTGTTTAGCAGCATCGATGGGGTTGAAGCCCATCTAGCAAAACTCGTGCAGAAGGTGGCCATCTCCCGATTCAATTAACGGATTAATTTGTTGCTAAACGGGAGATGGTCACCAGCATAAAAGCCTGCAGCTCTCTGCATTCATGGTGGTTGTTTGGAGGAGGAAAGTGGAGTGTTTTCGAGCGAGAGAGAACAGAATAAAACAAAAATAAAAACAACTGCTACGAGTGCTGGAAGTTCCAGCACCGTATTTGTTTCGTTAAGGATTGTTTTGTGTGCGAGACCTGTTTTGTTTAAACCTTTTATTTACGCTCTGTGGGCAGTGCTTTTTTTGTGTTTACATATTTTGTTTATTTTTGTTTAAAAATAAAAATAGCGCCGCAGTGCGCTTTGCACCCGAGTACCTGACTCTCTGTTTCAGTTTCTGCTTCTGGCCTGACGTCACCAACCTCAGCCGTCCTGTCACATGTTTTGTTTTGCACCCGCTTCTCTACTAATCATTACAAATGCGTTCTTCAGACCTCTAAGTACCTGACAAAGAAAACAAGAACTCATTGCATTTTATCAATCAATTGGAGTTAGTACTTTAGCAGATGAATGGATCCCATTTCTCCAAGTCACTCATCCCTCCAGCAACAAAGACATCTATGGGCCAGTTTACATGAGTGGTTTGTCTCACGTGAAATGGCAACACGTGTGCATGTTGGCAGGGAAAGCTTGTGAAAATGCCCAAAAAAACGGTTGCACTATTTTAACTGGAAAGTCTAATTTTCATGTGAGATTCAAGGAATTGCTCGTAAAATCAACGGCCACTTACTTACACATGGAAACACAAGTTTCTTGTGAAAATGTTAATTAGCTCATTCAAGTGCCTTTCCTAAAGCTGCTATAAAAGTCACATGGGAATATGTAAGTTACCATGGTCCAAAGATGGCAGCAGGGAAGTTCATTTTTTGTTTGCAGCATTTTCCTAATCAGATTGATGTTGCAGATAACCCCACTTTTTTCTCTGTCTTCTCTAAAACTTTGCATAATGCTAATCATGCATGGATCTAAATGCATTTGTAAAGTACTATACAGATTGTATTTACCAAGTTTCTGTTTAAAACTATTTCTAAAAATGTTTGATAAACTGCATTGCGGGCTTGTGAATTAAGGTGGTTACAGCTACTGCACAGTACTTCAGAATACCCTTGCAAATAGCTTTCTAAACGACTGTCAAAACAACTTTATTGTAAAAGTACTACTAAGTACTATGTTTAAATGTGTATAACTATACTCCCATGCAATTTCTCCTAGTTATGTCTGTGCAAAACCTGTGTCCATCCTCCACTTACGTCCGTTGGAGCGACGAAGAGACTCAGGCGTTTGAAGAGATACAAAATAAGCTAATGAAACAAAAATATGACACAAAATAAAGGTGGCGCATCCAGTAAAGGCTCTCTGTGTGGAGTGCAGGATGCGCCCTATAGCCTGGAGATCGCAGGTTTGAATCCAGGCTATGTCATGACCGGGAGTTCCTAGGGCTGACACACAGTCGCCAAGCTCCGCCCGGGTAGGGAGGGCTTAGGTCGGCAGGGCAATCCACAGTTAACCACGCACCAGCGACCCCTGTGGCTGATAGGGCGCCTGAAGGTCTGCAGTGGAGCCATTCAGATCTGTGTTGTCCTCCGGCACTATAGGTCTGGTGGCTTCGCTGTGGATCTGCAGTGCGAAAAATGACGGATTGGCAGGAACACGTTTCGGAGGACGCGTGTTTCAGCCTCTGTTTCCCGAGTCACCGGGGGGTTGCAGCAGTGAACCGGGATAAAAATAATAATTGGGCATTCCAAATTGGGGAGAAAACCGGGGTAAAAACCATTGGGGACAGCTAAATTAAAAAAAAATAACACACAGATTCTCTCTCGTGAAACTGTTCTCTGCACATGTAAACTGTATTTTGGGTACTTTCATGGTAAACAGCACGAGAATCAAACTGGGCCTTACGCTTGGCTAATTTAAATATGTTCCCCCCATCCCCTTTCCTACATTTGTATAGCGTTCCAGGGAAAAGTAGGCTTTACATGTAAATGCAAAAGGTACCATGTCCACGTTTAATTCACGAGCCAGAAACGTCTTGAGAAAAAGCAAACACTCAGGTAAATTAACCCAATGTGGCACTGGCAAAAGTTCCATTCAGTCAGAATGTGTGTAAAAAGATGCAACAAGGTTTACTGCCTGCAATGGTTGTAGCACCAAACCCCAGATCAGAGTACAGACAAGCACTCCCATTATGCTGCAAAGCAAAGCCCTCATTGACAGTGGTACTGTATTACTAATTGGGCTGTTTGTTTACAATGTGTTTCAACAGAGGGGCTTTTTTGTGTTGGAAGATCAATTGAAACACCATATCCCAATTATTTTGTCCATTACTGATTATTCACAAAGGAGTCAGTACCAGCGGTTTTATTTAGGACTGAAGGAAGGAAAACAGCTGTGTAATCGTTGCTTATGAATTTCATTTGGTGTCACTGTTGAAGCAGTAAAGACAGAAGAATGTATTGGAATGAAATAGCCACTTTCTGATCACCAGACACAGTCACACAGTGATTCTAGTTATTACTTTCATACAATTTTAGTGCAGCGCAGGCACTGTAATAGCTTTTAGACACCTGTATTTTGTTGTGTGAGATGTAGTGTGTTATTGTTTGTGGCACCCCTCAAATGCCAATTTGCTTGTCTGCAGATTGCTCCCTGGCTCCAATAAATCTATAAAAACTCATCTACAGCTGCTCTGCGGCACATTTCTTCTCACAGCTTTTTATTGTGGAGCAAATTTAGTGAATCCGGTTTCAATATAGATGGTTCCATTGATCTTGGATATTAAACTTGTTTCAATTATAAAACTAATTTCAGGGAAAATGTTGAAATATTTTCTTAGCCTTTTCATTTTTAAAAGTTTTTTCAGCAGGGTTTGAGTTGAATAAATCAAGTAGATTTAATATACTATTACATTGATCTAGTAACAGTGGCATATCTAAAAACTTAATTGAAATGATCAAAATAGGAACCTCCCTGGCATTCTACACACATCAAGGCAGCCCAGATACTGTTTTCTTATGTTTTCTTGTTTGGGTATTAATTTGTTTCTATGAAAGCTTGTGACACTTACGTTGTCTGCAATGCTGGATTCATTTGAAATACAGGTTTATAATGGTGTGAGAAACAAAGCAGGCGCAGTTAGATTATTATACCAAAGGATTCCCTCAAAATATCCCAAAACCCATCTTCTGGTGATGTTTACGGAGAGTGCTGAGACCAGACACAACCAATGTTTAAGGAGAAAGTAGTGTATTAAATCAGGACCCTACTTTCTCTTTAAACATTACATTTATCGAATTGATAAAACTTGCATATAATTGTGTTTAAACCCTTTGTCTCCTTCACCACCCTTGGGTTGTATTTATTGTGTACTGTTCTTTTCATTAAATAGGATAGCATTGACAGTGTTTATAATGCAGATTCTACCAAGGCCTTGCTATTGCTTGTACCCCTATATATCATTTCCTGACTTCTCCTCTGAAGCTGCCTTTGATCAACTACAAGGTTTTCTCTGAGTGACCTTATAATTGTTGATAGATAACAATTCATATTCCTGTACAGCTCAAAGTTACTAAACAAAATTATGATGCACTCTTTTATTAACTAGGTCTCTGAACTAATAGCATTAGTAACACCTTCCTGGGGACTCGGAAGCTGGCTTTCTGTTTTTGTTTAATTTCATTATTTTATAAAAATGAATAAAACCACAGTCCACTCTAAAATTTATGTATTTATTCCAATCCCAGCTGTCGATATTTTAGTCATTTTATTTTGTTGACTTCCTGCTATAGAATATTTTATTGACATATCATTCATAAATGATCACCACTCCCATTTTGCTTCCTAAATACCGTAAAGGGTGGGCATGAATCCAGCAAAAGAACCACACTGGTTGTGATCTGGTTTGTTTGTATTTCAGGGAGAGAATCAGATACAGAAAGAGCAATTAAACAGGCAGAATTCAAGGGTTCTGCATACCCTATAAGAGTTGTTGAGTTATCAGGAATGGTCCAAGATTATTAATTACCCTTTCTCTCCTCTTCACATGCTACACTGAAGACATTTGTGGTGACAGTAAATCTATTATTATTTTTGTCCCCAGAACCACACAAATACCTAATTTTAAATAAAACTTTATTGGAAACATCCATCCATTATCATTAACTGCTTACTCCTTTACAGGGTCGCGGTGAGCGGGAGCCTAACCCGGCATACACAGGGCGCAAGGCAGACTACTCCCCAGATGGGACGCCAGTCCATCGCAGGGCACCACACACACACACAGGGCAAATTAAAGTGACCAATCAACCTGGACAGCATGTCTTTGGACTGTGGTAGGAAACCGGAGTACCCGGAGAAAACCCACGCGAACACGGGGAGAACATGCAAACTCCACACAGACAGTACCCTAGGCTGGATTCAAACCCAGGACCCTGGCACTGTGAGGCAGCAGCGCTAACCACTACGCCACCGTTCCACCCTTATTGGAAACAGTTGTAGGAAAATGCTACTATGTTGTTTCCTGCCACAAATACACACCTCCCATCACCAAAACCAGCCAAGGACTCCCATTACATTGGATATGTTTTTATGGGTTTCTTCCAGTTATACAGTAATATAATGTGATGGATCAAAGCTGTTTTATTCATTTCATTTGTATTGGGAATTATTTATTTGCTATTTCCATGACAAAATATTCACAGCTGTCGTATAGCTGCCTTGTCAAGGACTAAACGGCGCAAACTGTATTCCACAATATACCGACATATATTACACTGTGCTGTGCTGTGCTGTGACAGTGGCTCTGTAAATAATATACAAGCGTGGAAGAGACTTTCACCTTCATCTCATCTACTGGGAATGTGCTTGTCTCACATTATTTGTCTGTCTAAGGCAAACATGTGTCGTCTCCCCCCCCCCCAAGCTTCCAAGAATAGTTAACATGCTTCACATATTTTTGAATATACAAAAAGGATTTGAAAGCGAGGTGCTTCACGTCATCAAAAACAGTCTAAGAAGCAGATGTGATAAAGAGTGGAGAGTGTGAAAGGCTAATGAGGGATATTTGAGCCAGGCATGTGAATATGGCATTATTCTCAGGAGAGAATTCCCAGTGTTTGGGTAGGAGGCTTCTACTGCATGGGCCTGGAGCATTGTGAAAGCGGTACTTGTAAGACACTGCTGGCTTGTGATGCTTTGACAGAAAGGATATAGATATTTGTACAGATGGTGTCAAAGTCAATGTAGAGAGAGATACAGGAATATGTCACATACCTTTGCAATAACATAAAAAAGCTATTTCAAAGAAAAAAAAGTTGTTTTTATCAAACAAAACATGCCTGTAGTGTCACTGTCCTTCTAATTATTTAAATAATATAATTCTGCAAGGTCATTATATTTTGAAACTATATGTGTATGCTAATGAAGCTGCAGTCTGCGATATGCCTCGTACTGTATATTCGTGGAGACATTCTTGTGCTGTTATCTCCTTTCCTTAAGAATTGGGAAAATGGGTAGTATTGTGGATTTGGCAGGGTGTAAGCAAATTAGCTATGTTTTATTATTACTATATTGCAGGAATTGCACACTATTGACAATACCCAGTAAAACACTATTAAATATATGCAGTATTATCTGTAATCCTTGAACACAATTGCATGCTAGTTTTTATGTACTGCACAATGTTGTAATTAGACACTATTGAATGTTGGTTTGTTATAATTATGTACAATAAGATTGAATGTAACAATGCAAAAGCATGTCACACACGCTGCGGTACTCTTGACAACCATCTAGTCGCAGTGTGAACCCAGACTGAGGGGAGCCAAGCTCTGTAGGATTACTTTCTCTAGGTTGCCTGCTACAGGGCATAGGGGCAGAGCTAGGGCTATTAAACCCCGGGAAATGTGAATGAAATGTTGATACTGAGCTCGGTGCCTGGAGTCAGACCCAGGAATCTTTTTGATTCCTGTATTGAAGATTGTTATTTTGTGTACCTAATTACTATTTGAATAAAGCATTTTAAAACGCACAACACACAATAAAATAATATAACTCATTAAACGCAAGCATGCAAAGCAGAGTTCCAGAATCCAGCGATTCCCGAGTCAGAGACAGAGCGGTGCGGTGAGGAGCGGCAGCAGCAGACCCAGTGTGGAAGCAGAGTGAGCAGCCAGCGATTCCTGAGTCAGAGACGGAACAGGTGGCGACTCGACTCAGCAGCAGCGGATCCAGTGTGTGAGCAGAGTGAGCAGCCAGCGATTCCCGAGTCAGAGACGGAACAGGCGGTGACGTGACTCAGCAGCAGCGGATCCAGCGTGCGAGCAGAGTGAACAGCCAGCAATTCCAGAGTCAGAGACGGAACAGGCGGTGACGTGACTCAACAGCAGCGGATCCAGCGTGCGAGCAGAGTGAGCAGCCAGCGATTCCTGAGTCAGAGACGGAACAGGCGGTGACGTGACTCAGCAGCAGCGGATCCAGTGTGTGAGCAGTGAGGCAGCAATTCCCGAGTCAGAGTCGGAACAGGCGGTGACGTGACTCAGCAGCAGCGGATCCATTGTGTGAGCAGTGAGGCAGCAATTCCCGAGTCAGAGTCGGAACAGGCGGTGACATGACTCAGCAGCAGCGGATCCATTGTGTGAGCAGTGAGGCAGCAATTCCCGAGTCAGAGACGGAACAGGCGGTGACGTGACTCAGCAGCAGCGCATCCATTGTGTGAGCAGTGAGGCAGCAATTCCCGAGTCAGAGACGGAACAGGCGGTGACGTGACTCAGCAGCAGCGGATCCAGCGTGTGAACAGAGTGAGCAGCCAGCGATTCCCGAGTCAGAGACGGAACAGGCGGTGACGTGACTCCGCAGCAGCGGATCCAGCGTGTGAGCAGACTGAGCAGCCAGCAATTCCCGAGTCAGAGACGGAACAGGCGGTGACATGACTCAGCAGCAGCGGATCCAGCGTGTAAGCAGTGAGGCAGCAATTCCCGAGTCAGAGTCGGAACAGGCGGTGACGTGACTCAGTAGCAGCGGATCCATTGTGTAAGCAGTGAGGCAGCAATTCCCGAGTCAGAGACGGAACAGGCGGTGACGTGACTCAGCAGCAGCGGATCCAGCGTGTGAGCAGAGTGAGCAGCCAGTGATTCCCGAGTCAGAGATGGAACAGGCGGTGATGTGACTCAGCAGCAGCAGATCCAGCGTGTGAGCAGACTGAGCAGCCAGCAATTCCCGAGTCAGAGACGGAACAGGCGGTGACGTGACTCAGCAGCAGCGGATCCAGCGTGTGAGCAGTGAGGCAGCAATTCCCGAGTCAGAGACGGAACAGGCGGTGACGTGACTCAGCAGCAGCGGATCCAGCGTGTGAGCAGTGAGGCAGCAATTCCAGAGTCAGAGACGGAACAGGCGGTGATGTGACTCAGCAGCAGCGGATCCAGCGTGTGAGCAGTGAGGCAGCAATTCCAGAGTCAGAGACGGAACAGGCGGTGATGTGACTCAGCAGCAGCGGATCCAGCGTGTGAGCAGTGAGGCAGCAATTCCCAAGTCAGAGACGGAACAGGCGGTGACGTGACTCAGCAGCAGCGGATCCAGCGTGTGAGCAGTGAGGCAACAATTCCCGAGTCAGAGACGGAACAGGCGGTGACGTGACTCAGCAGCAGCGGATCCAGCGTGTGAGCAGTGAGGCAGCAATTCCCGAGTCAGAGACGGAACAGGCGGTGACGTGACTCAGCAGCAGCGGATCCAGCGTGTGAGTAGTGAGGCAGCAATTCCAGAGTCAGAGACGGAACAGGCGGTGACGTGACTCAGCAGCAGCGGATCCAGCGTGTGAGCAGTGAGGCAGCAATTCCCGAGTCAGAGACGGAACGGTGACGGGTCCCGAGTCAGAGACAGAATGGCGCCGGTGCGGTTCTCATCAGTAATACAACACACATTAAAATAATAGAACTAAAAACACCACATCCATCAATTTTAATTTGGAATCGCCATTTGTTTTTTTACCCCAATTTCTCCCAATTTGAAATGACCAATTCTTTTTAAGCCTGGCTCACCGATACAACCCCCGTGCTGACTCGGGAGAGACGAAGACGAGCACATGCATCCTCCGAAAAGTGTGCCATCAGCCATCCGCTTCTTTTCACTCTGTAGGCCCACCATGCAGCTACCTTCAGAGCTACAGCATTGGAGGACCACGCAGCCCTGGGTCACTTACAGGCAGGCCCGCAGGCGCCCGGCCTGTCTACAGGGGCCGCTGGTGCGCGGTGAGCTGAGGGATGACCTAAGCCCTCCCCACCCCGGGCGATGCTCGGCCAATTGTGCGCTGCCCCCTGGGAACTCCCATCCACAGCCAGCAGTGGAATATCCTGTAACCGAACCAAATCTCCAGGCTATAGGGCGCATCCTGCACTCCACGGGGAGTGCCTTACTGAAGCAACTTCTTTTTTTTTTACATGACTCAGATTGCAAAACTAGCTTATGACGTTTTATCCATAACTATAAAACACTCAATAGTGCTACATCTGGAAATGCTAAAACAAACTTAATAAAATCAATGGCAAATGTTTCAAAGATGTTCTCAATAAAATGACTAGCCTGATACTGAGTATTTAGAAGTTTTTTCAGCCACTGCTGGGCATGTCATAAATAGGCTTTAAGAAAATATTTCAAACCCAGACACTAGTCAAATACAGTCAACCAAGTTCCACAAAAATTTTAAAAAAACCAATATGTGTAACAAACGTAGTGTAAAGAACTACATGCTCTAAATCAACACAAATCCCAATATGAACTCACCTAAAGATAGTGACAGCTCACTTTGAAAAATAACCAAGCACTAATCTTGTCTATTATAGAAACAGTGCCTGGAAAACATGATACAACACAATACAATTACTTCATACTGTCAGCCGTCTTTCATTGAATGGAGCAGAAAAACCTGCGATCAGTGGGCTTCCACTACACAAATTGAGAAAGTCAGTTCCAGGCAAGAAATAGATAAACACATCATCTCCTATAGAAGAGTAGACAGAGAATGATACCAGTATTAAGGTCCGTTTGTGATTATATATTTTTTAAAACCTTGCCAACTTTTCACCACAGCTACCTGTGAATCTAGGAACATAGAAAATAAGTTTCTTCATCGGCTTAAAACTAATAAGAAATGAGAGAAATGTTTTGGCTTATGCCTTCATCAGTGTTTTTTGTATGCACTGGATTATTAGACCAAAATAATGTATGTGTATATTTATGTTGCTATGATTTGCATACTTTACATTCCAATATGATTTATTCAAATACAGTACAGAAATACAAACAGCT
Source organism: Acipenser oxyrinchus oxyrinchus (assembly GCA_030684275.1). NCBI lineage: Eukaryota > Metazoa > Chordata > Actinopteri > Acipenseriformes > Acipenseridae > Acipenser > Acipenser oxyrinchus. The sequence goes on from CM060249.1 coordinate 13,279,428, forward strand.
AAAAGATTAATGACAAAAGATGGCATTACATGCTCGTCAGGGGAATACTGGGGCAGCAATGGAAGAACAAGAACATTTGGACTGAACTGAATCTAATATCCTTTCATTTCCCCAGGGCAACAGAGTGGCAGCAAAGGCATGGGGTTACAGGTTGCACTTAATAAAGTTATTTATGACATCTTCACACGTCTAGATGGTAGTGAGAAAATAAGACAATCATGCATCCTTTGCAGGAGCAGTACATTTATTTATTGGATTTATATAGCGCTTTTTATACAAAAGTATCGCAAAGCACTATTCAGTACATAGTAGAAAAAAAGAACAAACCACAATACATGTGTATAGCATGTCACACATACAACTGCCAAAGTCAGACCATTTAAACAATAGTAAACACATAATACAAAAGCAGCAATTTTAAAGTTACATAAAAACACACAAAGATAAGAAAGCCATTTTATAAAAGTGAGTTTTTAGTCTTGACTTGAAAACTGTAACGATCCCAGCTTCCCTGACAAACAGAGCATTCCATAATTTAGGAGCTCTACAAGAAAAAGCCCTACCTCCCGTGTTGCTTTTGTTGACCCTAGGAATAACCAGAAACCCTGCACCCTGTGATCTCAGAGTACAGTTTGGAAGATACAGGGTCAGTGACTCCTGCAAATAACTAGGTGCTAATCCATTCAGGGCCTTGTAAGTTAAAAGCAAAATCTTAAAATCAATTCTATACTGCACAGGCAGCCAGTGTAAAGAGGCCAACACAGGGGTAATATGTTCACTTTTTATGTTTTTAGTCAGAACAAGCTGCAAGCAGGATACCACATTTTTTGGGACACCAGCAAAAAGTGCATTACAATAATTAATTCTAGATGAAACAAAGGTATGCATTAGTCTCTTGGCATCAGATACAGAAATAATTGGTCTAAGTTTGGCTATATTTCTAATAATTTCAAGTAATAGATCAGGATCAAAGATGACAACCATTAATTTCTAGTTTAAGTTTTGATGATAAGTTTTGAATCCCACCTTTCCTTTTAGTTGGTTCTGTGATCCCACAAGCATAACCTCTGTTTTATCTGAATTCAACATTAGAAAATTCTGTGACATCCAATGCTTGATGTCTGTAAGGCAAGTAGCTAATAACACCCAGGCAGAAGAAATTCCTGGCTTTAGGGACAAATATAGCTGGGTATCATCAGCAGAGCAATGGAAGTTCACTCCGTGTCTGCGGATAATGTCACCGACTGGTAGCATATATAATGAAAACAGCAAGGGACCTCGAATGGAGCCCTGTGGAACACCACAGACAACTTCCGATAATTACGATTTTACCTCCCCAATAGAGACGAGCTGAAAGATAAGATTTGAACCAGGACAGGACAAGACCAGACAGTCCTACTGTGCTTTCAAGACGATTCAGTAGGATGGAATGGTCTACAGTATCAAAGGCATCACTTAGATCCAAAATAATTAATACTGATGGAAAGCCAGAGTCAGAGTTTATCAGCAGATCGTTCACTCTGACAAGGGCCGTCTCGGTGCTATGTGCAGCACGAAAACCAGACTGAAACTTCTCGAATACACCATTAATAGTTAGAAATTTTTGTAATTGAATTGCAACAACTCTCTAGAACCTTACCTAAGAATGGTCGGTTGGAGATTGGCCTATAGTTATTGAGGACTTTAGGGTCCAAATTGTTTCTTAAGCATAGACTTTACCCCAGCTACCCATAGTGCTGAGGGAACTATACCGGAGGAAAGTGAACCATTTACAATTTTGTAAATGTGGGTATTAATAACACCAATTACATCTGATAGCACTTTAGATTACAGTGCACAAATAACCATGTAATTACTGTGTAATTGTATGGTAATAATCCAGTAATAATCCAGTTTTACTGGGTAAATACCAATTGTTTTCTGTTCTTTCATTGTAACTACTGTTGAAATAGTCTGAAATACTGCAACTGAATAACTGTTAATTTATTTGCTGCCTGTTTATCATTGCAATCAATAACTGCATTAAGAGAATACCACTTTAAGATGACAGGCAACAGCAAATTGTTAAAATTGTAACTACAGAGGGGCTCCTGAGTGGCGCATCCGGTAAAGGCTTCTGGCGTGGAGTGCAGGATGCGCCTATAGCCTGGACCGCCGTTCGAGTCCAGGCTATTCCACAGACGACCGTGGATGGGAGCTCACAGGGGGCGGCGCACAATTGGCCGAGCGTCGCCCAGTGGGGGAGGGTTTAGGTCGGCCAGGGTGTTCTCGGCTCACCGCACACCAGCGACCCTTGTAGTCTGGCCGGGTGTCAGCAGGCTTGCCTGTAAGCTGCCCGAGAGCTGCGTTGTCCTCCGACGCTGTAGCTCTTGGGTGGCTGCATGTTGTGTCCGCAGTGTGAAAAAAAGCGGTCGGCTGACGGCACACGCTTCAGAGGACAGCATGTGTTCGTCTTCACCCTCCCGAGTCAGCGCAGGGGTGGTAGCGTTGAGCTGAGCCTAAAAATAATTGGCCATTTCAAATTGGGAGAAAATAATAAAAATAATTGGCAACGACTACATTTAAAAAAATACATAAAAAAAAATAATAATTGTAATTACAGGAAACAAGACCATTTCCATTTAACTACCTACTTATTCCAACTGTAGTTACAATGAAAGAACGGAAAACTGGATTATTACCATAAAATGACACAGTAATTACATGGTTAATTGTGCACTGTAATCTAAAGTGCTACCCAACATCTTTTAATAGTTTTGTAGGAATAGGATCAAGAGAGCATGTAGTAGCTCTCATATGTCAAACTAGCTCTGTCAGTTCCTGCAAGGAAATTGAAGAAAAAACTCTCACAGTAGCCTTAATTGGTGTAGTTGGTAAAAGTCCTCCTTAATAGAAGGTGTCTGCGGAATCTCATTTCTGATGTCTAGTATTTTATTTTTAAAGAAATATAAGAAGTCATTGTGAGAGGAGCCAATGTCACGGGTAGGACTATTAGGGGAAGGATTCATTCATTTATCTCGGGTAGCAAAAAGAAATCTAGGATTATTTGTATTTGCTTCAATTAAATTAGAATAATATGATGATCTAGCCAATGGCAGAGCCTTCCTATGCTAAATCAGGTGGCCCTTCCATGCGATGTAATGAACATGCAATTTAGATTCCCGCCATCTCCATTCAATTTTACGACCCTCATATTTCATCTTACGAGTTGTATCACTGAACCACGGTGAGCTTTTTTTAAAAGACACTCTCCAAGTTTTGATTGCCGCTACAGTATCTAAGATACCTGTCAAGCAATGCTTTGTCCTTCATAATTAATAAGAGCACGTTGCTCCCATGGAAAAACAAATGGATGTTTAAGAAAAGAAACAAATGTGTCTGGTTTAATCTCTGCAGACTATTAGTAATTTGCATCCGGAATAAAGTATTTCCTGCTTAAGTGATTTTCAAAGAGCTCTCTCTTTACCCCCATCTGAGGAAGCTATCTATAAAGTAAACCAACAAACTAGGAAGGGCCAATTACTGTGTTTGGTATCATAGCATCATATTAATGCATTCTGATGCACTTTGATGTCAATATTTTCAAAACGTTTAAATAGAAACATCTAATACCCTCTAATAGCCTGAGACAAGAGCATTTTTGTTTTGTTTTGTTTTTACTGGAGTAAAAAGGCAAGGCAAGAATCCTAATATAGATTTTGAAGGATAATCACATTATTTATTTTGTTGAGGGGGGAGGGTGTAATAGATTAGAAAATAATATTTGTTTAAAATCATTAAGTTTCAGCTGGGTATCATGCATGTTAATTATGTTAATAATTATACTGAGTTGTTACTTTGTAGCCTTTCAGTCTGAGCCACTCTGTACAGTTCTGATTCCAAAAGTTGCTTTTAAATTAAATTCACTTCCATTCACTATACCTCCACCATAGCAATGCAATATCATGCAGGGGCTTTATTCACGTTTTCTAGGATATCAAGATGAAAAGGTTGAAGATTTTTTTCTTTTATTTGTTTTTATTTTAATAGGAGGTACAATTGATCGCAACACGATGTTCAGAAACAGCACTGTGCCAGTTTTCTTGCTACAACCACTGCTATGTTTCGAAAGTGAAGTGATGGCACTAATATGATTGGCTGTGTTGGCTCTCGTGACTGATGTTTTGATTGGATACAGCTCTCCTACTTACCACTTTGATTTGCTGAACAGACGTTTTTGTGTGTAGAGGTTTATAACAATATCAGAGTACTTAAATTACAACACAATGGAAATGTTCTCAGAATGTATTTTTTGTGGCATGGTACCGCAGCCTCTTTTATATCCAAACAATTTGGCTGGGACCGCTGGCCAAGATATTTCAAACATTTTATTTTGCCTGCGAAACCTCGCATTCTGGTAATAAGATCACACAAGTAATATGTAGATATTGTAGCAGTTCATTTTCTACACACGTAAGGCTATAGTAGCTAAGGAAGCTTATTGGGGAGAATATGTTAAATCTCTTGAAAGTTAGTGGTCCTAGAAAAAAAATAAGTTATGTATACACATATTTCATGTATATAATATATCAAAAATATAGAATGTATATACTTGTGGCAGGGCGATTGTCCTGCACATGGGGAAATTAGTGTTGGTAATTTATTATGGGGAAACGGGTTTGTTTTGTGTACTTTTTGGAGTTGTTATGTGTGATTAAATTATTGTTTTCAGACAGGCGCTCGATTGAGACTTGCTGCCTGTTAGGCTTGGTTGAAAGGAAGGGCAGCAAGTGGTTGGCTGTGCCGGTCCTCAATCAGCAGGTGGGCGGGTCTCAACTGAGTGTCCGTCGGCATAAAAACATCTGGTGGGGATCACTCTGGGCGACTGCATCGCCATGCTACAGAGGGGAGCTGCGTATACTCAGGAGGAGAGCGTCTGCTCTGCAGGAACTACAGCTACGCAACCCTGAAACTGCAATGCGGTACTTGTGAAGGCAATGCCCAGCCAAGGCCATATGAAGCAGCAGGAGTCGTCGTAGGAATACCGGCTTATAAGTAGTTTAGGGGACACTGATCCCAAGTAATGTATAGCAAGGGTTATGTAGTGTAGCCGGTTCCTGGAGTGGGACGCCTCGTTTAATAAGGCTAGCGCTCGCCCTGTGTGGCATTTTTTATTTGTAGTTTTTGTACTGTGTTTATTTTGCCTTTTGTACAGCTTAACGTTGGTAGCACCACATGACCCGTATGTTTACTTTCTGTTCTTCTGTGTTAATAAATCCTGCGCGCCTGAGCGGCGTTTCAACTCCAACTCCCATGTCTCTCTGTCATGCATATCAGCGGTTACTGACACACGTGACATGAGCACCCTGTCACAACATTATATACTATGTATATATATATTACAGTGCTAGCCCCTTATAACGCAACCTGTTACAGTGCGGAATCGGTTAGAACACATTAAAGTTGTGGCTCCCACTTCCCCCATAATGCAATTTGACTCGCAAACGTTGGGTGAACGTTCCAGATACTTTAAGTGATCCTGGTGATGTTACCAGGAAGTATGCTAGGATAAATTGTTATAGAAACTCAAAAAAAAGAAAAGAAAGCCTTGTTGTTTTTACATTACTTTATTTAAGCACATTTAAGTTGAAACTGGGATATATATTACTTATAAAGCTCCCGTGCTGGCAGTGTATTTTTTCAACGAAACAATACAAGTGTGTATAATTGTGTTATTTATTTACATTTTACAAAAATTATTATAAAAAATATACAATTTAAATAAGAGTGGTGTAAGCTTTAAACGGGTGGAATACCAGTTTCTATTATACTGTATATATTGTAACGTCCCTGGATTTATACTGTTGCAGGACTGGTCTATAGACTGTGTGGGTTTCCGTGTGTGTGTGCATGTGCATGTGTGTGTGAGAGAGCAGGGAAGCGGTAAGCTTGCCTCAGCCGGCATTGGTGGGTGATGTCCGGGGAGGCGGGGAATGATAGCATATAGAAGCTGCTGTGTGAATCTGCTGCTGTGAGAGTGCAAGACTGTTTGTTGTTTTTGGTCTGGCCCAGGCTAACAGGGGCCGGGAACAATCGTCCCAATAAACCCGTGGATTTGAGTACCTGCAAACTGTTTGTGTCTCCTTCCTTCATTTGCCACCTTACGATAGAATATTAATTTTGTGGTGAAACACAAATAATGCGGTCTCCTAATTATGGACCCTGACAACCACATTATAACGGGGAAGCACATATACATTACTTTCACTGAAATCACTAATTACTGTCTTTCAAATTAATGTTCTGTTTGTGTAGACTGACAGAGGTGAAACAGGAGGGCTGGCTACTGGTTACTGATGCAAAGAGTTCTAAAGTAAAGTCTACATCAATGGTCTGTGCGGATGACGGTTGTGCATGCTTGTATTTCTGCTGCAATAATTTTCACCGTATGCCACTAACCTCACTTCTAATTAATATTCTGCTTACACAGTTTACACAGTTGCCATCCATCAATTTATTTCCCCATTACCCCAACTGGAGGTCCCTTATTCCCTGTTCGCAATGAAGTACCCCTCAATCTGATTGCCTGCAGCATATGGCTGATGCCTTGAGCTATATTTACATCATGAGATAAATTTAACTAGAAGGCATATGCGACAAAAACACTGTACCCCGATCTCGCACTTTCATTTTACGTCATGAGAATATTCCTCACCTGACTGGTGAAAACAATAATAGCTTTGTATGCAGGTAGATTCTCGCAGCTAAAACATACAGCCTGACAGATTTAATACAATTCTTATCGTCTTATTCATAGCTCTACTAAATGTAATACAGTCAGTGTATTTAATTTAGTGTGAACTGTATTTTGATCTGCAACACAAAATACAAGTGTCAATGGTAGCGACACAAAGAGGTTTTGTTTTCTGTTTTCAAAACGTTTGTGAAGAAATATATTTTTTGTATAAACTCTAGATGTGTATAAATAATTTGTAACAACACTGGAATCGTACTTGTGCAATGTTATATCAACTGTAGGCATAAATCCTATAATATACATCTTAGTGTTAAAATACATTATTTTAATGGCTTTGCTATGCATTTTTGTACCCCAATAATTGGTTAAAGATGACGGATTTGCATGGGGTACCACATTCAGTCTTGTATCTAAGACAGAGACAGAAACCCACCCAACCATATCAGAGAGACAGAGAAAGAAAGAAGAACCACAAGAATGTGTAGAATGTGTATTTCATCTATTTTAGGCCAGGTAAACAAATGTGTATTTTCTTCAAAGTTCTAATTGACTGCTTACACATTGTTATTCATGCATTTACTTTAAAAAAAACCCGATCACATGAACTAGTTAAGCTGTTCAGCATGAGGTCCAAAAAGGGTTATTGGTGTGTAAAAAATTGATTGTTTTTTAAAACCTGAAGGAAGAAAGGCAAAACCCATTTTGCGGATGCCTAAATTATGAAACGGTAACACCATGACCTGGATAAGAACTATCTAAATATCTTTGAAGCTGTTCCAAATTCGCACTGTTTGCATTTGTTAAGCATCCTAAGAAAGGGCCATATTCATTAAACTAAATTATATTAAGCTAAAGGGCAGTGCTGTCTTTAATCATCATATACAGATTCTGCAGGACTGCCTTATTCCTTTTTGGGAGTGCCATGAAAACAATACAAAATCATATTTTCTGGGATTGCACTGTTCATTTTAATGCTGTTTGTATTCCCGGTAAATTCGAACATGTTGTTAATGTTTTCTGCAGTTAACCAATTGAAATACAATAGACATGTAAATGACCTAACAAGCTCTAGCAGTCCACTGGGTGTGTTATTTAAAGTTGAAGTAAATTAAAATATCTGTTATCATGCCACAAAAAGCTTTGAGAATATTAAAGGGCAATTTATTATAATGAGGGCAGCAACATTGTTTGAACCCTGCCCGTAAGGGAATAATCCAGAGAGGCAAAATCTGTTAGCACTGGCTCCTCGGGGCATTTCCAGGTACCATATTAATTATAATACGTTTAAGCTTATTCTCCAAGCTTGCAGCATTATAAAATACGTATTCACCTTGCAGATTAGCCTGTACTTTGACTTGCTTTGCTCACTAGCATGACACAACAAAACATGGGCGACAAACTCAGCATGATTATCCATGAAACATGGAATAAAGGTGCTAAGATGTTTGCAATGTAGAGTACATTTTGTCACATGACCTTTAATACAGGTGTGCTAAGAAATTAAGGGGGTGTTGCTAAAGTCGAGGACACCAAAGGACAGGGTTTTCTTGTTTTTAAAGTATGAAGAACATGTTTTTAGTTAAAAAAAAAAAAAAAAGAAAAATCCTTTGGACTTTTCTACCAAGAAAACCATGTCCTTAATTAAAAAATGACCATAAAAAAACATGTTTACCATAATATAACTTCCATATAGGAATATGAGACACCTACAACATGAATGGTAATACATCAATGGTATGATACAGCATAAGTTTATTAATACTGCAAACAGAAATACCCTCATCTTCCAGTTACAGATTTGTCTACTTTTTAATTGGCTGAAGACAGCATTCCATTATATCTCTAGGAAATAGCACACTGACATCTGAAGAGAAAATTGTAAGAAACAATAGACAGTGGAAGCAAAATGAAAAGAAATTTTAGAGAATAACTGCTGATAGTAGAATGATAAAACCCTTCTGGTGGGACAGGTCTAAGTGTAATTGCATGTCTGTGCACGTCCCCGTCCCCCCCATGGGATCAGATAACAAATGATTTTGGTGATGGAAAATAAAAGGGCAATGTATCAAGTATAATTGTGTCCACTTTGAAGCCTATTATATCTGTGAATGGCTTATGCGCTCCTTGTAAAGCACTTTGAATTCTTAAAAAGCTTGCGTTTGCGTATCCCAAGCGTGCAATTCAGATGGAAAGTGTGGATAGTCCCAATTATTTATTTTAAAGATGAATTCTCTTTTCAGTGACTCAAAGAATCTTCAGGGTAAGAACTGAGTCCAATTACCACTTCATCACAAATATGACACTTTGGAGACGATTTCTGAGTCTAACAGACATCTATGAAGATATCTGTTTATCTAAATGAATATACCAATGGGCAACTTTGCGTTGTTGCTTGAAAAAAACATTAACAGCAGTGAAATTAAACAAAACAATGATTCCAGGAGAAGTTGATTCATGTGTTTATAATGAGTCTAAACTAGTAGCACTGACAGACATCAGCTACAGCAAGTTGCTGTCTTCCTAAATTATATTCACATTTAAGAGTTGTGTACATTTGAATATGGTTTTGTCTTGGGTACCACCATTGTTGGGCAGTAGTGTAGATGTGCAATAGGTTGCTGGCACAACTACAGTAATGTGAAAAACAGCCTAACGCCACATTTCTTGCTTCAGAGGGAACCTGTGATGTCTAAAAAGTTTTTACCCAAATATAAGGTGTAAACAATTCCAAGTTAACCAGTACTGAGGATGATGAAAGACTTACACAGACACAAAGGATGAGCACAAAGCACTGAATGTGACCAGTGTAGTAGTCTGACAAGAAACAGGAAACCTAATAGCCATCTATCTATATACTAATATCCTTTAATATATCTAACCCTAAAGTAACCTATTTAGTTAAATTTGTAATATTTGCCGATCTTCAGTTTGCAATGATCCTCGATTCCTCGAGTCGTTGGTCGGTCTGCTCGATAAGTACATCTGACTCTGAACCACAAGGTCAAGGGTTCAAATCCTGCTTGGAATAACCTGGAACTGCTCCATATATCAACACCTCCATACGAGATGGATAAGGTGTACAACTGTGCTCCCATCTGCTCTGTGCTCATTAAAGCTCCCGCAGCACTTGTAAAAGGACAGCGGGTGCATTCAGCTTCTGTAGCCGTTCCCTTTCCAAACAGCTTCCCTTCCTCTCCCCAGCATGAGAAAAAGCACAGTCTGGAAAACATGCATGGGGACCTAAATGGGCTACCCTCTCTCTCTTTACAAATGCACTGAGATGTGTCCCACAAATATGGCAACATTGAAAGAGTAAATGGCCCTCAATTACCCAAACCAAAACTCTGTCCATGACTCCATCTGGAATTGGAATTGCTGTTAACAAAATACTGTTCAGCTACTGATAATTCCACATGAAATTCTAATTTTAAGCTCTGATGCAGTAAAAGTAAGACTGCGTTCAAGTACTCAAACATTTGCACAACAACTGCCTCTCCTGCATATTTGCCAATGGCCAACAAAAGAAAATAAATCATAAACATTTGCATACTTGAAAGCTGTCCAGTTCCAGGAAAGCCACACAGGACAGAATGGACATGGTTGATCTATCCAGTTCCATGGATTTTACTCTATACTCTCTGGTAATTTTTATTGAACAGATAACACTACAAGTGAACAAAACAAATCAAAACAGAGTAGCTGTCTACCTTTTTGGCTTTTGTTAGATATGTTCTGGCAGAGTCCTTGAAGGCTTCAGTCTCCTCAGGCTTCTCCACTTGAAGATAACAAACCCAGCCAAACAGATACCAAACAAGACAAGAACATCCTTCAGGTCATGTGCTGTTCAATTAAATTGAGTATATACTGTATGAGAAAGACTACATTAATACGTGTCAGAAAAAAGACTTAAATCCATACCCTTGCGGAATCTAATGAAAACTCAAAGAATCAAAAACATCAGATCACATTACTGGAGAAAACACTGGAAAATTGAATTTGTCTACACAGATTTTATATAATACATGGAAAGCAGAAGAGTGTGTCAAAACAATATTATAACCAATGGTTGAAGACAAACAATGGTATAAAAAAGAATAGAATTTTATTTTGACAGTGAAAAGGCAAGGCTATATACTGGCAGACATATGACCTTTGATAATCTGGTGTTTTGTATTATTTATTTATTTGGCAGACACCTTTATAAAACAAGGTTGTGCTAAATATAATTTTAATCTACACAGCATTGCATAAGGTTTCATATATTCATTCTGTAAGACAATATGCCACATATTTTATTCACTGCCAAAAACTGTAAATATATATATATATATATATATATATATATATATATATATATATATATATATGCATGCTACTATTCGATTTTTATTTTGTGGCCAAATCAAAGACTAATATTGACGTTTATTTTTTAAAGAATTTACCGTTTTTTTCGATCTTTATTTTTCAATTCATGCAGAGAATGTGTGAAATCGACCTTTATGCTTTTTTAAAACCGGACTGTATATGCCACTGCGAAGCCCCTTCATTACTCAACGTGCAACAAAACCATGGTCTCCAACATTCTAATAGAACAACATTCAAATTGAAATGACGTTTGGTCAATGCGGAGCTATGCCTTGTATAGATAAAGATCCTACACAATTTAAAAAAAAATGTGTCAAATAAACCGCAGAAAACGTAGCATATAAACGTTTATTACACAGACTTTAATAGCACACATTTACTAGTAAAAATATGCACAGAAGAAAACAGATAGTTGAACAGAACTAACTTGCACTTATTATACGGAGTCTGAGCTTTCTAAATAGCTTTCTAAATTTCTATTTACTAAATTTACTAAATAGCACTTAATAGTACTGTACATGCCACTTTGCACCATACTCTATTCGCAAGACAATTAGCTTAATGTTCAACATCACGCCCAGCTTGAGGTGACAAAGCCCTCACAATGTGCGCTAATATGCAGGAAAAGAAGGGTGTGTGTATAGTTCACAGCATAGCCTGTGAATGCCTACTTGTGCCACTCTGCAATCTACTTCATGTTGAAGAGAAATGCTCAAGCTTTAAAATGATACCCTGCTTGAGGTGGCACATCCAGACTATCTATGTGATTTCCCCCTTAGAATGTGAGCTAATATTCAATTTGTAATTGAGCGAATAACTAATTTAACTAACTTCAGCCTCAAATCAGGAAAAAGTAAGTAACTTCAGACCTAGAATCGGGAATAAGTAATCAACTTCAGCCCAGTCCTTCTGTAAAGTTCGGAGCCCCCATCCAGAACGTCTGAATGTCTGTTGACTGTCAGTTTTGGGTTCCAACTAAAGTTATCTGTGATTGGCTGAACGCAGCCGGCAGACAGCAAGAGCAAGCCCCGATTTCCTCGATGGAAGTGGGCGAGGCTGAGGGGAATGATTGACACTTTGTGCTTGCACAGTTCAAATAAAACGTATTTAAATAAACTGTACACAGCTCAAATAAAGATCTTGTGCACCCTTGCGTGAATTGAATTTCAATTTAAGGGAAGTTGTTTTTTTTGTACACAGCTCAAATAAAGAACTTCCGCACCTAGGGTAAATTGAATTTCAATTTAAGGTGTGCTGTTTTGCTGTTAATAGATGAATTTTTTTGTTAATAGATGAGTTTACATTATATTATTTACTTTTTGTTACTTTCCCCTCTCATAGCTATAAGGCTTTTGATACAGTATTTGAACGGAAGAAAGCTGCACTGGCACTTTATAACACAGACATCTTATTCTTATAGGAAGCTGTGTGGTCCAGTGGTTAAAGAAAAAGGCTTGTAACCAGGAGGTCCCCAGTTCAAATCCCACCTCAACCACTGACTCATTGTGTGACCCTGTGCAAGTCACTTGTGCTCTGTCTTTCGGGTGAGGCGTAATTGTAAGTGACTCTGCAGCTGATGCATAGTTCACACACCCTAGTCTCTGTAAGTCACCTTGGATAAAGGCATCTGCTAAATAAATAAACATCTTATTCAGTATTCGTTTTATAACTAAATAAATATTAGATCTATTACATGGTTATTTTTCCTAATGCATTTACTTTTTTGCTGCGAGAGGAGCTTCGTACCAGACTGGGCATGTAAACAATGGTCGGTAGCAGGTCAGAACCAGGGCTGTACCGAGACGATTTGGTACAGGTTCAGCGCCTGTAGCACCGGGTCAGTACAGTATGGGTACGGTACCGACGGTACGGTATGGAGCGGAACCGGAACGGTACGGGGTTGCTTGTTGCCTGGGAAGGGGAGACCGCAGCGAGATGTAACAAACAACAGGCTGTGGTGCATAAATACGTAAAACTAATACAGCAATTATTAGTAATATCACATATAATTTGTAAAAACACAATAAATGTGAACATTTATACAGAAAAAGTAACAAGTACTTATTTGAATAGGCTTTCCTGTCAGGTCAGTTCTTGAAAGGAAAAATGGCGGTGAGATCTGTGCGTGCAGTCCTTTATAACCTCGGGAGCGGGCATGACTGCATCACAGAGGCCCAGATGAGCAGCTTTGTTATATCTTATTCAGGTTTAGGGTCTTAAAGAGGTTAATACTCATTTGGTAATGGTTACATTTCATACTTGAAAGGGAATGAGCTTTAGCCTCCCCTCTCCTCTCTCAGTAATAGTGCTATTCTATTTCTTGGTGAATCAGACTCCTTTTCCACCTTCAAAACTCAATAACACTTTGCCGTTTGCAAGAGCTTGTTATTGATATTTGTGACAATAAACAACCTTGAGGTAATACAACATTCATAAGTTACCTGAGAAATATGCTGTGTATTGCATCTTTGTATTTTACAGCACTATAGGGTGCTACCTGATATTGTCAAACTTTGTTAACATGAGTAAAGAGTTTTGGACAACAGTGACAACATATTTTTTGAACCAGTTACATTTGATGTTGATGTGAATACATTTAACGTTTTCAATAACCTAATACTAGTGAAACAGAAATGAGCAAATCAATGTTCAATTTATTCACAGAGACAGAAAACAAACAACATAGAAACAAGATGAAAACCATACTGGAGAGCATTACATTGTCTGAAAGTAGTCGTCCATCTCAAAACAGAACCCTGAAGCCACATCATCAGAAACTCATGCTGGGACTTTAAACTGTTCCCACCATTTTGACCCTGAACAGATATTTTTCTATTTTTATCATTTGCTTTTCCTGCAAGGGGGATCAGTTTTGTAGAACAAATCTACATCGTTTAATGACAGTGCAGATGGCACCACATAGGGGTAACCTGGCACAGATTCAAACTAAGTTTCATAATGGAGCCAAATTAAGAGAAGGAAACCTTCACAGCGCTGCCTATATTCCAAACATCTGGGCCAGCACAAACTAAGGTTTATGACTAAAAGAAATTAGGGAAAATTAAATAGTTCTTAAAATGACAGCAATCTATAGTCAATCATTTCTGAGCCCATCTCAGTACAATTTTATGTTAATACCTGTGACAAGCAGGCTGTAGTGGATGACTTCAGACCAGAAAGGAATACACAGAGACAGTAGTCGAATGTGTTGAAACTGAGTCGCGGCAGCGCTCAGTGTTTTAATTGAACAAAAATAAAAGGTTTAAACAAAACAGAAGACAGGACACGGCACTTACACCAAAATAAACAGACAAACAAAACGGACTAACACTCAAACAAACACGGTGAGTACAAATACTTATTATTATTTTCGTCTATTTTCCTTTCTCCTCTCCACACCCGTTCTCCATTCACCGAACACACAACCCCGAGTGAGTGAAACGTGCATCTATATATACTGTTGTGCCGGGATTCAATTACTAATTAATTATTCACTTGAATCCCAGCATGTGAATTAATTATCTGCAACATCATGCTCACATATTAAATACTTTAAATGCACGTGAAGTGATGTGCAATCCCTGTGTCTAAATACAATTAACATTTTAAATAACTCGTGCTGCACACACCCATTTATATCCCGTGCAGCCAACTACAATACACCAACATTAACACACCACACGCAACTTATAACACAGAAATGCACACAGGGGCGGGGCACATTGCCACATATACCCCCCCTTGTGCCCAGCACACATGGCCTCAATGGCCACCTCCCCCCTTAAAATCCCAAAAATCTCGCTCAAAGTCCTGGGCCAAAAACAGGGACTTCAAGGGGTTCATGGGCGGCAAGGCTGTTACCAGCAATGCCGACAGCAGGGTGGCACACTCCTGCCACTCTTCTGCTGCTGGTGGCAGTGCCTGCAGCTTCCCAGCTGACAGCGGAAATGCTGTCAGCAGAGACATTAATAGCTCCCAGTCTGGCTCCACCAGCCGGGGTAGTCCTGGCAGCGGAAAGGCTGCTTGGGGGGTGGTCTCCTGACCTCCCCCCTTCTTCGTAGCTGGCAGCTCCCACCCATGGGGCTCCGGCCACAGCACTTTCTGCAGCACAAGTGCAGCAGTTGGAGCAGGTCTCCTGACCTCCCCCACGATCACTGGCAGCGAAACTGCTGCTGGGGTTGGTGGTCTCCGGACCTCCTCCCCCTTCTTCAAAGGCGGCAGCTCCCCTTGGTGGGGCTCCGGCCACAGTACTTCCGGTAGCGATGCGGAGCAACAGGCAGCCCCAGGTGATGCGGAGCAACAGGCAGCCCCAGGCGATGCAGAGCAACAAGCAGCCCCAGGCGATGCAAGGCAGGCATCTTTGGGCGGTGTGAGGCAGGCATCCTTGGGCGGTGCGAGGCAGGCATCCTTGGGCGGTGCGAAACTCAGCTGCAGCTCCTCTGGTGGTGGAGGTGGAAGCAGCAAGCAGTCCTCCCATGTTGGGGAAGGCGGAACCAGCAGGTATTCACCCTCTGCTGGTTGAGGTGGGAGGGGCAAGCAGTCCTCCCACGACAGTGAAGGCGGAACCAGCAAGTATTTACCCTCTGCTGGTAGAGGTGGGAGAGGCAAGCAGTCCTCCCACGACAATGAAGGTGGAACCAGCAGGTATTCACCCTCTGCTGGTGGAGGTGGCGGAGGCAGAGGCAGCTCCTGCTGCTCTGCTCCTTGCGGTGGAGGCAAAGGCAGCTCCCGCTGCTCTGCTCCTGGCGACGGAGGTGGGAGCAGCGTGTAGTCTCCTGGCGACGGTGGTGGGAGCAGCGTGTAGTCTCCTGGCAACGGAGGTGGGAGCAGCGGATAGTCTCCTGGCGACGGAGGTGGGAGCAGCGTGTAGTCTCCCCCTCTTGCAGGGGACTGGTGCTGCTCTCCCTCTCTTGCAGGGGACTGGTGCGGCTCTCCCTCTCTTACAGGGGACTGGTGTGACTCTCCCTCTCTTGCAGGGGACTGGTGCGGCTTTCCCTCTCTTGCAGGGGACTGGTGCGGCTCTGCCTCACTTGCAGGGGATGGGTGCGGTTCTCCCTCTGTCTCGAAAGGGGAAACCAGCAGGCATTCTTCCTCTGCTGGTTGTGATGGGGAAACCAGAAGGCATTCTTCCTCTGCTGGTTGTGATGGGGACAGCAGGCATGCTCCCTCTTGCTGGTGGTGATGGTGGAGGCAGAGGCAGCTCCGGCTCCTCTCCTCGTGATGGTGACGGTGGGGGAAGTGATACCAGCAGGCATTCACCCTCTGCTGGTGGAGATGGGGACAGCAGGCATTTTTCCTCTGCTGGTAGAGATGGGCACAGCAGGCATTTTCCCTCTGCTGGGTGAGATGGGGACAGCAGGCATTCTTGCTCTGCTGGTGGAGATGGGAACAGCTGCCTCTCGGGCTTTGGATTCCCGAGGTCCCCCCGTCTGGGCGCTGGACGCTCGCGGTCCCCCCGTCTGGGCGCTAGTTCCTCCTCTTCATACTATGTGGGGCATATGGCTAAAGTGTGCCCATAAGCCCCACAGCCAGGGCACAACTCCGCTGCGAGGTTCTTTAAAAAAACCTCACAGCCATCATCCCCGACCGCCTCCTGCTGTTGCTGTTGTTGCTGCGGCAGCTTTCCTTTCCCCGTTCTGTTCCTGGTCCTTCTCCCTACCTTCCTCTCCTGGGCCGGTTCCTCCTCCTCGTCCTGGAAAGGGCAGACAACCACTGTGTGCTCTTATACCCCGCAAGCAAGGCACCAGCCTTGGTCCGCCACGCCCCCGAGGAGGTCCTCCAGCTCACTGCAGCCGTCTCTCCAGCTTTCCATTTTTTTATATATATTTTTTTTCCTCTGCAGTACTCTTTCCGGCCTGAGTCTGGGGGCGCTGTTATCCCGCTTCTGACAACCACATGTGATTTAGCTGATTTAGCTGCAGGGAGGACTTCAGACCAGAAAGAATCACAGACAGACGTACTGTGTGTAACTGAGAGGCAATGGCTGCGCTCAGTGCGTTTAATAAACAAACAAAAAGGTTTTAAACAGAAAAACAGGACACGGCACTTACACCAAAATAAACCGACAAACAAAACGGACTAACACTCAAACAAACGGTGGACTAAGAGACAAACAAACACGGTGAGTACAAATACAAATATTATTATTTTCGTCTATTTTCCTTTCTCCTCTCCACACCCATTCTCCACTCACCGAACACACAACCCCGAGTGAGTAAAACGTGCATCTATATATACTGTTGTGCCAGGATTCAATTACTAATTAATTATTCACTTGAATCCCAGCACGTGAATTAATTATGTGCAACCTCGTGCTCACATATTAAATACTTTAAATGCACATGACGTGATGTGCAATCCCCGTATCTAAATACAATTTACATTTTAAATAACTCATGCTGCACACACCCATTTATATCCCGTGCAGCCAACTACAATACACCAACATTAACACACCACACGCAACATATAACACAGAAATGCACACAGGGGCGGGGCACATTGCCACAATACCTCAAATAATCTTTGTCATGTTGAAGTGCTTTTCATTGAGTTCATTTACAACAGAACTTGGCAATTAAAAATTAACTTTTGTGTTATGGTGAAATAAAAAGAAAACATCTTAAAATTGACCATTTAAGTAAAACAGGTGTATACCGTAATCTTCTGAATATTACACATACAATTACAGTATTAAAATACTTTTTTTATATCCTTTCTTAGCCTGAATTATTATACAATCTTCATATAACATTATTGTTTTTTCAACCTGCCCTCTTAAATATCTTAGTTCCATGATCCACAGCAACAAACAGCTGCCAGTTGATTCTAAAACTACAGTATTCTGCAGCTGCTGTTTGCTTTAATCCACCCTAAAACCAGCTTTTAAATAGGGCATCTTTAGTTGTGTGGATTAAATACAATAGTCAATACCATTATATGTAATATATCCTATGAAAATAGCATTTTAGAAGCACAGAATGAAAATATCTGCCAGCTCCAGATAAAAACAAATCGCCCTATCCTCAGACTTCTTACACTAACCTAAGCAAACCATGTTAATGAGTCTTCCCAGCATCTACAAATTGGTTAGACACCTGAGAAAAAGGGTTCAAATCACACACACTAACTGATAGACTGAAGATGATCAGTCACTGAATTTAGCAGCATTAGCAACTAGAAAGACATTGCAGGGAAACCATTAAAAGGGGCTCATTTTGCAATCCGTGATTTATAACAAGTGCAAGGGATTTATCATTGGGAACCAAAAGGTCACATGTCACATGTGTACATGCTCATACAGAAACGTGGTTTCTTAACTTGGTTTAGATGGCTTCTGCTAGAGGTGTGCACTTCCCATTAAAAAAAGAATATTGAAAGTCTCCTTTAATAAAATGGTACAATTGCAGTATCTGTCTAACAGGTGTCTCAAATTATAAAGCCAAATTCCCATTAGAATCACATTTAAAGAGGTCATATTAGTATCTTTTGCGTGTATATACATATATATATATATATATTACAAAACATTAGGAACACCGTCCTAATATTGAGTTGCACCCCCTTTTGCCCTCAGAACAGCCTCAATTCGTCAGGGCATGGACTCTACAAAGGTGTCGAAAGCGTTCCACAGGGATGCTGGCCCATATTGACTCCAATGCTTCCCACAGTTGTGTCAAGTTGGCTGGTTGTGGATCTCTAGCTCATTCCATCTCATCCCACAGATGCTCAATTGGATTGAGATATGGTGACTGGGCAGGCCACTGCAGTAAGCTGAATTCACTGTCATGTTTGTGGAACCATTCCTGGACAATCCTAGCCTTGTGGCATGGGGTATTATCCTGCTGAAAAAAATCCATTTGCAGATGGATACACTGCTGTCATGAAGAGATGCACCTGATTGGCAATGATGTTCAGATATCCTGTGGCATTCAAACGTTGCTCCACTTTTATCATGGGGCCCAATGTGTGCCATGAAAACACACCCCACACCATCACACCACCACCACCAGCCTGCAATGTTGACACGCGGCATGAAGGATGCATGTACTCATGTGGCTTTCTTCATACCCTAGTCCTCCCATCAGTGTGAAACAGCAAGAACCGGGATTCATCAGACCAGGCAATGTTTTTCCAATCCTCCAGTGTCCAGTGTCGTTCCTTAGCCCACTGCAACCGCTGCTTCTTGTGTTTTGCTGAAAGAAGTGGAATTCTGTTAGGTCGTTGGGTGCCGCACCCCATTCGTGTCAAGGTACGGCAAATTGTGGATTCTTTTATGGGTCTTTCGGCACCAATGTTGTACTGGACTGTCAGTTGACTAACTGTAGCCCGTCTGTTGCTCTGCACAATTCGTGTCAGCCTCCTTTGGCCTCTTTCATCAATGAGCTGTTTTCGACCACTGGCCTGCCGTTGGCTGGATGTCCTTTGGGTGGTCGACCATCCTTGATACACACGGGAAACTGTTGAGCGTGAAACACCAAGCAGTGTTGCAGTTCCTGACACACTCAAACCGGCGCGCCTTGCACCTACTACCATACCCCGTTCAAAGGCACTTACTGTAAATCTTTTGTCATGCCCATTTACCCTCTGAATGGCACACATACACAATCCATGTCTCAATTGTGTCAAGGCTTAAAAATCCTTCTTCAACCTGTCTCCCCTTCATCTACACTGATTAAAGTGGATTTAACAGGTTACATCAATAAGGGATCATCGCTTTCACCCTGGATTCACCTCATCAGTCTATTTCATGGAAAGAGCAGGTGTTCCTAATGTTTTGTACACTCAGTGTATAGTGTTAAATGTCAGCAAAACTTGCAAAGAAAATGTACAAAATGAAATTTACTGGTTGCAAAAGTATTCAGCCCCTAAGTCAGTACTTGGTAGAAGCACCTTTTGCAGCAATTACTGCTATGAGTCTTTTTGGATTGGTCTCTACTAGCTTTGCACAGTAGGATGGTGAAATCTTTGCCCATTCTTCACAGGAAAATTGCTCCAGTTCTGATAAGTTTGTTGGGGATCGTCGATGGACTGCAATCTTCAAGTCTCACCATAAATTTTCGATTGGATTCAAGTCAGGACTTTGACTGGGCCACTCAAGAACATTAATTATCTTCTTGTTCAACCACTCCAGTGTGGCTTTGGCTTTGTGCTTCGGGTCATTGTCCTGCTGAAATGTGAATTTCCTCCCCAGTTTTAGCTGACTCAAACAGGTTTTCTCACGGATTCGCCTGTACTTTGCACCATCCATTCTCCCCTCTATCCAGACAAGCTTCCCAGTCCCTGCGGAAGAGAAGCATCCCCATAACATGATGCTGCCACCACCATGCTTGACAGTTGGGATGGTGTTGACTGGGTGATGTGCTGTGTTGGGCTTGCGCCAGACGTAACGCTTGGAATTTAGAACGACAAATCTGACCACAAAACTTTTTTCCACATGTCTTCAGTATCATCTACATAGTTTAAGATTAGGCTTTTTGAGTAATGGCTTCTTTCTTGCCACCTGTCCATACAGGCCAGCTTTGTGTAGGGACCGGAGTTCTGTTCTCCTTGCACGTAACTCTGTACAATTTAACAGGCAGCTAAACTCCTTCTTTCACCACTACACAAAGAGACGTGAAGAACATTTGAATGCTGATGCTTATTGTTTAGACACTCATGCAGCAGTAAAAAATGGTGTGAAACTAAGAAAGAAAGAAGTACAATACTTAACCACAATTGCAGATGTTCCTTACACAGTGTACATATAGTGCAATATAACTGCATAACACCATCCTTATTGGACATCCTTTTATAATATACAAAATATACCTATTTCCAGTCTACACAATACTTCCATAACAAATAAGTACAGTATATACTATACATGTAACGATATAGCGATAACACAGAAATAAATCTCAGCATATACACACATCAATCCCAGTTCGTATATCGTATAACACTAAACCATACTTATAATTAAACAAACATAAAATACTGCTGGCTATCAATCCGCTAATGCTGTTTATTTACACAGCCTCTGGAAACTAACAGAACTTGGAAATAGCGAAATAAAGCACATCATCAATATAATAACCATGTCAAGATCACAATTAATATATATATATATACAGTACTGTGCAAAAGTTTTAGGCAGGTGTGAAAAACTGCTGTAAAGTAAGAATGCTTTCAAAAATAGACATGTTAATAGATTATATTTATCAATTAACTAAATTCAAAGTGAGTGAACAGAAGAAAATTTAAATCAAATCCATATTTGGTGTGACAACCCTTTGCCTTCAAAACAGCATCAATTCTTCTAGGTACACTTGCACAAAGTCAGGGATTTTGTAGGCATATAGTCAGGTGTATGATTAAACAATTATACCAAACAGGTGCTAATGATCATCAATTCAATATGTAGGTTGAAACACAATCATTAACTGAAACAGAAACAGCTGTGTAGGAGGAATAAAACTGAGTGAGGAACAGCCAAACTCAGCTAACAAGGTGAGGTTGCTGAAGACAGTTTACTGTCAAAAGTCATACACCATGGCAAGACTGAGCACAGCAACAAGACACAAGGTAGTTATACTGCATCAGCAAGGTCTCTCCCAGGCAGAAATTTCAAAGGCAGACAGGGGTTTCCAGATGTGCTGTCCAAGCTCTTTTGAAGAAGCACAAAGAAACAGGCAGCGTTGAGGACCGTGAGGCGCAGTGGTCGGCCAAGAAAACTTACTGCAGCAGATGAAAGACACATCATGCTTACTTCCATGATCGGAAGATGTCCAGCAGTGCCATCAGCTCAGAACTGGCAGAAAACAGTGGGACCCTGGTACACCCATCTACTGTCGGAGAAGTCTGGTCAGAAGTGGCCTTCATGGAAGACTTACGGCCAAAAGCCATACCTCCAGCGTGGAAACAAGGCCAAGCGACTCAACTATGCGCGAAAACACAGGAACTGGGGTGCAGAAAAATGGCAGCAGGTGCTCTGGACTGATGAGTCAAAATTTGAAATATTTGGCTGTAGCAGAAGGCAGTTTGTTAAGCGAAGGGCTGGAGAGCGTGCGAATGAGTGTCTGCAGGCAACAGTGAAGCATGGTGGAGGTTCCTTGCAAGTTTGGGGCTGCATTTCTGCAAATGGAGTTGGGGATTTGGTCAGAATTAATGGTCTCCTCAATGCTGAGAAGTACAGGCAGATACTTATCCATCATGCAATACCATCAGGGAGGCATCTGATTGGCCCCAAATTTATTCTGCAGCATGACAACGACCCCAAACATACAGCGAAAGTCATTAAGAACTATCTTCAGCGTAAAGAAGAACAAGGAGTCCTGGAAGTGATGGTATGGCCCCACAGAGCCCTGATCTCAACATCATCGAGTCTGTCTGGGATTACATGAAGAGAGAGAAGCAACTGAGGCTGCCTAAATCCACAGAAGAACTGTGGTTAGTTCTCCAAGATGTTTGGGCCAACCTACCTGCCGAGTTCCTTCAAAAACTGTGTGCAAGTGTACCTAGAAGAATTGATGCTTGATGCTGTTTTGAAGGCAAAGGGTGGTCACACCAAATATGGATTTGATTTAGATTTTTCTTCTGTTCACTCACTTTGCATTTAGTTAATTGATAAATATAATCTATTAACATGTCTATTTTTGAAAGCATTCTTACTTTACAGCATTTTTCACACCTGCCTAAAACTTTTGCACAGTACTGTATATATATATATATATATATATATATATATATATATATATATATATATATATATATATATATATACAGTATTTAAAAAAAAGATGATTTTCACAACATACAATTACAAATTTTTCTGAAGTCAGAAAGCAATATAGCATAGTACCACTATTCAAATACTTAATAAACTTGAATATAAAAGAACACCAATGAGTCACCTGAGTAGGATGAGCCTACTTGCTAGTGCATAGATACTTACAAACAATGCTTTCCAAGGCAGCAACGTTTACAGATGCAAACAGATTGAGTGTACTGAACAGTGAACTACAATGTGCTGAGGCAATGGAGACTTTTACTTCTGGTCATGTGATGCTTCCAAACCAATTGAGAAATTAAGAGTAGAACATGACACTTAGGAATATACAAAAAGTGACCACTAGGGGGCAACACAAAACTAACTAATCAGTCACAGAACAACCAGCTTATTGTTGATGTGTGAACACTGACTCCCATCTCAGAATCTATTCATTTTAACCAAAGTCATTTCAGGTATTATAAAAACTAAGCACCTGCTACCAAGCTACTGAACCCTGGAGGCAAGGCCTGGA
Source organism: Acipenser oxyrinchus oxyrinchus (assembly GCA_030684275.1). Taxonomy (NCBI): domain Eukaryota; kingdom Metazoa; phylum Chordata; class Actinopteri; order Acipenseriformes; family Acipenseridae; genus Acipenser; species Acipenser oxyrinchus. The sequence continues at coordinate 13,302,813 of CM060249.1, forward strand.
GGCCAGTATGAGTTGATTCAGCAACCAAACTATTAAACCATTGTAATTTACTATGTATTGCATTCTTTTTGCTTTAACACATGTTCTCATATTGTGTTGACCCCTCTACCCAACAATGTCCACAGCTATAAGAACATACATCCACATAGCCGCACATTCTGATATTTCCAATACATTGTGTTTAAGAATACCCTCATCAAGTTTGTCCCAATTGGACAAGCGGTTCTCTAGATACTGTATATATGTAAAAATGTAACAGACAGAGAAATACTGTGGGAAAGAAAGGCAGATAGACTCCATTTTCAGAAGCCCCATATTTGGATACAATCAATAACGTGTGCTAATAAATATTTCATCACAATAGAATAAGTGGATCTCAAGATTTAGGTACAAACTATAACATATGTAAAAGTACATTACAGCTGTCTCTACATCCTGGTCAATTGTTGCATCCCTAGCAAGGTATAATACAAACATGCACATATATCACAGGACAATAGCTAAACAGCATTTTATCAGACAAACACTGCACTGTAAAAAAGCATTGGTTTACAGCAGAGGTTCCCAAACTTTTTTTGCTGCACCCCCCTTCCGAGATGCATGCACATGTGCACTTCCCCCCTTGTAATAAACAGTACAGTATTTTAAAAAAAGATGATTTTCACAACATATAATAACAAATTTTTCTGAAGACAGAAAGCAATATAGCACAGTACCACTATTCAAATAATTAATAAACTTGAATATAAAAGAACACCAATGAGTCACTTAAGTGAGTAGGATGAGCCTACTTGCTAGTGCATAGGAGGCTGTGTGGTCCAGTGGTTAAAGAAACAGGCTTGTAATCAGGAGGTCCCCGGTTCAAATCCCACCTCAGCCACTGACTCATTGTGTGACCCTGAGCAAGTCACTTAACCTTCTTGTGCTCCGTCTTTCGGGTGAGACGTAATTGTAAGTGACTCTGCAGCTGATGCATAGTTCACACACCCTAGTCTCTGTAAGTCGCCTTTGATAAAGGCGTCTGCTAAATAAATAAACAAATAGTGCACAGTTTGTGGTATCTCGGCTTGATTCCGAAGAGTTTCAACCTCAGATCTGTCTCTACATTCACGCGATGTCTGTGCTTCCTCTTGATGTAAATAAGCGAAGAAAACCCTGTTTCACGCAGATATGTTGAGGCAAAGTGAACAAGTACTTCAATGGCTGTTTGTGACAATTCAGTGAACTCTTTTTTTAATTGAGAGCCAGAACTGATTAACAGGCATAACATAAATTATCGCTCAAAACAGAATCACCATCAACGCCAATCAAATTTTCTTTTAGACTCACAGCAATCTTGGCCTACAAAGTTCTCTGAAAACAGATTTCGAACCAAAACCCTGCAATTAATTTGCCTCACTTTCTGGAAAATATACTCTGAATTGAATGCAAAGCTGAGACAGATGCTCCACTATCATCTTAACTTCCAGGACTGACATTCCAAATTCCATAATGACAGAAGACAGTGTCATAGTTACATTGTGTCTTGTATCACACAGCTACTCCAAAGCACAAGTTTTTTTGGGAAAAGCTCTGTACTTTTTCCTGTGCAATGAAAATGTTACAGTTCTTACCATGCAAAGAAAGGTTAAGTTCATTGAGCTTGTCAAATATGTCAGCCAAATAGCCCAGTAAAACTTGAAAGCGCTGGTCAAGTAAGTGCTGGTGAAGTGGGGAGTGAGAGTTCATCAAAAACATATGATGAGCTGATATATCGAACATAAACCATTATTTTGGCTACATTGGCATGGTCAGTACTCTCAGTATCTGTAGCTGTCGCTGCTGGCAGCACAAAATCTTCACCAATCGTATTTCACCACTTTTTGCTTGGTAGGAGACAGCATACGATGATTTGTGCTTTGGCAGGTGTAGCCCTGCTTTCTTTGATTAACCTCCTCTGTCCTTTGAGTTGAAAAATCTTTGAGGGCAGGATGTTTGGTCTCCAGATGGCATTACTTTTAGTTTGTTTGGTTTCATGCTATCATTGGCAAGAACATGCACACAAACAACACATTGTGGTCGCGGATGTTTGTCAGAACCAATACATGTAAATCCCAAGTCCAAGTCCAAGTAAGAGGGTTGGTATTTCCTCTTCTTTTTTTGCTCAGCTTTACCTGCTCCTTCATCTGGATCAATATCCTCAACTTTACATTTTAAAAAACGCTCCATTCTTTCCTATTGTTTGCTGTCTAATGTCAACACAACCGATCGCTAGCGAGAACAAATAACATCTGAGTCACTTTTACGTCGGTTCACTTGTCGGTTTGGACGCTAAGGGGCAATGATGATGTGTGTCGGAATATTGTTCAATGAAGTTTTTGTATGATGCACCTTGTTTTACAATCGCCAAGAAGTCAGAAACAAATATTTACCAGTCAGGTCCTGTGTCCCCCTGATAACCTTATCACGCCCCCCAGTTTGAAAACCTCTGGTTTACAGCTTAATTGCATCTATCATCTCTACATATAACAAAAAAAAATGTTTGTGCATTTGCTCAGACACAGCTTTAGTTCCTCCCCCAATAAAAGCAATGACCCTGACATAGCAGGACACAGAACAGGTTAATTCGCTTACTTTGCCCTTGTGTGAAAGTGTTGTCACACGGCACTGGTTTACAGGATACAGCCTGTCTTCCTCTCGGTTCAAAGTAACACAATTAGTTTCAGAAGGTCTGAAGTCAAGTATGTTGTATCAGGAAACGACTTCAAAGCAGGGAACAGAATGTTGCACCCTGTAATTTAAACGACTGGCCATTCAAATTATGAGCATTTGCTGCAATAAAATTCAGCCTGAACTTAATAATAGCACATTTTATGTGGCACCTATGACAATTACAATCTATAGTTACTGCAGCCACCCCCTTTGGTCTGGGGAAGATGACAGCATTAATTATATATGCTTGCCATTTATCAGACTTAACCTGGCACACAACTGATCTCATCTCAAACTTGACTCAGATTTAGCATTTTCTAAATCCATTGGAATGGGGATAATTAGTTTTTAGATGAATGTTCTGCTTTTTATTTTATTTTATTTATCTTGTTTAACACTGCTTTCACTTAAATTACATAGCAACTCTGACAGTGGAGGCAGGCAATTTATTTTTGGAACACAAAAGATTTCGCAGCAAAAGATCCAGTTAACCACGATGCAGTGAGGTGCTGTATTCATAATGTTTGAAAAGGAGAGCCAAGAGAAGCAGACGGAGTGGCTTTTCTGAAAAAGAAGGCTTGTTACAGCATATAGAAAGTATGTAGTCCTTGACCTTTACCCATGAGGTGCATAAACAGGTGTTTTGAGTGGCCAATACTGAACTCCATAGCTCATGATCTTACATCTCAGAAAGACTCTTATGGTATTTTATTAGCCGTAAGATTTTACAATGAAAAATTCTTCATAGATAACAACTTATGTGTAATGCACGGTGAACAAGCCATTAACTGAAAGCATGCCAGATGAATCAGTCACTCCATCTCTTTATCAGTAAGCACAACAGTCTGCTAGAGTACAAAACAGTTTTTCATCTTTAAAGTTTGCTTCAAATTGTGGGTCCTGGCCTCTTGGAACGAAGCATTGATTTTATTTATTTTTTATTTGTTTAAGTTATACAAATCTTATTTTAACACAAAAGGTGAAAGCCATAACCTCAGAATTAAATGCTATCAACTCTATGTTTGTAAACACCACAGCACTTTGCAAAGCAGTTTCAAATTCAGCTAAATATACTTTTCACAGAACCATAAGCATGCAATAACTGAAACTTCAGCTTCCTTGTTCCAGTGAGAGGCCCCTTGACTTTTTAATACGATTTCAAAAGCCTCTTCCGTCTCGCAAGTGCCTTCCAGAATCTCCTGCAGCAAGAGATTTGGTTGTGTTGTATGCCATCTCTAGGGCAATCCTTTTTCACAAGTTCTATCTCATTTTTTGCAGCATATTCTATAAAGGCTTGTACTGAAGCTTTCAGGCGATATGCCTCATTTTTTGTGTGCTTTTAATATATCATTAAGCTATGTTCTTAACGTGTTTGGTAAAGGGCTTGTTTATTTCTTTGGGCAGCGTCAGTTCTAACATATCGGTCACTCTGGATGTTTACTTGATGAAGTCAGAAAAAAATTAAGTATCTGGTATAAAGAGGGGAAAAATACCTCAGGGAAACAAAGACAGGAGCTGGAACACATAAGGCAGATGAATGGTGTGGGGGAAACAAGAAGAAAGAAGCTCCACAAGAAGAGAGGTAAGGGTTAACTGGTTGAATAAGCTCTGAAGGATACAGCTTAGAGAATTATGAGCTGAATTCATTAGAATTCATGCCTTTGCTACATCTGCTGATGCAGACGATATTACAAAGCAACATTAACGTACGTGCTCAGATTGTTTGTTCTTTGTTAACTCTACAAAAAAAAACTGAATGTGATCAATATTTGTATTCTAGGATTTTTCATGTTGATTGATTTTCGCTCCCAGACCATGGTTTGAAAAAATCCCTAGACTTTACACAGGACCACACTGATTACATTTTTGCAGAGAATAAAATATTGCATAGCCCAAGTGTAGTGTATAGGTGTTATTAAAAATGGTGTCATCAATTAACCACTAGCTGGAACACAGGTAGCTTTGTAACACTGAGATTCCAACTAGTTGAAAATAAACTATTTATTTGACTGTGCCATTTTTCCCAAACATGTAATTTTGTTGTATTCCCTCCCATATAATTAGTAAATCCAATGCAGTGCCGATATCGTCAAGGCTTAATCTTATTACATTGCATTACCTCCTAGGCAAAAAGTATCCTCAACATATTTTCCTCTGCTAATTGTCTGTTAATTTCAATTTTTAAAAAGATGATTATCTAATAACTTCCTTCAACATTTAAATGTTTAATTAAATGTTAAAAAACATGTTATATATATATATATATATATATATATAATGTCTGTGAATGAGTCAGTGGTTACAAATTATGGCCTGTGATTGGTTAAAAACTCATCATAGGAGGAAATACAGATTGAACTATTGCCCTAACATCCTTACACCACCAGGCAATAGTATCCGTCTGTCATGTGATTGGTTCACATCACTGTCAGTCCCGTACCTTTTCAAAGGAACGCCCTCCACCTCCACTCCTTACAAGACAAAATGGTTGAATGAAAAAACTGCTGAACGCCAATTCTGTGACTTGACAGAAAATAAATTCCAAGACATACTACAAAAGAAAGAAAAAAACTTGCGGTATGAACTTCAAAAACATTTTCTGTTATTTATTTATGTTATGTAGTGATCTACTTATGCTGTATCAGCTACATTTAAACAAAATATTGTAAAGCCATAGCTATTTTGCTCCAGAAATGTTGGTGACCTGTTGCACTGGTAGTAGTGTATTACTTAATTATATGTACAGCACTAAGATATTTCTGCCAATTTTTTTTTTCTTTCCGCAAAAAACGCATAATAAAAGGCTTGCGAATATTTATGGCTTTACAGTATACAAAGTCATATTTACTATCCAACCTTGCCTCTCTTATTATTTTGACGGACTCAGATATTAAATATGTACTGCAGACTCAGCTTATAGTGGAAAATTAAATGCACCCTCCAGGGTGCAATGCGCTCAGGCTGTGGCTTCGGGCATTATAGAACCCTGTCGATAACAATAGTCTTCCCTCAGGTCAAAAGAAAAATTGTCAGATGTATCCTTCTATTAAATATAGCACACATTATTCTTAAAACTGCCCAGTTTTTGTATACTCACTTGTTAGAATGTATCAATGTAGTAAGGTGTATACATCTAGATAGCAAATAAATGAAGGAACAGCAAACTGTGGTTTCTATGTGTATTATTATCAGCTAAACTAAGTACAGTATCTACAGTATTGAATACACTTTGTACTGGTCCCTATGGCTATAGAAAAGTCTTTCTTTGACAGCTTGAGTAAGTCATTTTACTTTAGGCCCACAACTTTAAAAATAATGAAAGTCGATAGCTAATATTTTGGAATTCTTCCAAAAACAGTTCAAGGTACCACCATATGCCATATCAAAAGAATCTAAGGCGACGATGTGGGGCCCATTGGTGCATTTGATGTGGGTGACCCATAAGTCTTTAAAGCTCTTATTGCTACAGGAAATTAAGAATGGAAGAGCAACATTCTACTGAAGAAAGGTCTGTTACAAACATGTAAGGTGCATTATTCATAAGTCATGTTGAAATATATTAAACATTCTACTTCATGATTACCTCCACAAGCCTTTTCAAAATTCTAAATGACATATATTTCAAACATATTTCTATAATCTGCTAACTTAATGTTCCTGAACGGGTATGTAGGCATCCCTTAATTATCAGAAATCAGGTTTAGTTTTATTAAAGGCATTGGCAAAGCTGGAGAATAAGGTGCCAAGAAATTGAGCTGGTGGAGAAGTTTATGCTTCTAAGTACTCCAATTTGTTTTTCAAGTTTGGCAACCTTCTGCATTAAAGAATGTAAGACAGAGCACTTCTTGCAAATAAAGTCTTCCTTAAATTGAAATGTATTGACCACCATATACATTTTACAAGAAAAACAGATCAAAGCACGTATTTTAGAATACATAGTGTTTGGAAGGCAATAAATAAATAGGATTCATAATAAATTAACCAGGAAGAGAGCAGATGACAAAATGGTGAGGACTGAATAAAAACAAAAGCAGATACTATTTCATGAACTAAAGTTATCAGATATGTTTTTTCCCCATATTATTTATAATAATTGAATAAATAACTATTTCATTTATAAATATGTATTTTGAGAAAATAAATCGAGAGTAGTGTCCATTATTGCTTGTAAAGACCCTGAGAATAAATGTGTATTAAGTCATTGCAATCACTCAGGTGAAACAGTGTCTTGTAATTTGCCCAAACATCTTTATTTTTCTACAAAACCTTCAGGAAGTATTGTAAGGTCATAGAATAACACATTTTTATACATGTATCTCTAAGCAGAATACATCATACAAAATATTTTACATAAAAAAGCAAAAAATTGTGTTGAAAAAAAGTGAAACATTTGTATGGTTTCTGAAGTACTTTATAATGTTCCCCATAGTGTTCTGAAAAAAGGACACCATTTCCAAGATGTTATTGTAAAAAATTGATTTTTAGTGAATTTTTATAGGAAAAGAGTCAAATATAGCCAAAAAATGCCTGGTCCTGGGGGAGCATGCCACTGAAAAATGGCTGGTCTAGAAAGGGTTAATCTATGGATTAAATTTAGTTCTGGACTGGCTGAGGACTGCAATAAAACAATACAGTAAAGGGCTCTTAAAACTATATCTAATGGTATGTCTCAGCGGATATTGGTGAGTTCAAGGTAATTCAAAATGTAATCTGTTATAAGATGATCACGTGTAAAATCACTTTACACCTCTCACCTTTTTACCTTTCCACTATTCAATGGCTCTCACAGAATCATTCATCTTTCTCCAGCTGCAATCTTTATCCTCGTTGTGCATCCTTGGTCAACCTTTCCATTCAATTTAACATGTATTCTACTCCTTTTTTGCTGAGAACGCGACTGTTTTTTGCACGCAACCTAAATGGGTCTGTGTTCACGGTCAATTATAGAAGAGGGATGCCAGGATGTAACTGAAATAACAGGTTATCAAAGAAACATGTTATTTAACTCTCATTAGAGCAGAGCTTTTCAAAGTGTGTTCTTTTTTAGCAGTTACCAGCTTCTCTAATTCCATTGGAACTCGAGGCTGCCTTATCTCTCAGCAAGAAACACATGTTCTAAAGTTAATTAAGAAACTCTCATTATACTACAGGAGTGCTAGTGAATAAAAGGGGAGCACCCGTCCACTGGCTTATTTCAGACAACTTAGGGACAAACTCATGTGTAGAAATTGTCTGTGAAGAAATTGAAAATTGAATAGAAAGTCCAGGGTCCTAAACATCTACATTAAGATGATGTCAACAACTTGTATTTTTCTTGGATTTAATTAGTTCTGAAGAAAGCTGCAACTGCATGTGATGATCTGTAGCTAGACTTTCAAAGAAGTTCTGGTGTTTTATGGTGATTGTTTGCTTGTATTGAACTGTTTGTGTAACAGTTGAAATGTATCACATTTTTTTAAAGTGATCGTTCCAACTGTTTTTGACAGACTTTTTTTTTTTGATTCTCGGCTGTGATACCCTTCAAAAGAGGTTGAAACAAACTACTTTTGTATCTATTAATCTTTTTAGCCAAAATGCAGACTCCGATTGACACTTGTAGTTGTTAAATTGTAGTTGCTGCTTCAGTTTTGTGAGACTCTTGGACAGGTCGTCAAGGAAAATGAGAATCTGTTCTCAACTGACTTACCAGGTCAAACAAAGGCTTGACTGATTGATTAACTGAATCACATGTATGGCAAGGATACAATAATAATAAACAAACTAAGGTATTTGATCTCAATGGAGTTCCCTTGTTAACTAAATAAAATAATACATTTTAAAATAAACTAAAGGTTTGCTGCACATAACATGCACCCCATGCATTAAGTGCATGGCTGAGCAGTTTTATTTAACATCCCTTTGGACGTTGCTTTGGACTTTATTGGTGTAAACTATATTTACCCATGTTTCAAGTAAGCATAATCTGCCAACCTGTTATAAAGACTTGTATTTTTTTTCTCAAACATCAGCTTTTGCTGACAGCTTAGTAACATGTTAGTATTCATGTAGGTTGTGATTTATGACACATGTAAACTGCACTCAAGAATACTGCGTGCCTTGCATATAACACACATTCTGTGTATAGTGCGCTGCCATGCTCCTAAAACGTATAAAAGGGTGCATGCTATATTAAAAAAATGACGGTAGTATGTTAAAACTTTATTTTAACAGAATCAAGTTGACTTATTCACTACTGATTTATTAGCATTGCAGAACAGAGCCTTAAATTGTGCTTCTTTTAATAATCACTAAAGAAAGGATTTGCTAACCTGTACACAACATCAAATTAAATTTACTGGCAGAGCAAAGTTATAGTCAATCCTAAATTAGGAAAAGATTTTACTGGGTTGCTATTGAACTTTAAAGTAATTTACTGATTGGTTGTTTAATCCTTCCTCTTCCCCTGCTGCATGGTGATGACCTAATGTCTCGCTGCATTACAGTTTTCACTAGAATTAAAACATTACTCAGGTACTTCAATTAAATGGTACAGATTGGCTGCCCCTAGTCCTGACCCTTTGGTAAATGCTTAAAGAAAGTCCACTCCGAAACGAGTTTAAAAAAGGCCTGCCACTCAACCCAAGCTGCCATGTGAAAAAAGTGATAACTCAATTTTTCATGCTCTAAGATTAAAGAACTGTATTACAAGAGGCATTTTTTTTTTTTTTTACCAATGCTGGTGTACCCAGAAGTTTAAATGAACCACTACACAAAACCAGAAGGCTTAATGTCTGGACAGTTCACAGTCTGTGCAATAATGCTGCCATAATAACCCAGTCCTTGGATGTCGACCCACATCAGTCATACTAAACCAGGGCACTGAATGACTGAAGTGTTATGTTTTCTCTCTAATATGAGCGTCTAACTAAATACAGTTTATTACACATTTTCATTTCAAAAGGGCAAAGCAGTTATTGTCATTAGAAACTTCATGACAGTGAGACTAAAATGTTGTGATTTTCTGTAACATGACTTGGGTTTCTAAAGTTTGGTGGGTATGTAGGTTGAATATGTTTTCCTCTACACCAGTTATTAAAAGTCAACAGAGCATAAGTATATGGGCAGTATGAGTAGGGTGTGCTATTTATTTATACAGAGTAACTTTACATAAGAATTATTAAAATATCACCAATATGTATCAGGAAATAAAACAGTTTTTTTTTTTTTTAAATAAGTACTGTTATTAGTATTAGGGCTTTGACCAGCATATGTGTAGACTAGACATTATCTCTTTAAATATTATGATGCCTATATTTATCATTTTATTTTCGACTGTGGTCAGAACCACGGGTCTTGAAATTTGACCTCTTAATAAATAATTAGCAAATGTCTATAACAAACATGATTCCAATAACATATCATCACTAGTCATTTTAGAAAAATACAACCTCCACCGATAAGGTGTCAAAATACATCAACCCAAGCATAAAATGCATGATTCGGATTAGTTGTGAACTTCATTGCTACCACAAATTTTAAAGTTTTGAACACCCCCTAAATGTCAACCAAACACCTGTACATAAACAAGTACAAATATATCTCCTGCCACAAATTAGAGCTCTCAGTACAATGAACGAAAAGATCCCCTTGACCTACATCCACAGCATTTTAATGTAAAAATGTTAGTGTGACATACAAACAGACATACGGATAGTCTCCCAACTGTATATCCCCATATTCTGTTACTCTAAATGTCTCGTGCTAAAGAATGTTCTTTCTAAGGCCTCGCTCAACTGAATAAAAGGATCCTATCATGAAAGAAAGGAGCATCACATTTGCAGGAATATAAATGTGACCTTTAATATAATACTTCATATAATCTACAACATTCCACTAGTAGTTCCTTTGTCTTGTATTCTGTATTATGTAACAGCATAGCAGAAATTACATTTAAATATTTTCTCTGTTGAAAAAGTAAGGAAACAGAATGATTCGTGATACCCAGTTTTTATTGGCCACAGGAGGATGTCCCAGTTTATGTAAGGACATCCTCCTAAGTCAAATACAAACCGTATGCCATGAGCGATCACTCAATATTCTGTTTATACTATAGGTTTATTTTTAAAACAGATAGCAATAAAATGTACATGTTTTATAGTACATCAATTAATTCAGGTATTATTTTACCTGGCAGATCTTTATTATCATTTTCAACAGACTATGCTTCAAAGCTTGTTTATGGCCTCTTCGTAACTGTCTTTTTAGATAGAAGCTTAAGCTCAGTCTAGCAATTTGCAGCCAGTCAGTCAGTCAGTCAGACGCAGGCACATCAGTAACTGACATTTCTTCACTGAACTCGTTCTCAAGGGAATCGGGATTCAAATCCAAATATTAGAAATCTGAAATTATTTCAGACATTTTAAAAACATGTGGCAGTAATGTTTGAACTACTGAAGCACAGCTCTGTCCTGAATTGCAGCAGCACACCCTGGATTGGACTGTAAGCACAGACACTTTACAAACTAGTCCTGGTAAGCATGTTATTCCACTTAAGTGGAATAACAAAAATGTATTTGCGCTAGATATACCCATGAACTGCTCGGTAGCCTGACGAAGGTACTAGCAAACATGTACAAAGCTGCTGCCACCACACAGTCTAGACCTATAATCAGAGACAAGTCAGAGTCCTGACTTCATATTTGCAGGGTTATATATATATATATATATATATATATATATATATATATATATATATATATATATATATATATGCCTCACTTAGGATTACCACACAGAAAACAGTAGGAACTGTTGTCATAAGTGTGTTTAAAGTAAAGAATGGACGCTAACTTGGGTACATCTGTACAGTTCAGGCCGCCCTCAAACTCAGGACATCAAAAACACAAAACAGACTAGTGTCCAGAATCTCTTAATAACCTGGAAGGGCAGTGTAGATATCCTTCATCACATCTCATGTGTTATTCTAAACTGCTGAGCTGTTATATAACAATCAATTTGCTCAGCATATCACAATATTTGCACATACACACACACACAAAAACACACATCAAAAAACAAGGGCATTGTATCAAGTGGCACATTATCTGCTTAAAATATCAAAAGCATTTCACCCATACTTCTTTCAGGTAAAATACTAAGCAAGGATTTCCATGTCACCTTACATCAACTACAGTTCAACAATTATGGTACTAATTTAGAAAAAAAAAATGTAGTCTTGGATGACAAGGTCATGTTTCTACCTCTAGATCGTTCCGGATAATTAAAATGTGCTCTTGTGCCATTGAAATGTGTTTAAAATGTTTAATTGGTATAATGCTGTATAACCTTAACAACCTTTTCCTTAGGTTTCAGTTATCATGAAGAGATTAATCATCACCTCATCATGTTAATCAGTCTTTATGTTCAAAAATTCTATGCTGATTAGTGTGCCTTTCAAAAAAAAAAAAAGTACTACATTAAGTGTATTTTTCAATCCTGTTGCAATATGTGGGTATTGAGATTGAAAAAAAAATGTTGAAAAAAAATTATAATAGTTTAACTAAATGCTTTTAAAAAAACTAAAAGTAAGAACGCTCTGTCTGCAAGTGTTACTTTCTTGTAGTCTTGAACTTTCCTTGATCATTTTATCTGGACAGCCTTCTTTCCTGTCATTAACCAACGTGCTGTTCCACTTAATGACGAACAGGCTTTACAGCCAGTGACAAGCTGAGCTGAAAGGACCTAGGAAGTGAAGCAGTAGCAGAATACCTGAAAGTATGGCAAGCAAACTGGTCCTATATATCTTATTTTATGAAAATACATCTATATCTGTAACATGTGTTACTTTCAAAACTGCACATGTTGAGATCGACATAACGAATGGAAGCATCCAACAGCTAAGTTATGGACTTATTTTGTTATCTATAACCACATTAAATGTGAAACCATATTAAAGAATACAATGCTCCAAGCCTCAAATGTGTAGGTGCTACAGTCAAAAGGAAGCACAGCTTATGCATCAGCAAAAATTAAAAACTGAACTACTGATTGAGGAGCTAATTTAGTATTGTCACCAAAAAATGTCAGAGAGGAGAGTTAACAGATATAAAACTCAATAAAAGTTAAAAATGTATTTTTTTAAATACACATTAATAATGTCAAGTGTTATATAATATGTAAATATTAAAAACAAATGCCTGTGCAGTAGAGCTATAGCCAGCAGCTAGAATGATCACCCTGTCTAATGAACTGAATACAGTAATTTACCACAGAGCCACAGCATACCTCCAGGAGGGGGTAAAACAGGCAGTGTATTTATTAAGAGGTACAAGTCTACTGGGAATCCACAACACCAATAATGAATTATTTGTCACACTTTCATGCTCTCCATTTATAAAAACACCTTTTTAAGATTCAGGGAAAAAAGTATAATTTTTTTTTTTAATCTTTTGCAGCGCAGGAATAATATCTTGATGAAACTACAGAACACTTAAAACAGCGGCAAATTTAATGAAAAGTACTTTATTTTGCCTAGGAACATTCTGTATCCAAAACAGTTTACAGTAATCAAAAATGTATGCAGTAGTTTTGAAGAAAATATTTGAATTATATTTTAAATACTGTGCACTAACGGTAGGTAGGCCTTTAGGAAATGCTAAACTACATACTAACACACCAAGTTAAATCCCACTCTCTCATGACATTTTCTCGCCATAAGCCACATTTGAATACATCTCAGTGTTTGCTTGTTTCAGGAGGAAGGTAGTTCAATTAAAAAAATAATAATAATAAAAAGGCAAGAGTTTAAAATTTCATTCATTAAAAGGACACTTTAAGCACATAAAGCAAATGCACACACACACACGCACCCAAAAGGACATTTGAATAACATGAACATCCTGAAGAAACCAGATGTGTTCGCCTATCCGGTTCTGTCACAAGGTGATAAGACTTTGGGAGACGCATTTCTCTTGCAGCCAACACTGTGCAACATAGTTAATATAAAATGAATTACACATTTTGGAAATTAATTCATCCCTGCTGCAAGTTAGTGTCATAATTTTTCTTAATAAACCTGTATTTTACATGATTTGTAATAGTGACAAATTGGAATGCAAAGATGAGTGGTTTCTTATTTTTTTTCAGATTGCATGTGCCTCTGTTTAACATACATCACTGGGCTGCCCTTCCCTTTTTGAATGTTTGCTCATCTAACTGACATCAGAGAAGTTTATTGCTGTTTCACTGGGTTTCGTACCCATGACAGATGATCATTTAAGAGTCTTAGCACTAATAAAAACTGCACAGAATACTTAATAAAATAAATAATAGTAAAAACGACCTCTTATGTACTGTGACAAAAACATTCTGACCTGCCCTGAGACTGATATGTATTTGTACTACAAATGCAGCAATTTAATATAAATAAATCCATACATAAATAAAAAAAAATAGTCCTGTGTATTTCTTTTCATTATTTAACGTGTTTCAGCTCAATAACCACTTCCTTCTTCAGTGTCCTAATGAGAATACTGTTTTAACATTCTGTTCTGCTCGCTAAAATCATTTAGTATTATATTACTGAAAGATAAGATAACCTCAATTATTAATAATTCTTACAATTAGGACCTGTCTTTCAGAAGCTCACACTATAGATCTTATTTAACTAAATGTTAATTAACGTTCAGTTCCTAGTGCAGTTAAACACGACGAAGGATTATCATCTACAGTCTTTAGAGACACAATATTCAAATGCCTAGGATTATTAGAATAGCTGTGGGCATTTTTTTTCTAACAGTAGACTGCTTTTAAGATGCAAGAAAGGCAAAAGTAAAATAAAGGAATGCCATATCAGTAAGCTAATTTAGACAGCTACTCCAATTCAAATGCTTTTTTCTCTTCCTCCAGCCAATCTTGTATCTAAATGTGACATGCTATTAAAGCCTTTAGACTGACACAGTGTGTGGGGGGGTCCCACTATTACTGTACAATAGCCCAACCTGCTTAAGAGAACACATTTAGAATGTTTTTTCCAACCCCATATCTGAATCCACAATCTGTCAAGGATGGATGTAAGCAACTCTCCCATTCGTTGGGTGAATATATAGTAACATTTGATTGGAGATCTTGTATCCTAGTAGCTGAATATACTTTTGATTTTAGTCGATGAAATTACTACAAAATGTAACTGGTTATACATAACTGATCTGAATATTTTAATTTGTTCAACATATATAAATAAAGGGTTATTTCCGATACAAATACATTTTTTAATATTGTTTCAGACATTTCACCAAATCATTTAACCTCAAAATAAACAATGAACCCACATTCCTTTGCATGGAACTTTTCTCTACACGTTGCATTTTCATGGACCATCTGCCAACTGGAGCAATTTGTTTTCCACTGCAGAAATGTAATTGTTCAGAGAGAAATATTCATGCACAAAGGGTAGTGAGTCTCATCACCATCTGGTCAAATCTGATTATTGCACAAACTAAGAATCTCCTGCTGGCTACACCATAGGGAACATTATTAAGAGGCTGCCTTTTACCATTTGTAACCATAACAGGGAATAAGTGTGATATACTGTATGACTTGCAGAGTGTGCCAAATTCACAAGCGGCACACAGCCTTACATATATTCAGTTTGCTTGGCCTGCAGAGGTTTCTGTGCAAATTAATATTTTTCAGTGAGCAGAATTAAGTAAAGCTGTGACGCTGTTGCAAGCACATCTGCAGTAACAGAAATAGCATTTCCCTTCTCATTAAACATTGTCCCTTAAACATCTTACACATCGTCATGGACTCTGTGAGAACTGTAAATATTATAATTAGGGCTTCTGATTTTTGGTTTTAACCGATACAAAACTATAAAACACCCCTGATACAAAAACATTTAAATTGGTGTATATCCAACAAACACCAGGAAAACACTGGAAATGATTACTTAATTCACGTTGACTTGACCCCTTTTCCTGGGAAAAATATATATATAAAATACCTACAAAAAAATAATAAATCGCTCCTTCCTGACTTGTATCTCACATGGATTCGTTCTGAATACTTTAAATCCACCCCTACTGAGTGGCAGCAAATTCCTACATTTCTAATGGAGGATTGTAACAAGTTCTCTGTGTGTGTGTGTATATATATATATATATATATATATATATATATATATATATATATATATATATATATATATATATATATATATACATATATGTGGCTATCCACTCAGTAATGAGTGCTAGTCAGGGCCAGCTGTGAGAGGCAAGTCCAGGGTAAGTATGGTCTGCTAAAGACCATTAGTTATTTTTTATTCTGAGTGTTTTTCAGATAGTCTGCTGTATCGGATAAAGATCCTAAATTGCATCTGTCAAAGAAGCAGAGGTTTGAATATGATGAAGTGAACCTATGAGTAAGGCTATGATTTTGTCACAGAGGTCACAGTGGTCACGGAAATTGTGAATTTGAATACAGTCTGCGAAATCTTGGAAATGGATGTAAAAAGACATTTGATTATGCATTTCCTTTATTTCTATGAAAAAAGTGTATTTCCTGCAAACTATAGGCAAACTAGAGGTTTATCTGTTTTCTAGTCTTTTTTTCTGATCTTTCTGAACCCCAGGCCCCGTTTCTTGGACACTGTAGAGGTGCCTACCTATGTCCTGTGACCTTTCAACTTTTTTTTTTTTTTTTTTTTTAAAGGGGCAGTGCTTTGTAGGCTACTCAGAAACAACCCATTTAAAAATATATACTGTTTCATTTTGAACACGGTAATAAAAACAATTATTTGCCATGCTGATGTTTCATTTATATATTGATAGATGTATATATACAGTACTGTGCAAAAGTTTTAGGCAGGTGTGAAAAAATGCTGTAAAGTAAGAATGCTTTCAAAAATAGACATGTTAATAGATTATATTTATCAATTAACTAAATGCAAAGTGAGTGAACAGAAGAAATATCTAAATCAAATCCATATTTGGTGTGACCACCCTTTGCCTTCAAAACAGCATCAAGCATCAATTCTTCTAGGTACACCTGCACACAGTTTTCGAAGGAACTCGGCAGGTAGGTTGGCCCAAACATCTTGGAGAACTAACCACAGTTCTTCTGTGGATTTAGGCAGCCTCAGTTGCTTCTCTCTCTTCATGTAATCCCAGACAGACTCGATGATGTTGAGATCAGGGCTCTGTGGGGGCCATACCATCACTTCCAGGACTCCTTGTTCTTCTTTACGCTGAAGATAGTTCTTAATGACTTTCGCTGTATGTTTGGGGTCGTTGTCATGCTGCAGAATAAATTTGGGGCCAATCAGATGCCTCCCTGATGGTATTGCATGATGGATAAGTATCTGCCTGTACTTCTCAGCATTGAGGAGACCATTAATTCTGACCAAATCCCCAACTCCATTTGCAGAAATGCAGCCCCAAACTTGCAAGGAACCTCCACCATGCTTCACTGTTGCCTGCAGACACTCATTCGTGTACGCTGTCCAGCCCTTCGGCGAACAAACTGCCTTCTGCTACAGCCAAATATTTCAAATTTTGACTCATCAGTCCAGAGCACCTGCTGCCATTTTTCTGCACTCCAGTTCCTGTGTTTTCTTGCACAGTTGAGTCACTTGGCCTTGTTTCCACGTCCGGAGGTATGGCTTTTGGCTGCAAGTGTTCCATGAAGGCCACTTCTGACCAGACTTCCGGACAGTAGATGGCTGTACCAGGGTCCAACTGTTTTCTGCCAGTTCTGAGCTGATGGCACTGCTGGACATCTTCCAATTGCGAAGGGAAGTAAGCATGATGTGTCTTTCATCT
This sequence comes from Acipenser oxyrinchus oxyrinchus, assembly GCA_030684275.1. Taxonomy (NCBI): domain Eukaryota; kingdom Metazoa; phylum Chordata; class Actinopteri; order Acipenseriformes; family Acipenseridae; genus Acipenser; species Acipenser oxyrinchus. Next base: position 13,320,305 of record CM060249.1, read on the forward strand.
GCTGCAGTAAGTTTCCTTGGCCGACCACTGCGTCTACGGTCCTCAACGTTGCCCGTTTCTTTGTGCTTCTTCAAAGAGCTTGGACAGCACATCTGGAAACCCTGTCTGCCTTGAAATTTCTGCCTGGGAGAGACCTTGCTGATGCAGTATAACTACCTTGTGTCTTGTTGCTGTGCTCAGTCTTGCCATGGTGTATGACTTTTGACAGTAAACTGTCTTCAGCAACCTCACCTTGTTAGCTGAGTTTGGCTGTTCCTCACCAAGTTTTATTCCTCCTACACAGCTGTTTCTGTTTCAGTTAATGATTGTGTTTCAACCTACATATTGAATTGATGATCATTAGCACCTGTTTGGCATAATTGTTTAATCATACACCTGACTATATGCCTACAAAATCCCTGACTTTGTGCAAGTGTACCTAGAAGAATTGATGCTGTTTTGAAGGCAAAGGGTGGTCACACCAAATATGGATTTGATTTAGATTTTTCTTCTGTTCACTCACTTTGCATTTAGTTAATTGATAAATATAATCTATTAACATGTCTATTTTTGAAAGCATTCTTACTTTACAACATTTTTTCACACCTGCCTAAAACTTTTGCACAGTACTGTATATATATATATATATATATATATATATATATATATATATATATATATATATATATATATATATATATAATTACATTTATAGCGGCCATGCACAGAGTAATAGGGCCACAGTTTATTTCAGACATCGACTGTTTCGCTACACGGCCAGTGTGAAAGCCTGGATAAGATGTATTGTATTCTAATAAAATAATGTTACGTTGATTATTATTTTTATTATTATTTGTTTATTTAGCAGACGCCTTTATCCAAGGCGACTTACAGAGACTAGGGTGTGTGAACTATGCATCAGCTGCAGAGTCACTTACAACTACGTCTCACCCGAAAGACGGAGCACAAGGAGGTTAAGTGACTTGCTCAGGGTCACACAGTGAGTCAGTGGCTGAGGTGGGATTTGAACCGGGGACCTCCTGGTTACAAGCCCTTTTCTTAAAGGACTTTTAACATTTTAACTTGTCAGTAGTCAAAGCAGTAGTCTTTATATTATTGGTTTTGGTGTATTATTTAATAGCTCTTGTGTATGTTGATGTAGCTAAAACAAAATTATTTGGTGACCGTTCCGTGAATTTTTTTTTTTTTTTTGCTGCACCTTGCCCTTGAAATGTACTAAAAATGACCGTGTCAAATCGTAGCCTTACCTATGAGTTTTGCTATATGAGCTATTTGTAAAGTACAACTGAAAACTAAGAGATCTCTAAAGCAAACCTTCTTTTAACCAGTTGTTCTTGGTTTTGTTTGAATATCACCACAATAAACGGCTGTATTTTACTTTACTCCTCTGGACTGTTTGTATTGAATTGCATGTACAACCCCACCGCTGTCTTTCAAATCGAGTAGACTAAAGGCTGCTTCCTCAGTGTCCCATATGTTCAATCTACATATTTACATTTAGTTAAGCACATTTAAAATGTAAAACAAAATGAGTGGCAATGCAGTAACAGCAGCAGCAATGGCAACTCATTTCCGATTTGAATGACAAGTTGTAGCAATCAAACAACTGGATGCAGACCGATTACTTTCAGCAACTCTATTACAGGACATCATAACATTAACAGGCACTGTGCTCTCATTTCTATCAATGGCAGGAAGATCTGAATACACTTTCTGAATGCATTGTGAACTAGATAGAAAAAACTGGGTTACTGAAGCCTGAAGGTTTCCAGACCACATATGGAATTCTGAGAAAACCGCATTACACATAGAACACATTTGTATTTATTAGAAACTAAAACTAGTGCTGCATAAAATCACGGCTCGGGACATTTAACTGCATGATGGTAAAGTTATTTTCTTCAGGGTTCTATTGCTTAATTCTGACACTGGGACATCTCATAACCAAATGATTTCTTAAAAGAGATCTTGAAGAAAATGAATCATAAAGGAATTTGATGAGCCTTTGCCAATAAAATCTGAAATTGTGAACAGATTCCCCTGCACGCCTAGTTCTTTCGAAATCAGTCACCTTGTCACTTCAGTGAACCGTTCTTGATGATGATGATGATGATGATAAACGTATGTTTTTATCTGAGAACTGTGCAACTCTTATAAAACGTTTAGTTCACATCTGTTCCAGATACAAAAAAAAACTAAACAAAGAACAATTCCGTACAAAAGCATGTTCTTTGAAGCATACTCCACACAGCCCTTTCTCCTTAAGAAACCATACAGACACAAAACCTCCCTGCTGTACAGCAGCAAAGTAAGTTGCAATGCTGGCTGCTGTGTTTGGTTACAGGGAAAAGCAGCTGGTGGATCTCTAACCAGCAGGCAGGCGTGGCCCAGCAGAGCATCTTGCGATAAAAGGGGTCAGATAATTCACCTCAGAGCTGCTGCAAGGCCATAGGACTAAGAAAGCCCACGCTACCTGGACAACAAAATCCTCCGATCACTGTGTCTATTAACTGGGATCGGAGCTTTGTGATTAAGAAGTCATCTCCTTGGACCACCGTGTGTTTAACCAGAGTCAGCGCTCGAAGAGTGAGGAAGCACATACCACGGTATGTGTTGCTGGTTGCATCACATGGTTCGTTGTTTACCTTAAATAAATTATGCAGCACTGTCATCATTCATTGAAGAAATATATGAGATGCGATGACATCATTTATGTATTTATTCCAGGTTCTCTGCCATTGCAGATAATCACTCATCCATTTTTTCATATTTAATGGAGTGCTTAGCAATGTTTTAAAATTCAGTTTCTTAGATCTCGATAGCATTAACACATTATCGCTGGTCTTTATTTTCTTCTTCAGAAAATCTCTTTGCAAAGATGTTATAATGTAGCTTGTGCTATCAGGCCTTGTGACCTTCCTCAAATGAAGTGATTAAATATCAGGAAGAAACTGTTAGATTGCGCAGCGCTGCTGAAAACAACTAATCAATTAAAAAAAAGCGTGACCACCTCTGCTTTGTATTAACAGTTTGGGTGGGATCCTGTGTGCTAACAATGTGCTTACATTTGGGGGAAGGGAAAGATCAGAGAAGCCAGAAAGGCGGTGGAAAGACCAGGAATATCAGTCCCTGAATGTAACCACACCCAAACAGCACCACACCCAGCAACATCACACCAAGCTCAGACAGAACCTATAGAAACTAGAACTAGAGAGTTAATTATGTTTCCTGACAACCAACAAACACCATGCTAATTTGGCAGGGGAATTTGTCCAGAAATGGTAAATATTACTTTAGTTCTGTATAAGGCTTTTAACCATTAAACTAAAATGTTTTAAAAAGCTTCCCCAATTGTATATAATCGTTCCTATAATTTAGACTATGGTTAATATGAATTGTGGGTAAAAAGGACATGATCCTTACACTGAGTGATGGACTTTTTATTTTTTGTATACTGATATATTGTTATAATCTTAATTATCTCATAATAATGTTATGAGATAACTTTACTCTGATATGTCGTAGTAGAATATAATTTGATGAACGATGAATTACTGTTTACCATACCTTTAGTTGTACCATGTGTTACATATCAATTTGAATAAAAACATACATATCAAAATGGAATTATTACACAGACTAAGCACTAATTATCTTATTAATAAAAATCCAACAGATTAACGTTACATTATTTAATATATTTTTAAATTTTCAACACGCAGTTGAAAATTGTAACACGTACTTACACGTGAAAAAAGAAACACGGACCAGGGGTCACAAATGGAGATTACATAAAGGAGCATTCAGTACAGAAAATAGGAGGCACTTTTTTACACAGAGAATTGTGAGGGTCTGGAACCAACTCCCCAGTAATGTTGTTGAAGCTGACACCCTGGGATCCTTCAATAAGCTGCTTGACGAGATTCCGGGATCAATAAGCTACAAACAACCAAATGAGCAAGATGGGCCGAATGGCCTCCTCTCATTTGTAAACTTTCTTATGTTCTTAAGTATTGTATATAGAATGAACTTGAACTTGATTATTAAGCCATCTCTGCACTATAAACCATAATGATAGATTTTTCTTTTACACATATTTCTATGCTCATTTAAACTGCCGGTGGGAACCGTAATGGGTTTCTGCACATGTATTTTATTTCAACCTCTAATGAGTTTGTTACTTCAAGAGGAAGGTACAAGGTAAAATGCTGAAAGACTGGCTGAGTTGTTGCAGAAGACATATTACTTTTACCCTTTTCAGTATTTATCATAACTAGAACTGTAGTTGGTATTTTAAGCTCTATATTAAATTGCTTATGGAGAGCTGTGAGGAGATCAGATAAATTACTAAACCTACCCTGAAGACACACTTGTAAAATTAAAATATGAAGATCAAGGGAAGAACTGCATTGCAGCAAAAGTGTTTTTAAACTATTCGTACACTTACTCCAATGTCTGCTCTCCTACATAAATGTCATTATAAGATTCCTCCAAGAAATATTATTAAGCAGATAAATGATAAGCTAAATCGTGTAATTAATCGATTAAAAGCCCTAATTGGTACCCATTACTGAGAAATCTGCTCTATATGCAATTATATTTAAATGTCCTAGTTTAAAAAAAAAAAAAAAAATGCGGTTCAGACTTTTTTTCTGTCTCTGTATTTCTTCCACCAGTTGTTTTTTGAAATCCAGGTTGTTCAGGACTGGTGAGAGATTTTTGCATATGAATGTGCACAACATAAATTCACTGAGCAAAATAACAAATCTTACCAAGCTTTGATAATCACGCACCATGTATATGACAGGAACACTAGGAGCATTGATAATCTGTAATTTGCATATATATTTTATTGGATCATAGGGATCAAACGTATTGTACCAGTTCCAAAGTTTTATTAAGCAATTAATAATGTGTCAATGCATTAAAATAGACATTTTAGCATATGCTAATTATTTTAATTTAAAACAGTTTTTATTATGTTTTGGATTCCATACTGTACTTTATAGGTTAAATAAGTAGGATAAATCACTACTACAACTAGATACAATTAGCTTTTAGTATATTTCATTGTTATATCTTCATACAGTATGTCTGTAGTGTACAGTAGATTGTACATAGTGTAGTTTCACTTCTAAAAGGCAAGATATCATTTGCTTGTATTAAAATATATCTTCATACATCTGTGATGTACCGCAAAGAATGTTACAATTATAATAGCTTCATTATCATCAACAAAAGTGACATCCCTGTGGCTTTTAAGTATAAAAATAGTCTCCACTAACAACAGACATGAGAAAATGCAAATTAGATAAGGTTAGCTGTATTCATGCAAGAATAATTCATTTTGAAATATTAGTCACAATGCTATATAAACCTGGCAATACAAAAATGTAAGCGCTCAGATTGCGAAATATATTTTCAATATGTTTATTTTTTCTCTGAGTGACAGCCTTTTTAAATTTGTATTAACCTCATTCGTGTCAAAAAGCAATAAAATAGCAATTGACTGTGATTAAATGTGTTTGCAGGGATCATGACCTGAGCGTTAGGTTATTATCATAACCCTGGTTCCTTGAAATAGAAATGCAGCCATTATCATAAGGGTATTTACTTCCTAAAGACCTGAATCCTGAATATAATATGCCAAAGCTGCTCTATGAGCTAGTGATGCAGTCATGGGCTGTCCCCGAGGGCACAAAAAGACTGCGCTCACAGATGTCATTGTCATTTTTCATTCAAGCCTGTTACAATCATGGACACAGCGACCTTGAAGGTTAATGGTTATATTTCTATTTCAGGAAACCAGGGTTATGATAATAACCTAACGTTCCCTTTCAAGTACAAAATGTAACCATTACCATGTGGGTGAGTGTACCAAACCTGCGCAAGGGCAGAATTGCAGAAAGACAGGAATGCTACAAGGTTAAGCCAAGAGGCTGTCCTGTACTGAACCATATGGAACCCCAGTCACCTCTATGTCTGTGTTGTAAGTGTCGACTGAGAAGCCGCTCTTAACACTCCAGTTCAAAAACCAGGGTTTTGAGGAGCCACGACATTAAGTCTGTAGAACCTAGCAAATGTATGGAGAGTAGCCCACACCGCTGCATTGCAAATTTATCCGACAGATGCACCCTAGAATAAAGCCCACAAAGTTGCCATGTCCCTTGTAGAATGGGCAGTGAGCTTTTCTGGCCAGCTCATAGGCAGTCCTGGCTGGATCTGCTATCCACTTGGACAGCCACTGCTTAGGATGGGCTTGACCATGGGCCCCATAGCAGACAAAAAAAAGTTAGGCCTGCCTCCAACTTTTCGTCCTGTCAATGTAGTACTCCAGGGCCTGAACTGGGCAGAGCGTATGGAGCAGTGGAGGGAAAGCCTCCAATTCCACAGACCGATTGTGAAATGCTGAGATAGTCTTCGGTAAAAGGGCAGGATTGGTACAGCGTGCAATAGTAAATGCCTGCATCTCACTCGTCCGCTTTGCTGATGTGATAGCGAGCAGGAAAGCTGCTTTAAATGATGAAAATTTCAGCTCAGCTGAATGCAGGGGCTCAAATGGAGGCTTCATGAGTGCATTAAGCGACACATTTAGCCTCCAGCAAGGAACAATGTCCTTCATAGGTGGCTGAAGCCGGCGAGCCCCTTTCAGAAATTGCCCCGCTAGGAAGCGAGCTGGTGAGACCGAGTCAGTCTTGAAATGGCAAGCTGAAATAGTTGCCAGATAGACCTTTAACTCATCAAATAAGTCCTGCAAAAATTGCAGTACTACTGCCATGGGACAGGTCGTGAGGTCAAACCCACAAGGCAGACACCCCACTTGTACCCGTACTGGGAACGCGTAGACGCTGTCAATAACCCTGTTGGAAAGTCCCAGGCAGCTCAAATGCAGCAGTTCACAGGCCAGACCCATAGCTGCAGGCTTGATAGCCCGTGACTGAATGAGCAGTTCCCGGCGCTTGGGCAGTCTCCAGGGCTGGTCGCTCAGGAGCTGCATCAGTTTCCTGTGCCAATAAGGGGCTACTAGGAGCACCTTGGCCTGGTCCTGCCTGATTTTCTTGACACAGCAGGAACAGGGCGAGAGGTGGGAAGGCGTATAACAGAAGCCTCAGCCACTGGTGTGCCAATGCATCTACTACCAGTGGGTCCCCATCTATTATGGAGAACCAGAGTGGACAGTGGGTTGATTCCTGGGAGACAAAGAGGTCTCTGCTCTCCCAAACCTCTCCCAGATGAGGCTCACCACCTTGGGGTGAAGCCTTCACTCTGAGCTGCTGTGGACTCTCCTTGAGAGGAGGTCCTCCGCCCAGATATACGGCCCACAGTGGGAGGAGGTTCTCGTGTGCCCAGAGCAAAAGCTTGATGGCCACACGATGAAGACTAGGTGACCTGAGGCCGCCGTGGTGGTTGATGTAAGCCACTACTGTTTTGTTGACTGTACGGACAACCACATGTCTCCCTCGAACCTCCTGCAAAAAATTCTGCAAGGCCAGGTAAACTGCCTGCAGTTCTAAAACATTGATGTGGATCTGCCAAGGGTGGTTCCACACACTGTGCACACCACGCCCATTCCACACAGCGCCCCAGCCCAGGCTGGACGCATCTGTGGTGACGACCTCCCTTCTGGTGACATTGCCCAGTGCTACGCCTAGGCATATATGGGCCGGCTGTTTCCACCAAGAGAGTGCCTTCAGACGGGTTAGACACTGTCAATAGGCAGACGCGCTTCAACACAGGCTGAAAACCCTGCTGTTGAACCAGGCCTGCAGAGGGTGCATGTGCAGGAGACCCATGGAAGAGTCTGGGAAGCTTCTGCCATCAAGCCCAGACATTTCTGGAACGTCACTACCTTGAGTGCTCTGTGAGCTGAAAAAGCTCCAAACATGTGGCCATTCTGTGCACTCTGGCCCCGGAGTCCAAGCACACTCCTAGATAGGAGACTATCTGGGAAGGCGTGAGCTGCCTCTTCGCATGATTTACCATAAGGCCCAACTGCTGAAGGTGGTCGGTGACCAGTTCCATGTGGGTCACTGCCTGTGCTGGAGACTAGACACAAATGAGCCAGTCATCGAGATAACCGAGTACTCTGATGCCTTTGAGTCTCAATGGAGCCAAGACAGCTTACATGCACTTCGAGAAAGCACGGGGAGCTATTGAAATATGTCAAAACCTGTAGAAAATGAAGGCATGTACACCAGTCTATCTAATGAATCATATCTTCATTTGTAGGTAAATATTTATAGGATACCCTGAAAACATTTCACATCTCTTAGTCTAACTGATAAGGGGAATAATGGTCACAATCATCTATATATGTAACATTTTTATTTTATCAGCCTTTTATCATGCAGCTGTGTCTGGGATGGAGTCAGGGAGATTGAAATTCTTTTGCAGTTTATGTTTTTTTGAACATTGCTCAGCTCATGTATTTGAAGGCGACACGGTAACCCTTAGAGTTGTCAGCACAGCATTGTTTATTCCATGCTGCAAGGATTGTGCCTAGTTGAAAAAGATAAAGACTACTACAAGGTTTAATAAATCACTTTTATAAGTGTCTCACATCTTTTTGTTAGATACAGATGGAATTCTGAAACACTGCTAGTGCAGCACATAGACAAGGGACTTCAATCAGCATCAGCAGAATGGTTTTGGGTCAAGTAAAACAGGAGTGCTAAATATTAAGGGGTTTGGTGGAGCTCTGTCAAAAATGTATTTAACATTTCCAGTTCAATTTTCTGTTTAACAACATTTGCGTAGTTATTTTAGATTGTGCTTCTTTTATCAATTTTAGTAAGTTAAAACTAAGAATATTTATAAATCTACTTGTACACTTACCCCAAACAGCATGGACATGTCTCTCTTTTCTCATGGTGAAAGCCACATACTTCTCTCATGACAACTTTATAGCATCAAATATTCTATCTGAATATTCTCAGTAAAGGTCAACATTACCATTTCAGATGCAAATTTTGCCCTTAGTAAAAACAAATCGAACAGCATGTTTGATAAGCAGGATAAGACTGACACCGAGCCCCCTTCCCCAAGCAAACCATAGTGTTAATTCCACAATCTGTCATAGAAACTCTCTACTGTATCTGCAATGTTCATAAAGTCAGTACTGTCATGACTACACTGGAGTAGCCTTCGCAATGGTGATATTTGCTTTTAAGAAACTATATAATAGTATTTTTCTGTCAATTCTTTTTTTGGGGGGATTATGACAATTTTTAGGCACACCTGAAGGTTAATTAATAAAACTTGCATAAGTGATCACTTGCATGAGTTTACATGAGTGGTCACTCTTGGACAAAGAGGGCCATTCCTGCGCTGGCCCTTTTTCAACCAGGATTTGCTAATTTATACAAGCTCCCCTAATAGGGACGCGTAACTAAAGACACATTGTCCAACAGTTATATCTTTAAAAAATTATAGAAAATCCCTGCTTTTATATGACAGGTTTTCCCAAACGAATACTAGAAAGATGTATGGGTGGCCCAGCTCCCCCTACTCTACTACTTAAAATATGATGCAGTGCTTTTAAGTGACTGTCCTTGAAGGCAACCCATTCATTTACCTCTACATGTCAGTTATTTGTGAAAAGCATGGTACTTTCTTTATCTGTGCTGCAAGACAAAAACCCTCTTTAATCTCTAGTGCAACACCCACAATCTATCACCTTTCATTTGCTGAAGGAGAAAAGCAGGACCCCTTTCTGGAAGTCTACATATTTTTACAGACAGAAGTTTACTACAAAGCCTCACATAAACTGTAAAATATGTAATTTTCATAACCTTGGCAAGCAAATTATATTATCTCAGTCGTGTTTTTCAAGTTTCAGGATGCCTACAGCTTTATCCTCTGAGATCTTCACCGACTATTTTCTACACTGTATCTTTTCAATCTCTCCCTTTGAATTGGATCACATTCATGGAAATACTTTTCTTAGTTCACCTGACACCTGGTGAAAGACATTTAAATATATAAATATCTCAAGCCTTTTACCAACAAAGCTCCATTTATTTTTTTCAAAAAATGTCAACTGATACCACTGAGATGAACTGCTACATTCAAACATGGCATTTGTATCTCATGCAGAAGATTGAGAGTATAGAAATAATTCATGGTCTGGCAGCATAAATGCAGAGCTTTTTGTGGCTTTGTGTGCATCTTTGTGTGCAGTGGCTCTGCTGTCACTTTTACCAAACACATCTTGTTATTTACTTCAGGCAAACCAACAACATACAGTACACAATACACCTCAGCAGTACAACTATTTCACTCTTTCACATTCTTTTTAGTCTCTGCTTTGTTAAAAGATTAAGGAAATGCTTTCATTGAACACACACATATATATATATATATATATATATATATATATATATATATATATATATATATATATATATATATATAAATATTAATTAGGGTTGTCAATTAATCACAGTTAACTTCTGCGATTAGTACTTTTTACCTTAATTGCAGGTGGCTATTACTGTATCTAAATCAAGGAGCTTGACCCTTTCATAAGAGGAGTCTTTCCAGGTGATCTTTTCAAGTTTTTTGCTGCTTTGTCTCACTTTTGCCGAAAGCCATCTGAACCATGGGTTACACTCTCTACTCCCTATTTTATCACTGTCAGGGTAAGTGGACTTGACAAATTGTGCAATGTTTTCATTATTAGTTTAAACTGTTTTTTATTATTTTTTTTTTTTTAATTTTAACCCCACCCCAAGGGAAGGGGATAAGAAAGGAAATCAATACAATTGAAACAAGTGGAACAAACACAAAAAGAAAATAATAAAAATACAAATAGTCAATAATAATATAAATAGGGAAAAAATACACAACTCATTGAAAACAACAAAAGAGTAAAAAGCTAATACAAAACTAAAACAGCTATGCCACCTGGTCCACAGAGAAGTCCCATGTTGCCATCGTGCCAGCAGAGGCTGAGTGCAATCGAGCCGTGGATCTTTCTAAAATAATAATATCGTAAAAGTAATCTAGCCAGACGGAAGAGAAAGAAATAGACTGCTCCATCAATCCCTTCAGAATAGTTTACTTGGCTGCCTTCATCCCTGCTAGGAAAATCTTCCTAGAGTGTGATGTCAACATCAACCGGGAATCATCAGCCAGTAGGAGTACCTCAGGAGAGAGGACGTTTTCATTATTGATCACAATTACATCAGGTAATGCCCTGCAGGCATTCCTGCATTCAATATCAGATGTCTCAGTTTCGTTTCCTTAACACCAGCAGCAATTAACAGCTTGTGAGTCCTGTGTCCACACATTCAATGAGGACAAAGACCTTGCCATATACCTGTCTGGGCTAAAAACAACTATTGAACAGTATGCATAAAATATGGCAGCCCATTTGGGATCTGTACATTTCTTTGGTTGATGACAAATTGTGTGGATGTTATGGTCAGGTCTGCTTAACACTCTGACATAAAAAATAACAAAAAGCCACCCGAGGGTCAAACAACATTGATTTGCATAGTTCATCAAATATCTAGTTTGATACATGCATTACAAGCAAATAGACGGGCTTTAATATAGATTTAGATACATAGATCACCGCTGATGCTGTATAAAGATGCAGTGGTTAGATATTGAACAAGCCAGATAGAACATTCTTACAAAGGATCTGTTAAATGTTTTAGAATTAAATAGGGCACTGTTAGGAGAGTTGTGGCAGATTTCCAGATTTCACTGCAGCGGTAGCAGGGGTGAGGTCATCACTCTACCTTGTTTATATGAATACTTGTTTCCTGGAGGGGAAGGAATATATAGGCTATTGAAGAACCTTGAAGCATACGAGAGGAATAGTGCCAGATAAACACAGCAAAAACCACCCCAATATTATTTATAGGAACATTGTATTAAGAATGCTTTTTTATAATCATCACACACAAAAAAATGTTTAGAATGTTCTGCTGTGAAGCATGGTAAAGGTGTACAACACATTAGGCCTATAACTTAACTTGATTTTTTACCAAGTCAACAAAAAAAAAACTATTTATAAAATTGAAAAAATATACTCTACTTGTAGCTGACAATAAGCAAGCTTGCTGTATTGACAACGTGAATGCTTATTGATAAAAAAATATATACTTGTCCTTGTAATAGTACTCTGCAAAAACTGCCATTAATATATTGGTTAGAGCAGTGGTTTTCAGCCTTTTCATCTCAAGTACTAGTGTTTCCAGCGGGGACCACCAGGTGTACCGGTAACTATGTGCAATCTTAAACGGCTGTTGTAAAACAGAGACCGACTCCATTACAACCGTTTTTCTCACTGAAAATGTAACGGCATAATTTAATTATTTGACAAGAGTTCACCACAATCAACAACCCAGAGCGGCTGCTTTGGTTCCCAATCAGTAACTTTGAAAGTTCACAGCAAATACTTTTCATCTTCATTTCTAATGTATCTGTGATTCAGTGGTACAAATATATTTATACATGGCGATTAAGGGAGAATTGTGGTTGTGGAATCATATCATCATAAAGAAAAACTGCCGGTACTTACCAGTTGTAAGCCTGTCACAGTTTAAAAACCACTGTCTTAGAGGACTTTTTACCCTTCTTTATTTCTGCAGTCTAGATGGGTTTCCATGGAAACAAGATAAATCTAAAGGTATAGTGAATTGACATACAGCTGTGTTTTTAGTGTACACCAAAAATCCAATTATATTGTAACGACGAGGCAGACAACGGGAATGCATGCCTGTGATAGGGGGAAGTTTCGGAGCGGAAGGGCAGAGGCGGGGCTGGAGAGGACTCGAGGAGACACGCAGGGACTGTTCGCTTTGTGTGTGTTGCTTGCCTGTTTGTTCAACTCTTTCATTTAACCTGTGTTTGTTATTGTTGGTTACGTTTATTTTATTGAATTGCTCACTGTGGGATATTAAACCGAGCCTTAGGGTTACGTTTATTTTATTGAATTGCTCACTGTGGGATATTAAACCGAGCCTTAGGGTTACGTTTATTTTATTGAATTGCTCACTGTGGGATATTAAACCGAGCCTTTGTTACCGGAATACCAGCCTGGATTTCTTTCTTTACCGCTACGTTACATTGGTGTCAGAAGTGGACGCAGGTACCCCAGCATGCACTCTTCAGACTGTAGCCTGGTTAGCAAGTCCGGGGTGGACTTGAGGCTGGCAGGGTAGAGTGTATCGTGCACGGGGGAAGGTAGCAGCAGGGCTGGTAGGTGACGTACTCACACACAGAGACATAAGCCCGATATACGCTCCTTGCAAAGGAGCCGGCTCTTTTGTACAGCGGTATCGGCGCTATGCTTTAGTGCGAGAGGTCCTGGGTTCACGTCCGCCCTCCACCCGTGTGTGGATTGCCACGCCCTGTGTGATGCGCCTGCCCGCGGGGAACCAAGATCGCTACAGTATGTTTTTAACCACCCAGCTGCCCATTTTTTATGGCAATTTACATGTTAAAATGCTCTTTTTTTTGGTTGTTTTGCAGATGTTTCATTCTTAGCCCTCAAAGAAACAATTTGGACAGTTTCAAAACAATTTTGACTATTTTTTTTAAATAAACATTTTTTATTGTGATTATGATAAACGGAAATACAGTATTTCAATAGAACTTAAATAACAAAATAACAACAATGTGTTTAAAATTGTTGCATTATAATATAGATCACAACATAACATCTTTTTTTTCAATGGCAGCATTATATAAGTATTATAAGTATAACATTATAATACTTGTGCAGGCATATCACTTTTTATAAATAATTTTCTGAGTGATAGATTTCAAAGCAGACGCACATAACTCTCATCAATGCTTGCGTCTTTATCTAGCATCAGAAAACTTGCATCGCAAATTTTCAATCACGTCATATACCATCTTCCCCAGTTTCAGGCACGGGTGTATAGCGCTGTTATATGAATTATTATCTGTGAAGTGTAGGTACAATAAATAAATAGGTAGTTTTGACCAGTACCAAACCTGAAAGGCTTCTTACAACCTGTAACACCAACAAATAAATAAAGAAATCTCCTCGTTTTATTCTCTGTAGATACACATACACTTTTTGAAATACAGTTTTCTTATTTTTTCATTGAAGCATGTTAAAAAGACGTGTTAAACTTTGCAGATGCACATACAAGCGCCTGCACGCTATTCTCACGGGAGTGACAAATTTTGACTTGCATGCGCTCCACATGGAAATCGCGGGATAAGCAGCTGGGTGGTTGAATTAACGGGGTTTTCCAAATTGGGAATACTACTACAATGTAGTGCTGGGACGAACATGGACTTTTCATGGTTAGATATTCGTTCGGATATTCATTCATTTTCAAAATGTTATCAAAGCCATTATATGTAACACTGTATTAAAATTATCCTTGTGAATTAACTACAAAACAAAGAAAGCAATACAGTAGTTCAAGTAAAAACAAAGTAGACCACACATATATATTTTAGAACATAAGAACATAAGAAAGTTTACAAACAAGAGGAGGCCATTCGGCCCATCTTGCTCGTTTGGTTGTTAGTAGCTTATTGATCCCAGAATCTCATCAAGCAGCTTCTTGAAGGATCCCAGGGTGTCAGCTTCAACAACATTACTGGGGAGTTGGTTCCAGACCCTCACAATTCTTTGTGTAAAAAAGTGCCTCCTATTTTCTGTTCTGAATGCCCCTTTATCTAATCTCCATTTGTGACCCCTGGTCCTTGTTTCTTTTTTCAGGTCAAAGAAGTCCCCTGGGTTGACATTGTCTATACCTTTTAGGATTTTGAATGTTTGAATCAAATCACCGCGTAGTCTTCTTTGTTCAAGACTGAATAGATTCAATTCTTTTAGCCTGTCTGCATATGACATGCCTTTTAAACCCGGGATAATTCTGGTTGCTCTTTTTTGCACTCTTTCTAGAGCAGCAATATCCTTTTTGTAACGAGGCGACCAGAGCTGAACACAATATTCTAGGTGAGGTCTTACTAATGCATTTTTTTAAAATAATCCCTCCCATTGTTGTGTCTTCACAATAAACAAAGTGGCCATAGACACATTTTCATAAAGTAATAACATTTGTTTTTAACTTGAATAAACACATCAAATAAAATAATTGTGAATGGGGGCTTTCTACAATGAAAAAAAGCAATATTAGAGAAAAAAGGCACTTTACAGAGCGTTTAAAAGGGACCAACAACAAAGTACACAGAAAGAGTCAAAAAGGAAGTTAGAAAGGCCAAGAGAGAGATAGAAATGAACATTGCCAAGGAGGCTAGAACCAATTCCAAAAAGGTTTTCAAATATTATAACAGCAAAAGAACATTCAAGGAGGAAGTAAAATGTCTAAGAGAAAAAAATAGCAAATATATTAAATGATTACTTTTCACAAGTTTTTACAAAGGAGGATACGGACAACATGCCCCACATGTCGACATGTTCCTATCCAGTTTTAATTAATTAGCATAACAGAGGCAGAAGTGTTACAAACTTCTAACTAAGATCATGCAACAGTCTCGAGTCAGGGGTTGTACCGACAGACTGGAGAACTGCAAACATAATACCGATCCACAAAAAGGGAGACAAAACCGAACCAGGTAACTACAGCCCCATAAGCCTGACTTCTATTACATGTAAACTACAATAAGATCCAAAATGGAAAATTACCTATATGGTACCATGTGACAGGATGAATGGTGCAGTGCAAAGGATGTGGAATGTCCAGACCGTTGTCTCCCAAAGAATAATCCTTTTTAATTATTAACAAAAATATTACAAAATAATCCAAAATGAAAAATAATAATATACCCCGCTATCAGCAATGATATTGGGGTAAAACAAAACAAGTCCCGACTCAAAAGTAAACAAAAGGCACTCCTTAAACCACAATCCTCCGTGCGAAACTGTGCTCTTCTCCTCGGTGGATCGTGGTGCGTGCGCTGTGCTGTGTTGTGCTCTGTGGTGAGGGCGTGCTCTGGGGTAAGTGCTGGCTCGCTGGCTACAGCCTCCCGTCCTCCGGCTCCTCTATTTACAGACAAAACAACAACACGTAATACACAAAAACAAACATCGGCTCCGGCCGGTCGCTTTCGTTACCTCAGCGCAAGGAGGTTTTGGCGTAACTGCTTCCCCTTTGTACCCAGCAAACTCCTCCCTGCAGTCAGCAGCGTCGCCTGGTTTCTCCAATAGAGGGCTGCCCGCAGCTGACTGCAATGGAATCGTCCTGAGTACTTGCAGCTACAGCCCCTCTAATATGGTTACCTTCGGTTTCCAGCTACCACCGAGGTAGTAGATCTAGGAGGCAGCTTACCTTCCCCTTACACAGCGCCCTTTCTAATCGGGAGGAGATTTACAGCATCGATCCTTTCTCTCGCTATCACATATCTCACCCCTCAGAGTGATGCGAAGGAACACTCGGCCAACTCTACATTCCCCAATGGTCCCCCTCCCTTGAAAAAAATCTGCGTTTTGATGCTCCTTACCCATACGATGTTTCACAGTATAGTGGAAGGGTTGCAGCGCCAGATACCACCGAGTTATCCGGCGTTATTGTCCTTCATCGTATGTAACCACCTTAAAGGAGCATGATCAGTGATAAGAGAGAAAGAACGCCCCAACAGGTAATAGCGAAGGCGTGAGTAGCCCATTTGATGGCTAAACACTCCTTCTCAATGGCGGAGTAGTTAATCTCCCTAGGAGCCATTTTTTGCTCAAATAAATAACAGGGTGTTCTACCCGTCAACTTGTTGGGACAGGACCGCCCCCAGACCAATGTGGGAGGCATCGGTCTGCAGGATGAACTCTTTGCCAAAATCTGGTGAAATCAGGCGGGAGCTTGACAGAGTAAACTTCTTAATCAAATCAAATGCTTCCTGACACTGCCCTGTCCATTTAACTATTTTTGGAGCAGCCTTTGGGTGAGATCTACCAGGGGTTAACTATGGTGGCATACTCGGGGATAAATCGGCGGTAATAGCCGGCTAGCCCCAGTAGTGATCTCACCTGTGACTTGGTTCTCGGGATCGCCGTCTCCACCAGCGCCTGGACTTTGGAAGCGATCGGCCTCACCGGCCATTACCCATAATGTAGCCAAGATATTGGGTCTCCTGTTTGCCAAATGCACACTTGCCCAGCTTGGCTGTTAGCCCGCCTCCCTCAGAGACTGGAGGGCGGCTGAAATTCTAACAATATGCTCCTTCCAGGTGGAGCTAAAAATCACCACATCGTCAATGTGCGGCGGCATACTGATGATGGGGAGCCAAGACCTGGTCCATCAGTCTCTGAAAGGTGGCGGGAGCTCCATGCAACCCGAAGGGCATGGTCGGAAATGGAACAAGCCATCTGGGGTAGAAAGCAGTTTTCTCTCTTGAGCTCTGAGTCAGTGGAATCTGCCAATATCCCTTCGTCAGGTCCAAGGTCGAAATCAACTGCGCCTTACCCAGTCGGTCAAGGAGCTCATCCACCGGGGCATTGGATGCGCATCGAACTTGGAGATGGCATTAACCTTTCGAAAGTCCACACAGAACCGAGTAGAGCCGTCCTTCTTGCCCACCATCACGATAGGACTGCACCACTCGCTCGGGAAGGTTCAATGACTCCAAGCTCGAGCATATCCTCCACCTCCTTGCGAACAGGAACTCTGCGACTCTCTGGGATCGATGCGGTCTCTCCCGGACCCTGACCCCTGGTGGAGTAATAATGGCATGAGAAATAACATTAGTTCTGCCGGGCAAGTCAGAGAAAACATCATTAAACCTTTCCACCAACTGGTAGAGCTCCGTTTCTGATCCGGAAGTAACTGTTCCCCATCGGAATATGAGTTGTAGCTGGTGGATTGACAGTGGGACCAAAATCCTCTTCCAAACTGTCACCGGCTACAAATAGGGCCTCCCTTTCATTCCAGGGTTTTAGCAAATTGATATGATAAATTTCGGTTTTATTTCGCGATCGGGTTGTCTAATTTCATAATTTACTTTACCAATTTCCCGAACCACCTCATATGGCCCCTGCCACTTAGCATACAACTTAGATTCCGATGTGGGAAGTAGCAACAGTACTTTATCACCTGGCGAAAAGTCGAATCGTGCTTGTTTATTGTACTGTTGCTCCTGGCGATGCTGAGCTAGTTTTAGGTTCTCTTGTGCCAAGCGACCAACCAATGCTAGGCGGTCTCTTAACATAATTACATATTTGACTATGTTTTTAGAGGTCTTTGTTTGCTCCTCCCACCCTTCTTTCACAAGATCAAGGATACCTCGTGGTTGCCTCCCATACAGCAGCTCAAAGGGAGAAAACCGGTCGAACTCTGAGGCACCTCTCTCACTGCAAACATTAGGTAAGGGAGGAGTTTAGCCCAATGTTTTTGCTCTTGGTTGACAAACCGCTTCAGCATCTGTTTCAAGGTCTGATTAAAGCGTTCCACCAAACCGTCCGTCT
Organism: Acipenser oxyrinchus oxyrinchus; assembly: GCA_030684275.1. Classification (NCBI taxonomy): domain Eukaryota; kingdom Metazoa; phylum Chordata; class Actinopteri; order Acipenseriformes; family Acipenseridae; genus Acipenser; species Acipenser oxyrinchus. The sequence goes on from CM060249.1 coordinate 13,338,717, forward strand.
GCGGGTGATAAGCGGAGGTTCGGATCGACTTAATTTGCATCAATTTGTATAATTCTTTCAAACATTGTGACATAAAGTTCGTTCCGTGATCAGTGAGGATTTCTTTTGGAATCCCTACTCTCGATATAATGTTTACTAACTCTTTAGCAACTGCTGCGGCACTAGTGGATCTCAATGGTACTGCCTCTGGATATCTAGTCGCGTAGTCCACCACTACCAAAATGTGCGTATATCCAGAGTCAGACTGGCTCAATGGACCCACTATGTCCATAGCAATGCGCTCAAAGGGAACTGAGATTAGGGGCAGTGGGACCAGCGGGGCGGGCGAACTTCGCCCGGCTACTTGCTGGCATTCGGGCATTCCGCTACATATCGCGCCACCTCACTAAAACTCCCATCCAATAAAATCGAGCCAATATTCGTTCCCGAGTCTTATCGATACCTAAATGGCCCGAACAGGGGACATCGTGAGCCAACCGCATGATCTCACGTCGAAAAGACTGAGGAGCGAGTAATTGTGTTACAATCTGGCTTGTGCTCGTGGCTTGGGATACTCTATATAGTAAGTGCCCGACAATAATGTGGTGGGGATATGTAAGCGGCGGCTATCCTCTACATCCTTCCCTCGATAGACCGAACCTGCCCCCAGATGTGTACCAGCGAAGGATCGTTCTTTTGTTCCAATGCTAGGTCCACATCTCGGTCCCAGAATTTCGGGATATCGGCGGAGCTAAAGTAGCTTCAGCACTGGGGGCCTCAGTAACCTGCCCCGCAGGTCACACTGAGTCCCAATCCCCTTACCCTTACATTTGACCGATTCTGAAGTTTCCCCTACCAAACCCCAGCCTTGTTTCATTAATGTTCCTTCCCATTTTTCAACCCTCCGCTCTCTTTTTGTTTTCGGGTGAAATCGGGAATGGAACAGATCAGTGTGCAGTGGAAAAATATTCCCAATAGCTTCCCCTGCTGCTCCCATGGTCTTACCGGAGACTGGCTTTACCGTTTTATAAATCATGCTGTCAAAATGCGGCCAGTCTCGACCTAAAATAACTGGATATGGTAACTTTTCTGCCACAGCCACGATTACGGCGGGTATGACATCCAACTGTCAAATCTAATTTGGTGAGGGGTAGTCCTTGTTATCCCCATGGATACAGGAAATGACCACAACCCCGTGACCACCAAGGTACCCCCTTCAATAGAGCTTTCAAAATCAAAGTTTGCCCACATCCTGAGTCCACTAATGCGTGGGTGCTCACATCACCAACCCGTACATTAACAATACAAGGCCCCTCCCAATCATTACCCCTGGACTTACCTGGTGCTGTCAGGACATAATGGGAGGCCACACCACATTCCATGGCCGCGGGCAGTTCCTGGCGAGGTGGCCGACCTCCTGGCACCGGTAACAAGTGGGGCGAAAGGGTGCCCACGGAGCGGTGTGTCCCGTTGCCGATTTGGCAGCGGGGAGGGTACTCTGCTCTTACCCGCTGGGGTCGCCCTCGCTCTCCATTGTGTTGGAGGAGGCCGCCCATGGGGTGGCAGCTGCAGTGCTGGTCCGTGGGTGGTGGGGGTGAAGCGTGGTGTTGGTGGTGGTGCCGCCGCTCGCGGCCCATTGGAGGCAAGAGTAGGTAGGGTGACCACTGGAGCGGTAGGCAGGGCGTCCTCGTATCCTTCGGCCAATCTGACTGCCGCATCCAGCGTGGTGGGGCGGTGGCGACTGACCCAGTTCGGGTGTCGGCCCCAGCACCCTCACAAATTGCTCGATCGCGATGAGCTCAGTCACCTTTCCGCATCATTGGTGCGGGGCAGAGCCACCGGGTCACGTGGTCCACCAGTTGTTGCGCCACCACGCGGGGTCGCAGTCCTGGGGGTCGCTGGTATTCCCGGAACCCGGCGGCGGTGGGTTTCTTCAGTGATGTCTAATCGCTGGAGAATGGCCTGCCTCACTCGATCGTAATGAGGCGTCTTCATTTGTTAAGGCTTGGTAGGCTGCCTGGGCCTCCCCAATGAGATTAGGGCCCAACTGGGTAGCCCACCCATCCCGAGGCCACTGTGCTGCCGTAGCCTGCCTTTCAAAGGCTACTAAGTAGGCCTCGGGATCATCCTCCAGCGACATCTTCACCACCCTTATCCTTGAGTGCGGGTGGCGCTGGTTCAATCGCCGGTCCTCCCCGATTGGCCTCCAGAAACATGGCATGCATCCGGCTCCATCATGGCCACCATTCTTTCCTGATGTCTGCGCTCCTGTGCCTCCAATATTGCTCCCAGCGGCGTCCATCCCGAATCCCTCTTCTGAACACCAACTGTGACAGGATGAATGGTGCAGTGCAAAGGATGTGGAATGTCCAGACCGTTGTCTCCCAAAGAATAATCCTTTTTAATTATTAACAAAATATTACAAAATAATCCAAAATGAAAAATAATAATATACCCGCTATCAGCAATGATATTGGGGTAAAACAAAACAAGTCCCGACTCAAAAGTAAACAAAAGGCACTCCTTAAACCACAATCCTCCGTGCGCGAAACTGTGCTCTTCTCCTCGGTGGATCGTGGTGCGTCGCTAATGCTGTGTTGTGCTCTGTGGTGAGGGCGTGCTCTGGGGTAAGTGCTGGCTCGCTGGCTACAGCCTCCCGTCCTCCGGCTCCTCTATTTACAGACAAAACAACAACACGTAATACACAAAAACAAACATCGGCTCCGGCCGGTCGCTTTCGTTACCTCAGCGCAAGGGAGGTTTTGGCGTAGCTGCTTCCCCTTTGTACCCAGCAAACTCCTCCCTGCAGTCAGCGCGTCGCCTGGTTTCTCCAATAGAGGGCTGCCCGCAGCTGACTGCAATGGAATCGTCCTGAGTACTTGCAGCTCTGCGCCCTCCTAATATGGTTACCTTCCGGTTTCCAGCTACCACCGAGGTAGTAGATCTAGGAGGCAGCTTACCTTCCCCTTACACAGCGCCCTTTCTAATCGGGAGGAGATTTACAGCATCGATCCTTTCTCTCGCTATCACA